>JAOWBP010002052.1:50499857-50555277 GCA_028571105.1 Tragopan temminckii | reverse complement strand
AAATCTCTTCAAAATTATGAGTTCAGATCTCAACAGGCTGGAGAAGTGGGGGAAATGAAGCTTCATGAAGTTCAACAAAGGCAAAGCCCTGCAATCTGATAACAGATAACAGTATAGGCTGGGTGGCCACTGGATAGAAAGCAGCTCTACTGGAAAGGACTAAGAGTCCTAGTAGGCTTGTTGTGAACATGTGCTAATGTGGTGGAAGGCTAAGCTCACACTGAACTGTATTAGTAAGTGCATATGAATCAGTTTGAGGGGAGCAATTTTTTCCTTCTTTTGCACCCCAAACACTGCATCTGTAGTACTGTGTCTGGTTTGGGACATTTCTGTGCAAGGAAGTCATTGATAAGTTGAAGTGACTTCTGTGGAGGATGAACAAGAAAAAGCTGGAGCATGTGACACTTGAGAAGAGGTTCAGAGAGGTGATGCCCATCGTTGTAGAAATTAAAAACTCCACTAGATGAAAACCTGAGATAAATATTTCATCTGGCCTCAGCGCTGCATCCAACTTTGCAGTAAGTCTTGCTCTCAGGAGAGGCTTGGAACAGATGATCTTCTGAAGTTTCTTCCGACCTAAATTGTTCTGTGATTCTATACTTCATAAAACAGAAAGAAATGCAAATTCATAAACTAGTGTTATTTCCCATCTCCATTTGTTCTTGCTGTGACTTTTAAATCTGGCCATTTTCTTAATTTTTCAAACAATGGAAGTGCTTAAAAATAGGCCGGTTTGTGTAAGTCATGTTTCCCTTTTTGAGCCAAACAGAGGTACAGCTCTTGGAAAGATTCCATTGTTACAACTTGGCTTTACGTGTAACAGTGAACAGTAAGCCAGAGTACTTAGGTCCACCTCAGTGATCTCTGCCTTAGTGGTACTTGGCAAGCAGAAGGGGTTTAAATTATGTGGTCTCATGCTTTCAATTCAACGTTAACAGTATAACCTGAATCAATGCATGCTATATCACGGCGACCTTCCTATGAAGAAAAATCTTTAGACTCTGTGCTTTGAATGAATTTATGGGATATGACTTATGTTCACTGAAATTACAAAGCAGGATCAGGACCTAAGTGTTTTGTTCCAGTTTTCAGAAAAAAATAAAAAATAAAAAATAACAGATTTAAAGTAATTTATTTTCAAGCCATATTGCTCATCATTCCATCAGTTTGCATTACTCATTGAGCGTATATCTGATTAGAAAAGAGGTAGAAGATTACTATACCGGTATTATGCCCCTGAGTTTGATGAACGCTCCTAGCTTATTGGACTAAACTCATTAAAATTAAATAAATAACAAATATTGCAAATGTCTGAATATGTATGTGGGCACATGTGGCCATAACTAGGCAGAGGGAGAGAAAACAATCTCTCAATAATACGAAGCTCCATTAGACTGATCTTCCTGTAGTTCATTTCAATTCAATCTCTGATACTCCAGTATATTAATATTAGTACTGAATTCTTGACTGTGCAATATATAATGTTTAAATGGTTCTCACATGTAGGAGAACATCTTCAGAGCTGATGTATAGCTTGCATGCGTCATGGCACTTCAAATACTGCACTAAAGCATGTTCTTTTTGTGTTGCAGAACCTGGGAAGAAGGGAAAGTTCTTATTTTTGATGACTCTTTTGAGCACGAAGTGTGGCAGGATGCTGAAAGTTATCGTCTGATATTCATTGTTGATGTGTGGCACCCTGAGTTAACAGCGCAACAGAGACGAACCCTTCCTGCTATTTAAGGGATTATATCTGGTGTGAAGAGCCAGAGGAACTTTAACCTGACAGAGTATGCAAATAGAAACATGCAGGATTAATTTATACAGCATATGAAGAATGCTAGTATTGTAAGGGTTAAACGAGATAATGACATTCTACAGTCACAGAGGACTTGAGTTTAAAAAACAGAAAGAAAAGAAAAAAAAAAAAAAAGCCATGCTTGTTTCATACTGATATAGCACTGATACATATTGTTTTTCTGGCTGCAAGTCTGAGAATACAAATCTTGTCAGTCAAGGAGCAATACAAGTCTGTATTTTCAAGCTGAGGAATGTGCAGATGTTTTTACTATGCCTGTATGATGTGTTCAAAAACAGTCATCTACCTGCCTGGCCATGTTCAGGCACAAGATTTGCAATGGTACATCCGGGAAATATTTCCCAGGCTTCTCTCTGGGAAGCAGCAGGTATGGTATTTATAGACACATGCATCCAGTCAGCCTTGATAATCATTGTGCAGTTGTAATGTTAACTGCTTTAGGTATAAAACGTGTCCCTATGTTATCAACTCTAGATAATGTGAATGGGTTGTGTGTTTTGTTGTTTTTTCTACCTGAATAACTATTTTTCTAGCATAATTATGAACAGATCGTCTTCAATCAACCACTATTTTTAGAAATAATGTATATACAAAGTACATCTCTAGCTATAAGCATATACTGTACATTGTGCTGTAGCACAACAGAAGTAGTATATGAACAGTTTTCATTTTGCCACCTGCGGCCTTCTCTTGCCTTCCTAGAAATGCAAACAGAAACTTGCATACTCTGCTTCTTAGTAGAGCGTTGTCCTTCTAAAACAAAGTAGTTCTCTTAGCAGGTAAACTTCAATTTTGTAATGTGACTTTGGAAGATGTTGAACTGACCTAGTGGTGTTTTCCTTGTCTTGAAATGTATGGTACAATCTGGAAGCAGTGTTATCACAGCATAATTTACAGTATACTCTGTATTTGCTACCCGGAGTTTACTGTATGTTAAAAAAAAGCCTTATTTTTAAGAGAGAAATCCTGGATGTTTAAGCAGTTGGCTGGTCTTCTGGTTCCTCACTGTTTGATGGGAGATGGAAGGTGCAGAAGCCTCCACTGTTAACTTCTAAGAACACTAACAAAATAAACCAGAATTTGCACAGATAATGTTTGAAACCAGCTGTGATCTACTCACCTGCAAAGCCAGCAGGGAGTGGATAGGTGTGCTAGGAGGCTCGGGTCTGCTCAAGCTCATCAGGAGCAGTGGCATCGCTAGTGAGAGTTGTGAAGGACAGATGCTAAGCAAGGAGACATTAGGGTTACTGAGTCTTCAGAGCTTTGACCTCATGGTTTAAAGGGCACTGAACAGTTGTCTTATTTGCTTAATGTTCCATGATTTTGTACTGCAGAGACTACATCACGGTGCCTAAGTATTGTAGGTATAAACAGCACATGCTGCATGATTGCCATATTTGCTAGGCAAAATATAGGCAGCAGCCTTGCATTCCCATAAATTGAATGCTTCTTCAGACTTTGTATTTTATTAAGTAATCTTGTAATGCCATGTAACGCATGACGATTGCACCATAAGCTGTTGTAACCCATTTCTGGAGGTGTGCACTTTAATTTCCTTTCTGACTATTAAAAAATAAAAAGAACACACACTGATAAGCCCTCTCTGATCAAGAGTCAGTTTTAGGTAGCAGTGGTAATTGGACTTTAATGTGTTGTCCATATCAGCAATAGCACAGAGTACCATCTGCTGTAAGCTGACAGTTCTCTGTGAATAATCATGGAAACTGAGAAAGATTTATAAGTTTCACACTTTAGAAAATATAAAAATACTTTTGGAGGCTTTACGAGAATTATGTATAAAACTGGAAAGAATGTACTTTTTATATTAAGGGGTCGTAATACAATAAGAAAAAAAGTAATCCTGGTAGTTGTTGAGTCGGGCTGTGCTTTGTATCTCCGTACACTTATCAAGCAGTAGAAATTATAAACTATTTTGCTATTCTGTAAAATAAAGACATAGTTTGTAATGAAGTAATCAAGAACTGTTTAAACCAAAATTAGTGGCTTAGGAATGCTTTTATTAATATTGCATTTTAGTTTCTATAGCACAAAGTGAACACTAAAAAACTTCGGAGCTTTATTTATAAGAAAACCTGTGTCCTGATTGTTCCTTTGAAGTCACATGCTTTATATATACAGATTGCAATTGGCAAATAGATCAAAATTATCTACCCAGAATGTGTGTGTGCCTGAGTGGCACTGTTCATTAAACTGTGTAGTGACATATTGACCGTTTGATATCTTAAGTGCCTTGAATGTGACAAGGTTTCTTGTGAATAGCTGCTGCAGCACTGAAGTGATTCTGCTCTCTGCCTACCTGTCGAGGAGCTGAGAGCATCTCTTTTTGTTAGATTCACTTATTGGATTAGATACATAAATGGTGAATATATATATAGCAAAACACAGAAATTAGGCAGTGAATAAGTAGTATGTTATTTTAGTTACTCCTCTTTGCCATCCAGTATTTCATGTTGAAAAAGCTTTTTACACATTGGAAATACCAACGGATGAAGTGAATGGAATTGCTTTTCAGATTGAGCACTATTGCAATTTAAACGTTTCATTCTTCAGCTGTGTTTACAGAGGGAAATGGCAGCACAGGGCATTTGTAAGGTAGTAAGTACATATTTGAATGAGCAGTGTAGGCCATCACAAAGATTCAGTGGCAGTGGAGATAAGTGTATTAACAGTGAAAAATTGCAAACCAAAGTATTTCTTCACTAATGCTGCAGTGTAGTAGGCATCTGCCTTGGTTTGTTGGTTTTTTGTTTTTTTTTTTTTTAATGTATGTTTGATGTACATTATGCTTTAAGCATGCTTGCTGTGACCAATCCAAATATCTGAGAGTCTTCGTGAGCCTTGTGGAGAGGGGGAGCTGTGTCCAGTCACAGCTTTCTGTAGTCAGTTATAATGCCATAGGGGAAAGGAATGGATAAAAAACCCGAAGGTAAATGGGCTCAGTCATTTGTTTAATGTCCCTGCAAGCCGCGGAGTGTTTGCTGCTTTTTCTGACTCCTTTGCTGGGAACGTTCACTGCCCTAAAGAGTCTCTACTATGGAAGCCAGGCCTTGCCCCAGTAACACACTGCTGCAGAGGAAGGTTATTGTGAATGAGACTGTCCTGTACACATACAAGCAGGTACAACCCAGTTGTGTTAATGGGATCTGTAGGGTGTCCTTTCTGCCTTGTGCAAGCGTAACAGACTGTGAATGAAGGCAGTGTTTTGTTACTCCATTTGTTAGGGATGGCCATGTCCAGCTGACCTAGGCCACCACTTTCAGAGCATTGCTTATGAATCCGGTGGATGTTCCAGAGCTGTATGAAAAACTCTTGTGCAGCCTGTGAGTTATCATCTCATTTTATATATGTGTGGTTTTTGCGGTTGTCTTGTATGTGTTGGTGCCAACCACATGTTCTAGTAACTGTCAATGCATGGCAATTAAATTGAAAAAAAAAAAAAAAAGCATGTATGGTGGTTGTAACAGTTTTAGGAAATAAAGTCACTGCTCATGCAATTTGATAACAATTTTTTGTTTATTTCTTTAATCTGATTTCCATTTCAATGAAGGGATGGGACTCTTCTTGCAGATAGAGCAAAGAGAGAGATAACAAACTGATCTTTGGCATTTCAGTTCTTGTGTTTGTCCACATTTCCTTCTAGCAGAAGTCTGTACTGAATAATTAATTCTAAGTTTTCCTTTCTCATTTTAACCATGGCCCGCATCTGCAGTCAGCATTCCCTTCTGGCTACACCCTTCACTGACTGCAGGAGGGGAGGGGGGTAAATGGTTCTGCAGAGCTTTTATTTGACGTTGGGACTTAAATGAAAAATCTGAATGAAGTATTAATCACTGGTGAATGTGTCCGGTGGGTCTCCCTGGCACCCCCTCACATACACGTGCACATGTCTAATGGGTTCCCGAGTCCCCTATGGAAAAAACACGTTGTTAAAATTAAATAATTGCATTCCAAATTGTCTTTATCTGCTGCCCATGCAGCTCATTCCACTTAGCTGACAGTTTTGTAAGGGTTTCAAAAGTTAAGAATCCTTTTTGCTAGATACTGAAATAAGTGACCCCCCCCTAAAAGCAATATGGATGAGGCAATTGCAAAATGTCACATTGTATGGCATTATGCTGGCACTGATTTTTACTTTTTTAATACAAAATCCTTCTGCAGATCTCAAACACACTGTAGATAATGCTGTTTCTGCCCTCTGAGCCACACTGAACAGTGCAGACTTTAAAGATGCTTTGCTTTAATACACATTTAACCTTAGCTTCTATAAAATTGAGCGTCCCTACTGGAGGCTTCAGGAAAACTTCTACTGACGCACACTGGTTTCTTTAAAAGGAGAGGGCAGTCCCATCATTTCCAATTTTTTAATGCCAGAAGTCCGAAAAGGAAAGAAGACCAAATTCTTTACACATGGACAGACCCGCACTGTGTCTTCCTTCGCACCCTGTGTCAATAGAAAGGCTGTTCAGCGTTGGCCGCATGGGCAGGTGGCTGGTGGCTCTTATTACTCGCTCAAGAAAGATGAAGGACTTGTTCTCAAGCGAAACGTGTGTGAATGCGTATCGTGTGCTTGGTGGTTTCTGGGTGGGTGGGGTCTGGATGTCTGCGGTCAGCATGTGGGGCTTAGTCCAGGGCCAGCAGTGGCTGGGTGTTCTCGCTTTCCCCCAGGTCCTCGTGCTTCAGTGTGCCGGCTTCCACCACCGACTGGGACCTGAAAGAAAGAACAGGAACGTGCCAGCGAGAGGGCTGCCGCAGAAACACTCCCTGTCCTGCAAGCCCTTTGTTTTGCTTTGCTTCATCATTTTTGCCTTTGGCCATTTTCACCTCCATAGCTTTGAATTTGTTTACCCCAGACTACGCAAGAAATTGGAGACGCACTCCTTTAAAATGTGAATAAAAAGTGACTCCTTAATTATTTCAAGTGCTGTCAAAATATTTAGTGCTTAGCTACCGTCCGTAATGCACACAGCAATGTGAAGGTCTGCTCCTGGTACCACGGGATCTGTTGGTGCTTCTTGTCCTCCTAGACAACATTGCTCTGCTCCTGCTTACTTTGCACAAATAAAATAACACACGCACGTGCTCATGGGAGTGAGTCTCGGCTCATGCTTGTTACAAATCTTGAGACTAACAAGTACACAAATCACGTTTTACTGATGAGGAGGTCTAAGGGGCAGAACTTCCCTGAGTTGCCCAGATCAATGAAGAAACCAGCACTAATGTGACAACAACGGAGCTTCTGGTGTGCCCACTCCTCCCATTTATCTTTATCTCCTCATCTACACCCTTGAAGGAGAATCTTGTTTGGGGACAGATTAATTTTAAATTCATTTCTGTCTTCAAGGTGGGAAATGTAGTTTATCCATTGCTTCTAATGAGGGGAAGAAAAAAAAGAAAAAGAACAAATGAGTAAGAAAGTGGAGCGTGGAGATTTCTGGCAGTGACAAAAGCTGAATGGGTTTAACCTAATGGGAAAATTCAAGAGGATTTCATTTTCTGTGGCCTGTGTGCTCCAGAGTTTGCCCACTGAGCTATGGAAGGAGGATCTGATGAGTATGTGGCAGAGATTCATTATCCTCCATTTTCTCTGCTTCGGGCTGAGAATTGCCTCCCAGTTTGTAATCAGCAATGAGTTTTAGAGCAAAATCACTCTCTGAATCAGGAACTTTTCCAAAGGCAGCAGGAGTATGCATTTGCATGTGGCATAATATCATTTTAAAGAGCCAGTTTTGTCATGGATAGCTTTTAGAACTAGGGATAACTTATTACTTTCAGGATGTGCCTGTAGTTCCCGTTTGATCATTATGGTAACCTCAGTTTAAGCATCAGCTATTTTATGAGATTAGAGATCGCTTTTCTTTTGATAAGCATCATTAATAAATTGCATCCAGTCGTACTGCAGCATTTGATCACCAATGAATACTGTGACTGTGAATAACTTGTATAATTATTTTTCTTATGCCTGAAGCTTTTATGAAAGCAGTCTCCAAGAGAAAAGATGATCTGCAATAGGCCAGTGTTACAAAAAGCATTTCAGCCTGACCAGGAATTACATTTTGCTGTGGAGACCACGACAAATACTTTTTGAAAACAGGCTCCCTATATGTATCTAACACACATTTAGTCTGAGGAAAGCAGCACCACTCTGTGTATGGGCAAGTTTACATAATATTAGTATCTTTCTATGTTGGCTGTATTATTAAAGCTAGTACTCAACCTAGGTTTCTGTTTTAATAGTTATTTTAACTGCATTGACGTTTTTTTCCTTCACTGATGCATTATCCTGTAATAAAGAAATTCATGGAAATAAATCCTCCATGTCCTTGTGTATTACTGAACCCTGCAAATGAAAGTTCCCTGTGATCCTCACACTTGAAGGCTGGGGAATCCTTCTAAGTTGTGACCGTTGCATGTCCTCAGCCACACTGGGGCTGCCTGGCTTGAGTCTGGCCTTGCACAGTGTTCCCTATTCTGTATTTCTCATGCCAGTGGACATTGCATCTTTTACACGTGGAGCTGAGATGATGTTAAAACTTACAAGCTATCTGGTTTGAACTAGCTGACACCTACAGCTAGATCAGGTTGCTCAGAGTCCCGTCCAGCCTGACCTTGGATATCTCCAGGGATGAGGCATCTACCACCTCTCTGGACAGCCTGTTCCAGTGCTTCGCTACTCCTACTGTAGAAGACTTATATCTAGTCTAAATCTCCACTCTCTTCTGATAAATTTTTATCTGTTGACATCAGGTACAACAGTTTTCATGGTTTCTTACACAATGTTTGCTATGTATCATAGCCACAACTGTCACACACTGTATTTCTTTCAGTACTCACGTGCCACAGCTTTGGCCCTATAAATGAAGTATCTGAATTCAAAACCTTCTGGCTTTCCTCCTTTCTCCACTAAATCTTCCTAACAACCAGTCTGGAAGATGTTTGGGTGCGGAGGATTTGGTTGAGTTAAAATTTAATACAAGTAGGCAACTGCTTGTATCACACAGATGAGGTCCCTGGGCTGGCAGACTCTCTGCTCTGCCCATCTTTAACACAATACGAGCAGGAGACCTGGCTCCTGCAAAAATACGAGATCACTGTGGGCTGGAAGCCAAGTCCGAAGGAATGAACAGATGAGTCAATGCCCATAAACTTTCCCAGCCTAGTTTCCCAGTCTAGTTAGCCTTGCTTGGGAGAGCAAAATGAAAATGGAAAAAGAAATGAATTCTCAGTCTCACTTCTGAGACATAAGTATCATTTGAGTGTGCTCCATTTAATGCGTCAGTCAAAGCCCTCATGGTGTTTTTACTGTTCAGCAAGAATATTTGGAATATGGGAAAATCAACACTATCCAGCTGTTTCTCCAGCAGGCCAACCATATATTTCAAATGACAGCACCGCACGTTGGTATGTACATCCATATCTTTGAGAGCAGATGGCTTTGTGTGTGTGTGGTCATTTTAAAGCTACTCCCTCAAATTCAGTCAAAATAAAACCTTAATAAAACTCAAATGCAGGCTTTCAAGATGCATTGATTTCAGACGGTTCTTGTCAGAGTACAGATGAAGTGAATCACCTCATAGGGATTGACATCTGCTGGGTATCGCTTTTGTTTCCCATAAGAAATAAAACACCGAACCCCTGCTCTGAGCTAATAATAATTGCCAGCACATTGGCACATGATTGCTTTTAAAGACAGAGAACCCTCAGTTCTCTGATCCCTCATTTTGTGCCTTCCATCACAGCGAGGTGGATGTGCTGCAGCCCACAGGAGCAAGGACACCCTCCGTGTGTTCTGTGCTTCCTTTGGAGGCTTTTGTGAAGAGGGAAGGAGGGTGGCTATTTTTTCCCCAAGTGCAGGAAGCTTCCAGCTCTCAGCATGACATGCTGCAGCCGATCAATCAGATCCCATTGTGTGACTCTATTCATCTACCTCTCACCTCCCATCTGCTCATTTCCCACTAATTCCCTTTCCATTTCAGCAGCACCTCAGGGCTGCTCATCTCCCAATTATTCATTCTCTTTACAGAACATGAAAAGCAGAGAAAACACTTTTTTAAAAATCACACCTATGGGTTTTCATATTGTCGAGGTCTGAGGGGCACTTCTCTCTGCCTTCCTCCCTCCTTTTGGTGCAGGGCCCAGCACCCCAGGGCATGCTTTGCAACACACCCCAAGGGCTTGCCTTCATTAGGGGCAAAAATTATTTTTTCTTGCTGTTATAGAAACAATGCAGATGTGTTGACATGAATTAAGAGTGATAGAAAGTCCTTTTTTGGCTGGTGGGGCAGAGCTGAGCTGGCTCAAAGCAATCTGCCAACACAATGGGTCAAGGGGTAAACCAGCACAAATCTCCCGGCCTAATCTTGCTCTCATAGAAACATAATCATTAAGGTTGGAAAAGCCCTCTAAGATCATCTAGTTAAAAGGCCAACCCATCCCCACCAAGTCCACTAACCTATGTCTCTCAGTGCCACATCTACACCATTCTTGAACACCTCCAGGGATGGAGTCTCCACCACTTTCCTGGGCAGTTTGTTCCAATTCTTGAAGATTTTTTTCCTTATATCCAGTCTGGTGCAACTTAAGGCTACTACCACTCGTCCTACCTTCCAGCCCCATGTCATAAAGCAAAAGGCCAAATAAAGACACTAGGACAGTAGCAGTCAGCACCAATCTACAGCAGATTCAGCAAGAGCTGCTAAAAATATGCAGAATATGATATCCAAGCAAAAGAAATTCAGGCCAAATAACTAAGAAAATTTAGGAATATTATGCACACACTGCTCCATCACCCTTTACGTTTTCCCTACTGATCCTCATCCCTCACACCCACCAAGCATGTCTCCTAGCCCAGCAGCTTCCATTCCCTTGGCTAAGATATCCCACTCCTGGTGTCCCCTGCTCCCATTATTCCAACGGCTGCAGTTCCCAGCACCCCAATCAATTTAGCTACCAAATCACAGTCCTTTCATTTCCATGTGCCAACACCAGGCGGATTCAGGCCTATGAGCAGCTCCCAGATCCTACATCACAAGTTTTGTGTCCCTGCAAAATGACAGCAGCCTTACTGAGGCACTTTTAGGCTGGAAACTCAAGCAGTGCTACAAGAGGAAAACCCCAAAGGTGGGAGCAGCAGACATTCAGACGCATGTATGGGGACGATGCAACCTCTTATTGTGGCCCGGCCCCAGTAGCACACACTGTGTTGATCCAGAGGGTCTCTTCCTCACTCAGTGCTCAAGGCAGACACTGCCAAGCTGGTAAGTGATGATTTATTGTGCTTTCTTCTAGAAGTTTGGTGTGACACGTTTCCTGCTTATTATTCAAACCCTCTGAAGACAGCCGTTGTTAATTCCCTCCTGAGCTTTTCCGGGGAGTTCATCTGCACAGCACTTGTGTGCCTCTTAACTGCTAATTCATTTGCTACTATAGCACTGCTGTGAGGATTTTTTTTAATTTCAATTTTGTGCGTGAAGGACAGAAGTGAGTGAGATGAGGGTCCAGGTGTGCCCCTTTCCCAGTGCTGGGGCTCTGAATTTGCAGGATTCCCAGCATTATACAGCAGTTCTTGTAACCAAAGCACACCTCCCACTGATGGCAGCTGCAGGTGAGCGCTGAATACTTCTGGAAATTAGACCCAGAGTCTATATTTTGGCAGGCTGAGAAGCAGCAGTGTGCAATCTCACCATCTGTGTGAGGTTTGATTCAAGAAATTTGCCAAGACTACATGAAGGGCGAACAGCACCCGCTTCGCTAGGGCTGTGCCAAAGGACTGCTCCTGGTCCCACAATCCTCCCCATAGGCAACCCCATTTCCTTGCCTGCTAGGAGTGTTTCCTGATCCAGCTGCCTCCAGTCCTTTCCATCTGCCCTGCAGCTCTCACCCCAGTCACTCCAGTTCCCAGCTAGGCTCTGAGTCTTTGTCTCCAGTTCTGCCTGCAGCAGGAAGGATGCAGCCTGAGAACACGGGTGCAGTCTGCCTACTCCCAGCTGTGGATCCTGCTGCAGCCTGGCCTAGAGCAGGACAAGCTGAGATCACAAGTAAAGGCTATAATTACAAGAACCCTTTGCACCCCATGGCCTGTACAGGAGCTGCACACTCTGAACCATCAGCTGGAGCTGAATAGGTTTATTTGTGCTGAGAGGCCAAGCTAAAGCATGAGGCAATCCTTGGGGTCGTTAAATGCCAAAATTAAATATGTTTCTACAGAGCACGTGTGAATTGCCTTTTCAAAGGCTTGTAACTCAGCCAGATGTAGATGGATTTCCACAAGGCAGCAAAAGACATAAGCAGTGTAAAACCATTTGTTTTATTAAGTGTCATGTCTCTAATCTAAACTACTAAACTTTAGGCAAATTTATAGCTAGCTGAAGAAATAATTTACAATGCAATATTTTAGGCAGCTTGAATGGCATCAGTTCTGCAGTTCCCACCTCCAGCGTGTGTTTGTGAGTCCTTGCACTGAACACTAGCAACCAAGGGCTGCTAACAGATGGAAACCATGCTGCAGATGCCCCTGGGGAGCAGCCTACTGCCTGTCCTGTCCCAAGGACAGGGGTCACATCCACGTGCCTGTCCACCTCCCAAGGAACGTGCTTAATACAACAGTGAGTATAAATCTCATGCCATAAGTCTTCTGTACTGAGCAGTGGAACAGAAATCTTACACGGAGTGTTTCCCTTTTCCTCCAACAAATGTGGAGCAGTCTGTCTCAGCTACAAACAAGAGCACCCAGGTGCCATCCATGGGCAGTGAGAAGCTTTCACACATTTTCATATGGATTTTTATTTGCTGGTATTTTAAAGCTTCTGCAGTAAATTGGTGCTGACTGTGAACCAGCATAAAGCATGACCCATAAAAGCAGAAACATATGGTGAAGGCACATTAAGGTCACACCAAGGATAACAGCTAGAAAGGTCTGCCTTGCACAGCCCAGCTGGGCATATGGAGGAACCCATCTGAATAAATAAAAGCCTTACTTAAGTCATCCCCAGCAGTAGCCCCTTTTGGGTCTGAAAACGTTTCACTCGGCATTGGTGCGTACCAGCGGTGGGACCCCTCTATGTGGGAGAAGGATCCTGTTTTTGAGAATGAACAATGTGTTTCAGCAAAAAGTCTGTTTGAAAATCAGTCCGTTTGATAACCCCCACACCAGGCAGCAATAATGACAAACTTTAATCTGTACTTTAAAATCCTTTACTTCTAATCTAGGACATAAAACAGTACGTATTCTGATTTCAACAATATGTGGTAAAGCAACCCAAGTGATTTTTTAGCTGTGTTTCCAAAGTGCCTGATATGGGGGTTTTGATGAACCATAGGACAGGTCATTGCATCTTTAGGTGCTCAAAAGTACTTCACAGCTGGAAAAGTTAATGGTGTCTTGATGCATGAATTGTGTATTTCGCACTTGTGCGTTTGGCTTGAAACTCAAAAAGTTTTCCCTTAATTCTAGATTTTCTGAGTCTCTAACATGCTTTACTTGTGATAACAGTAGGAAACTATTCAAGAATTGAGTTTCTTAGCATCATCCCCAGTCACTAAATTGATCTCTCCAATGGCACGTGTGCTCATGATGGTTAGGTGCCCAAATAGATACTGGCTTGCTATTCCCACTCAGCTGGCCAAGATGAAATGCCCTGTTGGCACAGTGATAGGTTGCGAGCAGTCTCAAGTCCCTAACTGCTGGGCTCAGCCACACTCTATAACTATCCATTAGGCTGCACACCCAGATAAAGCCTCCAGCTGTTCCCAAAAACAACAGCTCATCAACAAAAGCCAGCACGCACACTACAGACAAATGCTTTGCTTTCGTGTGAGCTCCCCGTTGGCTGCACCAGCTCAAGGCTGACCATCAGGGCTCGCAGGAGATTTGGCTGCAGCTGAAAGGGAGGTGATATCTTTCCCCGTGCTCTGAATTTTCACACCATTTGCATTGCTCTCAAATCTCATAGCTCACAAGTGGCAGGTGCCCCGCATGAATGCAGAAGAGATGGTCCAAGACAGGGGAAGGGTCTTTTGCCATTGCTGCTCATACAGTTGTAAAAGGGATATGACTGAGCTTGCAGACTGAACTGATATTGCTACTACTGTATTAATGCTAGTTTCTGCATTTATTAACTTACCCATTTCAAATTTTACTGAGCTGTATTTTAATTAAATGGATATATTCCGGATGGATTTTGTTATTGTTGGTTGTTGTTTGTTTTTTTTTTTCTCTCCCTGGCCATTAAGACTCATTATCTGGAGTCATCAGCTGTTTTCCTTTGTTTCCCATCTGTTCATGCAGTACTTGGATTCTGGACTCTTCCCAGGGTGTGAGATAATTTCTGCAGATGGGAGTGCAATTTCCACTGTTTTGAATTTTCCCCAATGGGGTTTCATGTGGCCACTGGTGGAAAAATGACAATTGCAATGGTTTTGATTAAAGATTTTCCTTATTACAGAAACTTGTCAAATCTCACCATTTTTAAGATCATGCTAGAGTCAGTGGCATTTTTATTCAAAGAGGATTTTCAGTGCCTTTCCTATCTATAAAGACTCCATTCTCCAAAGTAAGGAAGGACTCTTTTTTGAAAACAAATCTCGTACAATTTCACATCACAGGGAGAAAATGCACTTGTCTGTGGTTGGCGAGAAATAACAACTGCATGTCATTGCTGTTAACAGAAACAGAAACTGGAAACTAATGAGACTTTGAGGGGCAGGTCTAGTCTTGTGTGACCTCTGGTAACCACCTCACATCAGACCTTTAACTCGTGCATCAGCGAGGTTGTCATATCCAAAACTCACAGCTTCAGTAGCTCACTCCTCCGAAGTCAAGCAAACCTCCTCCTCTAATTTCTAGCCAAAGTATACTTCTGTCAGCTTATTCCCACTTGATCTCATGCCAAAGTCGTACTTCTCCTTGAATAGCTGTTCTCTCTCCCTGGTTTTCGTTTCCTCTGATGTTTCCATTTCAACTTTTGTTCTGGGAGGACAAACATGTCACTGTTTTCTATAGTTTCTCACCACAAAAACACGCTTTCTACTCTCCTAACCTTCCTCACACCTCTCCGGCAAAATTTATGTTCATCTGCCTTGGTGACCGGAGCCAAAGCTGTGCTGGCAGTCCTGAAGCCAAAGCACGAGCACGTATCTGTTCTAACATTATTTCCCCCTTACTGACGCTTGGTGCCACGTGCTTTTTCACGTTACCCTGCCCATGGCCGGTGGGTTGGAACTAGATGATTTGTAAGGTTCCTTCTACACTAAGCCATTCTGTGACTTTATGATTTTCCTCATCTTCAGGTTGACAAACTTACTTTACTTTTCAGGTGACAAATTCAGGTCACTTACATCTTAAAATGTCCCCTTTTTCCCCCTCTGAATTCATTTTCTAAAATAAATTAAGTGGGTAGCAAGTATCACAATTAGTTAATTCTCTGCTTCCATTTCCTTGTATTCTTCTTCCAGTAATTCCTATCTTGATTTTTCAGCATCTCTGACACTGAAATTGTTAGACACTGTAATTGAGGGATATTGTTCTCTGGGCTGTGGAGTAGGGTGAGCATTGGCAGTCTCACAGAGAGGGATCTTTTCCCAGTTTTACCAGGTTTCACAGTTAGTTAGCAATATTCTGATTTGAAATTCCTGTTATTTGAACTAAATTTCAAAGAGGCATTTCTCTGTGGTCACAGTGCAAAACTCCAAGCTCTGCTGGTACTACTGGGGCCCTGAGACTATGAATGCTTTAACACAGCAATGGCTCGGTAACATCTCTATCTCAGATGTGCTTGTATCACCTTCCAGCAAGAGACTCCAGACCCAGCAGGTGCCACCAGGTGGGACAGATGGTGCCACCCAAGCACCTTACTGCTCAGCAGGACCCAGTTTTCTGCATTGCTAACTACTGGGCTCCTGGACATGTTCCTCAGAGGAAACACCTCTACTGATATCTGGGACATCAGATAGAAGATCCTTAGTTGTTCAGCTAAGGTTTTCACTCTGCAATTACAGAAACTCAAGAAGGCTTAGTCTTTTGGATATCCTATATAGATATAGATAGATAGATAGATAGATCATTTTGGAGGTACATTTCTTTACCAAACAAAGGATCCACTCCTTTATTTTATTTTATTTTTTTAACCCAACATTTCAGCATAGAAACACTTGCAGAATTAACACCTTTACCCAAGAGTTTAAAGACTTCTGTGGTGCGTGTGGTGGAAAGATTTTTAATGGAAGTGCAATATTTCTTTCATAAGGAAAAAAGTGATAGGGCAATTGTGGGAGAATTATGTTTGAGGAGAAGACTAATGCTAGGAAATTTTTTATGCCTTGTGTAAACCTCACAGTATTTCCAGTCACGGCCTGGGACTCATAGAATCACAGAACCATAGAATATCCAGAGTTGGAAGAGACTCACAGGATCAAGTCCAACTCCTGGACCCACATGGGACCACCCGAAAACCAGACCATATGACTGAGAGCACTGTCCAATGCTCCTTGAACTTCAGCAGGTTTGAGGCCATGACCACTGCCCTAGGGAACCTGTTCCAGTGCAAAACCACCCTCTTTGTGAAGAAACTTCTCCTAATATCCAGCTTGAGCCTCCACTCTCATTGCATTAGAACTGTGCAATCCTAAGTGGCAGGGAGGGATGTTTATAGAAAGGTAATGTTGAAATCTACAGACCTGTTACCAGGCCTTTGATATAAATCTGATCTAATAAGTCTAGTCACACAATTTTGCTTCTTAAGTGCAAGTTTTTACCTTCAGTTAGGCTAAAAAGTAATTTCAGGGGAGGAAAAATCAAAGCAAATACTCATAAGGGGAAATATGGAGAAGCAGTGAACTTTTCACCTCTAACAGTTAGAAATGACCATGGGGTAGAAGATCAGATGGTTCACTTACCCGTTGAGTAACAAAATTAGGCTAAAAGTTAGATCTAGTCTGCCCAGAGGCAATATGACAAATTAGATTCATCCACTTGCCATATTTGTATTAATGCACTTTTGTATTAGTGAGCAGATTATAAGGGAAGACTTTGCCCCGAGGCAGGGTTTTCTGGCACTGAACTCATTTTCAAGCTGAGGATCCCCCCAGGGGCACTATGAGACCCTCACTTCTTTGCAGCCTAGGATGTGATGCTCAGCAAAGATGTGCCTCTATTCTGCAAACAGCTCTTAACACTTCAGAGCTTTTCTTTCTGTAAGGTTATACTTTAAAACCTCACAATATATTTTAATAGTAGCGTAATACTTAGCATCTTTCTTTCTAAAATCATTTAGTTAGTTCCATTGCTAATATTAAACAAACAAACAAAAAAAAATTAAATATGCAATTTTTTTTTTTTTTTTAATAAAAAAGAGTTCTCTGCAATAGGCTCTGCAAACTCACACTGGCTCCCAGTCCTGAGAACTGCTGACCTTGCAGACAGCCACCTCTCCTTGCGCCGTGGCTGCAGTCTGCAAAGGGTCATACCCCTGTGGTTGTATGGCCCTGTGAGCAGTGGGACCCACAGCACTCCACATCTGTCGCAAGTGTGAGTGCTTTCCGTATGAGGCTTTGCACTGCAGCATTTCTTTTTCCTCTGACAATGAAAGACTTTTAAAATTAATTGCATGACATTCTGGCTTGTCTGTGTTGTCAGCTTTGATTCTGCTGTGACAAAATGATGGCCGCTGCCTGTCACATAGAGTGACGCCCCGTGTGTGAGCGCTGTGCTCATCAAGTGGCAGCAGCGAGTTAAAGCCTGCCTGTGATCTGCACTGAAAGCAGTTCTGTGGAGTGCAGGGAGGGAGAGATGAGCAGAACAGTCACCCTGACGCAAAGAGCCAGCCGGTCACTGCTCCGTGGCTTTCTGGGGGCAGCTGGTGATGACCTGCTGTGACACTGCCAAATCTACAAGCCCCAGTGACCAGTGCTGGGCATCAGCCTTCCTCACACCATCCCCCCAGTTAGTGCAAATTACCGAAGGGCGGTGTTTTTGAAAGCTGCCATTTTAAGCATACTCAACCACCAGATTTAAAAGCAGGGCTGCTGGAAGAGCGGCGTCCCTGCGATGGCGAGGCTGGAAAGGAAGGTGAGAGCAGGAGCAGGAGCGTGAGTTGTGGCCAGCTCTCCTTTAGAGGGCAGTGGTGCTCATTGTACGGGAGCTGCGGAGCACTGCGAAGGAGGTAAAATGCTATCAGCTGGGGTCAGAGGGCATGAAAGGAACAGCAACACTTAGAAAATAGTACCGCAGTGGTGCTGCTGGGCGTGCTGTGCCATATAGGAGAGCATTTCACAGACTCCGTGCGCTGCTCTGTGCAGGGGCTCATTAATTTCCCCTTGTTTTTGTTCCCAGTAATCATCATTCAGACAAGTAATTATGATTCCACCGAGAGTCTTCCTTTTCTCCTGATCACAGCCCAGGGTGAACCACCCCCGACCATCAACGTTTGCCAGCTCTGCCACAGCCCCTCTCACAGCCCTCCCTGCCTGGCCTACCCCCAGCAAGACCACCTAGAGGCAGTTCCCAAAGCAGCACCAACCTTTTCATGGGCTTGGGAGAATCCTCCTGCTCCAGGCTGGAGGATGCGTGCTTCACGTGCATGGCATTGTATGAGGTGTGAGTGTACTCATTCTCATCACTGTAGTCAGGACCGAGCAACGTTCGAGCCCACGTCCCCATGTCGTACGGGGGAAGAGTCCCCCCGAACTCAGAGGGCAGGCATTCCGGGTGTATTAGCTGGTGAAGGCTGTTCAGGTTGTTGCCATGAAGAAAGATCTTTAAAAAATAGAGAAAGGTCAAAGTTAGCATCGCTTCCTTGCTTCATTAAGTACGGTAATAGCAGCACTAATGAAGCGTGGGGAGCCATCAATTCCCACTGCAGTTTCAGCGAGGGTTTCTGAAGCACCTTGGGGTGGGTGGGAAGGCAAGGATCAGCTTTGGTGTGTTGGACCAGAGTTATGTTGATGGCATAAGCACTTCAGAACAGCCATTTTCGCTTACTTTTGGCACATGACACTGTCAATTTCTTAAGTAGCATATTGTGAAAGGTGAAGTGCAGATCAGAAATGACTGACTGCTGCCACTGGAAGAAGCTACAGCTAGTAGGGAGCTAGTGAAGCTGACTGACAAAATGTGAGGAACAGGGCTTCAGCTTTAGAGAGGATCACCCACCCCTGAACCCAAGGACTGGTGCTGCACAGCATGAGTCGCTCTGTGCAGCCATTTTGTGCAGCGTCAACCACATCAGGCTCGCTAATGCAATTGTGACAACACCCATATCCCATCTGTCAAGCAAACCCCAGGTAAGGTATGAGGCCTTCTGGGAGATCATCCAATGATGACTTTAGCGTCTTCGGTGGACAAATAGCTGAGGTGACTGCAGGACAATATGTCACATTGTTTTGGGTGGTATGAGCAAACAGGCTTCAGGCACTGACGTCTTGTGTGGAAATAAGTGAGTTAGCACTGTGTGAAAAATGTTTAAGTTTATTCCCATAAAGGAGTTGAGCTGAAGTTTCCTTCTGCAAATGACTTCAGCCAGACCTGGTAATCCCTCCACATTGCCACTTCTTTCTGTCCCTATGCACAGCCCATTAAAAAGGATCTACACTTATAGTGGTAACTTGCTGTCCCTGGTTGAGTTATTGCTTCAACCTAGACCATTGCAAACACAGTTCTCTGTGGCCCTATGAGAAATGGAGAGAGAAGGAGAAAGCAAAGAAAGCAGGGGTCTGCTCTCCTACTTCATATCTCTAGCTCCCACCTCCCCCAGCCCCTTGTGATTACCCTTTTCCTTGTCTTGTCTTTGAGGAATGGTTTGATTAACGTGTACAGGGCATGGATGTACCAGGGCTGGTTGACAAAATGGACTCCTCCAAAGCGGGCAGGAAAGCTGTCCTACAGAAAAAAAGAAATTGAAGGCAGTTAATAAATGCATTGCTTTAGCCAGGCAGTCAGTAAGATGAAAGCCAGAGAAAGAAGTCTGCCTCTTTCCATCTGCAATAGCAGCTGAGCACTGAGCTTTCTGGAAAGTGGTGGAAGGAGGTGGGAAGAAGGAGAAGCCCAGAAACGTTTCATCAGTCTCTGCTCTTAGCAGACAGTCACTTCTTCCCTCCGCCTCAATTGCTGATGATGTAAGAAGTGAGCTACACCAGACAGTTTGCCCAAACACTTTCAACTCCATCAAGGCACCTGACTGCTGGACTGGGAAGGAGGCAGGGCTGAGCACGTCTCCCTCGAGGAGCAGCTTTCTCGTCTCTCATTGTGCAGCGCACGGCGAGGCCCCGATTCCCACGCACTCTGCCTCACGCCACTCACCTTTTCACCCTTCTGCCTCCCTGCCTCCCTCCTGCTAAAATCATCATTACAATGGCTGACCTTTCAGGGTGAGCGAGCAGCGTATTCTGGGGAGGAGGATGGGTGGGAAAAGCTGATAAGTGAAGGTGTAGCGGGAGCACACCATGACGGCTCCATGGAAACTGGCCGAGCCAAGTGCTGGCAGCGAGGCTCTGCACAAACAGCCTCCGCATTAACATGCAGGTAGCGTCCTCCGGGGAGGTGTGTGCAGCAGCAGCCCACCCGCTCGGGCGGCCTGGCACGCTTAATAGGAGAGGAGGTTGCTGGTGCGTCTTGAAAGGTTACCGTGTATTGTGACGGGCATTTTGTAATGCTGCTCTCCTCTAACAAATGTCAGGCAGTCAGGGAAGACCCCGGGGTCTTTGGCTTTCGTTAATAGCGGGATGACTGCTGCTCCCGCATGCGAGAACACTTCCAAAGTGTCTCTGCTTGGCAAAGGGAGATCCCGACGGAGCCTTCCCCATCTTTCCTGTGCACCCTGCAGCTCAGTGAATACAACCACATCTCTTCCTGCAGGGCTCCGGCTTTCAGACTCAGGCAGGTTCATCCCCCACAGTTAGCATGGGGTATCCTAGGGCTTTTTCTCAGCTTTCTCTGGAGCATCACAGTCTGAGCACAGCTGGTGAGGGTGTGGGGAGGATTTGTGAGATGATATGGAAAATCCCCTTATACACCTGCTCAGTGTAGTTTCTGAATGGCTTCAAGGTCAAATTATTCCACAGATTTAGCACTATGTAGGCACCTGACCTCCTCTTGCCCCACCCTTGCCCTGGGTAGATATGAGGAACCATTTATACTCTTCAGGCACTGGCTGTGGATTGCCCTAGCAGTCATACAAAACGCACCCAGTTAATGTGTGTGAGGGGCTAAAGTCATAAGCGATACTCTTTTCTTTAGCATTACAGCAGTATAAGCCTCTTACATCTCAAATGTGTCAGTTTAGCTGAAATAATTACAAATCTCAATATGAAATCCGTGTGCCAGTGGGTAGCCAGATCCACAGGCAGGAGCCCTTCCAAGGAGGACAGATGATCTGTAGAGGCGTTAATCCACTGTGAAGATAACTGTACTTCCACTGTTGCTGGGATATTCGTTAAAATTTTGGAACACAACTCTAATTAATTTAAACTACTGGACTGCTGCAGATTCCCATGACTTCAATTGTGCTGTCTTGAGAAACAGAAATGGAGAATGTGGCCTTTATTTTGAGCCCACCTAGTGTTTAACTGCCAGTGTGGCCGTGAAGTGAAGCCAAAAGTGGCTTCCTATTGCGTGATAAACCTAAAGTGTGTTTTAGACAAGACTAAAGCAAAAAATTCCCATCTCATGCATAGCTCATATATTCATTTGCTTTTCTTCCACGAGAATGAAAATTTGAAATGAAAATTGTTCACAGAATATTTTTAACATTAAAAAAAGGAACAAAGAGATTGGAGTGCTCTTTCTTAATAATATTATTCTATATTTATCAAAGTAGTTGATATCTCATAAGCTGTAGGTCTAAGGAAGAAGTTCTGGATTTGTTTACTCTTTGGGACTGAACTGCCATAGCAGTGATAACTTGCAGTATAACAGCACAGGTCAGTGCAGTAGATGCAGTCTGGATGTGAAGCAAAGCACAGTAAAGAAGTAAGAGACTGAAGGCATGGGAATGACTTTAAGACACAGAGATTTCTATCAACCCAAAAAAGAAAATTTTTTTTTGTTTCTCCCTAGGATATACAGATGATATTAATCACTATCTTCAGTGAGAAAGCCAGTCAGGCTTAATTTCCAAGGGGAGATTCTTTTTCTTACAAGTATATATACCAGCCATAATGATACCACCTTACCCAAAAAAGGTCTGAATGCTGAAAATTAAGAGAACCAGCTGGAGGTTTGAATTGGCAGACTGCCTCTGGAAAAGGTTGTCAAAAGAGGAAGATGTACTTTATATATTGAAAATGACATTTATATCAACCCATCGTAGCCTTTTGCGTCCATTAACTAGATTCTGTCTAGTACATCAGTAGATAAAGTGTTATAGGAAAGCTTCTCATATAACAGCATTATTTAAAGGCAACTGTGATCCTTTTGTTCTGAAGATACACCAGAAGATGCGCAAATACTTTTGTAAAGGCAGTATGATGATCAAGAAATAATGATTAAAAAACCCCTTTTTTTTTTTTTGCGTTTAACTTTCTGCTATTTTTGTTTCTTGCACTGCTAAGCACATTAATCTCAGTTTGACTTTCATCCTTCAGTCCACCCGCATTTGTAGGACTGTCAATTAGGACAAGGATGAAAACATAATTTTTTTTTAAACCAAAGAAATTTGATATGGGAATCATCCAGACAATTTGGAATTGCAACATACCAATTTTGCAGAAGTCCCTAATTAGAGCAGAGCTGTCTTGGAAAGAAAAACTCTCGTCTGGAGGTCTGCCTTGCTCAGCTCTAGGAAGATGTATGAGACCTTTCCCACATCCCACTTAGTGTCTCTGCTGCTTTCCCTGGGGCTAGGTGAAAGTAGCTGAAATTGATTTTCTGCTGGAGAGCTTGTGCTGTTAGGAATTCTCTTTTGATTTCTCATGTCTCGTGATTCTGTGAGAAGGTGTATTTTATAATGAGGTGTATTTTTTGGAGCCTACTGTGGAAAGGACCCTGGGATTGTGGAGCCTTTTCTTAACCTGAATTCTTGTTAAATAGTAAGGATATATTTACATTTTATTCCAATGGCATAAATAAAATATAACACATAGGCAATGGTCTACTTATCTGTGTACACTCTTGTTTCTTTTGAAAATCAGGCTGGACGTAACTTCATGTCATTCAGAGAAGCAATTTCATGTGAATAAACACACTCAAGCCAGCATTAAACCAGCTAGCTTACTACTCAGTGATAGCAGGCAAGAACCAGTGAAAGGGTTCTCAGTATCTACCTGAACAGCTAGCTCACCTCAGGGCCAGACCAGGTCTTCTTTCACTGGGACCTGTTGACTAAAGTAAAGAATACATCTAACCCTGTAGCAGTGATACCTTTCCTAAATAGCATAGACAAATCCACAGAGACAAAATTGTTCCAACAGAGGTTTTAATAGCTCCTATTGACTGAGTGAATCTGGTGCTGTAGATGGGACGTAACATTTGTCTTTTTTGCTTTTATTTGGCTTTATCAATTTGTTGGTTTATGTCTTTTGGTAGTTTCCCTAAACATCATCCCCAAAGGAAAGAAAGAAATGAACACTTGAGTGTCGCAATAAAGGTGCCACGGATACCCCAAAATTCATACAGGCCTCAGTGTATTCTATGTTTCAGGTTGGAAAAGTTCTCCCAGATGCAGGTCAGAAGAAAATGTGGAGAACATTGATTGCCTTCTCCTCTCAGACTACTGTGCTTGAAAATTTCTGAATTGAAATGAGCCTGGAACTGAAATTTTTCTGTACAAAATGTTCTGCTAAATAGCTCAGGAGAGATAACCGTGAGGTGAATGAGAGACCTTTTTTCACTATTTCTGCCTGTTCTTGCCTTCATGACATCTATTTCTTTTGGCAGGAGTATACATCAGAAACCTTTAACTGTTTTGTTGTTCTGAACTGCTTGGCTCTGAAAGCTGCAAATCGAGATGATCTTCCAACATCTCCTCATACCAGTGTGGCAGAAATGCAAAACAATCTCCAGACTATCAAAATTAGGAACAAATCCAACCTGATACAAATCTAGCTGATCTTTTCAAACTGCATGAATTGGCTTCATATACCAATGACCTAAGCTCAAAAAAAAAACACACTGTAGCATATTTCCAGCTTTGGAACATCTGAATTTTGTGACACAAGCATTTTTTGAACTAGTTCATAGCTTCAACCCTTAGCTATTTGAAAAGTAAACACACATCTTGCTGTCCAAATGCCCTTCTTTATTCTAGACCACACTTGCCAGTTTAATGCAAAATGAAATATAATTCCCTTTGAATGAAAATAACGTCCCTTAGATTCAGGCAGATTTCAATCATAAACAAAACTGTTTAAACCAAAAGGTCATTCAAACTGAGGATAAAAACAGCATCCTCATGCCTGTGTGCTTACATAATCAGTCCCTGCGGCGGATTAAAGCTCCCACAGACCGTATTAATAGTCTGGGAGATTTTATTAATAGTTCAGTGATAGTTTCTCCCCAGAGAATTTCCATGTGTGGGTGATTTTAATGGACTGGCACAATGAGGGGAGGATGCTTTCAGCTCTCTAACTCTGCGTCCAAATCCAGACTGGAAATGGGGGCAGTGATTGCAAGTTGTTGTTCTCTGATTTTATGAGTGCCAAGTACTGGATAGGCTGCCTCTACTGAAAACACTTGAGAGCATGTTTGAATGAATGTGGTATAACGCCCTTGGTGCAGCCAGAGCAGGCTGTCTTACAGTATGTATTAGGAAGAAAGGCAGAGTGCCACCCTCATCCTTCCAGCCACTGTTCCTAATTTTAATGCAGCCCCCAGGATCCAAGTGTTTAGCTGGGGAACCCAGTGGGCAGAAGGAGCTGGGGACTGCAGGGACCTGAGGTGCTTCTGTCCCCCTCCAGCATCCCCAGAGTGAGCCTGGCTCTGCTTGGGGACCAGGAACAGCTCACACCTCTGTCCAGAGAATTTGATCTGCCTTTTGTTTTTGTTTTTGTTTTTGTTTTTGTTTTTTTTAATCTGCAGAGGAGAGGAAAACTATTTAAAAAGTCTAACAGTGTTAACAGTATGGCAGTCTCAACCTGCTTAAACTACAACTGCAAAAGGACTTTCTGCAATTAGGAAGAACTCATTGATTTTGTGAAGTGGTGACTGTAACTGCTCACAGCAAAATGTTCTCTTTTCTTTGAAGCATACAGTAGCAAAAGACTGGAGCAAAATCACAGAAAAACATGAATATTTAGTTTATTTTTACACCACATGCCTACATATGTAGATTAGTTGCTCTGAAGCAACTAACTGCAGTCAAGGAAATGGAACTGAAAAACGAACACTAGGATGCATTCTCCCAGACATTTTTTCATGTTTGTTATCTCTCCCACTACACTCTGCAACTTTTAAAATTCATTCATTTGCAGTGGGTTTCTCCCAGTCATCACTGCATGTTAGTGAGGTCCCACAGAGCATCTGTTCATGGGTGTTGGCAGATGGCACCGATAAATCAGGTTACAGAACACAGATTTGCTCAGTAAACTTTGATTTGTCCTGATAGAATCATGCTGTCATATCATCTGGTCTAACAAAATAACCTGTAACCTTGGGGCAAAAGGAAGATTTCCTCACTACTTCTTTACAAGAAAGTCTTTGCTGAACAGAACCAGCTTGAACTAACTGAAGTACAGAAAATGTCCAAGCAGCAGTGACAGCTCTGGACTGACACCTTATCCTGGTGTTGCTTCTTTGTTTGGAATCTGCCACTGTTGATTTTAGCATTTCACACACGAGTCATGGACTGTTGCTTCTTTCAGGAAAAAAAGGGTGAATGCACTATGCTGCAAAATAAACTAGATTCATTCAGGGTCTTGTTTGAAATGGTACTCAGAGAAGAGAGGAATTCAAAAGGTGATGCAAAAAAAAAAAAAAAAAATATATATATATATATATAAGGAGATAGTGCACTGGAACAATGTTTTGGAAGTAGTCCATGCATGTGTAGCTCAAGTATCACCAAACTCATGACAGTGAGCTCTGAACTAGGTTGGAAGAACAGGGAGTTCCTGGCTGAGCAGCCACATGCTGGGCCAAGGTGGGGCAAGTTAGGGCACACACAGGAGGGACACAACGTTTCTGGAGGCTGTTTTTCATAGTTAATATAAGAACTTGCTGTGATTATTGCAGCCAACTCAAGCAAACTGGCAAAATTGTCCCTGTTGTTCTGATTTTGAAGTAAACTCCAGCTCACAAATACTTCCACATCCAGCTTTCATCAGCAACTACAAGCTGCGTTGCTTCTATTCTTGTGTCTCACTGAACATGTCAGTCTGAAATTAGTTGTGGGGGAAGGGAAAAACAGTGGGAAGATCATCAAAGCTGAAAGTAGTTTAGGGCTTAATTAGAAACTGCAAAACACACTGGGCACAGCGCGAGTCTGGTCTCCAGGCCTGCAGGGCCAATGCACGTGCTGCTCACTGGGGCACGCAACCACGAGTTTGCAGTGGCTCTCAGCGATCCCTGGACCTTCAGCCTGTGGCTGCAGGTGACCTAGCAGCTTCAGTGGCTTGAAAGCATCAGGAGAACAAAGTTCCTGTAAAAATGTCAAGTCTTTAAAATTGAGAGTAATTTTCAAAAGTTAATCTCTAAAGAAAATGTATTAATGCCCGAAGATGAGAAGGCTCATGAGAGACCTCATTCCTTTCAGGGGAGACCTTTCAATCCTTAAGTGGATCTTATGAACAGGAGAAAAATCAACTTTTTACATGGATAGATGGTGATAGGTCAAGGAATAACATTTTGAATCTAAAAGAGGGGAGATTTAGATCAGATGTGGGGAAAAAATGTCACTGGGAGGGTGGTGAGGCACTGGCACTAGCACTGACTGCCCAGAGGTGTTGTGGGTGCCCCATCCCTGCAGGCACTTGAGGCCAGGTTGGATGAGGCCCTGGGCAGCCTGAACTGGTGCCTGGTTTAGTGGTTGGCAACATTGTCCACAGAAGGGGGTTGGAACTAGGTGATCTTTGAGGTTCCTTTCAACTCAAGCCATTTATGATTCTATGATTCTGTGATCAACCACTGTAGCAGAAATCTGAAGTTTTCCTTAGCTGACTTGACCTTTCTCCCTCTGGCTATTTCTATTTCCATAGACAGACCTTGCACCCATCCTGAAGAGCAATGGATCTGTGGGACACCGCAGTTTAGAGCACAGGAATGAAGGCAGAGGAGATGACGCTGAGGCAAATCCACAAGGATTTGAAAGACTGTTGAAGGGAGTGAGACAAGTGCATGCAGAAAGCCAGACCTGAAAAGGACAACGTGCAGCAAGTTATTTCTTGTTCAGTACTGCTGGGATTTTAAACAATGCACTGTACAGTCTGTCTCTTTAGATATGCACTGTTACACTGAGATGCATCACTGGAGATTCTACACCATGTATGTAAAAGATTTACTTTACACACATCACCTCTTGCTATACATGCTCTCCAACAAGATAGCCCTGTGCCAGAAAAAAGAGGCCATGAAGGCCAAACCGTCACAGGGAGGACAAATGCCCACAACATTAGTTAAAGTCAGCCAAAGAAAAAGCAATTAAAAAAGGTCTTGTGCCTTTCTTCTCGGGAGACCTACTGACTTTGCAGAAAAAACTCTTTATCTTGCCTATGGAAGTGCCACAAAAATTATAATCATATTATATTTGTGTTGTGATTGAAACCTGATGATGGAGAAAAGGAGACTTTGTTATTTATAGTGCTGGGCAACCTATTTGGTGTTGAACAGAAGTCTGCTGTATCTTGGCTTAAACAAAACCTGGAATCATCTCAAAGCTTCTGCATGTGCATTCACTCAGAGACATGTAAAGGAGATTATAAACTGTTATTGTGATGGGATTATAACCTAGCACGGGACAGGAAAAAAACTGATGAAGCAGTTTTTTGTTGGCATTAGTTGTCTGACTCAGACAATGTTTGAAAGAGATTATTTCTTTTCCAGTAAATTTCTCTGCATCTAGAAAGAAATTAAAATCCTTTGTGTTGGCTTTTCTCTACTTGAAGGGATGTCATAGGCTTCTAGCACTTGTTTCCTCAAGGTTGTCTGCTAAATAGAAACTAGGTTTCCAACTTATTTCACTAAGTATTTGAGACCTTACTGTTTTCTTTGAGGTTGGAACCTCATTTTGAAATGGACAATTTCCCTTCACCAAGCTCTAAGCACAAACCCTTTTAAAAATAATTTCTATGGTCTCTGTTGTCCTTGATGAATGAACCCTGTTGAGTGTACTCTTGGTGAAGACATTTTGCAATTCTTTTCATCTCTTGCAGCAGGAATATGTGTGCGAGAGGGTGGGTGAGGAAGACTCAGTGACCTACTTTGTTTTTAAATGGAGACATAATGCTAAATACCTGTGCAATGTGGAAACTCAGCTCTGGGGAGATTCAACACAAGGCAACTCATGTTTCATTAGATAAGTACCTGGCAGCAGCATCTTTGATTCATGTGCAGCCTCTTGTTCTTCCAAACAACAGAAGGCCGGGGGAAAAAATAAAAATCACTTCTTATTATTTGCATAATTCAATCTCTGTCCTTGTTCTGACATGTTAGTAAGATTGCTCAGCTTCTGTTTCTGCAGGGAAGTTTGTTTCATGTGTTTTTGTTTCACAAAGTCCCAGATAGTCACAGGGCTGAATTGACAGGAGCAGACCAATGTGTCAGCTCTGCAATCAAATATAATCTCTTTTTGTCTGCCCTTTTGTGATCTGTTTTATTATTTTTTTTATTATTATTTTTTTAAATAGTTCAGCTGTGCCTTGGTAATAAGAAACCTAACCATAGTTGAATGTCCTTGAAATATGTTTTGAGATCGAGAGTCATGATTAATACTAAAAATGTATGTTTTTCCATTGTGGAAAAGAAGTTGTTTAGAAAAGCTGCTTTTACAGTGACAAGCAGCATTTTAAGTTCCCTGATATTTTTCCACCCTGCCTTTAAGAAACAAGCATGAAGGCCATTTTGCAGAAAAGAGCTTTGTACTATGCAGTGCAAAGAACACACTGATATTTTCCCCTGTGGTCCTTAGAGTACACATTGCTAGCAGCATCACCAACAGCCAAGACTGTCTGATGTGCCATTTGCAACTGTTATAACCTTGCCAGTGTTTTATGTTTTGGGCTCAAATGTTTCAACAGCAAGCTCAGACAAATCTTTATGGGAACAGTTTGGGGAGATGGAGCGTGGAGAAGTGATTTCTCAAAGGGCTTGTGGGAAAATGTATTTTTTCTGCACTTCAGTAATATTTCTGTGATTGCCAAAGATGGAGATTGAAAGTACAAAGTCTTTGGTCATGGGCCTGACTTCACATTAGGCTTTCCTAGTGCAGGTGGTTTCACTGCCCCAGTGAGAATTTGCAGCTGTGTGTGCGCATATGCCAGAACTCATTCAGAGGCTGAAATGCCTTATAGGTTTGTATATTGTTGTATATGTTGCAGTGATAACCTCTTTTCTTAAAAGCTGAGATCAGTTACAATCCCTAGAGTTCGCTGTCTACTTCCTCCCAGGAGATCTCCCCCAGCCCTGGTCGGCAGTGACAGGCAGAGCTCTGCCTGCAGTCATTGCTCCCAGAGGTCTGGTAAATCCCAGGTGGAGCCAAGGCCCCACAAAGCTGTGTGGAATACTGCAAAAAAAGGGATTTTTTTTTTTTTTTTCATTTCAATTCTGGGTGTGTGACTTTGTCATTTTAATGTTCTTTTTGTGTTGTTTGCACATAGAGCAGTGCTAAGTGACAGCCAGCGCTGCTCATCACATCAGCGCTCAGAACTGAGGCTCTTATTGGTCTGGCAGTGTTAAATGCTGCGTAAACTTTGCATTCTTTGCTAAACAGAATACGTGCTTATACTCTGCAACATCTCTCTTGTTTCCACTGTATAACCTCCCTTCGCTTCATAGCTTTTATCCCTCACTGCCCTGCTTTGCTGCAACCTTCACTCTGACTTCAAAGCAACTTTAAAGGGTAGCACTAGAAAAATGATTTCTGCTGTCTGTTCAGGCGCAAGACAAGCAAGGCACTCATCAGTGTAACTTTCCAGCCCTTTAATTCTCATCAGCCAAGCATGGATATCGGACTGAGGGCATAATTTCAGTCCTTTGGCCTTTTTTTTTGTTATCACCTGCTCCAACAAAGTCCCTGAAAGAGAGGAATCTGGGGGACAGCAGTTTACTGCCTTAGCATTTGTACCTTGCTCCTAAAGGTTACTTTCAGTTGTGTTTTAGGCAGTACAATGCCAGTTCTGCAGACAATTGCAATGGCAATTATGCCATTCTGATATTGTACTCCTCGAAAAAATGTTTTAATTACTTTTTCACTCGTAAACAGCAGGGAAAAAAAATGTACTTCACTGAATTTCCTATAATTATGGTTAGCAGAAAGGTACAATCCTATTTCACATCTACCTCTGATTTAAAAAAATAAATTTTCCACTCTTTCTTCTCAGATTGGATTGAAGTTATGCATCAAATATTGTTACATGACACTTTCAATAAGTTAGGCTTTTTTCCACCCAGTGTCTGCGAATATGCTACTTCATATCTCCAAAGTTCATTAAATTTTCTGGGTAGATATAGGACAGTCAGCCTGCATGTTTTCCTATGAAGAATTCCCGCAGAGAAGTCTTTCCACCTGAAGGCAAGATGAAGTGTATCCTCCTGGTTATAGTCTAGGTGTTTTATTATTGTTCCCTGCATGAATATAATGGAATTTTCAAAACAGTGGATGTCATTTACCTTTACTTCAGCAAGGATTTAGGCATAACATCTCATATTTTTCATTTAGAGTGATTTTGTTTTTAGAGTTGGAGAGTATTTCACAGTGCATGTGAAACACTAGCCAGATTGTTGAGATTAAAGAGTTGAGTTCAGAGGTACAGAGTCTGCATTGTGGTCATTCCATAATATTTTTTTTCTCTGGGGTTCATACTGTAGACAGAAATTTATTTATAAATTAGCTGGGTGATGCTAGGGAGTGGCTAAGTCTCAACTTTGATGATGGTGACAGTCTGTGGGGTGCAACAAATATGGAGGTTAAGGATTATCTATCCACAGGGATCCTGGTAAACTGAAAAAATGGGTTTCTGGGACCCACATTAACTAACACAAAGTGTTGTCTCTTTGCCAGAATAATCCAATGCAACAATACAGAGCAACAGAGTAGCTTTGCAAAAGAGGACTTGGACATCCTGGTAGTCAAGTTGAAAGCCAGTGTGTTCTTGTGGCAAAGAACTGCCCTGGGTTGCAATGGCAAGGGTATAACCAGCAGGTCAGAGTGGTGATCCTTCCCCTCTGCTCTGCACTAGTGAGAACCTTGTGCCCATTCTGGGCTCTCTACTTAAGCATAGGCTGACATACAAGAGGCAATGGATATGGGTGGCAGTGGTGGAAAGCCAAACTATTAGGAAAATATTTCATACTGAGGCAAACACTGGAATGTGTTAGCTGGAGAGGCTGGGGGATTCCAGTCTGCAGAGATGTTTCTGTCTCAGCTAGACAGTGCCTTAAGCAACATGATCTAAACTCAAAGCTGGATCTAACTTTGAAGTCTGCCCTGCTTTAAGCCATGAATGGGATCGAATGACCTTCAGAGGCATCTTCCAGTGTCAGTTCTCCTATGATTCTGTGGTATTTTATATGGGTGGGTATGCTTGCATCCAAAGTTATTAAACTGTTCCTGCTCTGAAATTTACTTAGTCATATTCCTCACGTCACTGACTGATCTGTGATTACTCAGATGTCACTGACTGGTCTGTGGTTACTCACCAATTCAGACTGCAGTTTCTGTTGAAAGCTGGAACGTTTTTCCTCTTAAAAATAAGCCACAATTTACTATAGGCTAGTGGCCAGGAAAGTAAGGCTTCTTTAAGACATGCTTAGCCACAAAACCCGTACTAGAAGCACAAATGACAGCAATAAACAAAAGAAAATTATCTGCTCATGCCAGAGCAAAATCTGTACCACTAACTCCCTGCACTGAACCATTGTTCTAAAAATTATTTCCTTGTTATCAGCAATGTGCTGGGTGAAGACAAGTCATCAGAAAACCTGCATTCCCTCTTAAATGCTATAGTATTTCACACATGCATCAGTGCATATCCATTCCGCTTATGTTCATCGACTTAATTAAAATCTCTCTATTATTGAAACCAATAGCTGTCTCAGAAAAGTATCGGAGCTTAGGAAAGAGTGTTAATTTATGCTGCTCACTGGAGAGCTTTCCAGGAGTGTTAGGTTATTTCTTACCTAACCTAACCAATTTCTGCTGAAAATCCTGCAATTTGGAAAGAATTTGGAAATTGAAACCAAAGCCAACATCTTTTTGAAAGCATTAGTGAGAAATTAATAATACTTTGGAAAACATTGCAGATGCTTGACCTCTGGTTCTTTTGATATTTTTCTTTTATTTTAACAATAACACACTTTTAACGTATATGTGCAGTAGTGTTTTTGTACATTATATTTTTGTAGAAAAATTTGAGATAAGACATCTACTGGTTAAGTTGTGAAGGAGCTTAGTTTATGAAAGCCTACTCAGTATGAAATCTATCACTGAACACATTAAATTCTTTGCCAAAAGTGGTTGTTGAACAAATAATTCTCCCAAGAATAAACAGTAAGGAAATATTGGCTGACGTGGTTGACAAGCCACTCTGAAAGATATTTGAAAAGCCACAGTGGTCAGGTGAAGTCTCTGGTCACTGGAAATAAGACAGAGCCACACCCATTTTTAAGAGTATAAAGGACAACCCAGGGAACCAGAATGGCTTCATCAAGGGCAAGTCTTGCCTGATCTACCTTGTCACTTTTTATGACAGCGTAACTGTGTTAGTAGACAAGGGAAAAGCCACCGATGTCATTTGTCTAGACTTCAGTGTTATCCCTCAAGAGTCTGTACTGGGACGGATCCTGTATGGAAACAGTTAGGTCACAGCCTGAACCAGTGATTGAGCACCTGGAGAAGGGGTGTGAGCAGCCCTGGGAGCATAGGTGCAAGCAATTCACCTGTGTGACCAGAAGGAGTGGACCCAGGGTTTGCCTCTCTCCAATCTCATTTTAAGGGCTGGTAGCCAGAGGGGAAGCATCTCTACTTGGAGTATGCTTCCTTTGAGCATTTTCTAGTGAGACTTGATCTATGGGAAGTAGGTAAGCTGTTCCTTTTTTATTACTGAATTGTAACCACTACCTTTGTTGAGTGACTCAAAACTGGTTAAAGGCAGCTACTGCCTTCTGTCCTTCCACATGGTATTTTTTGTTGTTTTTTTTTTTTTTTTAATTTTTATTTTTTTTTTTATATATATCTACATCAATTATACTGACAATGGGATTGACTGCACCCTCAACAATTTTGCAGACAACACCAAGCTGTGTGCTGCGATTGACTTACCTGAGGAATGGGGTATCATCCAGGCAGACCTAGAAAGGCTTGAGCAGTGGGCCTATGTGAACTTCATGAGGATCAAGAAACTCAAGTAAGAAGTCTGACACTTGTGTTGTGACAAATCCCACTATCAGTACAAACTAGGGTTGTAAGGATAGAACACAGCCTTGCCAAGGTGTACTGGTGGAAGGCAAGCTGGACATGAACCAACAGTGTGTGCTTGTAGACCAGAAAGCCAACCAAGTGTTGACACCAGGTCCTGGGCTTTGTCCAAACAAGTGTGGTCATCAGGTTGAGGGAAGTGATCCTGCCCATCTCTTCTGTGCTGGTGAGGCCTGACCTGGAGTACTGCATCCAGATGTGGAGTCATCAGTACAGGAGAGATGTGGACCAGTTGGAGTACACTCAGAGGAGAGTCACAAAAATGGTCCAAGGGATGGAACACCTCCCCTGCCAAGACAGGCTGAGGCAGATGGGGCTGTTCAACCTGGAGAAGAGAAGGCTCCAGGGAGACCTGAAAGTAGCCTTTCAGTACCTAAATAGGAGCTATAAGAAAGAAGGGGACAGACTCTTTAGCAAGGTCTGTTGTGATAGGACAAGGGGAAATGGCTTTGAACTAAAAGAAGAGAAATTCCAACTGGGTATAAGCAAGAAGCTTTTTCCAATAAGGATGGCGAGGCTCTGAAACAGGCTGCTCAGGGTGGTGGTGGATGCCTCATCCTTGCAGACACTCAAGATAGCTGGGTGTGGCTCCAAGCAACCTGATGTAGCTTTAGATGTCCTTGTTAATTGCAGTGGAATTGGACTAGGTGGCCTGTAAAGGTCTCTTCTAGCTCAAACCATTCTAAGATTTAAAATAGAAAATTGGAAACATTGAACAACTTACTAACACCAGGATTCTTTCAAATTATAAGAGATAATTGGAATCATTTTGCTTTGTACTTCAATATATATCCATAAGCCACAAGTACCTCTGAAAATATGACTATTTCTGTCAGACAAATTCTTTTAAAAAAAAAAATAAAAAAAATTAGGCAGACAAGGCTAATTGTAAAAGATTATTATAGCAATTTGAATGCTACTCTCAAGGTAAAGTGAAACATGTCTGGTGTGTGTTTTTAAACAGACATTACAAAAAAAATTAAAAATAAAGCGGTGTTTCTGACTGATAGAAAGTTGAAAACCTGTTTTGAAATTTTGGGAGCCAAATTTGGTTCCTAGTAAGATCACAGTCAGAGCCTGTGGAAAAACATTCAAGTAAGCATCTACATAAATGCCTAGAGTCTACTTATAGAAAAGCAGTTAGCATTTATAAAGCAAAGAAGGACTTGCCTGAAGCTTGAGGAAGTTGGCTGTTGGCTTGATGCTGTGGATATTAAAAGAAACCTATAATAATTTCTCAGTTGAGATTGAGGAAGAAAAGCATAAAGTAGTCAGCGTGGGGGTGTACAGAGGGGAAATTCAGAATGGACAAACAACTCACGCGCAATAATATCTGTCACTTGAAAAAGATTACATCACTACACTGATTCTTAGAAGCATCAGCAGGAATATGTAGAAGAAGGAGGAATACGTCTTCATGGGAGCAAGTATAAACAGAACACTGTCCATCTGAAGACCCATGGGATATGGACTGTTTTTTTGTTGTTGTTGTTTTTCTTGAGGCTTAGGTGCATTGATGAAAACAGTATCAGCAAAGAAAAGTGATGATTGAAATCAGTGAAGCTCTGGTCTTACAGAAGTAAACTTTATTTCATTATAGAATTGCATGAAACAGTGTCAAAAGAAGAAAAATGTGTGGAAAAAAATATAATTTACAACAATACCATAAAGGGTTAAAAAATTTATTATGAAGCTAGAAATATGCTAGTTGTTGAATCCCAGGGATGACATCCAGTCATTGGATGGGCAAGCATTGACAGCAACTGAAGAGGAAACAGAAGATGTACTGAGGGAATGCAGGCACTCTCAACAGACTGTGGAATAGAGATGAAAGTTGATATGGTCCAATGTTCATCTACAAAGATTCTCTTGCCACAGTTCTGGCTACAGTAAGCAAAGTTTAATGTTCTAGAAAGAGGAATTTAAAGAATGTGAAGGTAGTGCTCTTAAGGATGGTATGAAAAGCAAGTAGAAATGTTGAAACATTTCATTTGCATGTGAATAAGCTGCATCTTTTGTGATGTCTCTAATGGGAAGCTGAAAGGGCATTAACGCTCTGGGAGGTGACCTTATGAAACTGGAGCATCCATTTGTACATGATCATTATCTCTTTAGGAAATCATTTACTCAGAAAGCCATTGGGTTGCACTTGAAGTCAGAGGTTTTTGACATGGAAATATAACATATGTTTGACAGTATAAACAATAAAAATTATACAGAAATTATGTTAGATCCAGAAGAGCAAGTGTAGAAAAATCCTGTCTGGAGTCTTCAACTAATACCAGAATTAGTTATCCTTTCTGAATAAACTAAACAAAGATGTAAGTCTTATGGGAATATCAACTTAATCAACTTGACATTGATAGGACAAGGGGAAATGGTTTTAAACTGAGACGGGAGGTTAAGTTAGATATTAGGAGGAAGTTTTTCACTCAGAGAGTGGTGACGCACTGGGACAGGTTGCCCAAGGAGGTTGTGGATGCCCCATCCCTGGAAGCATTCAAGGCCGGGCAGGATGTGGTTCTGGGCTGCCTGGTCTGGTGTTTGGCAATCCTGCCCCCACAGCAGGGTGGTTGAAACTAGATGATCTTTGAGATCCTTTTCAACCCAGGCCATTCTATGATCTAACAAGATTACAGAGAACGTTTCAGAAGTTCTTCCCCCGGCAGACACCTCAGATAGGGGATCTATAAGGAAATTTGCACTTAACCAAGCTGCCTGGATCAGCATCTTGCAAGCCCTCCTGAGGAAAGACATGCAGGAAGGGTAAGTCACAAACAGGGCTGTATTTACACTGTGAAATTGCAGTGGCACCAATGATGCACGGGAGGTCGAAGAACCTTTGCAGACAAGACACCTGTGCTTGTCAGCCAGCTGTCATAGTCACTTTGAACTCAGAGGTGTCTTAAGACAGGGGAAAGCAGCAGGTTGGATATGGGTTGTGACATGATGTTAGGAGTGATAATAGTGGGTAGTAGTCATGACAATGTTCAGTGGACTCATCACAGGTGTAACTGAGGCTGCTGCACTACTGGACACAAGCAAAGGAGTAGGTGGTGAAGGCTTTCTTCAGCGACCAGATGGAAGAACTGAAGTGCTGTCTGTTAGGTGGGTGAAGATACTGAGGGTAGCCATGCTGGCTGAGGCAGGATGTGATAGGATATGACAGAACTGGTAGTATGAATATTACAACTTAGTTCAGAAAGTCCACATGACAATATGGAGCACCTCAGGAGTTAATTGAGCACTGGTCTTTGAGATCCTGAACTGTAATGAAGTCAGTGAGGACGTGCCTAGGAAGGGAAGTGGTGGGAAAATAGAAACCTTGTAGGAGGATGTTAAAATAGCCTCCTGGTTTATAAATAATTAATGATGCTTTCCCCTATTCAGTTGATCTAACTGTAATCAGTTTATCACCACCAGTGTTGTTGTACTTCAACAGAAATGTGAATTGCCAGTTTCATTCCATCTCTGTTAAAAGTAGCAAGAATAGCCACTTTTCCCTTGAAGGAACTATAATAAGGTCTCCTACACTGCTTACATAGACCAGTTTAGTAAGAAACAGTTGCAAGGGAGAGAAGAAAGGAAGGAGAAAGAAGGAAGAAAATAAATATTCTTCCTGTTTGCACTGTCACAATTTGAACACTTATCTGGCTTCAGATGTTGTACCCAGAAGGTCATAATAGTAAACCATTTGGTCATGGAAAGAGTTCACTTCAAGAATGGGTGGCTTATGTTGTCACATCACAGTTCCATAGAGTTTCTCTTACTTCAGTAAGCAGGGTGTTATTTTTGATCTTGTTTCTCCATTCCTCAAAAATAGTTTTGCAGTCTTTTGTAAGTTTAGCCCATCTATTCTTCTAAAAAAAAAAAACCAAAACCTATGCCAGAGAAATCATCAAGCAACCCACACAGAAGTAAAGCTGGTCATACCATCAATTGCAGTAACAAAGCACAGCTACAATTAAAATGTTCTGGAATTGGATTCTCTACAAGAGAATTTAAAGCAGTCATGCAGTTGCTTCTCTTTCACTTAAGAGTATCAGCCATGCTCAACAGCAGTGACAGCCAAGGATAAGCACCACCCTGGTGTTTATGGTAGGTGTGCAGGACTCAGCTCCGCATGGCAGGTCCGATTTCCCTCCAAATCATATCACAGGTCATGCCCCCGTGTCAGGTAACCTCATGAGGCCAGCACCACCCTCTGTTGCAGGACCTGCCCTGCACTCAGGGATGCACACGTCATGCTACCCTACAGCTTTTCTCTGACCTTCACTTGGGTTCTTTCCCCCCATTACTGCCATTCCTTCACTCTTCCTATATCCATACTCTTGTCTTGTCTCAGCTAACTTTGTTGAAGCAAAATCCTGGGCAATAGCTTTCAGTGTTAGTTTTGTCTTGAATTTTGATTGACTTCCTATGTGTTTTCAGAGCTCTAGGTTAAAAGCTTCATTTCTCCTCACTGCTTTGTAAAGTATTCTTCTAAATAAACAGTGCCTACCACTGTTTTGTTCATTCTAGCAAAGCATGAAGACAGCGGTGCCAGCTGGAAGCTGAAGAAAACAGCACCTTTCTGCATGCAATAATTCTGTGTGATTCTACAGACTTACAGACAAAATGCAAAGCCTTGTCTCTGCTGAAACACAGGAAAAAAAAATATTATGAAGTGAAACTCAAAGTGTGAAAACAGAGCTGAACTTCTGAAATGGCAAGAGAGGTTACGATCTCATTGCTTCTGCTAACTTCCTTGCAGCTTCTGCTTTCCATCCCTTGTGAACCCACAGAATCATAGAGGTTGAAAGCATGTTTTCAGTGGAGTGGGCTGCATAGCAAGAGGGAATATATCAACCGTGCACTTCTGCTGTGCCATGCAAGATTGCATGCCTTGACTGCAGGCATGCTGGCATAAGCATTGACCAAGTAAATTGGTTTGCAGTAATGAGCCAGGGTGCTAGAGTGAAGGCAGGTGTTACTTTGTGTTTGAAAAAGACTGCAATGGTTGTGTCTATAAGAGTTTCAAAGCTTTGCATGTATCCTTAAAGAATCTGCTGTTTCTTTTCATACTTCGTGGTATCAAACTCTAGGATGCTTCACTGCTTTGGGAAGATGGAATGACCTGACATTTTAATGAAAATAATACGAAATGCTGATTGTGTGAAGGACTTCATTTATCAGTAGATGTCCAAAATAAAATGTTGGCAGTTTGTCTCATATGAAACTGCTGAGGGGAGAATATTCATTGGAAAACATGAAAGGGAATAGAACGTGCCTGACAGATAAGTCCCACAGTGGCTTGACAGTTTGGATATTTGCATGATAATCTGCTCATCCTTTGCTTTACTTTTCACTGAATAATTCCTTACATCAGAAACTCTACCTTGATGTCTTTGCAATTTCAGTCTCTTCCAAATGCAGCTGGCACTCTCATGTGAGGCCATGTTTTGGAGAACTTCTCAAGGTATCTTCCTCTTTGGGGTTGCCTACTAGCTTTTTTTTTCCTCTCATCATACTCCCTCTTTTGATCTTGCTCTGGGAACTATTTAAGGTGAACCTCCATATCTTATGACCCTGGTACCCTTACATTTGGCAGACAAATAGTCCATGGTATATTTAGTATCAAGGAAGGGAGAAAATACAAGCTTAGGAAATTCCCCACATCCTAAAACTAGATTTGATCTCTGCTTCCTTCTCATCTATCCTTTGTTTGGCCTTACTTTTTGGTGTTAATGGCTGGCTCCTGACACCAATGCAATCTCTGATTGCCTTTTCTTTTCCTCGCGGTTATTAACAACAAGATCACCAAGGCAAATATTCGGGAGCTCAACACTTTTTTGCTCAAACTTATTATTATTTTTTAAAATCCTTTCATAAGTGCCCAAGAAGATTCTTCTTGAGCTAAATCCAGCTAGCCCAATATTCTGTTTCTGACAGTGGTCAAATACAGGCAGTCAGGAGTGTGCCTTAAAAACAAGGGGAGAAAAAAATTGCTGTGTTCCCAGAATACTCTGTCTTCAATTAATGGCTTCCCATATCTGCTCTTTTCCTTAAAGATTTTTCCATCTCCAAAGACATCTGCTCTCTAATGATAATTCATTCATGATTCTTCACACTAGTAATTTATTGATTGGGGGGGGGGGGAGAATGAACTAAAATGACTGAAATTACAAAGACTATTGATCCTTTGGCAGTCCAGCTTACCTGCTAGGGAATAGATTGCAAGATTTAGCTTTTTTTTTTTCCTATGTAAGAATTCCTTAATAAGTCTGGAGAGAGCCTACCAGCTACAGCACTGTCCCTGGAAGTCAGTTTTTGCTATGAGAAGGGGAAGAGGATATCATGATGACTTCTGTTGTGTGTTTTTGTGGTTTTTTGCTTCTTCAGCAGATTCTAGTATTACTGCAGTCAATAGCTAGTTACTTGTTTCACTGCAAGACTCTTTTTGGGACTCTCTGAGTCTTGTAGAATAATTTCGTACTGAAAAAAAAATCACAGGAATTACAGAAACTTCTGTGAGAATAGTCAAGCTTTTTCTTATCCAGAGAGCATGAATCAGAATTCCAGATTTTGTAGGACAATGTCTTTTCCATGTGCTGTTCTAATTATAACTCCATGTGTTCTCCAGGGACACTTCAGTGCTAGACAGGTAGATTTTACATGCACTTCTCAGATACTTCAGACTACAGAGGTCTCACTGGATTCACCTGCAATACACTGATAACAGCAGAAAGCATTAAGTTTTAAAAACTTACTTTAAAAAGCATGATATTTTATGATCGTGTTAGTTACATTGCTTTGTGTAATAGATGACTTTGCAAATCATTCTTGGAGCTGAGAGCAGCTGAGCACATTTTGCTGTGTGATCTCTACACCCACATGGGAGCAGATCTCCTCGGACTACCTGAGAACTTGATCAGACTCAGCACTTTGGTGTTGATCACTTACTCAGGACTTCTCAATGTGCTTGCTGTTTTTGGCTTTTTTTTTTTTGTTGTTGTTCTTTTTTTTTTTAACTTCAGTCCTGCAATACATGGGCTTTTTGAGGTTAAAGAGGGTTGCATAAAAAGTGATGACTGATTGAAGGAAAACAAATTGCAAGGAAAGTGAAAACAACAGCACTTCGCTCAGTGCTTGTCTTTTGAGTGCTCAGCATTTCTATTCTATGACATTCTCCAGCAGTACTTCAGGATCTCCTAATTTTTATCTAGTATTTAGTAGGGCTTAGAGTATACCATAAAAGTGATTTTAAAAAAAAAAAAAAAAAAAAAGATAATTCAGTTCACCAAAACATGACATATTGAATCCTTTAGAATTTTTCAAATGTATGTCTAGCTGTTAAGGTTGAAATGTTAACTCTGAAGAGATCATCTGGACTACAGTGTCTCTAAAATGTATAGTACACTCCTTGTTATGGTGGTCTTTATTTCTGTAGTTGTCTTTTTCCCAGGGGGATGGCAAAGTATATTTTCTAATAGCTTCAGATTGTCAGACTGTAATAAATGCTCTGTTATGCTGTCTACAGCTACTCAAACTATCTTTTGTGTTTTACTGTAAGGGGTGATTATAGAAACCGGTAGACATTAAAAAATATCACCTCTTGTAAATAGTGTGCCTTGTCAGTAAGGCCCTCTTGGTTTTAGGAAAACAAAACGAAGACAAACAATAACAACAACATATTAAATTTATAAAATCTAATTTAGCATCTTAGTGAAAACAGCTCAGTGCAGCTCTCCAGGATCCTGGATGGTTGCAGTGCATGGGTAATAGCAGTGAAGAGTTGTAGTCTCTTCTGTTTTCATGTAGCATTTGGATCTAGGCAGCCTTCTGCAACAATCAGTGTGTGAATATCCTCACCATTGGTCAAATCTGTCCTGTGATTTTTCTTTCTGTTATCTGACCCCTAGGGAGCATCCAAATACTCCTCTCCCCGTCCAGGTAACATGGTCTGTTCTGTGAAGTAAACAGACTTCAGACTGGGAAACCACATGAAACATCTTAACAGATACTTAATTAAATGCTCATATAAGAATAGTTGCCATCAGGCCTGTGGCAGGAGAATGGAACTAGGTGATCTTTAAGAACATTTGGGGGCTGGACTCAATGATCTCTAGAGGTCCCTTCCAATCCCTACAGTTCTGTGACTGTGATTCAGTGATCCCTTCCAGCCTCAGTCATTCTATGATTCAATTATGATTTAATCCTAGGTGAGTAAGTAAGAGATGACCAAATTAAAACCCTTGTTTTTCACCCATTAATCCTCCTTCAGTGAAGTATGTTCATTTTTCCGTTCAGTGCTATCCAGTTTTTAACCATGCCAAGTGATTTCATTAAGTATCCAATTTGTTTCAAGTAGTAATAGTTGAACTGCAACAAGAAAAGAGATGTATTTCTGTTAAAGAATGATTTCTGGCAATTTTCAGCCTTTACTCTCTGAATCAGAAGTTGTTCAGGAAAGACGCGCATTGACATGATGAAAAATCCAGAGCAGTATATATACTCACATCTCATCAGGGCTTCTTAGTTCTGGCTTTAGCAATCAGAGCAGCCACTCATTTTTCAAGGTAGAACTAGCAAGTGCGTGAGACACAGCGTCCGTCTGTCTCAACTATGAAGACAAAGCCCATGTAGCCAACACTTATTAGGAAAGCTATTTATTCACAATGTAAATGAAAGATTGACAGGGACTACGTGTACTTATCTGATGAAAAGAATGAGAAACAAACAATGCCAAAAACAAACAACCAAAAAAAAATTCTAACAAGCATATGTGCAAACAAGTATTTCCACTTTATATTTTGAACTGTGATTTTGTTTTGCTGTGTTGGTTCAACGTGACAAAAAGGGAGAGAGAAGCATTCCAAAATGAAATTAAGCTTTCTTTGTAAATGGAAAACAACCTGGATGTTTTTGTTTTGGTTTGATCCACAATTGCTATTCCAAGTTCAATACTGGGACAACAACTTAGAAAATCAATTTGTTCATCTCAAGTCATTAAGTGGGTAATGAGGCATTCATGGCCACACTGAACAAACAAGCTATCCTCTCTTATTAACGTTTTCAGCCAATGGACTCATGGACACCCAGTAACACTACACATTGTACAGTGCAGGTGACACACCATCAGATGTTTCATAAATCAGTATTTAACAAATGTCAGAATTCAACATGATCAACATTATTTACTGTCTTAAATGTTTCTTAATGGCAAAATCTTATCAAAATAATCTGGACAAAGTGGTCTGATCTATGTGTCTTTTTGTTGAGCTGTGCTCCTCATTACACTAATGGGGGAAAAAAAAGAAGTGTACCAGGAGGGTGTCACACTGCAAATTGTGTGATTTTCCTGCATTGTGTAGATGTCTCCCATATTAAAAAGTTGTGGACATCTTATTATCATCCTTAGTTAGAATTTTAATTAGACTCACTATAGAATAATATGTTAATAATTAAACTCACGTCATATATTTTACATGAAAATGGTGCTACATACTGCATAAAATTATCATTCAATTTCCAGATCACCTTTATGAGAATAGCATAGAGGGACTTAGACTGGGGCTGACTGGCGTATTTTGTTTGGTATTCTGTGATAAGCTCTCTCAATTACTGATTTAGTAATGCTACAAAAAAGTGCAGTTATTATTCATACCAATATAGGTGATGTAAATCCACAGACTCTCCAGAAACTCTTAACACAGTTCAGGCATTTGACTTGAATGTATGTCAAAGTATAAGTACTGTTCCTGCCACTTAACACAGAGGAGCTGTGGGCTGTGAATTACTAGTGCTAAGCAGACATACCTCACCAAACACCTCTGAAATAGGAAAGCAATTCCATTCTTCCTTTTAGATAAGAGTGAGTGTGAGTAGAAATTGAAAACACTTTTCTAGTTTGAAAGCCAATCTGAAAACAGGTGAATATGCAGGCTGAGTGTGACAGAGAGCAGAGCTAGGTTCTGCCAGGATCTGTTAGTCGTTGACCTGAATAACTTGGCTGAGGGTTGAAACAATCTTTCCAAATTATTTCCCATCCCAATTCTGAAGTCCTTCTAGCCCATCTGTAAACACATCTGGAGGATAGAAAGATATAATTAGTATTTGTTTCTAAGGTTTTTTTGTTTGTTTGTTTGTTTGTTTGTTTTTGCTGTCACAGAAGATGCTTCCTCATCACAGAAGCTTTTGCAAAAGATGTAAGTAATTTTAATTTTGGATCCCTTTAGACAGAAAGATGTTGAATCTTCTGCTAGTTTCTAAATCAGATTCTGCTGTCACTTATATCCTTCTAGGAAGTTTGTGGAGCTTCTGGAATTCCACAGAATTTAGAGCAGCTTCAAAACTATCACATGTAGATTCTTTAGGCAACTATTTGTCCATAGAGACAGGAAGAGTTCTAAGGACCCATCCTTCTTCTATGTCTGGAAGTGCAGATATTATATGACAAAATAGTACAGTTCCTTCTCATTCAGAAATTTCATCTTGCTCATGTGACAGAGATATATTCAGTCACGCAAGGGAAGAGGAAGATGTCAGGATGCAGGAATTAGAACATCAGAGAAGAAATTGTCAGAATATTTTTATCCCTGTTCCCCTCCTTTCTCAGAGGAGTATGGCATTGTTCTGGGTGGATGGTTGGTTTAACAATAGTCCTATATGCAAAAGCAACAAAGCTTTTCTGTGTTATATGAACAAATTAACATTGAAATGAACTGACATTCTTAAATGGCTCTAAATTTTGAAATTGTTTTAGAGTTGCTCAAGCAATCTCATAATTCCATTCACAAATATCCTTGACTGGAAATAAACATAAACTTATTTTTTAAGTATCCATCCAAAATCACTTTTTAAGACACATGCAGAAAAAGGGTAAAATTTTACTTTTGTAATAAGATTATCATAAGAATTTGAATGAATTAAGGTGGTTATTATCACTTGAAAATTGAAAAATCTCCTGTTGAGTTGAATTTTTAGTGTAGTAAACACATACGTAAACATCTTCATTTTTCTTCATGTCACGGCTGTTTTGCTTTTTGAGAATATTTTGTCTGACAGCCTTCATAAACACATAATAATTTTCCAGTCTGTATTTTCACTAAGGCAAAAAAGAGATAAAAACTCTAAGAAAAATCAGAGCTAAGTAGTTAAACTAGTTATTTGACTGTGTATTTTCAAAGTCAGCATTCTCAAAGACAATAAGAATTTTTTTCATTAAGCTTCACTAGGAAAAGGAAAACTCATGCCCCAGGAGAGTATAATTATTTGTATTTTAAAAAGTAATCTGACTTGTAAAAGGGAAGGAAATGAGTCAAGAAGACAAGTCTAGAGGTACAGAAGTCACGCCTACACCTCATCACAAAGTTTATCCCTTGACAATGCGTGACCTAACTTAGTATGCCTACTTGTGTTGTGAATATGTTATACCATACCCAAAGTAATATTTCTACCTTGATTCACAACTGTCTCAACTCCCTTCTTGTTATTAGGTTGTCTAAGATGTCGTGTCCTTTCGCTCATAATGACTAGTTATACCATGTAACTCCTTGATTTTCTCTCTGATTTCAAGTGACATGTTCATTCCTCTCAACATCAGAGGTTGCTTTTGCTGTGTCCTGTGCATGCATGGGAAGACCTCTAGATTAAAGAAGTGCTGAGTTCTTTCACTCTGCATTGTTACTTTCCAAATTAGTAGGCAGAGTTTGCTCTGTGTCTGTTCAGTCACCTTCATGCTAGAAATAATGGGGATTTTAATTACATGATGTTAAACCTCTCTCTCTGATGTATCCATGTATTGGAAGGCTCATCATCAATTCAGCAGTTGATTGAGGAAACCTTGGATAATGAGAGTTTATTAACCCAGGTTAATGAGCCTCAGGCAGAAATGAGGGATTTTGTCCAGCTGAAGTGGAGCATTGAACACAAATCTGGCTATATGAGTAGAAATCAGCTCTCTTGAGATGTGCCCGGGAAATGACAGAGCATTTGGTGGAAATACCAGCAAGTAGATGCTGAAAGCAAAACATCTGCATTATCAGGAGCTATATTTTTAATCATGTCCTCCAGATCTCTGAGGAGAGGTGCATATCCTATCAAGTGCAATGACAAAGGGGGTAAGTGGTTGTTGTTGCTCAGAGAAACAGTGAATATAGGTTTCTCAAGAAGCCCCACTGACCCTCCCCTGAGAGTGTGCTTCTATTGCCCACTGCAATACTGACAATACCTCTGCTCCTAGCGAAGTGCTGCCAATCTTATCCTGGACCTTACTTCTAGTCCTAAGTGCAGAGAGCTGCCCAAAAGTTATGGTGCTCCACAGAAGCAAGAGGTTATCTGCCTATGTTTGGAGTCAATTCCCCAGTAAAACATTTTAAATTGTTTCAGATGTATTTGCTCATTTGCAAGTAACTGTAATTCCCTGCTAGAAAGACCAGAATTATCCAACAGAGAAAAATATATTCCTTACTGTCAGTGAAAAGTAAAAGAATGAAACTTCAGTGATGAAAACACTCATATTTAATGTACTGTATGCACTGCCCATTGAAACTTGTACAACAGTTCAATAATGTAGGAGCAGAAGTCTTCTAGATTCCTACTTTTGTATGTGATTCTCTGTGATTACAAACTCTGAGAGGAGCAGTAATTTGAAATGATTCATTAGGTTGAAATTCTTGGTCCTAAATTCAGGAAGAGATTTGCCTATGTTGCTGGTTCTGAGAGCTCATGTAAGTGATGCATTTACTCTTCAGACATTGCTGTTGGCAAAATTCAAATGGATCCAAAATCTTCAAACAAGCAGATGATAAGACAAAATAGCCCATAAGAAAATTGCCTTTGAATTTCTGAACCAAAAATAGGAAGTTTCATATTTGTTAATATCTTGTGCATCTTTTCCAAAACATAGCTCATGAAATTGATTATCTTACCCCTTCCCTGTTGAGTAACTTATCCATATTGAAAGAAGGGGAAATTAAGAACTACTTAAAATATAAAGTGTTATGAAGCACATGCAACTTTTGAAACCAAAACATCTGCAAAATACCGAGTGAATGGTACATGACCTGAAGTAAGTTGGGTGTGTATTATCTCTAGTTTCAACATATGGAAAATTATAAATATGTGATTTGGTGAAAATAATGGTAAATATTCCAGAAATACATCTGAGAGAGGTTTGGGAAAGTCTACTTTAAAGTCTGTTGTAAAATTTCCATGGTGCTTCTTTCTCAGAAGGTAAAATTCTGCAGTTCTCATTAAAGAAAGCTCTACTAAACACAAGGTTAATACATACAGATGATAAACTGTCACTCTGACTCTGCTGGGTCCCAGGTGGAATTGTGTCTACACAGAAAAGTTCTCACTGCATGTTTTTTTTTCCCGTATTTTCAATGCAAATATTATTATAGCAAAAACTCATAGATGTATTTGTGAGGATGTGCCAATTTCACATGATAGCAGAAGCCACAGGACTTGGGCTCCTGGCAAGTGTGAACTGTGAAAGCTTGTTCTTGTCTCCTGGAGGACATGCAGTGATCCCAGTCATATAGTATGTAGGAACCCTTCTGGTAACTGAGTTACCAGAATCAGTTAATCAGAGTTTACTGCTTTTGCCTCATTTCTTGTGGATATAGTGAAAAGATCCTTTTGGATTCATGTGATACTTAAGAGAGTGAAAAAGGTGGATATGCCTTGTCTTATAAAACATTATTTTCCACATTTTAGTTCATCAACAAGGCCTAGGTCCTGTAAGAGGCCATATGGAAATAATCATAACTGACTAAGTGCTTAATGGCACTTGCAAGCTTCCTGCAGGCCACCTGCCAGGCACAGGTGCCTGTGCTGCTACAGAAAAATGCAAGTTCCTTTTCAGAAGGATATTGGGGTGGTGTGGTAGACCTCTGTGTCTACTCCCCGTCTCAAACAAGGATCCCTCTCAGAGGACCCAATGGAAGCCCCATAGCCATCCCCACACAACCTCTTAAGGTTAACCTCTGCCCTTTTTGGTCTAAAAGCTTTGAATTCTCATTGTAACTTATTCAGCTGTACCACAGCCCACAGCAGTTCTCACTCCAGAAATGCCTTCTGTTGGTATTCCGAACTCCAGATAGCCATCCCAGATAAGAGTTTCCCAGAACTTCCCAGTACGTGCCAGTCTGCGTAGTCTCTTTGCCCTAAGAAGTCCTTTCAGAGTCCCTTCAGTACACCTTACAACTCCAGATCTGCTCATTTATTTCAGTCTCCTGCCCAAAATATCCTTCCAAACCTTGCAGTATCCCTGCACCTCTGCTGCAGGATCTGCTGCTACTCCTCACTGCTCTATTCCCAAACTCTAATCTCCTGACAGTGAAGAATGCTCTGTTCTACACCTCTGGGCCCATCATCTTTTCTTGCACCATCTACTGACATCCACACCTGCTACCGTGGCCAGCTGAGCCCATCTCTCCTGTCACACTATCTCCTCTTTAATCCCCAAACAGAGGGAAAGACCCAGCTCCTGCTTCTCATTGGAATTTGCAAAATAAAGCCTGAGAAAATAGTTGATCTCTATTTCTACCTCTCTCTCTTCTCTCTCACTCTAGTGCTGTATTTTAAAAGAAAGTGGGGGGAAGTGAAAGGAGACTAAGATTCAAAGGACGGAGTTGGAGGTTACTTGATCATCTCTGTAAATAATTACAGTACCATTGACTGTGTGCCCCAAAGCCAAATTTCCTGCTGACAGATTTTTGCGTCAGCAAAATTTCTATTGTCTAGTGGAAGGAGACTTTAAAATCATCACAAGTTGAATATAAGGCAGAGTACAAAACAAACTCACTGCCAATTCTTGATGACACAGAGTTACTTTCCCCCAAATTCAGATATTTTTTTCCTTTTCATTCCCATCAGGAGCATTACCTCCATGACCTTATCAGTTCTTCCTCTAACACACAGCAGAGCGTTGGTTGCTTCATTTTCTCTGTAGTATTTTTTCCCCATTGAGACTTCTCAGTGCAATCCAAATACAGGAGGTTACTTCATTAATCGCTTTATTAGCCCTGTTTTCACCTTTGAAAAAGACTTAATTCTCCTCCATTTATAGTGCACTAAATTCCTACAAGATGCTGTGAAAAGACAGCAGTGGGTCAACACTCCTTATTAATCTTTTTTTTAATAATAAAATAGCTGAACAAGGAGACACAAAGACAGCCTGAATAACAAAATTCTGCAAGGTGCCTCAGTTAGACCTTTTCTTATTGAAAAGCGTGTTCCAGTACAGGAACATATCTGTTTCCTTGCAACTTGTACTTTCCTAGTACATTTGTATCCCAGCCTTGCACTGCTGTCAGTGATAAAAAGGTGAACAAAAACCATGGCACAGGGGAACATTCAGCAGTACAAGCACATTGTGAATTTGAAAAGCTACTGAGTGAAACCAGGCAAGTAGAAGACCTTGTTTTTCAGCCATAAAAATCTTTTTAAATCTTTTTAAATCTTTATTTTTAATTATTTTTTAAGGAAAAAATAAAATAATTGAATGTGGTAAAAATCTGGTCTGCTAAACTGTTGTTTAGCAAAAGCTATTAAATTTTGACTAGGTGGTTGCTGCGAACTGTCCAGTGAAACACCAAGGGGTAGCACACATCTTTTAGAAAGTCTTCAAGCCTTTACTAGCTCAGACGGTGACAGATTACTGCGCTCCTGGATAAGATGCTGTAGTAGTTGATAGCACACATCACAAAGAAGAGATCTATTTCCTGGTCTGAAGGCTCTTTTAACAACTAGATTAAGGGCTTTCTAATATCAATGTAAGAGTTTTCTGAATTTAAGGTCTTCAAGTCAAACTATGCCCATTTTGAAAGAGATAAGATGAGGTGCTTTATTTTTTTTCCAGACTCTTTCCTTCTCACTCATCACCACTTTGTGTGTGCTCAGGGAGTGCACAAGTGGAAGCAAAATCAAACTTGCCACCTCCTTGCTGGCTTGAATCTCCAGTGCTAGGAAGAGAAAATAATAACAGAGAACCTCATTCCCAGGGTAAGATTTCTTTCTCTGATTCAGATTAAAAGAATAAGATTTCTTATTTATTAGTCCCTCATACTTTTGACCTCATCTGCCCCCACCCCCCCCCAAAATAAAACAAAACAAAAACAGCAAACTAAACCCCCATATTCACTGTGCAAAAACATGTAGCAAGAATCTCTGGGCCTCTTGTACAATGCAGAGAATTCTTTAGACTGCATCCACAGGAAGAGGGAGGTGATCTTTAGAAATGACTATTTTAGCTGAAAATAAACAGCATTGTTTATGGACTTATTGAGGAGGGAAGTGTTTTGCTCACAAAACCTTGCCTAGCACAACTGATGCTATGCACTATTTGGCTAAGAGAGGTTGTACCCATCCATCACCTCCCCTCCTTCTGCCTCCAATGCAGCCATCTTATTGCCATCACAGCCCTATCCACCGCAGCTTTCTCTTCTGTCAAGCCAGGTCATAAGCAGGACTTGCAAGGGTGCAGAAGTACATGAAGACCTTCCATTCCATGCAGCTACAGAAGCAGCACTGGTTATTATGATTTTCAAAGATGTCCTTAAAGCTCAAGCTGCTGTTCCTGTGATATTAGATTGAAATGCTGACTTTCATTAAAACAGGAAAGGAAATCCAGACCTCATGGCTGTGGAAAAAAGTTTAAAGACACTGTATGTGGCTTAGGGACTCAAAACCTACAATGCAAATGCAAAGAAAGAGATGTAAATTTTCTTTTTCTACTTAAATGTTTTAGAAAAGAAAAAAAAATACAGTATTTTGCTACTAGTGAGATAGAAGAGAGCAGGAATATGTGCTTTGGGGATGTTTTCAGAGGAAGGCTGCAGCAGTGCCACGGAGCAGCTGCCCTGACTGACTGCTCTCTCCTACCCAGAACAGAGGACCTGCTGTGTGGTTTCCATGTGCTGCCAAAGGAGAGGCAGGTGGCACACAGAAGCAGCAGCAGTTTTTTTGGATGAAACTCCCTCTCTTTGAGTCCTGCGGTTTGTGCAGTTCTCCTGAGAAGACGCTGAAAAAGGTGGGAAAGGCAGCATGATTTTCTGCGAGAGTATTGCTGAGGATTCCAAGGATCTTTTCCCTCTGTTTCCTGTAGACACTCCCCTTCAACTCATAATCATGATTAGATGAGCACAGAAATACAATCAGCTTTTCACTAAACTTCAGATTTTACTGATTTTTTACCTGTTTGCTTGAATATGTTTACTTTTATCTTTAAGGCAAATATTTCTGCCTCCTGTGAACTTTTATGTAAATCAATGGAGGCATTTGGCAAGCCACATCAAAACTGCAGCTTAACATATCACTGAAGCGGAAAATAAATGGAAATAATTACTGATGTCTCCAAGTACAGATTTGTTTCAAAATGAAACACGTAGCTTGAAGGAGGTGGGTTGTATATCCAATGATTTCCTGTTAGCTTACACAGCACTGGCTCACACATTTTAATTTCATTCGGGCTTGTGCTTTTCCCCCCTTTTTTGTGAGGTCAGGGTGTGATGGTGGCTGTTTATTTACTCCTTTTGAGCATATTGGGCAGAATCTGTTCTTTACTTATTTAGTAAGCCCAGAAAATGATACTTGTAAATCCCTCTCTCATACTAGGAATTGAAAATTAGCTGGGGTTTGGAGGAAAATAGTATACACTGTAGTGCCAATAACATCACTGTGGTGCCACTGACTGAGCAAATTGCAGTTTTTATATGATAGACTTGATCAATATTCACAGGGGTCAATACCAATCTGTTTTCATGTGTTCCAGTGTAAGCCTGTAATGCATATCCTGATGTTACTGAGTTGTACTGACAAGAGGAAAGCCAAGTCCTACAGTACAAAGGACTGTTCATGAGCCATCACCAGAGTCCACCATTCTTACATTAGCTGCATCCAAAGAGAAAATTTAGGAGCACTTCTTAGAGTCTTTGGATGCTTGAAAACAAATGTCTTACAACTGTTACCATGACAGTACTTGAAGTACACTCAGGACAGATGGAAATGTTGTTGCTTCTAATACAGAAAAAGATCATGCAGTCCCTACCAAAGTTCCAGCTGGACAGTACCCTCTCTCTAGACCAGGTGTCCAGGGAAGGAGGAACAGGTGTCTCTTCACCCACTGCTCTCAGCTTTCTGTTATTCTCAACCTTTAGAGTTGGATGTGATTTCTCTCCTTAGTCAGTTTTTCCAGATTTCTCTCTGATTAACTTGTTCAGTGGATGTCATGTGATGTACACATACCCTTCAAGACAAGGATTTTCAGATCTACAGCAGAAAGAGCTGCCTTTTTGCATTTGTTCCAGACCTGGTTTCTTACACCTTCATTTGATACCTCCTAGTCCCTTTGCTAGTGACAAGAGACTGTGAGGACTTCTTACTCGAGGTTTGCATTCACGTATTTCCTTCACCATCAGATCCTTAACAGGGCTTGGTGTTTTGTCTTTCATGTTCTTCACCAGTTTTGACATTGCAAAGGAAGTTATGTGGGGAAGGCACATGTGTGTGAGTGAAGAGCTGGTTCACATCTCACCTCCGCTCTCTCACTAGTAGAATTTTTGGACACCATCAACCCACAGGGAATACCTGTTTTTCTTGGCATCACAAGTGTGTGGAAAATCTAGAAGCTTGATTTGGTCTCTGCTATCTTAAAGCCTGGGAACAAGGGATGTTTCCATAGAGTCATTCATCAGTACTTATCGTGGTAGTATCTACCTACAACCACATGCTAAACAGGAACATCTTACACAGAAATGTAAGCTTGTGCAGATTTGGAGCATATACACAAAACATCATCATGCAAAGCATTTGTAGAGATCCCTATCTTACTACAGGGAGATCGTGCAGCAGAGATTTTTACTTCTATTGGGAGGACAGCACTGAGACCAACAGCACCACTAAGATTGTTGCCAAAGTGGCTCTTGGGCATCCTGAGACAGATAAGGATTTGCTTTGTAAATCTGTTTGCAGACATCTCTAGAGGGCAAAATATCAGTCCAGTTTCCAGATTTCAGTTATTCAAACCCTGCTGTTAACATCAAGACTACAGGGAGGAGGTTGAAAGTTTGCTTTTGTAAGACTTGGATTTTGAATACACCATCAACACTTGCACTTGTATGAGATTCACACTCCATTTGGAGATGCTACAGTTTCAGCAAATTGGGAAGACTCACTTTGACTAATGTTTATAAATATCTAAAGGGAACTGAGACACAAATGGATGAGGCCAGGTGTGTACCTCAGTGGTGTGTAGTTATAGGTCAAGGAGCAGTGGCTTAAAACTTGAACATAGGCAGTTCCATACTAACATGCAGATCTTCTTTACGGTAAGGGTGACGGAGCACTGGAACACGTTGCCCAGAAAGGTTGTGGAGTCTTTTTTCTGTGGAGATATTCATGAGAAGTGGCAGAACACCGAGAACATGGTACATGTGGCAAATAAAATATAAAGCCTCCCTTTCCCCCCAAAAAAGAGAAAAGAGGTAGTGAAATTGCATGTTTGCTTTAGTAAAGCAAAGTACTGGAAATATTCTTCCAGAACTATCTACTGACAGGAAACTGACGAATGTTTGAAAAAATATATGGCACTGTTCTGCTTCATAAAGCCTTATGTCATGGCAGTATACCAATACTTCTGGCTTGTAAAGCTCTGCTGTGCACTCACAATTGGAGAAATGCAGGGGAATCTGTGAGCTCATGGCTGAGGGGACAGAAAGAGAGATGAAAAGAAAAAAGATGAATCATTTTAAAGTTGCTAGTTTGCAGCATTTAACATACACAAACAATATTTTGAAATGTTTGAAGGGTACAAGATCTGGTTCACGTGCAACAACAGTTGAATGGCAAAGAAATCAGAAGAGTTCAAAGTCTTCACCTGTAGCGTATCTTCCAAGGCTGTCTCTGTTGAGGTTGACAGGATTCTCAAAAGGATGCAGTGTACACAAAAATCAAAAGATGTTTCATATTCAATGAAATGTTCCTGCCAAGTTATTCCGCATTTTCTTTTAGAGTGCCAATGAGCACAGATTCAAAGAGCTTGGACTTGAAAACACAGCCTTCAGAGTCTGTGGAGAGGTGGTGTGAGGCTGTTGTCTGTGCTTGGACAAGCACCCCAAGTATACAAAATGAGGGAGGCAATGATTTTTCTGTTACTATGATCATGTTAGCAGTGCTAGTGAGGTATCTGCGGATTCACTGTGCTGAAATTCTTGATCACTTGCCCCTTTTCATGCCAGTGCTGCGTGTTCGTTATTGTATTTTCTGACTTATTCAAGGCAACCTGTGGAGAGCCTGTATCTGAGATACTGGTGCTCAAGGAAAATCACAGCTAGACTACATGCAAGTACATTTATATCAGGTATTTATTTTGATCAATGCTCGTGCTCAACCAAGCATTCAGCTATAAAAGCAGTTTTCTGAGAATCATGTTCTGAAGTGACTACAGAATTTGTGCTATGTAAAATTTCCAATTACAAAATCATCAGAAAACTAATTTGTAAAATCTCCTATGAGAACACAAGATTATTTTCTTCCTTTTCTTTTTCTTCTAGTCTCAACCTGAAATCTCCCAGATCTGCTTCTGCATTTGCCTTAAGGAAAGGAATACACTACCCCAATACAAATGGTCTTTTTCATTATTTTCCCCTATATCCACAGAAGATTGAGCAATCCTTTCAATCAGATACCTAAACTAATGACAACATTCATTAATTCATTAGTTTAACAAATGGACTTGAATACTCCTTAGAATATCTTTGAAACCAACAAGCTCAAAATGGTGTAAGCAAAGTAAAATGCTTCAAACATTTGAATAAATTTTATCACAGATGACAGGAATTTGTTATTAAGGTTATTTGTTCCCTCTCCAGCAATACTCAAACATGAGCTTCATCTAAACAAAGATAAATCTAAGTTATTTCCGTGGCCTATTAAAGCAGTTCAAATGGAATTTATTTGCCTTCCTTACTCCACAAACAGGAGGCCTAGCCCTTTAAGTGCTGTTGTTCCAGTTTTAGAGGAGAGAGACTATAAAATGGGGGTGCTTCATTAAAATACCATAGCTTGCACCTCTCAGAGGCACAGGAAAAGAATATTCACTGAGTAAGTAACACATTATAAATTATAATTGAGATTCAATTCTCCCAGGGAAAAGGGAAGGTAACTTGTCATTTGAAGTGTTGTGAGTTTCTGAAAATGGACCAGGAGTTTAGAGGGTATAATGATATCATTAAGAAATGCCCTTGCAAAGCAAGCAAAATTATACTGTGCTGTTTCTTGAAAACCGCAGGAACTCTTTATTGTTCTGTCAGCAGCAGTTCAAAGAGCTCTGTGACCCCATTAACATTCACTCAGGCATGTATAGCAAATTGGAGGGGTGAAGTTTCTCGAATAGTTAATTATATTTTGTGTTTGAGTACCTATTGCTGCTAGCCATGTGGGCTAAGTGTCAGAAATGCACACCTTGCACACCTGTTTTTCCTCATGGCTTAATTTATCCTTCAGTACTTGGAGGAGAAAGCAATATCAAAGGTGGAGAAGGGACAGGGAGGAAGGAAGTGGAGAAAAGCTAGGTAAGGGATAGCTGGTTTGATGGCCAAGGCTGATCTTGCAGTACTTCTGCTTTAGGCAGAAATCTCTGTTCAGTGATCAGAAGACCCTTCAAGCCCACATATCCATGGTAGGGTCTGGGTAGGAATATTTGGAATATAACACTATAAGCTTAAGCTAGAATTACTCAGAGAAACTGATTTTCTTCCATTTTCAACAAGAGGCATCACTTCTTGCCAAGCTATTTATTTAATTCTGTGTGAAAAGTTGTGGGCTTCTCCTAAAAAATGCTGACATTTCATAGAAAAACTTAATTGAAGAAATTCAGAATCTCAGTAGAACTACAGTTTGATTGTTTTGCCTGCGTTTCTCATTTATCAGTCCAGTTGCCCATATAGCTTTTTCACACATGATGCCAAGTGGCCACAGACAGTCTCCATGCTGTAGTGACTATTGACTCATCTTAAGCAAGAGAGTAGCCAGCAGAAGGAAA
>JAOWBP010002052.1:50486132-50499757 GCA_028571105.1 Tragopan temminckii | reverse complement strand
CAAGTGGCCACAGACAGTCTCCATGCTGTAGTGACTATTGACTCATCTTAAGCAAGAGAGTAGCCAGCAGAAGGAAACAAGATTTTTAGGCATTTCTTGATTGGTTGGAGAAAAAAGCTTTCTCTTTTCAATTGAAATTGATCAGAATTTGCCTTCAAATAGTGAAGGTTTAATTTTTTGCATATTAAAATGATTGCATTTTTAAAGAGAGAGAGGGAAGGATAGGAGATATTCTCTCCAAAGTTAAGAGGGAGAACACACATTGATTAATTAAGTCCAAGGTATTATCTGTACCAATTCATTAATTTCAGCAACAGTACATATTCAGGAATCCTTATCTCTTTAGGGCTTTAGCCTCACAGATTTCCTCACACAGCACTAAGTTTGCTAAATACCAAATGATGGAAAAGAGCATCACAAGGAGATAAGTTCTGTCTGCGCTATACTGAGATGTTACTTCCTGAGAAATTCTTTAATTCAGGTTCTCTCTCTTTGTTAATGAAGTCAAATAAAGTTAGGATTGTCAGTGGCATTCTTCATAAAACTTCTCCCAGATATTAAGAGTCAGACTCTGTCACTGGTGAAGATGTGTCTATGCATGTCAGCATTCCAACTGACTCAAAAGAAACAACCTCTTCAGAGCATTGAGCATATGCAGACTCCTGCGCAAAGCTGCCTTTAAATTCTCTTGGAAAATAGAAAAATATTGTAAGTATTACCCTATAAGCTTTTGGCAAATTTCTGCTTTTTTTTTTTTTTTAAGTTTATTAAAAGTTTTGCTGTTATCCTCCATAATTCTTAAACAGTGATAAAGTATTTTGCTCATCAAATATATATTCACGCTCCTGCCTCACTTCTGAAAAAACTGCCAATTTGATGACATTCTAAATGTTTCTGCTATTTGAACAATATTTGCATTGTAATTATAATTTTGCTAGCTATGCTTTTTCTCAGCCATATTTTCATTGCATGTATATTGGAGTTGATCAGAAAGCCTCCTTTGAAATGGAAATGATTTTTATTACACTTCAGCCATGCTTTAAACTGATTCTACCACGAACGGTTCAAAATAGTGGGAATGTGCTCAGAGAGAAAAGCAGAATGCACATTCAGATGATCTAGGACGTCTCTAGCAGAAAGATGCAAGAAAAATATTCTAAGAGAGTTTTGGAAGGTTTGAATTACAGCGCAGTACAGCTGCTGGAAGGATTTGCCCTGAAATGCTTTTTTCCCTCAGAAAATACCGATTTGTCAACATCAAAGCTTGGTAGAGGGCAAAGGGTAGAGAGGAGGGGAGAAGGAAGTTGGGAGTCCCAATGAATTTTTCACTCTGTTTTCATCTTTTCCATGGAAGACTATAGTGTTTGAGGTGTCTCAGTTTGACGTGTTTGAATCAAGGAACCCCTGCTATTCAGGACTGCTTGTTTCAAGTGTGAAGCTCTACACAGTTAAGAAGAGAAATAAAAATATTTGACAACAAACTAGATTTGGGATTTCTAGACAAAAAGTTCCATTTGATGTACAATATTTCCAAAAAATATTCAGATGTTGAGGAACATACCCCCCCAAGAGTGCAAAACTTATCAAACAGGAAATTACTTCCTGCAATAGAGCTGGAATTACAGTCTCCACCAAGGCAATGGCAAAAGTCCCATTGACATCTGTTGCAATTTCAACTCAAGCTTTCTGAAAATGCTGTGGTCTCTTCTAGCCATACTGCATAACCAATATTGAGGATTCTATAAGTTCTTTTGTATAGGTGAAGATATAAATAATAGGCTTGGCTTTAAATGGAATTTCTATGTGTTGTAGAAACAGCCTTTCTCTGCATGTAACTGGAAAAAGCAAGCACACAAATGCTGCTCAGAACCACTCCCTTTCTAGACTTACTAAACAGTTATGGAAGTTTAAAACGTTCCTGCCTACAGCTCTCTGCTGCCAAATTTGCACCAGAAATTATTACATTCCCTAGGGTGGCAGAATGGAAACACAAAGTTCTGTGTCTCATTGAGCTGCACTGCAGCAGTCAGAGACCCATGGCCATTCCCACTGATGCAGCATCTCTGAAAGGATGTGTTAAAAAAGGGATTGAGAGCCAGGGATCTAAGAGCACAAATGATCTCGCATTGCTGCAGCTGCATTCCCAGGAAGCTTGGATTTTAGTCCAGTAGTTGCTAGTGAGAATCAGCACAAATCCTCTCCGAGAAAGCAAAGTCCTGATCTATCTGAGCTCAGGGCATAATTTATGCTGCATATCACAGTTTCAGTCATACTGTCACTTCACCTCTTGTTCTGGCTTCTGTTTCCCTACCCACATGTGCCTCCATCACCACTCCACATCTTGTATAAAACAGTATCCATTCCACCTCTGTTTACATTTAGCTTTCAGTGAAATGTTACTACTGTGTCTTAAGAATTGGACTCAATGATCCTCATGTGCCCATTCCAACTTGAAATGTTCTGTTTTATGATTATTTCTGATCTAGTTTTGTGTATGCAACGCTTTTTATGTTTAAAATGACAGCAACGACAACACCTAGCATAATTTCTCATAAGAAGGTATCTGTAGTAAGCACTCTTTTCAGGATGCTTTGACTTAGAAACAGCTTTTGACATTGTAAAAGAAGTAAAGAAAACTGTTTTCACAGCAGCATCACTCCTGAATTTCTATGAAAACAATGAGGAGAGGTATAATATAAATTAATACATGTGAATTTGCTTGTTTCAATGTTTTATATGAGGAAAAAAGATTCCAGAAATACATATGACCAAGACACAAGATCAAATATAAACAACTTTTGCACAGATTAATGCAAAGTTTTGAGGTATGTACAGATCAACTCTGGTTGTGTGTTTCCTGGCTACCAGTAAGAAACATATTTTTTCTAGCAGACTTATTGCAATACGTAATACTGCAAACTTTTCTGTCTTCTTTCCAGGACTTATGGAGTATTTGCCTCCTGTCTCACTCTTAATACAAACTCCATGAGACCTTTACCAAAATGTAATAACTTATATAAAAAAAGTCTTTCCGATTAACTCACTGGCCTCTGGAGCTGTCCCAGTTGCAGCTTATCCTCACCCAGAGACAAAAGCCCAAAAGCCTCCAGCTGGCAAACATAGCTGTGCTGATCAATTTTACTAAGTAGTTAATTCCAATTTTCATGTGACAAATAGGCATCTTCTGCCCACTGTACTCTACTTCTTCCTTGCTCCTGTCAACTCCCTAGAGACGATAGGCACACAAAGAGCACAGGCCTTCTCTTGCAGAGAGTAAAGTCTGTTTATCTACCTTTATTTTATGTATAATGAGTCAATCCCTTTTCTCATCTCCTAAAATTTCAAAGGCACTCTCACTGACAGCTCAGAGAGTACTCACTCTGCATATCACAACAGCTGTTGGAGACAGATAACATGAGCATTTCTGGAATGACTCAAGCTGACCTTGTTTCAGTGGATACTAAGTGCTCTTCATTAACTGTGACTTCATGCTCAGCGGTCCAGCAAAGGTCTTTAACATGAAGATCTTCAATATTTAAGGAAAAAATATATATATTTTGAAACTTTTGAGAAATCATTTAACGGAAAAAAAATTGTATGCTTTTAATGTGCTTGTATTGCAACTGGTTTAATCCAACTGCTTGTGTAAATATGCGCACATATCTCATAAAAGTAGTGGATTTCATCAGGCTTTTTGGTAAAATGTTTGGGAAGCTAAGAATCTTATAGCATCTACTGAATTCTAATTTGTAGCCATTTTCCAGATGGTGAACATTATTAGATGTTGGTGCTGATTAGGTTACAGGAAAACCCAGCTTTTATATTTAGAAGAAAGTGTTTGCTCTCTGGTCACTACCAGAAATTGTTGTTCATGTGTAAGGGTCCAGTCTAGAGTATATCTTTGTCCTTCAGTTTCACTCTCCTAGGAAAGATAATGACAAGGCCTTTGTGTAAAATCAAAAATGTAAAGATTTCCTTTATTTTTTACAAGTATCTAAATTCTGAATTTAAAAAATAAAACCAGTCTACTTTGATGTAGTTATCGTACTGACAGGAAGGCAAAAGAAGCTGATTCTCAGCTCCATAAATCAGCATTACTCTGCAGACATGCAACAAGTCCCACCTAGTAATCCCACACAAGAAACTGACCTCAGCTATCTGTCAGTTTTTGTCTTTCAGATTTTCAGCCTGAAAGACTGAGAAGATGAACTAATGAATGAGTGATGTCTGAGTCTGCAGTCTCTCAGAAATATTATTTTACATTCTACCTTGATTTTTACACTAGATGTTAAGTTTATGTACTTGTACTTGTCTAGGCAAGTGTACACACCTCTATATGTGATTTTACATGCCCAGCATCAATTACTGAGAATTTGAGCTGCTCTATCTTCAGCAGGCATCGACAGAGAGCTCTGCATCTTTCCCTCAGTATAAGCTGTTGGAAATACCTGACAAGACATAACAGCATTGTAAGTTTATAGCATAGATGGATTTCTCCCTACACTACAGGTTTCTATAGAAAGACAAAACTAGAATAAACATTTTTAGGGTGTTCTTCAGTTTGTTATAATGTAGATTCTTACTCTAAACTATCATGTAATAGCAGTGCTATGATTAGAAACTCTATGGAACACTGGCTGTACACTTCCTATGTAAGGTCGCTCAGAGCTTGCTTCCTTCATTCAATCCATAAAGATTTCAACTGGAAGTACTAAGGCCATCTCTGAGATCATACCTCCCTCAGCTTTCCATGTGTAAATGTGTTGCTCCAGGGCTGGTGAAGGAAAGACCAAGCCTGCAGAGCAGAGGGTCTGGCAAAGTATCCAAGTGTATGGTCATTGTCTGGGCTCTGTTTAGATCCCCAGGTTAGACCACATCAAGGACTTGATCATGGTTGTTAACCATGACATGCTGATCTGAAATGCTATTCCATAATCTCAGCATGGTTTCAACTTTGAATAAACAAGAACTGATAACAAATTAGAAAGAATTCAAGCACTTCTTGCTACTCATAATGAAACAGAATATTAAGGATTTTGATTTTTCAGTTGGAAAAAAAAAAAAAAACAAGCATATTTACAATTTATTTTGCAGAAAATTTTTGAAAAAAAAAAACATATATTGAAACAAATATATCTTAACATAATTAATACCTCTATTTTGATAACATTGTTCTAGGGGAAAAAATGTCTCTGGAAAACTTTTATCAGCTCTAACATTTAGAAAAACAAGCAAAATACACTTTTGCCATGATACTGGACTACACTTTTTTCCAATAAGTTCTGCATTCAAGCCTGCAATTCAGCTTATTTTGTATTTAATTCCTTCTGAAGCACAACGTGAAAAATATTTGGTTGTACAAAACATTGTTGAGAGACAAGTAATCTGCTTCTCTGAGTTATCTGACATTAAGTTTCTCAATAATCCCACATGCTTACATGTGTAGGGAGGGAAACCACTTTACATTTTAAAAAATTACACCTTATATTAAAGATTGAAAAGCTCCACACAATTCTAAGCATTCTGCATTTTCCCTAATCTGTCATCTCATTCCAGATTTCAAAGTGAGATAATATCCAGTAATGCCCAAACAAACCCATTAGCTTGACTATCTGACTTGATTTCCACATCAGTGCTATTCTAGACAAATAGAACTTAAACATTAATTTTCTAAGAGAAGTTTAGAAAGTTTTCCCTTATTTTTTTTTTCATTTCTTCTTTTTGTTTCAGAATCTTATCAATACCAATATCTAATTAAAGTGTTCTTAAATCAGCATCATCTTATTTTCTTTCATTTCCCTCCATTTCCATAAATGAGAGTATTCAGTTTTCACTGCATGATGATAAACCGAAGATAATTTTAAAATAATAATAATAATAATAATAATAAAACTTTAATTAATCTTCTGGTGGGTGTTGTTGATCATAGCTTCTGTCAGGCTGTTACCAATGAATGTCTGGGGACACATCCCTATTTGCTGTTGATACTGTTATGAGCTGCTCTGATTGTGAAATATGAATCAAAGCGCTATAGAATATGAAAATAAAGATCACTCCTGCAGTGATTCATCAGTGTCACTGAGTAGAGGTAGGACCAGAGAAAAACAACAACAACAAACACCTAAGGTATCTAGGATACAACAGTGGATATAACCATTCATCCTACTAGTTTCTGTATCTGGACAGGCTTGGGGCAAGTCTGCCTTTTTGTTAGGCAGCTGATTTGTGCTGTAAGCTACTCAGCTGGGTTCTGGTAGCCTTCTGGCTTTGTTTTCATCAAAGGTGAGATCATAGCTTGCGCTGGATATTTTGAACGTTTGAGAGTATTTCTGGACACCGCTGGAGAACTTGCTGCCTTTCAACTCAGAAGATTAGCTGGGGGGTTCTGTCTGAATACATGTGGGCATGTACACAAGCTTCAGGATGTAGCTGTGCTGTTGGATAAGGCTGTTGGATAAACAATGTTTCTCTATCCACTCTAAAATCAAAAGTCCTGTCTGCAGGCAAAGCAACTACATACTCCAAGCAAAACATAAGGATATTTTTTATATTTTTTTAAAAAAAATCTGGACTTCACACACAGGCTATATTCAATGAAATGCTTGCAGTTCAGTTTCGAGCTCTTCAGTACAAGAAAGACATTGAGGTCCTGAAAAGTGTCCAGAGAAGGGATGTGAAGCTGAGAAGGGTCCAAAGCACAAGTCTTACAGGGAGTGGCTGAGGGAGCTGGGATTGTTCAGTCTGGAGGAGAAGGGGATCGGAGAAGACCTTATTGGTCTCTACATCTGCTTGAAAAGTGGTTGTGGTGAGATGGAGGTCAAACTGTTCTCCCAAGTAACTAGTGACCGGGCAAGAGAATATGGCCTCAAGTTGCACTGAGGAGATTCAGGTTGGATATTAGGAAATATTTCTTCTCAGAAAGTGTAGTGAAACATTAGAAGAGGCTGCCCAGGGAGGTGTGCAATCCCTGCAGGTGTTCAAGAAATGTGTAGATGTGGCACTGAGGGACATGGGTTAGTGGGCGTGATAGTGGTGGGTTGATGGGCAGACTAGATAATCTTAGAGGTCTTTTCCAACCTAAATGATTCTATTATTCTACAGTCTATGATTCTATGGTCATAAGGAATTGCCACATCAAGTTCTGTCCTAATTCTCATATTTATCATAGGTTTTCAAGCCAGTGGTCAGTAGCAAACATGGAAATTTCAATAAGAGCAAGCAGAAATTCAAACAGTGTAATGAGAAGGACCTAGTGATTATGTAACCAATCTTTAATCTCTGAGTATTTACAGACCTACACAGTGTTTGGAACTGAGCACCCTATAAAATAGTGATGTATTAATCTGTGCAGACCAGTCTGTGAGGTCTGACCTGAAGTGGTCTTGCAATACAGGATTCATTATCACATGCACCCATGTAAGGTTTGTTTCTTTCACTTAGTGATGACACACTCCAGCAGTAATTCAAGGGAAAAAAAAAATAAAATGAACATGTAAAAAAAAAAAAAAGAAAGAAAGAAAGAAAGGAAAGAAGATGACTTGTCAATACACTCCCTGGTACAAAACAATTTGAAAGTAAGAAAAAAATACAAACTGTGTACTCTTAGTGGTTCTGTATTTCACAAAAGAGTGGACTGAGATATTGAATCAAATGGGAGCTTCACAAAACTATGGGAAAATGGTTCAATTATGGCATTAAAATTACAGACAGACTAGAATTTCCTGACTTAGATAACAACATGTGGACACACAGGCTCAGCCCCACACAAAATTATAAGATATATTTTCCTTCTATCTACTAAATGTATGTAGGACATAATACGGCTCAAAATCTCTTCATAGGAAGGAGGATTTGGATATCTGTTTAATCTGCCTGTCTGAGCATCTGTATGTGCACAGTGCCATCGTTGTGAGACATAACAAGGAACTGAAACAACCTCGGTCTGTTTCAGATATGATTAAAACTCATGGGAGCAGAACTTGACCATTTTACTTTCAGTGAACTTCAATGCAACTCATTTTGTGACTCTTCTTTTTCTATGTCTAGGTCTTGTCTGCATTTCAACTGCATTTAAATAAATTTTACATTAGTTTAATGTCAGCTCATTTTCAAATAATAATGAAACAAAGTGTTACTGAAACTACTTCAACAGCAAACATAAGAGCCAAAAATTTTTTTTTAAAAAGAATCCCATCACTTGCTATATTTGTCATAGAGTCAAAGAATATCCTGAGCTGGAAGAGACCCATGAGAATCAACTTGTACAGGAAAACCAAGCATGAATGACATCCTCCCAAACCTTATCAACTGGAGTGAAACGTTCACAACTCCTACAACTAACAAAGCCCACTAGTTGTTAGAGAAAGAGACACTTGTGCATTTCATAGAAAGTTTCTATTTAACTTGCAGAAGGCAGTAACACGACTTCAAATGAGAAATGACATACACAACCATCAGAAGAAGAAAATCAGCTTTGTTAAATTGCCCAGCACAGGTTGTCAGACTAATGATATAATTATAAGGTCGGCATTGATGTTTTCAGGCCTTGATGCTTCCAGATATGTACTGTTGCCAACAACTGCAAATAATCTGGGGGCTTCTCCATCTGGGAATGATGAAGAAACACCTGTGAACAAGCATAGTAGGGGAAAGTGGGCCTGAAAGGAACAGCTCGCTTTTCCACTGCTCAGACCTGAAGCTGGCATGAGGTGGACATGTCCCCTCATTCCCATGTGATAGAGAGACAGCCTGTAGTGCCTTGGGCAGAAATCAGATATGGTAAATACTGGACTGGCCTCTTGCTAGAGAGCTGGCAGTACAACAGATTGGATGAGTGCGAAAGCATCTTGCTGACATTTGATTTCCCTTTGAATTTCACATGGCTTTCTTTCTTCTAAGTGGAGGTTTTTTTAAACCACAGAATGTTATTCTGCAAAGGAATGCAGATGAAGTGATAGCAGCATCAGGAGAAGATAAGGTACTGTCCTTGTCTTTCAGGGACTAATTGCACAGCTTGACTTTCTAATTTGCTAGAATTGCTGAAAATTTCCTACAAAGGAGAACACAGGATAGAAATTACAGGCAGATTTTTCTGCCTTATTTCTGAATAATAGCATAAAGTAAAGAAAATCATGATCTAATTATAGGCAATTTGTTAGTCAAAAAATAGTTGAACAAATTGTTCTTTCTAGTGTATTTGTTAAATCTAAAATACACACACCAGGGAAGATTATTGCTGAGGTATTATCACTGCAGGATACCTAAAAAGTACTAAAAATAAAATGGAAACACAATCATTTATAAAATCTTGCCTATGTGAAATGCAGTCCTTAAGCCTGGTCTAAGTTGGAGTCAGCCCTGTTTCAAGCAAAGGGGTTGGAAGAAATGTTCTTCAGAAGTCCTTCCAACCTGACTGGTTCTGAGGTTGTATCAAATGTCCACAGTTAATAAGGTGATGTCAGACTACTTTAAGTCTAAAAATCCAACTCAGGTCTAACAGAGGAAATGGACTTGGAATCAAGTGGAAATGGCTGAAGTTCACTCTGAGCACAACAGCCCATGCCTATCTTCTGATTGTTCCATCAGGTTCCAGTTATTTTGCTCTCACTTTCTCCATAACTCTGAAACAGCACATGGTTTTAATTTTCTCCAGTTTATCTGCAAGCACCAAGTGGATGTGCAGCCCCCGAACAGTCCAAACCGTAATGCGACAGGATCCTGTATGGTAAATTAAGGCAGTCAGAGTGAGAGCACAACAGGAAGCCTGTCCTCCCTCTTCCTCATTTCCCTCTGACTCAAACACATCCGTGCAAGCAACAGACAACACACTTCCAGCTGCTGAGGGAACTGCTCTCTTTCTCTCCCTCACCCTCCCTCTGAATGCAGTTTTGCTTGCATGTCAGCTGCACACTGCAGAAAGCAGATGTTGATGAATTTTAATCTCCTTGATTTCTCCAATAGATTAAACCTCAAATCTCTGAACATCCTTCTTAATGCTGCAGTAAGTAACACATATATATTGGTTACAATGATTTACAATTGGAAAGAAAAGATAAAAAGCAAAACACAGTGAAAATGAAACATCTGAAAATCAATCTGTGCTGCAAGTGAATTGGATACAAGCATTTTGGATTTCTGTCTCTCACAACCTCTGCACCTGCCCAGTGCTGGGGCATGTGCACCTGGCTGCAGTAACAAAAAATGCAGGTACATGGTGCTCTCCACCTACCTGCAAGCCTTCAATGGCCAATTTGAGGATAGATGGTGTAAGCTTGGAGGCTTGCTTGAAGGAGAAGTTGCTCCAGTCTATAATTAGAATGAAGCCATTTATCTGAAGCTCCTGATCTTCAATGAGCACTTCCAAGGACAGTAGGATAGCCCGAAGGATATCTATGAAGGAGTTCCTAAAGACAAAGCATTAAAAAACAAAAACAAAAAAACAAATCAATGGTGGCAGTTATCTTCAAACCTCCAGATAGTCAGCTTTGCTGCAGATGGGGTATGTGTGAAGGATGGAAAATCAATCTTTTTCTGCTGGAATTCTTTTTGAAAAGAAAGTTATTTCAGAGGTGTTACTAAAGTGCTCCAGATCTGAAGCTCACATTCCTCTGCTTGATGTGATAAGTTCTGTTCACCAGTGGACAAAATAAACCATGAATCAAATCTTTTTTATTCTTCTGGCATACCTTACAATAGGTTTTAGTTAAGCTACTTTGGGAAAATATTTGTCTGTGGTGAAGTGAAAGAGATTCAGGCCATCAATTTAAATCCCTGCTCCTTTGGATATACTCCACCAATTTTTTGTTAATTTTTACTCTTTCCACTTCAAAGAGGAATATCTAAAAAAGAAAATAAGTCCATACAATATTACTATAAATTGTGTGGTTACAAATAGACTGCCTAGTTTTCTACTCTCGTAGAAGTAATGATCCCAGTCTTTGCACAGCAAGGCCTATCCAGAACAGGATGCCAAGTGAGGTTGTGAATGCCCCTGCCTGAGGCATTCAAGGCCAGGTTGGATGGGGCTTTGAGCAGCCTGGTCTAGAGGGAGATGTCCCTGCCTATAGCAGGGGGTTGGAACTAGGTGATCTTAATGGTCCCTTCCAACCCAAACCATTCTATGATTCTATGATTCATGACCCTGCTACCTCTAATGCTTCTAAAATCTGGATAATTATTTCAGCAACTCTGCATGGAAACAGTGCATACAAGGCATTTTTTTATAATCCACTTAAACTCAAAATCAAAGTGAAATATTTGAGTGAGAAAAATCTTCCTTTCAGATCCCATGCTTAGGAATTCAAATCTTTATTTAGTTGTCTACATAAATTATCAGGTTATCAAAAAATTACCCACCTGTACTTCCCCATACTTGAAGTGGAAATTACGTGCCTGGGAAATACTTTATCCAGTTTCCTCAACATGTCACTAATCTGGTTGTCCCCTGCCTAGATCCCTTCCACCTCCCCATATTTGCAGCTTTAAGACACCATGAATGACATAAAGTCAACACAAAGACTTTTTTTTCAGCTGAGTTCAAGGAGACATGAAAGCGGCACAGAAGTCCTCCAGGTGGGCAGTTTGCAGGCCTGCTGGTTGCTGAATGCAGGGACTGGACAGAAATCAGACAGAGTGCCACTCGAGGCTGAAGCCCTCTTCTCCTTAATCTTAAGGCTTTGAGACAGATCATTCAGCTGTGTGACTGATTTGCATCCAAATCATTTTCTATGCATGAGCACAGAACCACTTTCTATTAGTCCATCTCTTTTGTTCATTGCTTAATGTTCCCTTCCCTTTTCCAGCTCCTTCCCCACCCCCTTCCAGTTTAACTCCCTCACAAGAAAAGACTTAAAAAAAAAAAAAAAAAAAAAAAAAAAAAATTTAAATTACTATTACACAAAAGGAAATGTATAAGGTGCTTTAAAGATTCAGCATGAAGTCTGCTGAAGTGAGCCATTAATGAGTTACAAAAGATTTGCACATGTCCCTGAATTACAAAAGGGAAAAAGAAGGGAAAGGGCCTATCTGCTTTGGCTGAATGGGAAGGTACCACAAAAGAGGCTCTTCGAATGTCCTGTGGAAAATGGAAAGTTAGCCCAACAGAAGCTAGTGGTATGGCACAATAATGTAAAACAAAACTGAGAATGGTTTAGCAGAGGGATTTGGTGGGAAGATTAGCCAAAGGCATAACATGAAAATAAATAAGAAGAAATTACTTAATTATAAGAGGTGTAAGCAGGCTGAGAGAGAATCAAAAGGCTCGGTGGAGTACCAGGGTGCAGTGGGAACAATTAAAGGGGATAAAGACATTGCAGGGAAATTAAATGATCTATATGCATGTCCCTGCCACCAGCCATTTTGAAGAGAAACCTGGAAAATAAAGGTGAGGGACTGCTGGTAAATAAGAAGTCAAATAAGACACACTGGAAGAATCTCTGATAACATCAGTAAAGGTTTTTGATATTACTTGCTCTAAACAGTTCAGCACAAGGTGTGTTTCAAATGTAGTACTTAAATTAATTGGATTATTCAGATGGTTGAAAGTATAAACATGCAGAAATACTGGGGGCTGAAACAATTAACCTTGCCTGAATCATAGTATCACAGAATGGCTTGGGTTGGAAGGGACCTCAGGGATCAAGTTCCAACCCCCTGCCATAGGCAATATTGCCAACTGCTAGATTAAGTGCTAGATCAGAGTGCCTAGGACCCCATCCAATCTGGCCTTAAATATCTCTGGGGACAGAGCACCCACAACTTCTCTGAGCAACCTGTGCCAGTATCTCACTGTTCTCTCAGTAAAAAAATTCCCCTGACATCTAATCTAAATCTCCCTTCCTTTGTTTTAAAACTATTCCCCCCTCATCCGATCACTATCTACCTGTGTAAAAAAGTTGATTTGCCTCATTTATAAGCTCCCTTCAAAAGCTGGAAGGTTGCAATGAGGTCCCTCCACAGCCTGCTCTTCTCCAGGCTGAACAAGTCCAGCTCCTTCAGCCTATCTTCATAGAAGACGTGCTCCAGCCCTTGGAATCATCTTCATTACCCTCCTCTGGACCCTTTCCAAGAGCTCTTTCTTGTCTTTCTTGTGCGGGGGGCCCAAGACTTGGCCCAGATGGAGCCTCACGAGAGCTGAATAGAGAGAAACAGTCACCTCCCTTGCTCTGCTGACCATTCCTCTTCTGATGGATATCTTTGGCCTTCCAGACTACAAGTGCACAGCGCTGGCTCATGTTAAGAACCGCTAAGTCCTTCTCAGCCAGGCTACTCTCAATTTGTATACATATCTGGTATTAAGCAAAACAATCTGTCACTAAAAATCCTGTCTGTCCCACAAGGCAGCAAACTAACAAAGTTTGGGTCAATGTCATTTTTTTGGCAGTTGCAGAAAACTCAGTTTAGTATCTCAAAGTGAGTATGTTGTATGAGCCTCTTTCCTGTAATACTTAATTCAAAATACTTAAAAGGTGGTTTAGTTAAATGCAAATACAGAATCACAGAATCACAGAATGGCCAGGGTTGGAAGGGACCACAAGGATCATAAATCTTCAACCCCCCTGCCACGTGCAGGGCCACCGGCCTCGCCATTTAATCCTAGGCTAGTTAATACTAGACCAGGCTGCCCA
>JAOWBP010002052.1:50466617-50486032 GCA_028571105.1 Tragopan temminckii | reverse complement strand
CAACCTCTCTGGGCAGCCTGTTCCAGTACCTCACCACTCTCAAAGTAAAGAACTTTCCCCTGACATTCAACCTAAATACAGATAAAGGGAATTTCATTACTTTTTACAGACTGACTTGGGATACCAAATTAAAGAACATATCGCCTTTTCAATTGAAAAAAGAAGTGAACTTACAAAAACATAGCATAGCATAAGCAGACGAAAGAAAAAGTAATAGAAAACTGATGTCATGAGTCTATTTGAACAACCAAGAGGAGAAGATGGTATAGTGTACCTCACAAAAAGTCCATGGCCAAGACAGAATAACATTTAATATGTTGCAGAAATGACATGGAACAAGTCAGGTAAAAGACTGTGACTTGCTTTGTTCCCTCTCCACAATAAATCACCTGTGGAGAGCAGAAATGCCTTAGCTTTGTCATGGTTTTATGATTTTTGGTTATCGGTACTCCACATCATAACATCACATAGTGCACTAGGAGTTAAAATGTTAATGCTCCAGTTTTGGATACCCGTCCCAGAAGAGAAGAACTACATACTCCGGAAGACTGTTCGCTGTGTTATCATTTCTGCTCAGGGGGAACAGATAGAAGGCCCTCGTAGGTTATCTGATCGCTCTCTTTTCTTCCTCAGGCTCTACTCCCTGCTGCTCAACCGGACTGCACATCTCACCTCAGTGTTATGGTGAGGCCTATCCACCTTTTGGACACTCTCTCTCATTATATTTGATTTGTTAGCTTCAATTCTAATTATATTGAATTATAGCGTGTTATCTTGCATTCCGATACCATATTTAGTAAATTAGTTTGTTTCTCCGCGGATTGTTGCCGCTGTTTTTAATAATTTTGGGATCCCATTTCCCTTTTCCAGAGGTGAAGATTCACGAAGTCCCTCTGTCCCGCTAGACGTGGAACTGGGTCAAACCAGCCCATAAACCACTGACAAGCTTCCAGCTGGGGGACAAGTTGTCACTGTGCTGCCAGGAGTATTTCTACTGGGACTGAAAAGCATGAGAGGAATTGGAAAGAAGGAGCAGAAAAATATGGTCAGGTTACCTCAAATTATCTGAGCTAACCAAAACTGAAGTAGCTGTAAGGAAAGATTTAGAAAGGGAGATATGAACAACACTAAATATCATAGAATCGTTTGAATTGGAAAGGACTCTTAAATATCATCTTGTACAATTCCCCTGCAGTGAACAGGGGCACCTGCAGCTAGACCAGGTGCTCAGAGCCTGTTCCAGCCTGACCTTGAATCAATGCTGGTGAAGAAGGAAAGAATTTGAATTGTTTCCACACACAGCCAAAATATGGTATGCATGGAAGAATCCTTGGAATGTAGTCAGTGTTGGCTTTTGAAGTCAGTTTATGCATTGGTTCATAACAAGTCCTTGCACATCATGAGTAGCTACTCTACCTTTCCACCAGTGAAAGGAGATGGCAGTCAGTCCAACCAGCACGGGACTTGATCATTACATGTGATGGCCTTTTGATGAGAAAAAAGCCCCGTGTATGAGCTGTACAGGACTCAGAACAGACACTGACTCACTTGACTAATCATGCACCAGAGAAGATGAACAGCTGATCAAAGGAGCTCACAGCTGTCTTGTGCTGAAAAGCTCTTGTCTCATCTGTGTGAGATGTGAATAGCGTATATGAGCACAGAAATTAGCAAGACTTGTCAAAGATTTACAAAGCAAATGGATTACATTCACAGCAAATGATCATAACAAATATTTTGACCAGCCATGAGTAACTTTCTCTGTAGAACAATTCCCCGGTTCCCAACAGGAGAAATTCTATACACAACAACATGAGAATTTTTTCTTATACTGTAGGACACAACCCCTTTCTTTGTCATACCAAATAACAGAATTTTTTTTTTTTTTTTTTTTGTAGAAGTAGAATATGTGAACGTGAAATTCCTCGTGAGTGAAACTCCTGCTTTTTAATGAACAGATAGCATCAGTTTGAGCCAATAAATAATATTCCCAAATAACTTTCTATCCAGGATAAGAGGCTGGATAGAGAAGAGTAATGATGTTTTTTTTTCTGTGGAAGATCTAAGTCCAGAAATGTACTGTGTGCAAAGAATGGAATAGATTAAGATGAGACCTGTACTATGTTTAACAGCATTAGAAATTCACTGCTTAGTGTATAACTGAATGGAGGCCAGTCACCCACAGAAATCTGGCTGGCTTTGAATTCATCATTGGAGTGAGCTGGATGCCTCTGTCATTGCCAGTGAAGGAGAAATGGACAAGCTTTCAGGAAAAAAAATGCATTAGTTCATTCTTTTATCATTCGAAACTGCCTCTTAGTAGCTTTCTTAAAGATACAGAAATATTCACCATGTTACATTTCTGCCTGAGGTTCTTCTATATACAAGTACTATGAAGTGTTTTGCCTACACCTTCTACTTCAGTTGAACTTCATAGCAACCAATAAATCCTGACAAATCTACACTCATTCATATTGCGGGCTCACTTGCAGATGAATGCTTTGTCCCTGATGTTAATGCGACAGTGCAACGACCCTTTCTTATGTGCATCTCAGCTGAGAAACAGGGACCTCCATAGCCCCTGTACTTCGTGGCTGGTAGTGCAGAGGATGGAACTCTTCAGACCCCTGGCATGACCAGTTTCTACCAAAGGGACCTAAATGACGAAAATGAGAAGTGACATCCACTCTTCCCTTTGCTTATTAGGTAAAAAACTGGCCCTGTATTACAATCCTCTGCAAATCATTAGAAGTCCTGCACTACCACCTTTAAACATATCCACAAAACAATATTACAGAGCAACTGCAGAAGTGTGAATGGATAGTCTCAAATAGAATTTCCCCTGGAGTGACCATGAGAAGAGTGCATTCATGCTAATTTCAGGTTAGTGATATCCACTGCTGGGGATTTAGAAGATAACATGGGAAAAAACTGATGGTTACAGCTCAGGATACTGTCTCAGATCATTCTGATTTTACCAGCGTTGTGAGTACATTGTTTCTTCAAAGCATAATTGTAGTAATGATGAAACAACAAGAATGCTGTCACATGAATAGCTTATGGTTAGAAGCATTAGGATTGATGACTTGAGCTGTTTACTTTATTCTGTGTGACTGAATAGCCTTTTCTTATTGCCTCCCAGCACTACAATCCATTCTTGAATTACACTACGTTATTTGCTCAATTTCTTGCATCGTTGTGTTCCACAAGTTAATTTTTCATTACAGAAAAGGAAAGGACTTTCTTTTGAACATTATGAAGCTACTGTCTAACTGCAGAAAGCAATTATACAGCTCCTTCGTCCTATTATTATAAGAAGGTACAAATGACATTACTGATTCAGTGTCTATTGAATCATTTTTTCTCTATATAATTCTACCTATATTTCCACTACTTCTTTAACATCTTTCCACTTTAAATAGTCCTGGACTTTTTGTTCTGTCCTGATATGATTACCTCACTCATTCATAACTCTAATGAATTCCTTCTACTGCTCTTTTTTGGGGGTTGGTGCATTTTTTATATTCCCTTGTTTTGAGATAATACAATGCAAATTGAATTCAGCATCCAAGGTGAGTTTGGAATATCATACATAAAAGAATGTTATCTTTTCCTATTTATTCTCTGTCTCATTCTTAATTCAGCCTAACATCTTATTAACTTTTCTGACCACCATTGCACAGCAAGTACACTTCTTAATTGTGCTGTCCATAATGACTTGATGTTTTTTCTTAAAAGGTTAACAGTAATTGAAAACCCAGAAGAAACTGCATATAGAAAAGAGAGTGAAGGATCTGCATACAAGATGTGGCCACATATTAAATACAATGCTCTTGCACTGAGTTCGACTTCATTGGGTTTTATCTTTCTTCATAATGAATTCTGCTTTTCTAGGTTATTCCCATTGTTTTGCACAATTTTTGCTAATTTTTACTAGCCTACAACATTTTCTTTTTCTTTTTCTTTTTTTTTTTTTGTCATTTCACCATTCTATATCTGGAAAAAATACTGTTGCAGGATATCTTTTTGCCACTTACAAATTCTGTTATCTGCATGAAATTGCAGGGCCACTTTTACATGCAAGGCAAGAATTCACTGGAATATCTGTTAGTATTCTCAAAAATATTTTTATACTACAATTCTCCAAAAGAATTTTGATAAGCTAACTAAATGGCATATTTACATACTTTGCCTCAGACAATTCCAACAAAATTATTTAACTGGCCTTTTAGTTTGCGAACAGTCACAGCAGACCTCAATGAAGACTAGATCAAACAGTAGAGCTAAAAATCAAATAACGCTGCTCACTAATGCATACATATTCTGAAAGTGCTGAGTTCAGAATTACAAAGGTTATATTATTGCTTATGCATATTCAAACACTGAGTACCTGTGGAGTATTCATCAAACCAGAGACCTCTGAATAATGTAGCAGAATGCCTGAAAGTTCATTCAGAAACTTGCTTCCTTCTCTGTGTTGAAAAGCTTAGTTATTCAGCTGAGAAGCAGACTCCTTCTCTGTGTTTGAATTTGAATTTGGCTGATCACCACGAGCTAATGAACACAAAAGGTATGCACCAAGTCACCTCTCTCCTTCTAGTACCTAACCTGAAGTAAACATGAAGCCTAAGGTCTAAGGATGGCCCACCTCCATTTCTTATCATTAAAGTTACAGGTAGTATAAATTTGGAGTGCTTGACAATTGAGAATCAAAACTTGCCTAGGAGAACTGCTCATATTTTGAAAAATATTCTGTTGATGGGACCCTTTTTGGAAATAGAATTGACTCTATGGGACAAAACACATTGGAAGAAATTTGTGAACAAAACAAATAGGAACATTAATGTTTTCAGACTTAACAATCTTTCTTTGGAAAAAATGACATTTTATGTGTCATAATATAGAGGATGATGTAAAAGAATCATGTTACTAAAAAGCTTAGAGCTCCATCATCTCTAGAACAGCAAGAAAAGACTGATGAAACCGTGTGGGACATCATCATCAAATGAAAATAATCAAAGCTGAGTCTCTTCAGAGATATTAAGAGAAATGTCAAGGAATGAGAAGAAAAAGTTGCAAAAAGTAGAAACACAAGCATGTCTTAGCAAACTCTTCAAATGGTTATTAAATCAGGAAAAAGTATATACCTATGTTCATGCTGTACCTAAATCTAGGCAGAGAAAGTAGCAGATTTTAAAAATATGTACAAAAGAGATGTCAATCACAAAAAGCTATAAATTATTTTAGTTGAAGCTCCTGAGGGCCAGTAAAAGACAGACATGAAAATATTCTAAGATTTTCTTATAAGCAAATGAAAAGATGTGTCAAGAGCTACATATCAAAGAGGTTTCCCACTGGAGCAATAGACAACTTTGATACTGCTGACAAGACGAAAGAACTTGATATTATTGATGTAGAAATGATCATTGGGGAACTCGAAACAGATGCTATAAAGATTCATAAGTTGACAGTCCAGAAAAAAGTTATTTGCAGATCTCCTCAAAAGTAAAGGAAAAAATTGAAAAAAAATTGCAATAATGACTCAACTGAGGAGAAAAGAAGGACTAGGAAAAAAAAAATGAAATAGAGAGGTGCTTAAAAGTGCTTGGGATTGTGACATTGTCAGATACAAAGAAACTGCTTTGCACAGTTATGCTGAAGATTATACAGAGTCCCATGAAGACCAAGAAAAACAGGCAGTTTTCATCCTAGCCACTTTTGAATGGATCATACTTCATGCAAAATTACTGGAGGAAGTGAAGAAATTAATAGCAATCTTCATTTCTCCCTAAGAGCAGCGAAATTTTTTTTTCCAGAAATCCACTGAAAATATAAACAAAACTCCAGACTTCATCAAATCTTTAACAAGATATAGAATGTGATGCAATCCACCCAAGAATGATGAGTCAAATTTAAGGTTACCAGTGAAATTAGAAAAAAAAGCTGTGACTTCTTACTAACATTCTCCAGATTTGTCACAGACTTCAATGGGCATTCAGACCTCCTGTGACAAAAGCAGCTGACAGTAGTTGTTTTGGGTGAACTGAATTCCACTGACACAACTCTTCAGTTTGACAACCAAGAAAATAGATGACATAACCCAATGAATCTTATGACTAATAAGTAGAAATCAAAGGTCGTGGAAAACATCAGTCTGGATCACAGCACATTGTAGGAGAAATCTTTGGCACTAGTGTTGAATTAAATTATACAGACAGTATGAAAGGTATGAGTGACAACTGCTACTGTAAGAACACCAGTGAGTGAGGCATGTCTCTTTTGGAAGAGGAAATACTGAAATCAAGTATATTCAGCTCTTTAATGGTCTTTTACTAAGTGTTACTTTGTATGAATGACAGCAATAGAGCAAAAGAGTTCAGTCTGAAGGAAGATAAAAAATCTTTTCCAGTGGATTTTACTACCACTATATAAAGTAATAGTGATAAGTGTAACAAAAATTGTTCTAATCCAGAAAGAGGCACAACCACATCCTGCTTTACAAGTGAGGAAGTGAGCTGTCCTTGGATATATGGGATTTCTTTGACATCTCTTTATGTCTCGAAGATGCAAAATATGGCTTTCTGAGAGAATTTCAAGAAAGAAAAATTTAAAAAAAAAGTGTTGAGCTTAGAAGGCCTCTCTACTGCACGATGTCCAAAAGACTAGTGGACATTTTTCCAAATCAACAATGTGAGCAAATTAATGAGACTGACCCAGTTCATTTAGAAATACAACTATGTTCAGACTGGCTTTCTCAAAACAGACGAAGTAATTGTGGAACAAAAATGTGAAATTCCAGCTTGCAGAGAAAAATTAGAAACAGTCACAGTTCCTTTTATCTTTTCTCAAAATGACCACTGTAGAAGATCAGCAGGCAAAAATGGGCTGTAATCAATTTTTAAGTATGAGTTCAAATATCATAATCACTAAAGGAAAAATAAAACACATTTTAAAACTCACATCAGTTCTCTGTGATTTCTTAGTTTTCTCAGAATGCTGTGCTTTAGTACATTATTTCCCCCATAAAAAAAAAAAAAAAAAAAAAAAAAAAAAGACAATCTACCTGGAGCATTTACTCAATAGTTTTACCTTCATATTTTATCAGGATTTGACTTATTCTACCATCTAGTAGCAAGAGACATTGTCCTGGGCGGGATGGAATGTGTCTTTGTGTTGTCTACTGATAGTTGCAGTGTACAGTAGCTGTTTAATTTGAGAACTCAAAGAAATTAGAAATGAGATTATGAAGTCTTGCATTGGTATGGAGAAAGGAAGGCCAGCTTGAGTTTCATATGTCTTATGATGTTTCCTATGCATGATGCCAGCATGTTTTTTTCACTGCAACCAGCATCTCCCTGTAGGGTACAGATTAGCACCGCAGGTACTGTGTGGTTTTTGCCTTGAAAAAGTAATGTGATGTTATTTTGGCAGACTATCAGATTTTCTCTAGAATTGTAGTGAGAAAAAAAATATTGTTTACAAACTATTAAAATTCAGTTGAACTGAAACAGAATCACGTGCTAATTGCAATACTGGGGATTCTGAAAGAAAAGTTTCATTAATCTCTTGCTACAGAAGGCATCAGTAATCTCCTAAATTGTTCAACTTCTGTACAATAGAGCATACAATACATGTGGATAAAGAAATTCGATTAAGGCATTTCTCTACACTGTTCCATTATAAATACACACACAGCAAAATGTGTAACAAATACAGAAAATATTAGATAACTTTTTTGTGGTTTTGAATTCAATTCACACTGATGTCCTGCCTCACTTCTCTTTGGAAGGAGGCCATGTCTGGAGCCGGATGGCTAAAGCAACCAGGATCTCTACTAAAAACACAAAGAGTAACAATCATAGACAACAGGAAAAGAATCAGTAGATATCATCACAGCAAGTCTAGTAACATGGCCTTGAGAAAAATACAGAAGGAAAATTTCAGTACTAAAGGTGTATGTGTGGAAATCTTGAACAAAGAAATCATCCCCTAGTCTGTACTTCTTTTCTGAAAAACAGTTGCATACAGAACAAGCTTGTTTCCAAAGAAACACGTTATATTTTTTCATCTATTCCTTCCCATTAAAATCAGCATACAGACAAAACTTTATAAAAATAGAAAGTCACCATTAGTCTTCCTAGAGATCTAATGGGTTGTCATCCCAATGCTAAGAAAGTCAGGGAGTGGGTGTTGCCATTAACATACTCTGTTTCACTGGAAGAAATGCAACTTGAAGTCTATTTTTAAATGAGCAAAGCCTACTTTTCAGGATATGGCATTGTACACATTTGTACACATTTGTACCATAACTGATAATTGGAAAATTCAATATATTGGAGCTGTAATTTCATATTATAAAAAAGTTGCAGGGTTTGTTAATAAACTAGACCTACATGAGGTGACATTTTTTTCCTCTATTATTATAGAACCATAGAGTCATAGAATCATAGAATTGCTCAGGTTGGAAAAGACCTTAAAGATCATCGAGTCCAACCACAACCTAACCAAACTACCCTAACTCTAACAACCCTCCACTAAATCATGACCCTGAGCACCACATCCAAATGGTTTTAAACACATCCAGGTATGGTGACTCAGCCACCTCCCTGGGGAGCCTATTCCAGTGCTTAACAACCTTTTCTGTCAGGAAGTTTTTCCTGATATCCAACCTAAACTTACCCTGGTGCAATTTGAGGCCATTTCCCCTTGCCGTGTCACCTGTGATTTAAGAGATAATTCATCTGAAATTGCTCTGATTCATTCAGTTCACTTACTTGTGACTGCAGCAAGTCCTGTTTTGTCTCAGCGCTTCAAAGAAAAGAGTGACCAAAGAAAGGGTAGGACTAGTAAAAACGAGCACCAGTGACTGCAGATTTGGTCCTGAAGCCTTGGCTGACTTCTAGCATGATTATTTCCATTTCTCCCGGTGTTTTTTTGTTGTTATTTGTTTTTTTCTCCTGTTATCCTGTCTTACTCATAAGGAAGCAACTGTAAACATTTATACACAGTTTGGCCGAGTTTAGGCAGTAGCCATAAGATTTATCTTCCACCATGTCACTGGGAGAAGGAGAGTTTCTTCAGTGAGAAAAAAGCAGCCAAATGGTTTGTTCTGTTCTCCATGGTGTAAGAGCTGGGTCAGACCTGAAGTCTGTCTGCAGTTTGGAGCTAGCTGCAGTTTCCTTCTGTATCTTTCTGGAATCATGATTAAGGAAGTGGTGCAACCCATTGGAAACTGTTATTTCTTCCATGTCACCAATTAAGTGTTTGACCTTCCCTCCCTGGAAGCCTCTCCATCAGGCCCAGAATGCATTCCTTGACTGAGATACAGCCAGCTGCAGGCTGTCTGATGGGATACAGCTTTGGCAGTGCTGCTTTAAATTCAGCCTCTTGCCCTTGGTCCCACCTGAGCCGTGTCACATACCATGCCTGGCCATGGACTCTGATTGTCCATACCCTCACCTGGGAGTTATCCTCCCACCTGACCTTGGCTCTGACCAATCCCTATAGCCCTGCCCAGCCCTTCTAAGACATATCTGACCCCAGTTTCCCTCAGCAGCTCCAACCCAGGTCATCACCTGCAGAGCTACATCCAGTCTTGGCCTGTCCCCAGGGAGATGCCTAATGCTCAGCTCATAGGTGGGGCAGTTGGGCAGGATGAGCAGCTAGGTCCTGACCTGAGTCCCTGTGATTCCCCACTGCTTCCAGCCCTCAGGGAGATCCCTTCTTCATTTAGGGAAGGAAGTCAGTGCTGCTGTTCTCTTCTCCATGTTGATTTTCTAGGGACCTGACAGCAAAAAAAGGCACAAATTCACATGCAAGACTGATTTGGTTGCAAGTGAGCACAAATTGACCAGTACTAATTCAATTTCTTTTTAAATACATTATGCCATAAGCACTCACCCAGCTCAACAGCCATGGTGCATGTTAACCAAACAAGAGCTTTGGTGCAGCTATATTAAAAGTCTGTGCGTGTAACTGCTTGCATTTTATCACATTTGACAATTGTCTGTAGGTTACCTTCCTGCTTTATATGTTAATTTAACCTTTGCTATTCAAAGCTTGTCTCTCACTAGTTCTGGTATAGTTGAATGAGACAGCATATTAAACTCCTTAAAGTTCAAACCCACTCCATTAAGAAAGCATTTCTGATGTGGTAGATCTGAAAGTATTTCCGTTGTGTTAGGTCCAAAAGTATTCAAGAGGCATATTTAAGAGCTCAGAGACTACATACTCATCTACACCAGAAACATTCTCTAATGTAGATCACAGTTAAGATGAAGGTAGCTCTGCAGTAATTAAGTGTGTTTGGCTGTAGGAATGCAGTAGGTCCAGAAAGAAAGCTCTGAAGGTTCTCTTCGTGCTGTTCTCCACAGTGGCAGCCAACAGAACAGGCCGTGGGGTTCTTATGTTGGCTGGAGCATGCTATCCATGAACATGTAGCCAGCACTATGACTGCATGAAATGTTTCATGCAACAGCCAAACTCAGTTCTTCAGAAATGGCCATGGAAAATCCCAATACCTTCAGAAGTAAAACAGTCATATGAAAGTCTCATTCTCCCCAACCTCATCTGCATACTCTTCCTGGCAGACAACTTGCTCACTGATAGATTCCTTAATTCTTAGAACTTCTTTTACTGCAGTCATGACAGAAAACCCCTATTGGATGACTATTTCTAGGTGGTCTGTACACCTATAGATATAGGCACAGCAACCTTTACACAGAAGTAGAATACTCACAATACTTAGTGATTTCAAACAGTTTCTAATCCAGCAAGAAGACTCCAACATCCACAACTGGAACTTTGCCGCCATTATATTTCCTTTAGTGTACCAAGAATGGGAGGCACAGCTCCATCATAAGAAACATTGACACTGGAACATCATTAAACACCAAAAGCATCCATTTTCAAATATAATAGAGGCGTGTACTCAGAATCCCAGAAGGGAAAAATTGCTTTTACACAACATCTTTTATATATAAGAGAGACCATTGTACTTTATACACTACAGCTTACTGATATAATCTTTATGTTCTTAAACTGCAAGATAGCTTAAAGCATTTTCAGAGTTTATCCTCTTCAGAGGCTTTTTTCAAAGACAAATTAATCCTAGAAATAAGGGATAAAAAGTGGCCTGACAGCATCTCATACATGTCCTGCAATGTGTCATCAGAGGTAGTCCTGATTTGTCCAACTTCTTCAGTAAAAAATCCAGTAGTAAAGAGTTCACAGACTGCCTCAATTACTTATTTAAGTCCTCAAGCATTTTAATCACTGCACAATGTTTGCTAATCTTCGGAGATCTTGTTCTGGTTTTCTGAAGATTACTTAATTTGCTTTTGTTCTGCATTCCCATCCCCAGTGAGATGGCCAATAGCTTGCCACTACCACCTTTCACTAAGGTAAACGTTTATTTATAAAAGGAAGATTTCATCCCATTTCTTCTCACTGCCTTTAGCTGTTCCTACATTGTCCTATTTTCCAGATTTCTTGTTCTGTTATTCATTTCCTGGTTTAGCTCTTACTGCATGTTGTGCTAGTACTTTGATTACAGTTCTGTTGAGGGGAGTAATGTTGAATGGCTGCTGGAGTCTTGCAGACAGCTTTCCAACTAATAAACTGCTTTCTCAGTGGCATTACTTTGCTGAACTGTTCCATTTGTAGTCCAAAATTTCCCTCAAAATCTTTTCCTATGTAGTCAGTATTATCTCCATTAATCGACCATGGACACCTTTTTTAACAAACCAAGAGGTGAGAGATCTCAGTAGACCCACAACTAAACCAGCAACAACAGGTATGTCTGGTGTCTTAGAAGGCTTGCTGGCCTTTAACACAGTCTACATCTGACATGCTTTTCTTTTTCTTTTTTTTTTTTTCAAGTAAATCCTCCATATTATGATGAACTTTTTTTAAAAAATGAATTGTATAAAACATTCTCTGAAAGGAAGTGAATGCACATAGAATCATAGAATCATAGAATCTCTAAGGTTGGAAAAGACCTACAAGGTCATCCAGTCCAACCATCCACCAATCACCGATAGTTCTCTTGAAACCATGTCCCTCAACACAATGTTTAAATTTTCCTTGAACACCTCCAAGTTCGGTGATTTCACCATCTCCCTGGGCAGCCCATTCCGGTGCCTGACCACTCTCTAGGAAAAGTAATATTTCTTAACATCCAACCTGAATCTCCCCAGGTGCAACTGCAGGCCATTCCCTCTAGTATACATGTACCTGTGCATGTATTTTTGCAGAGAATAATAAGATGCTGGGGGAAAAAAAAATAAAGCAACTGCACTGTGCACAAGTTGCCCCTTTTCCCAGACTTGCAAAGTTCTCTTTTATTAAAACAGAATTTAAAGCTTTATCAGAGTGAAACTGAATTTAGATTGCAGTAGCCAACTAAAAGTGGCTTACATATAAATGAATACTGAACAACTGGAATGATTTTCTACTGTCCCTCCCTAGGTGAGAGTTTATTCCTCCTCTTTTATTATTGCAGTTTTCAAATGAATTTTGTAGTGCATTTGAAAGCAGAACTTTTTAGATGTCTTTTCTCTTTCTATATACTTCTGTTTTTGTACTTGCACAACAAAGGGCAGGATTATCCCTGCGAAAACAAGGCAATACATTCTTGTACTGTATAAGCTTCAACAGCTTAGAGGATCACAGGTCGAAGATAATAGAGAAGGATGGAGATTCTTTAGGTAAGGTAAGGTTCAGGTGTGGAATTTTCTCATCAGAACTTATACATAAGCAATGCAGTGTGTTAAAATGCATCCCAGCACTCAGAGTATAGGCACCACGTATACCCTGTAGATAGATCTGTGCAAATTTAACATATAAGACTGGGATTTTTGGCCAAGCTGACAGTGGTCCGGGCTGGGTGTCCAAGAACCTCCATAAATTAGAGAACATCTCTGTCATGCTCAGATAAAACCTCTACGAAGAGAGAGTGGTATGCATAGAGAGGTGTAGGCCCTGAAGTGTGTGCTGTTCAGTCAGTCTACTGCTCCTGGTCCATGTTCTTCTGCACTTCTGAATTACTCTGGCATCTCTTCACTTGTTGCTTCAAAAACATGGCAGCTCTTTCACTTGCCACCATTGAACTTCTGCCATGGACATCAAGGAATTATTTTTCATTACATCTTGATATTTCATAAAATCAAGTTAATATTTAATTCAAAGAAAAAAACATTTTAAATAAACAGTTTTACTTAGGATGATATATAAATCAATAGTATAGAATTTTCTAGTTTCAATCAAATCCTGAATTTCAGTTCTCTGAAGATATGTCATGGAATATTATGCACTTTACCCACATCCATTTTTCAAATAGATTGTTATTGATCCCTGTAGCAACGTAACACTGCTTGATGCTGTGATTTAAATCACATGAATGCAAGATAACTGGCACCCTATAAGTTAATGTGTACACAGACCTGTTGTCCACTGCATGTTTGCAGTGAAAAAAGTAATTCCATCTTTTGAGAAAAAGTTCCAAAAAAGATACTTACATTTTACCTTTCTCTTAAAAATGAGTTTTTGTTGATGCAAGTTTGCTCAGCATGAACAGAAAATAGGCAGTTACAGAGAAAATAGCTCCAGCAGGAGGCTAACTAGCTTCTTCTGCCCTCTGTCCCCCGCTACAAATGGAAACTTCAAGATGTTTCCAGAGCTGCAAGTATCATGGCCTGGGAGCAAGGTATAGAGGCTTTTTATTTTCTCTATAGTTGTTGCACTTATTAAAATCAGCAACTGTGTGAGTGAGTTCAAGCAGAACTGAAGACAAGACTTTCATCTTCCTCAAGGAATGATTCCATTTTCTTTTTAGCCATCATGCTTCCTGTCCTGGCATATTAATTATACCGCTCCACCTGTTTTATTGGCTTAACCATGTCAAAAGAAGCAAAATATCTTGCACTGAAGAGTTTTAGCAATTAGAGTTTTAAGCTGATTTATCAGAATGGGTTTAATCCATTTAACCTGAAAGAATGACATGGAGCTGAGACAGGGGAGGGCCAGGTTGGATATCGAGAAAAGGTTCTTCATCAGAGAGTGGCTGAGCACTGGACTAAGCTCCACAGAGCAGTGGTCATTGCTGCAAACTGCCAGAGTTCAAGGAGTGTTTGAATAATGCTCTCAGACAGAGGGCTTGAATTTCGGGTGGTTCTGTTTGGAGCCCTGAGTTGGACTCAGTGATCATTGTGGGAATTTTCCAACTCAAGATATTCTGTGTTTATATTGTTCTATGACTCTATGATTCGATACCCTCCATCTTTCATCTCAGCCTCCACCTTTCTTCAGTCTGTTAGATTTTTAGATACCTGTGGCAGGCACTTATTTCATGAAATAATCAAGAGCATCTCAACTATGCATGGGCAGGGCACTCATACCAATGCAGCTTCAGGATCTGACATCTTCCATATCCTCCAGCCTCACCAAGGCAGACAAACACCTTAAACATGGCAAGTGTGGTGGTGGGGCAAGATTTACCCTCATGCACTGCTCAGCATTCCCTACACCCCCATACCCTCATGCACATTCTGATTGAATTCGTGTTATCTACTGTAATTCCTCTAGAGTTGCACAGACTAACATCAGCAATTCCCAAGCATCCCCAGGGCTGCTTTTAATCTGCTAAAAGTGGAAGATGCTTGCTTGGCACCTACCAGGTTGTGGTGAAAAAAAGTGATTACTTTAATGTAAAATGCAATTGATACAGGGGCTCTGAGTTCAGAGGAAAGAACCTAAAATAAATCATCATATGGAGAAAGCTGTATGGATGACATATATGGCTCACACAGCAACATGAGTCATTTTCTAGAGACAAAGTATCCAGAATCCTCCCTATCACAACTATCTGAAGTTTCTCTTTTCTGCCACCCAGGCATAAGCCCTCAGACAAAATTTTGTTCTTCTCAGACAGCCAAGGAAGGGAGGATTGTTTACGTGCACATTTTTGTTGTATGCGTGTTTGTTTGTGTGTATTGTTTCTTAATCATCTGTCTTCTGTGGCTTATAAAGCTGGGGGATTAGGTTTGGTTTTCTTCATAGAAGGAAGTCGCACAGTTGGTGCTTCATTTCCTTTTGTTATCCCTTACACCATCTACAATTGTCTGTCTCACTCGCTGGAACCAGTGCTCTTCAATCAGTCCTCATCCCCACACCAATCATTCACATTTCTCTCCTCTCAGTTTGTGTCAGATTGCCCTAACTCATTCCACTGGTTTTATTCCTTTCAGTCAGGCTTGTCTTGTTCTTCAGCATATGTCTCGTAACTTTCCCAGCTGTTGTTTTTCTTCCTCTTTTTAAGACATTTTCTCTCTCTTCTTTGATTTCCTTCTCAGCCCTATCCAGGACTGTCATTTTTGTATGTCATCCTTCTGTTGCTCATACAGGCTACAAACTGCTTTCCCAAACTCAGTTTCTACAATAAACTGTACTAACTGAATTAAGTTGCTGACTTTGAGTAAATTAAAACATTCCATGGCAGAGCTTGTCATGCTCTACTTTGTCCAGTGTTTAATTTGCGCATTCATTGCTCCTTGAAATTAGTATTCTGCTTATAACTCCTTTCTCTATTACCCCAAATTCTGCTACCATTTCAGACAAGCTTAGTAATGCAGTAATGCAACATGAATTATTTTTAATATATTGTATTTCCAGGCAATTTGTTGGTCACTGTGACATTTGAATGATGACCTCAGATTGCATTAGTGTAAGCATCTCCCAACACAAAATCAGCATCCCCTAACCAAACACAAAGACATGCTACGTAAAAATTATTCTGGTGTTAAGGTTGATCATATTTCAGCAGTAATCTCTCATAATAAACAGCTATGAGACTGAGTTATTGCCACAGTTTGTTTGTGACCATAAATCAGTCTGAAAAGATGTTTATTCCATCATATTCTAGTAAGTACCTGAAATATATTGGAATAATCGGCCTCAGAGACATTCATTCATTCAAACAGGATCTGCTGATAACATCCTTGCAGCTACACCATTTATGAACATTCTCAACAAGGATGTCATCTTTTCTGTCATGGTCCTTTAAAATATTTATAGCTGTTGGTTTACCAATATGTCAGAGTATTTCCTTGCCCTTCAGCCTATCTCAATACACTTTTCTATAGAATGGTAGGTATCTTGCATTTGGGACTGCTTGGTTAATAAAAGAGAATTTACAGCTAGCAGCTGACTTGGGAATGTATGCTGTAAACAAAGCAATTTTCCCTTCTGGCTTCTGTACAGAATATTTGAAGATATTTGACAGCATCTAAGACTTGACAGTCCAGCTATGAAAAAAAAAAAAAAATTAATTACCATTTTGCTGTGAAAGACAGTAGGCAGTCTTCCGGCCATTTGCCCCAAGGTTCTACTTGCAAAGGGTCAATATGTAGCTCATATCATGAATAGAGATAGCCGTCATGCTGGCTCTTTACACAAAACTAAATTTTACTCTGTCTGAAAAACCTTGAAGGAAATATCTTTACCGGGAATATCAATGAATGTCTGCCACTGAATTGTTCACCTAAAGCCACCATTTCTCAGGTGTATAAGCAAGGTATATCAAATGGCAGCAGCCAACCTAGGAACAGTTGTGGTTGCTAGAGAAGTGTTTCCTCAATCTAACAGCTGAAAACATGTTTTCATCTGGCTTCTTTAAAAGGTTCAGTGTTACACAAGGTGCGTCACAGGGGAGAGGACGTTTTGGTGAGACTGAGGAAATGAGAAGCTGTGAGGAGGAACACTTGTAACCTAGAATGTGGCATATGCATTTATGAGAAATTCTTTTTCAAGTCCCATCAAACCTACATGCATGTACATATGTATTTGTTTTACTGAGTTTTCGTATTGCAAGCTAGTTCATCAAACAAGTTTCTGGTTTGACATACTTACTTATCTGTAATACTCCATGATTTCTATTTACAAATGTATTTCTCGGTAAGATGTGGTATATGTGAAGTGTAAATGAGTTCTGGGTGAGTTCTCACCTTGCAGTTAGATTATTTTGCACCTCTGAACAAAGTGAATGATAGTCCTCCCCTGCAAGGATTCACTCACATGCAGTAACACACCTCAACATTCTTCCTCTCCCTCAAAGTGAAATTAATCTGATCTTTCATTTCTATCCATCTGATCATCTTCGTTTATTCAATATCTGACACTGAAAGACACTGAAGTCTTTCATTCTCTATCATATTTTAACATTAAAGAACAGATGCAGAAGTTATTATGTGGGTCTTAGAGAGAAAGTAAAGACATTGTCTTTAGGAAATCTTTCTTAAAAAGAAAGGAGCAAAACCAAATCAGTGCAGCACATGCTAAATGAAAGAAAGCCTGGAATAATGGTAGGTTGCAGGTAGTGATCTTGGATAAGAATTATCAATCCTAGTGTTTTTTTCTAGCCATCGAGGAGGTTATAATCAAAACAATAATCACTAATTTTTTCAACGATGTAGAAGAAAAATAAAATTCTTGTTAGCGAATTTTGTGGATGTCACAAAAAACATGCAACAATAATCAAGGAGGAGAACAAGTTTAGCTCTGCAGAAGAGTGTGAATCACATGGTAGACTCTGCCCCCAGTGTAGATGAGAATGTATGACACATTTACCAGTCTTTTTTTTATTTTGGGAAACAGTGACTTGGGAGCAAATTTGAGCTGAACATGAGCTCATAATGTGACTGAGTAGCTAAGAAAACTGGTTATTTGTATCTAAAAGGAGAGAACTTCCATAGAGAAATGTGACATTGTGTTATCACATGATGTGTTCTTAAGAAAAATTTGTAATCACTTCATCCATCTGCACATAAGCAACAATGCTAAGATGATAGGAAAGGTTTACAGAAGAATAATGCAGAATACAAACAATCTGGAAAATATTTCTAATTCTGAGACAACATAAATTCTATCTTTAACCTTTGACAGCATGAATATATTGCAAATTGTTAAACTAGTGTGATACTTTACAGAACATTATCTTTGTTGAGTTGACTTCCCACAAGTATTTTCTTACCCTGTGAACAATACAATGCTCTCCCTCGAGGAAAAGGGGCTTAGCTGTTATAGTTACACCATGATCAAAAGTGAACACAAGACTACTACTGTAGAGCTAAGGTACTATCTTGTTGTCTGAGAGCAACTTCCCAAAAATGCAACAGCATTCTCAGTGAATTCAAAAGTAGGTTAAAAGATGACATATTTAGGACACTAATTTGAAAACATGGTGGTCCTTTTAAACTAACACAGTACAGCAGCTGGAAGTTGAAGCTGGAAAAACATCCCTGTGCTGGAGCTTTTGACAACAGCATTCTCAACTTTCCCAGAATAGGTTCTGGTGGATGAGATTAATCATATGGATTCATTCTGTTGAGGGATCACAGATCTGAACCCAGATCTATGTAATACCTAAATCCCTTAATGCAACCAGCAGAGCCACAATACTGTCCAATAAAACCGATGCTTTCTATTACTTCGAGATACCTACTTATTCATATTTCTTTCTAGCCCAATTGCTAAAGGAAGGGTCCTATGGTTGGAAGGAAGTGAAGTTCACAGTTCAGAAAGTCAGGAGATAAACTCTGGCCCCATTTTACTCAGTAAGACACTTATCTATCACCAGCTTTGTATCTGGATTTCACCAAATATTTTTCTTCATGCAAGACTGTATTTCTGTACATCTATTTACTGTTTCTATTTACTTTTCATGTGCATGAAAAGAAAATTAGAAGCACTTCTGAACACTTTTTTTCACAAGGAGATGAAAGATTTTCTCAGAAAACAAGGAATGCAGATACACACGTACTGATCTCTAGTTTCTGTAACATAAATGCAAAGCTTTAATCTATTGACTTCTAAGGATGAAATACACTTCCGTGGACAGCTTAGGACTCTGCCAAGACAAACTCTTGCCTGGAACTCTTCAGAATTTTTGATGCTCATATCTTGAATCAAATTTAGCTATTCGGTGTGATTTTTATCACAAATCAGCAGATGTAGGACTAAACATAGATATCATAACGGCTGATTAAACTTCTCCATTTCACCCTGATGGCTTGGAAAATGGAATGAAACAACTTCTGATGAAGAGGACAATGCAAACATGATACTTGGAGATTATCGCCTTTTCTTTGTATTTATATCACTTCAAATAGGTGGTGAAAAATGACTAATCACGTCAACATTTAAGAACATCGTTTTATAATAATGGCTGGTAGATATCCTTGCTTGTACTCTGTAAAGAAATGACCTGAACAGAAAATATGCTTTGCATGAATCTTCTATTTATCAGATTAACAAGTATGAACTAGCCAGAGTGCGTAGATATGATGATGCAGTTTGAAGATATAACACAGGCGGTAATTCCCGTCATGATTAAAACCAAAAAATCATCTGTGAATAAGTCT
>JAOWBP010002052.1:50423848-50466607 GCA_028571105.1 Tragopan temminckii | reverse complement strand
AGATACGATAAATATGGTCAGAACAGCTATGAATATGTTTTGCTTTCTGACAACCTGTTAAGCTAATCTATGATAATACTGAAGCAATTATATAATAGGCATTAATGTATTTATAGCAAGCCAACACTATCTGACTAAAACCTGGAAACATTTGTGGAAAAAACAAACAGAACAACAACAAAAAAAAAAACCCACAAGCTATTTATTTGATACCCTGATATCCCCTTGTTCTTAATGGTGTTAAATCTGAAGAATGAGAGGTGATCAGATTGGACAAAAATTGTAGTGAAATGGACTGATGGTTACAACATATTTTACAAAAAATGACCTTTCTTTAAATATGTTCACAAATATTCATTTATGAGTTGAGTGTAAATGTATGCAAAAAGATAAGGACACTATCTACATTTACCTACTCTGATCCCAGTTGGCTGCAAAAAGCAGAAGAATCTTCCTGCCACAGTGGTCACGATTTTCCAGTACTCCTGGGAACCCATCAGTCAGAGCCCGTTTGATTCCTGGATCATCAGCCTTGAAATTTTTGAACATATCCAAATTTAATTGGCGGTACTGGAAGTACTGAGCCAGCAGTCTGAAGGCCTCCATTTGGTGAAACTTCCTGGCTCGGAGAAATCTCAAGATGAAGGCATCATCTGTACGTAAAAACCCAATGTCAGGCCTTGTGATGATCATGTCCCTGACTTGCTGGATATCCTGGTGCAAAATGTCTGGGTTTTCATTCAGTTCCAGGCGGGCTTTCTCTATAGTCTCTGGACTAAGTCCAGCTTGTAAATGGGTCATCGCTGCAAAAATCTCTTTTCCAAATCCTTGACTTCAGATAATTTAGTAGGAGAAGTGCTGATCCCATTCAATTAATGGTCTGCTGTGACCATGAGCCATTCAAAAGCTTTTTGTTATCAAGCTGATACCTAATAAATGAAAGTGAAGGGTTTTTCTTATTCCTGCACAAAGAATAATTGGCAGTTCATATGCTGTATAATTCATCCAAAGGAATGTGTTGTTTATTCCATCACTTTCTAAAAGAAAAAGCAAATAGATTTTTAAAAAAGATTAAATGTGTATATAAAGCTTACATAAACACATTTTTGAAATTTATATAGCAATGAAATTGTTTTGTAGACTTCGTATGTAAGAGGATAGCAACAAAATAATTTCAGAATGAGTACAGTTGTTATAAGACAGTCACTGATATCTTAAATGTATATATTTAATCTTTCAGTAAGGCACTCATTAATTGACAATTATATGCCATAACATCTTAGCATTAAAATACTATTTGCAAAATTGTCATATAAAAGTGTAGGAGTTCCAGCTTTCCATAACTTCAAGCCTAGAATGACCACAGTAAAATTAATAGTAATTTCTTTCAACCATTAAGAGAAGCAACATTTCAGCTTGTAAATTTGCACGTCTGCATACCTGCAAAATATGAAAACTTGCTTTGCCTGTTTTTATCACCTGTCAGCCTATAGCTTTCCTTGAACCAGCCCCTGAGTTACTCACGAAACTGCTAAAAAATAAAACAGAATTCCACCAGAATCAGGGGTGTTTTCTGCTTGGTAAAACCACACCAAAATATTTCCCATTGAGACTTAGAATATCTTCATGGGAAACTTCCCATGAAGATAAAGTGTTTGATGAATCTAATCTGACAGGGTTGGTGTTCTAGTTGCATTTGATGCCAAACTCTTGTCTTTAGAACCTTGTAGCTTTCTCAAACACCTAGTTCTGAATTTCATTTTTATTCTTGTACTTTACCTTGAATTTGTTTTTACGAGTGTTAGAAGAAGAGCTGCTTAAGCTGTTATGTATGAGCAAAACGATGCAGTGAGTCCCTTACATTTCAGTGACATAATTAGCAAGAGGCTGTCATCAAAGTCTGTGTAGTTACACTTGTGTGAAATAAGATCAAGGTCTGTTCCTCTGTGAAATGTGCGTGAAGGAAGATCAAGATCCATCCAATACTTTAGGCATCACAAAAACAGACAAGCAAACAAAAAAAATGCCACTGCCTAACTGATTTATCTCTCCGGCTAATTTCTGAATAAAAAAAAATTGATTTAAAAATTAAAAGGGAATTCTTGAGTGAAAGATATGCTTTATTATATCTGAAGAAAGCAGTTTGGAAAATCATGAATTATTTATAATGCAAACACTGTTCCATTCCACTGCTCCCTTGGGTTCAGCACTCTCATATCAAACCAAGGGGACAGCAGCAGTCAGGGCACTTCTTAGTCAGAGGTGCTCAAGGTTACATTGCAGGTCTTTGAAGTTAATCAGCACAGGGGAAACCCAAGTCCCCTCTTCTATGAGCTTGCCTGTCATTGAAACAAACTGCATTTTAGATACCATATCTGCAGCCCCAGAATCCTTAAACTCGAATACAGAGTATTTCTGCGTATTTGCTTACAGGACATGTGTGGCGAAGGATAAGAAAAATCCCCCCAAATATTTTCATGCTACAGCAACAGACATGCAACTTATCAATGGGTGATACAAAAGGGAGTTTGTTAAGCATCTCCTTTCTGTATTCACTATGGAGCTGAAAACGCACAGAGCTACTTGCAGGATAGAGCATCCAACGATTCATTATCGGCCTGGGAAAAAGTAGGAAGAGGCAGAGACAGGAGGAAATAAGGCTGCCTGACTTTTACAAGCCTCTGTAGAGTGTGAAAGACTCTGGAGAAACATGCCCTGAAGTCCTGAGAGGATAATCTATGGGTGCCGGTTACCTAACAGTTAAAGAAATATGGATTGTACTAGAGCTGGGTTGCACACACACACAAAAAAGGATGTTTTCCTTTTGCCTTTATGAGCACAAATTAGGATAACTCTGCTGGTATTAACAGAACTCTGCTGATGTAAAATTGATGTAGAACATGAGAAGATCGGGCCAATTTTCTGTGCTTTAGATCTCAAATTAATGGTGGCATTAGCATTTTACTGCATAAATCATGCTTTGAGTTAGAATCATCTCCACAGAGCTTAGTTAGGTGTACTTAAGTGTGACTCTGTCACTGGGGTAATGCAGTGCCCAAAGGCAGCTGGGTGTGCTCAAAGGTGCTTGGCAGAGGAGAGGTGGAAGCAGGGAGATGTTGTGGGGGCTGTGTCATCTCAGGCTCGGTCAGTATGAATTTGAATGTGAATTTGGAACCACCGTGACTTGTGGCAGACAAATGTGACTTCAGTAGTTTCACAGTTTTTGTGAGAGTATATGGGAGGAAAATCATGCCTTGCTGATCTCCTTTTCAGACTCTCACCTCCACCAAGACTCTTCTTTGGAAATGAGGAAAATTCCTGAATGGTTAACTGCAGTCTGTTCCAGAAGGAAATGGAGATAGACCAAGGAGGGAAAGTTCAGATTCTGAAGGAGGGCCCTTCAGATTTCCTCATAGGGTTTCTGGGCAGTTGGTGTCAAAACTTATATTATTATCATCAAATTTTCTACTGTTTTTACTTCACTTAAATGGATCAGCGCCCTTTATCCTCAGGATAAACGCAAGGTGAAAGAGTTATGGTCCTTTCCTGTCAAACTTTGTTGCCAAAAAAAAAAAAACAATTTACAAATCTTCAGTCCAACAGAACAAATATTTTTAGATGCATTTCAGAGATTTCAGGTAGTGAGTTGAGCTACAGCATCTATAGATTACCTTCATTAACAGCTGGAACAACCTTTGCACTAAAATGCTTTACTGGGATAATGTTATATATTTCAAAATAATCCAAAATGTATACGAACACCGTTCTTTCTGTCTGAATGACAGCACAAATCAGGGGTTAGTAGTTCTGTCTATCACCATTGACTTCAAGGTTCTTGATTTATATCAGTGAGTGACTTGGTTCTCCCTCTGTTTACCCTGACAATAAATTTAATGTTCTGTAGCTACCCAGTTTAATTGCTACTCTCAAATTGTACTAATTTATCCTGATTCCCAGAGGTATAGCAGAGGTGCCTTCTCCATTTTCATCCCCTCCCACACATGGCAGTTTCTTCTTCTCTTCTGGTGTTCTGTATACTCCTATCCATCTGCCAGTTTTTCGGGTGTTTGCATCTTTGCTCCACTTTTATTTATTTATTTATTTATTTTTATTTTTTCCCCAAACGAATCGTAGAATCATAGAATGGTTTAGATTGGAAGGGACATTAAAAATCATCCATTTCCAAGCCCCTGCAATGATCAGGATTGCCAACCACTAGATCAGGTTAGATCAGGCTTCCCAGGGCTCCATCTAACCTGGCCTTGAACACCTCCAGGGATAGGGTACCCACAGCTTTTATGGGTAAGCTGTGCCTCGCCACGCTCTGCGTAAAGACTTTTCATGTAGCATCTAACCTAAATCATCTCCCCTCTTTTAGTTTAAAGCCATTCCCCTTGTTATTTCACTATCAGACAGTGATAAAAGTCAGTTCCCATCCCAGATATAAGCTCCCCTCAAGTACTGGAAGGCCACAATGAAGTCTCCCTGGAGCCTTCTCTTCTCCAAGCTAAACAAGCCCAGTTCCCTCAACCTTTCTTCATAGGAGAAGTGCTCCAGTCCTCTGATCATCTTAGTGGCCCTTCTCCAGTACAACAGCTCTATGATGCTGGCCTTTTTTTCCCCTATATTGAATATTATTGCTATGTGTTGAAATCTCAGTTTCTTTGTTATAATCTCAACAGCTGTTTTTCTGTGTTGTAACTCTTAGTTCCCAAAGTACTATTTGCTCTCCGAATGTCTTTTAGCAGCCACTTACAACAAATCATTCCTCCAAAGGAACAAAACTCAGCTTTAAACAAGGAAAGATATTTAACAGAATTTGAAACACAGCTTATTAATACAGTAAAAACAAGGGAAAATTTCACCAAAATTGTGGTGTCACATACCATTTCAGTGTATTTGTTTTCTCTTCAAGAGAATGGGGACAAAAAGAGGGCTTAGGTTGAAAAAAATATTATAAATTGGTTATGATTTTAATATAAACAGTTTATATTTTTTGCCTGACTGTTGGAAATAAGTCTTAAAAAACAAAAAAAATAAAAAAAAATAAAAAAAAACAAAAAAAAAACTTAATTATTAACTAAAATTATGGTGATATATTAAGAATGTACCTACATAGCACTATCCATTCAAAGGTCTTAACATGCTCTAGTACTCTCTTCTGAATCAGCATTCAACCCTTATTTGACCCATATCACTTGGATAATTGGCCAAAACTGTCCTCAGTTGTGATGATGCTTGTCTGAAACATTTTGTTCTTGCCCACTTTGTTGTCTTTACAACATCATTTGCCTCTTGAAATATTTGAAATATTGTCCTTATACACATTTGGCCCTTCTTCATCCACTTCAATCATCCACTTTTAGAAACCTCTGTCTAATAAGAAATTTCACTCCATCCATAGATATGCACCATGTGAAAGTTCATTTCCATAGCTTTCAAATGGGGAAGGCACTGACCTTTGATCTTCACCTGGTGTTAATAGTCACCACTGTTGTGATTTGTCTCCTTATGTAATTCCTAACTCCTAACATTCATACACATATTAGATGCTAAAATCGTGCCAGAAGAGAGTGGGCTGAGAGGGTGGGAAAATGGTAAGATAGAATGATTTCATTTCAGTGTGTGGGTGTCATCTCATTAAATTGCTTTTAAAAAAAATATTTTGATGTTAAACTATGGAAAACATCTTTGGGCTGTGTTCTGCTTAGCAGGTATTACTCCACAGGGCAGGATGGACCCATAGCTGAGCTCATAGAAGTGGATTCTTTGGCACTTTGAGGTCTTGGGTATCTTAGTAGGAATCCAAACTGGAGATTGAGTGCTCAGACATAAAAAGGGCTGTACCCTGGCTCCAAGAATTAATTTCAAAAAAGGAAAGAAAAAATCTGACTATCTCTTGTCCTTGGCTGCAGGATCTTGGCATCTGCCACAGTTAGTGGGGAAAAGTAATGCCCTGAGTGATTTGCCTGAAGTCACAGCAGACACATTTCACAGAGCTGGGAATAGAGCATATGTCTCTTGAGCCGCAAGCATACATGTTAACATCTGGGTAATCTTTCCACTCTGTGGATAATGCTCCGCACCATGAGAAAAATGTGAAACCTTTTTTCACACTAAGAAATGAGGAGGTAGACTGCAATGCTCCCTGTTTTCCTAGTGTAAGGCAAAACTTTAGTAGCACAATCTGAACCCAAAATGAATATCTCTTTTGGTTTTTCCAAGAGCACCAACTGCTTCCCAAACTCATAGCCTGACTGCTGATCAAATTATTCACACCTCTTGCTTCCCTATGGGATGCAATTCTCCCAGTGAATTTGAATGGATTAAATGTTGCAGACCTTCCTCCTTGAAGGCCTGCTTCTCCTGTATCCTTTGGCTAGGGAACTGTTGCTTCTTTTCAATATAAAAACAAGAAATGTTTGTGACTCTAACAGCTGTGTGAGGAATTTGATGGTGTTCACTCTTTCCTGGGTTATGATCTCCTTGCTGAGGTGCAAAACCCAACATTTCCTTTAGTTCAGTGAAAACAATACATCACATATCCCTATTTCCCTCATATTACAGACTCCTTGTCAGCTTGAGTCAGTTACAGGTTACCCTTGGGCCACATCTATCTGTCCAAGAGTGGTAATTCAGCCATGGCTCAGCACAAAATGTGGCATCAACTCAGCTGATCCTTGTAGCTCTGTTTGCCTATAAGGCAGGCATGCTTGCAACACTGGCCTGCAGCTGTCCCGCTGACGCTACAAACTGTTTGTCTGATAGATGTGAAATAGATCGCCTCACTATTTTCTGACACAAAATTTGAAAACTTATTGTCAACATGCTGAGGAGTGGAACTCAGAGAACTTGTAAATAACAACAACAACAAAAAAAGATAAGCAAATTAGTGGTTAACTAAATAAGTTTGCTTTAATCTATTTCCAGAACATAATTTTAAAATTTTATATTTTCACCCACTACAGATAAACTGCTAATCCCTATGGGAATGTGACATCTGACCTATGGCATGTCAGAAAGCATCAGGCTGCGTGGGAATTCCATGTTAGTCATGAACTGGAAGTGTCACCATGAAAAAAGCATCCTGGCCACTACTGAACAAAGAAATCACTTTGTCCGATTGTATAGCATCTTCTTTCAGCAGAAATTATCAGCAGTGTGTAAAACATGAAATCTAACCCCCAAGCATGATAATTAAGATATGAGGAGAAATGATAGCATGGATGATAATCCTGGTGCCTGAAAACTCCTTAATGCACTGTAGAAATAGTATTATGATATCTGTATAAAGATATACAGAAGAAGGAACGAAATCAGGACATTTAGTTCTACAACTATAATAACGTGAAGTTTATCAAATGGCATGGGAGTTTTGCTATACATTATAAAAGTTATGTTCCTTTAAAAATGTTAAGTGCCTCAGTTGTGTATTGCCCTGTCAGTAGCAAACTTAGTTCTTCTTTACACACTATGAATGAGAAAGGCATCTGCCATTCTGTAAGGTGGCAGAAAGAGGAAAGGAAGAGAGGAGGAAAGGAGAGAAAAGAATGTGAGAAGATGAATGGAAGGAAGGAGGAAAGGAAAATATGAATAAAGAAATGGAGGGAAGGAAAGGAAAAGGGGACAGGGAGGGAGGAGACAGAGGAGGACTTCTGCACCCAAGAATTCATACAATTTTACTGTGCTTCTTTCTTCCAAACCTACTCAAGGAGTAAAAACACATTTCTTCCAACACTGTCAAAATGTATTTTAATGTAATTTGACAATACCTTGTGCATTCAAACATACTAAACTTAAGAAGTTTAGTTCTACAAATCCTATTAATAATAATAAAAAAGAGCTTTCGGAAATTCTTAGACAAAATCCTAAGAGTTGTAATAATATCAGCATGTAAAGAATTTATATATATCTGCCAAAAATTATGTGAAATACTGCTCATTGAACTTTCTCTTCCATAAAAGACTGATGTTCCTATTTCTTTTCTTATTAGTGGAATCTGGTTGTCCCATTATGCTTGTGTATGTGCCGTACACCACATCTGTGGGCTAGGAGGGAAAATAATACTAATTTGCCAAACAATAGCAAAAGTACTTCAGTAACTCCTCACTTAAATTAAAAACTGTGCTTATGCTCCTTAGTTTGAAGGAAATACTCTCCATCTTTTTATGAAGCTGATAATTTGTATTCTCACTGACAGGGCCTTACATATTTTGTTGCAACACTTTCCGTATTCAAAGCACAGAGATTATCGAATTATGGCTCATTGTGATGGGGCTGATTCTGCAGTCCTTCTATTGCCAACTGCACTGCTTACTCCTACTCTGTATCTCTCTGTGCTACTCAGTATAAGAGAATCTGGTCTCTGCACCAGATTTGGTCAGAAATGATGAAACAGTAAGGTAAGCACGGTAAGGGCTTTAGAACAAGTTACATTATAGTTTTGCATTTATCTTACAGGAGTCTAATCTTTGGAAAATTCTCAGTAACTTTCAAAGCTGGATGAGTCAACAAAATTCTTAAGATAATCAGTGACATCCTATAGCAGATACTTAACAGAGCTGATTGTGCTGACAACATGAGGTGTCCACGCAAACTTCAATGTGGGATACAGACTGCAAAGCAGGGAAAGAGCTATGTGGTTATCTGATTTATTACTACATAAAAAAAAAAAGAAAATCCTTACCTTTGCTATGCAGTACTTGACATAATACTGTTACATAATCTGTCACTTAGATGTTGGCATTGAATTAACTTTTCTTACTGGGGAAAATCCGCGTTACCATCTGATTACTCAGAAAGCACATGAAAGCAGCCTTTCTGTAATTTAATTTTTCTTTCCAAATACAATTCAGTTACTGTTTAGTGATGGACAGCAACTAGCCATCTGCCCCTTAACTTCATTATTCCTGGAGCTTGCTTAGATTTAGGAATCAGCATTTTTAAACTGAAAGCTCCCTTCTTCCTATGACCTTCTTCAACCTCCCTTCACCCTCACCAGGATTAAACCATTGCAGACAGAATTAAAATCAAATCAGTAGCATGCATGGGGATTGCCCAGCAGTTATTTGCTTTGTGTTTATTTTCTGCATTAAACCCTCCCAGAAAACACTTGCTGCTTGCAAAACCAAAACTTAATTCTTGACTTCCTCCAGCAAAGGGTCCATGGGGTAAGCATGATTCACCCTACTTCTTCACTGCACACATTATTTATCACTGCCTTTGAAAAAGCTGAACATTTGACTGACCCTGAACATTCTTCCCTTCCTTTAATCCCCCGCTGGTTTGAATGTACCTGGTCAAAACAGGCATCAATTTGTTGAGAGGCAATAGTCTCTGCTTGTGCCTCTATCCCTCTGTTCTTAGTTAGGGTCTCAGCAACTTAACTCCCAGTTTTAACCCTTCCCTCTGCATTCCTCCCACCTCTCATCTGCTCTGAAATTGGATCTAGTCTTTCCCTTCCAACTTGTACTCTTTCCCCTGCTTGATCAGTTCCTGTGGAGTTAAGTTCATTTTTTTTTCTAGCTCTCATACCCTTCTCCAGGGCTGCTGATGAGGAAGCGGGGCAAGAGGGGAAGACTGGTACAAAAGAAAGGAAAGATAAATATGGGCAGGGAGTAAAGGAGGCAGGGAAGCAGAGCAGGAAGGAGAGTAGATCGGAGAGGAAGAAAGCAAGAAAGCAGAAAGCAGAGAGGCAGGGCAAGAAGGACAGGAGGCAAAAGAGACAGTGTAGGTGGGAATAAGGAAGCAGGGAAGGAATGAGAGTCAGGAAAGGAAAGGGAGGTAAGGGAAGTAGGACAGGCAGGGCAGGCATCCGGCGGGGAGGAGATGCAGGGCAGATAGGGAGCAAGGGAGGGAGGAAGAGAGGCAGGACAGACAGCTGAGGGAGATGGAGGAGGCAGGGAACAGGGAGTCAAGGCAGGCAAGAGAGGCAAGCAGTGGAGGCAGGAGACGAGGAGACGGTAGCGAGCAGTGGAATGAGGCAGGCAGGCAGAGAAAAAACGGGCAGGAAAGGGAGGAGAGGCAGGAAGCAGGAGGCAGGGCAGGCAAAGAGAAGGGCAGACAGGGAGTAGGGCAGGCAGGGAGCAGGGCTGGTAGGCAGCAGGCAGGAGCGGGGCAGGCCGGGCAGGGAGCAGGCAGGGAGAGGCTCCCGCCCGCAGCACGCAGGGGCTACGGCCGGAGCTGTCCGCCCAGCGGTGCTGAAAAGCCGCAGCCCGGGCCCGGCGGCGCGGGGGAGGGACGGGAGCGCGGAGAGCCGCCCTGACGCAACCCGAGAAAAGACAAATCCAAATACCTGCACAGAGCCAGGCAGCCTGCCTCGGGGCGGCGGGGGGCTGCGTGGGATGTTTGTTTTTTTTTTCCCCCTGTAGGTGTCCTTGCCGTTGAGCTGGGTGGGTGAGAAAGATCTCCCGGCTCCCAGGTTCAGGCTCAGATCTCTCTAGAAAACTGTGAATGAGCGAGCGCCAGCTCCACGGGGCTATTATTTTTTTTTTTTTTTTTTTTTTTTTTTTTTTGGAGGCGTGTGCGCCAAAGCCTGGGTCCTTCCACTCGGAGGCTGCCGTCCCCCTGGGTCCTAAGCCCTCCTGCCGCCCGCCCGGCTGCCTCCCGGCGCTCCCAGACTGCGGGCTCGGCTCACCGCAACCGCCGGGGGAGTGGTGACAAAGGAGCCGCGGGCTGCTGACAGTCGGAGAAGCAACAGTACAGCCCGTCACCGAGAGCTTAGCGCGAGCTTTCACCTGGTGGCATGGTGTTCACTGACGTTATTTCGCACATCGCCTCTTTCAAGAGAAACTCTGGGAGAGCACAACCTCCTGCAGCATTTACAGCAGCCACAGAAAGGGTAACCTTCGTGCATTATAGATGGGCTGTCTTAACGAACATGGCAGCCTGGGTTTGTAAGAGAAGTTCGTCTGGGTCAGACTACAGGTACACCTTGCACAGGGCACTAATAGCGGCCACAGAGAATGTCTAGTGAAGAATATAAAAACAGGATAAGAGGTCTCCCAGCCTTTCTCCCAAACACTGTTAAGCTCAAGGACTTCCCCCATCAATGCTGTGTCTGTGTTTTTAGGACAATTTTCTTATCCTTGAGCTCTCTCAGTCTCTCCCAAAACAGCTACACATTTCTAAACCACTTTTCCAAGATATCTTTTGACATGGAGCTCCACAGGTCTTCTGCTTACTGTTAAAGCAATCAGCTTTTTTGTTACAGGGATCTGTAAGCTTTGGCTAGTCCTGTAGAAATTACAAAAGACAACTTCTTTCAGTTGCTTCTGAAAATTTATTTCTGTATCAGCCTCTTAAGAGCTATGCTAGGAAGTTGTACTTGAAAGACTTTAATGCCCTTAGTAAATGAAATTCACATTTCACTGCTCATATAAACACAGTTAGATCAATCAAAGGTAACTGTGAAATGCATTTCTTCCTCTGCTTCACCTGTATACAATTCCTGGAAAGCAGTGACTTAAGACAGCTCACTCTTTGTCTCTTTGCTTTGGACAAATCTCCTGTGCGAGTTATTGAAGGATCCTACATAGTGAAAAACTGGGTGATAAAGAGCAACGAAAAAATGTATGGATCAATCTCTTCATAAGAAATGACTAAGTGGAGTAGAATTCTTCACTATGGAAAAAAGAGATGACGAGTAAGTGTGGTAATAATGTTGTTTTCATCATTTAATAAGGGTGAACAGCATGAGGAAGATAAATTTTCCTATTCAAAGAATAGGAAAAAGGAAACCTACTGTATCTAGCTTTGAATCTAAATGAAGGACATAATTGTCACAAAATGTTTAGTGAATTTGTGAATACTTTAGTGAATACTCATTTACTGTAATATTTAGCGAATACTCATTTCCACAGAAATTTAGGCTTCAAAAAAGTGTTGAACATATCCTTGGAAGAAAAATCCATTACGGGTTGTTTAACATGAACTTCTATCTCAGTAAGTCCCTGCTACACAAATATTCAGAGGCTGCACTAGCATTCAGAAAGAATGCTTATATCCTTGCCCTGCTCTTATTCCTTGCCTTATTCTTCCCCTGCTGATCACTGCTGGCACTAGTCTAGATGGACCTTTGATCTGACTCTGTTGTGCCTTGTCTTGGATTCTAATGGACAAAGGAGGCTTTGAGACTGTGAAAGTGGCAGGAGCATTGTCAGCTTTGTGTTGCCTTGAAAGAGGAAAAGCTTGTGGTTTTGTTCTATTTGAAAGAGTGTGCTTCCAGTCAGAATTACTTGTTTTTTCAGGGAAAATCCACCATATTAATGACCAAAGGCAAAAATAATTTGTTGGGAATATCTCTCTTGCCTTTAGAATGAACTGTGTTCCCAATCATTGATTTAACCCTGAGCATGTTTAAAACTGGCGTACGAGGCATTTGCATCCTATGACTCAATCACATTGACTGCAAGAGGTGAAGCAGCAACTCAAAGGCAGAGAGCTCAAAACTCCCACAATAGCATTTGCCCAGCACTTGAGGAGAGACCATTTCTAGCCCCAGGGAAGTTAGTAGTCAGTAAATAGTCTCATTAGATCATTATTTTCTGCATAGACATCAGTTTGGAAACAAAAGAATTTGCTCAGTTTCCATAGTCCTGTTGCAAGATTCCACCTTTGAACATATGTTAAAGATTATGTACTAGCTAAGGTAACTACTTCCCTGGGAATTGTTAATAATAATATTAGGTGGAATGAGCATGACTCTATAAACCAACTGCCTCAGGCAGTCAAACGTATTGGCTCTTAAGTGTCAAATTTGATGTATGTATAATATTTGGGGATTTAATGTTTTCATTTGATTTGTTAGTTGAAGGTTTATTTTTTCTCTCTTAGTATTGATGTTAGGTGACCAGATTCTGCCGATCCACTGGATGACTGACATGTAGCAGAAAGCTATGGTAGAAGCAAGTCTCTAAACGTATTACTGCAGGGCCTCGTATCGATCCCACAGCAAACATTCTCAGATTCCTTTTTCATCACTGCTTCATCGCTTTCTCATTACCTTCATTCTGCAAAGTATGAAAGTATATATTCACTCTCTGTACTTGAGAGTGTGCTTAAGATCTCAGTTCTTTGCACTGTCTCCATCACTGAACTTCAACTGAAATTACATCCCCTTGAACAAGTATGTTGAAGGTAGAAAATATTCAGTTCCATGAAGTTTTCTTAGACATAAGGATCTCCATTTCTGAAGTGCATAGATTGGACCTGCATCTTACCCTCATTTTCAGAGTTGAATATGCAGAGCAAAGGAAAGAAAAATGCACCAATAATCATAGTTTGGCACTGAAGGCATTAGAAGTGACTGAATACCCAGAGGAAATAGATCAATTTACACGGGGGAGGATATTTTATGCAGCCTCTTAAAAGAGTGAAACAGTACTTTGATATTAAATTTATTCTAGCCTAGTCTTCCCTGTCATCAAAGATATTGATTCTCTGTTTTAATGAAGAGCAGTGAAATAACAAACTTTGAAAGGAAATGTATGTTTTCAGCACTACTGAAAAGTATCTGTGAACATTAACTGAAAAGGAAACCATGGTAGAGTTAGAGTCGCTCCATGCTCTAGGTGAGATAGATAGTTTCTACTGGATCTACTCTGTTTACAGCAAAATGTTTTGTATTTCTACATTAAATGAAAAAATTTAGATATTCAGAATCTTATAGGGTTAGTGTTTGTGAATAGTGGGGAAAGGGAAGTGATCTTCGATATAGTTCAGTATATCTAGTATATCTAATATATCTTGTGTAATTTATACTTCCAATATTATTTCTCCATTATTTAAAATATTTTTCCAATCACGTGAATAAGGAGTGTAAGAAGTAATGCAATAAACAATATCCCTGTATCTTTAAATTTTTGTTCTATGAAGAATTTGCTGCAAGTTTCTAAAATTAAGTCAATTTTAATAATTAATTAGGAGCTCATTCTTTTTCCCTAATCTACAATTACCATCTGGTTTTATTTCCTTTGAAAGCAACTGCACTGAAGACCCCAGTAGGTTAAAAAATAATAATGCTAAAACTGCTTAGACCCAATAAATCATTATTCTTAAGGGAGAAGTAATTCTTATATCACAGTTCAGAAGGATTCATGTTATAAGTCCTCCCAGATTTCCTGAACCTTTAAAATATTTAAAAATGCATACCCAGAAATGCAGAACATATGCAAATGGATTGTTACTATGATTTATTTAATAAGAAGGGTCCAAGTTTTGCCTCTTTTACATTTGATGGAGAAAATTTACTCTTTTGCACTTCACATGCAATTGCCCTATCTAGATAGCGTAGGAACACGGTCTTCAGTGCCTGGAGGGGGGAAGCAGAAATGTTCCCAACTTCGTGGAATTCTGGGTGCTGACCAGCAGATCCAGCACCTGGAGGCCAGCAGCAGAAGTCAAAGAAAGCCAAGATCTCAGAACTGCAACCCTGAATTTACCCCCATCAGCTATCACCTATGGTCTAAATCCCACAGCAGGCTTATTTTTGGGTTGTAAAGTTCCTGGTGTAGGTCCAGGCCGAGCAGCTTGGTAGTAAAGATCAAACAGCATTCATAAAACTACAAGTGTCTCTCTGCAGGCCCTTAGGAGTTGGACATGATGACTTCAGGCCCAGATTTGCTGTTTAAGTCAGGTACGGATTTGGCCTCATGTCTGTAGTTGGCTTAACTGGGCGGCACTGACTGCTGACTTTAGTGGAATTCCTATAACTTAAGTCACCTGGGGATCTACTTCTAATTGACTTTAGTTACTCACAAAGTCAGTACTACTCTATCTAAACAATAATGGCATTGTCTGTCAAAGCCATTACATATCATTTTGCAGAAGGAAATAAATTATGAGAAGTCATACTTTTCATAGATTGTACCTGAATAATATAATACAGCCTTTAAGGAATAGCGCAGCGGAACAGTCTTACTGAGTAAGAAACTGAAAATCAGAGCTGATTTATTCCTGGTCCAGGAGTAAGATGACTTAGGGGTTGTCACACGTGACAAAAAACACATAGGGAGGCAAGAGATCCATGAAGAAGATGAGCCCAGCAAGAACTTTTTTGGTGATCTGATATGGAATTAATCCAGAAAAAAATCGTGTGAAATGCCTGGCTGCTTCCTGGTGCTTTGCTATGCTGGCATCATTTTGCAGATAAGCGCTTCAGTTTCAATCCTAACGTACTGGTCTCAGATATGATTTTCTAAATCCTTGATTTATGTATGCTGTTTACTGTTAATTCTCCTGTGTGTTAAATGCAGGGTTCTGTAACTTCACAAGGTCTGTTCTGTGTTTTCCTCAAACTGCAACATGTTTCTATGCATCCGTCCAAAATGACTTTAACTGTTGAGCTCAAAGTGCAAGACAATATCTTCTGAAGTGATTAAAAAAAAAACAAACAAACAAGGATTTAAAGGATGGGAGTTTGACTGGTATATTTAGAGATGAGGGGTGTGTTTAATACGATACAATAATCTGATTGCTTAGTTTGTTATGTGATGATTTATTTCTGGAATGAATGATGTACATAAACACAAGCAGCTTTGGATGGGAATAAAATAAATCAGAAACAGTAATAATGACTGTGAGCTGTTGTATGTGTAAACAAGCATATGTGCAATATAAATTCAATTATCTGAATGTCACTGAGGATATGGAATAATTTCACATTTGTGACTCTGTATGACTGCAGAGATTGTTGGAAATAAAAACAGATGGAGGACACGATCTTGTTCTGGGTAACTGAGGTCTATCTGTTGAAAACTGCATATACGTTCACATATATACAAAAATAGAGACAAGCACCATGGCTGTAATCTTTGACAACTACAAATCAACAGCTCCAATGACTTTGGGGAAGGTGTACTAGTTTACACCAGCCAGCACGGGGTAAGCATGTGTATGTAAAACAGCTATTACACCTGTCAGCAGTCAGACGTTGTACATTATCAATTCATACGAGAAAGTAAGGGATGCAACAATCTGCTAAAACTGCTCCACAGTACAGTTTTGTCCCTCCTGGGATGCAGCACTGGAATCAGGGTCTGAACAACATCAACATCATCTTGCAAACACTGGGCTTGCTTTAATGTCATCGGGGAGTCCCAGCACAATCCACCTGGAATATATATCAAGCAGAGGGGAATACAGCAATCATGTACTTTTTAACAGGCAGGAGGCTTTTCGGTTGTCATAGTCGGTGAGCCACTAGGGAAGTGAGTCTGCTGCCATCCTGATTCCCAATATATGCTGATTCAGTCATTAAAATGTGCATTCATCTTCCTTCTCCCAAGACCTAGCTGTGCACAGCAGGTTTAACTAAATTGCCAATAAAAAAGCCTCTTAAATCATCTGTAGCCCTGACTGGCAGCCTCACAAGCAGATGCAGGAACTGATCCTAAGGCAAATGGAGTCTGTTCAGCAGCAGCTTTGCACTTCTGCGTGTACCAGCTAGCTTTTTTTTTTCTTTTTTTTTTTTTTTTTTTTGTAATCATTAATGAGCAAATACATTGAAGCTGGATGGAGGATGGGCAAGGGAAAAGGGAGAAAAACAGTTGGGAAGGAGAAGGTGAAACCAGTGGGAAATTCTCATTACCTCCTCTGAGCCCATAGCCTCTCTGCTGTAGGATAAAAGGAACAACCCCTTCCCTTAAGTACCCCTAGCTTCAGGGCAGGGAAAACAGTTAATCAGCTTGTTCTCATGCAGTATGAACCTGCAGGAGGGCGGGCTGGAGAAGTGCCAAGTGCTGTCACTTCACACATCCTGAGAAATCCTTCCCCTTTGGCTGAGATTTTAATGGCTTTCGGATGTGTGTGTGTGTGTGTGTGTGTGTGTGTGTGTGTGTGTGAGAAAATGTCACTCTTCCATGTCTCACATATACTATTGCAAATATCTACGTTTCCCTATGTGTACACATAAAAGGTGGCTTCAGTAATTGTTTGCATAAGTGTTAAAAAGGAGGATGGATTCTGGCACCAAGCCTTTCTGTCAGATATTGTTGGGGTCTCTGCCACAGCTGCCACATCACCTCTGGAGAGGCACTAAGTCCGAGAAACTCTTTAACTAGGTGTCCAAATTCAGTTATTGCTTAGCTGGATAGAGCCTGCCTTGCTTCCCCCTTAGATAAAGATTATAATTTAAGATTTTAGAAATAGCCATTAAATTGAATTGGCCCTCTCCATACATTGATATCTCATTGCAGAGCAGTCTTGATGAGTCCTGTCATTGAACGCTATGAGCCACCAACCTGCATCACCCTTCAGGAAATGTCAAAAACTCTGCATGGGTGAATAACCAGATGACGGAGTGGCTCTACATCGACACTTCTATGGCACAGAGTTGCTGTCTCTCTTGCTCTTCCTGGATTTTTTTTCTTTTTCCTATGGATCTGCAGTATAATATGAAGAGATGGCAAGTATTTACATGTCCTAGATTTTAGTGAAAACAGTGTGTTTCTCAGCATCTCTGAAAAGCTACAAACAAATATAGAACATGAGGAGCAATAGCTGGGCATGTAGGACTCAAAATATATTTAAAAACAAATCTCTCCTTGAAATCCAAACTAATCTCCATAATTATGTATGGCTGTGAGAGCTGGAAAACATTAAAAATTTAAAAAGAAATTCAATGTCTTCAAAAAGAACTGCTCAGGGAGTTCAGATAGAGCTAGCTAGCAAAGAGTTACAAATTGCCAGCTGGTAATTTGTCTCTAGCAGACTCTAATTTGTCTCTAGCAGACTCAAAAGGCAGACAAATACTTCAGCTCCAAAAAGGGGCTCCGCTCTAAAGCACAGAGAGGGAGACAACAGGTAAGATATATGTGTGCAGAAGAGTCCTCATGAAGAACAATTGTCAGCGTAATTGGTATCCAAGTGATGAAAGCATGAATAGTAGACAGCATCCAGTGGAAAAATTATTTTGTCTCTTTCGCACCATCTTTGGTGTAAAAAGACTTGTCCATATTTGGAGAAAGTATTTGCAAATGACCTGCTCATTTTGATGACTATTTTCCTGGCATACCCAGGTCTGAGATCAGACAAATCTCAAAATACAATGGCAGATCACTGTAAAGGATGCAGAAACTACAAAAGAAAAAAGAAGCATCCTTCAGTATTTCATTTTATTTTCTACAGTTGCACAGTTCTGTGCCAGGTTTTCTTTAAAAAAAGAAGCCACTGACACCCACAACTTGAACTGAATAGGTATTTTTTCTATATAGAATTGAAACTTGTTAAAAATAGCATGTTCCCTAGTGAGCAATTGATTTAAACCGAGAACTCTGTGTCTGGCTGTTACAGAACAAATCAGGGGCTGAGGACTTTCTGTAAGTCCATTTGTGAAAGAATGTACATAGAGGATTCTAAAGAATTTGAGCTCCATCTTACAGCAAGATTGTTTTCCTCTGTAATTTTACAACTAAATCTTTTCAGATAAAGCTTTTTTTAATCTCCAGCAAAAAAGTTTTCTTTATTTTTCTTTATTTTTCTCTTTTTTATTTATTTTTTTTTTTTACCTTTTCTTAACTTTGCCATTCTACGGTCCTGCAAAACCCACTCTTTATTTATAAACAGTGATCAAATTTCTAGCTAATTTTATTATTTTTATGCCAAAAGACTCTGGAGATTCATGTCTGCGTGCCAATACACAAGGCATGGCATAGCACTGTGTTAGGAGCCAGTCTAGGCCCGTGGGCAAGGTGACAGTGTTGCATGGCCTTTGCATTCACACGGAAGAAAATTCAAGTCTCCAGCTTCATGAAAATCCCAGTAGCTGATTTGACATCTGTTCCCATCTGAAATTGTATTTTTCAGAAATGGGAGATGAATTATAGTTCACAGGGTTTCTGATGAGTGTCTTACACAGGGAAACAAACACAACCCTGGCTCTGCTGTATAGACTAGGAAAGATATTTTCCAGTTGTTGCGTTTGCTTTTTTCATGACCACTCTTCATTGGTGGCTCACAATCCTCCTGTAATCAGCAAGTGCCCTGAGGTCTTCTTCTATCTCTGTCATTTTCAAGTGGAACTCCCAATTTGCAGAAGTTCATGTTACAAGCTCGTTAAGTGCATGACTTTGCACATTATGCAATTAAATTTTATCCCATTCCTAATACTCTACTCTCAAGGTCATTTAGGTTTTCCTGTTCAGTACTATAGTCTGCCTCTCTGTTGAGCTTTGTGTCATCACCAAACTTCATTAGTACACTCAAACTTTTTATCCCAGAGTCATTAATGAAGATGTTATAAAATCAATCCCAAAGGTTTAAGGATTTCCACTGATAGTTATTTCTAGATCAATTATTGTTTCTTTTCTTTTGCTGATTCCAAACTTATATGCCTTGTAACTATCTTAATATGATCTCCAAAAATAATAATTTCCTGAACAGTCAGTAGTCAGCTACAATACAGATAGATAAGATTTGGTTTTGTGTTTGGCAGTGTTTGTGTATCTGTATTTGATATCAAAGTCATCTGACAAATCTACCATTACTAAATGCATATTGGGTTCTATCCTGGTTTCTACTTTATTTTCTACATTAAAATATTCAATTCTTCAAAATCTGTGTTCAACTTACTTTTTATTCAGATTAAATGATTGATTTCGGATTATTTCCCTCCCGCTTTCTTATATATACATGGCTATTCCATTTGCTGTTCTCCAGTCAGATGGTACCTCTTCACATTTCATTAAGAATTCAGAATGTTTTTCATATCACAGTTTGTAAATTACCTTGTTTCTGAAAGAGCACACTAAGTATTCTTACACCCTAAATGTGGTTATTACTGTCTCTAGACATTCATCCACTTCCATCAGCCATTGAGACTTTACTTCCATCCCATCAGCATCATCTTTCTTGATGAAAAATAAGACAAAATATTAGTTTGAATTTGGAGCCATACCATTCTAATGTTTCATATTTAGCCCATCTCAGTACACAGTGGACTCATTTCCTTACTTATTTGTATGACAAGAGATTTCCACCATTTGTTTCAATTTTCTTTGCAAGGTCTAATTTTGATTTCCTTTTGTCAACTCACACACCCTCTGTGATATATTTTATAACAAGCATGGTTTACATTACTTTACCAGCTCCAGATGGTACACAATGCCTCCATCCACTGTTATTTCTCATGTACATTCTCCAGCATGTGTTTTTTTTAACAATCATCAGTGGGATCAATGGTTTGTACTGCCTTTTTCATGCAGTCTGAACTACAAAGGCATATTATAGCCTGCCTGTTCTCAGAAATTACTGTAGGATCATTGTCACAGCAGAGAGCTGGTTAGTGCAGATTCCCCAGTTCTTCATGTGTCAGCCCACGGCCTCCGGAGGGGGGCAGAGCAAGCAAACGTTTCTGGATCAGGATGGGATGCCACCAGGGTGCTCAGCAACATCATTCAACAACCTTTTGTAATGTGCACTGCTACATCTGGGGTTTGTAACGCCTACCCCAGAGTCAACATTTTTCACTTTGCTGGTTTTGGTGTTAGAATGCGTAAGGCAGGACTATCACTGCAGTGCATGAGAACATTTCTTCTACAAATATTGCTACATTTGCATCTGGAAAATGCAAGGGGAACCCAGTGGTGTGACACATTTGAAGCAATAAAATTAAATCCCCAGTTTATACTCAAGGCCCAGAGGGATGACTGAACATATGCCATGAACATACAAAGTCGCCACCTCTCAGCGGAGAAATCCTAACATACGGAACATGAATATACTTGCTTCTAATTTAGCTTGCTCCCTCTGACTTTAAAGCTCAATGAAGGAGCAGCGCCACAGATGAAAGGCTCTGGGAAAACAAAAATGACTGGTTATTCCCATATCCTATTACCTGCTACAGCCTGATGCAGCGCATGAGTCCTTGGTATAGTAACAATTAATGTTGTTATCTTACGTAGTAATGCCTATTGTTATTACTGCTGACAATAGCTGGAGAATCCTTCAATACTTACACCACAGTCCTGGCACAGAGGATGTCTCTAGCTTATTCCCATTTATCTCACATACGTGCTCAGTGAAAAAAATCACTGCTTTTATTGCCTTAAATTTCTTGCTCCTCAGCCTGAGGACAGTAATATTAGACTAGAGCACAGAAATCTTATAGGTCTTAATTCACTAATACGGGCAATATGACTTTGGAATCATCAAAAGAAGTTGTAAAAGAAGAGGAGAATATTGCTAGGACAAATTGGTTACAATTCTTTGAGAACTCAATTACGCAAAACCTTTTTGAAAGCCAGTGTTTTAATTGCTGGAGAATCATTTGTCTGAATCACATGTTGTGTCTTAAGTGACACCATGAAAAAAGGATTTGAGATACAGCCAAGATCTTTTCTAATACTTGAAACTGGAATAAGAATTGCTCAGTGTTGAAGCAAGACAGCCATTCATGAGTTTATTTTTTCCAGCTTTGAAATCTGAGTTGTACTTGGCTATGGGATCCGACAACTCTCTGCTGCTTCGTATCATCCTAGCTCACCTGGCAGAACAGAAGAAGGTATCTCACAGCAGTGCTGTCAAACTGAAGCTATGCTGAGAGGACAGTGATGAACACTACCTTGAGCCTATTGAGCTAGTGTTTGGTGAGCACTGGATAAAGAACAGAAATAAGAAGCAGTAGGAATTATAAATTGAAATGAAAGACTCCATTATGTATTGTCTAATTCTTTATGTAGTCAAAATGAAGTTGTTTCTAGGTGATCTTTCCTAAATCAGCTCTTTTGCACACGCCTACATAGCCATAAGTAGCTTGTCTCCTTGAATTACTGGCACCAGTAGACAGAGCCATAACTCTTGTAGGAGGAATAGGGTCCTGAGAAAATAATAATTCTGCACAAAACCAATAATCCTTTGACATATATATCCTTATGCCCCATTAACTATTCTAGTGACTGATCTTCAGATATGTATACAGGCTCATAGTATCATTCCTTTGGTGAAGAAGCTTCTCCTCAACAAGATAAGCACAGCTGACACTGTAATTGCTCAGTGAGTGATTTTTAAACTCTTTTAATGATGCCAAATCAAGTCCAATTTCCTTCAGAGAAAGGCTGCTCACTGATACCCCTTGGAAGATATTTTCATGATGTTTAGAAGTGAGTTGTGGATCAATACTGTTGTACTCCATGTGAATATTTAGTTCAACACATGGTGCAATTATCCATGAGTGTAAGTGCACACAGCCAGCAATCATTGTCTGACAGAACATGTGTTAATTGGATGTCAGAATGTTCTAAAACAACCAACTGCACTGGCTCCTTAGATAGTCACTGGATTGGGTTATACATTGCCTTCTTGTTGTGGTTGTCTTTTTGTTATGTATGCATCTAGGATACAGGATTTTGTTCCAGACTTCCAATTTGAGGTATTGCTCACACTTCATGTGCTACAGGACACAACAGCTCTCATCTGCCTCCTTCAGTAAAGGTAAGTGCACTGGCTATTTGTCATTGTGTTTCATCTCCTTTACGTACCTGGAGATCTGCAGGATTGCACTCCCATAAAATGCCAACTGATGAATGGTAACACTGGCAGGACAGGACATGGGACGCCTTAAAAAAATAAAACAGGAGGGTGTGTGTGTTGTGTTAAAGCAAACTGACACCCAATTTTTCATTGCGTTATTTATGTTAAGTATCTATAGGAAGACAAGTATGTATTAAGTTACAATACATTTTCAATAATAATTCATGACTCATTGCAAAACTAGGAGAAAGCCTCCTGTGTGAGCTACAGGAAGTTAGCTAGACATAATGAAAAACTTCTTCCTGCAAGAGTGAGAAAAAAAAGAAAGCTTAAATTCAGGAAATGCTTCAAATATTAGAAATAGCTATCCTTTTGCTAAGTCTCAAATACTGTTACATTTATTGTGGAATGAGAAGGAAGTCAATCTAGCAGATTTGTCAGAAAAATGAAACAGCCACAGATGATAGAGTCTGTCTGCGTGGGCTGAATCTTCCACTTTTCTAGTGTGAGATACGCCTAACAGATTTTAGCTACTAAAATTTGCTAAAACATCTGTTGAAAAGGCATATGCCGGTTAACTTGAATCAGTATTTGACTTGTAAGCAAGATGAGATTAGGGACATACAGGGCAGGGGGGTCCTTTCCAGATTTAGACTCTGAGCTGTTGAACTTTGGACAAGAACTGTTAGGTGTCAGGATCCTGAGTACACTCTCCCTCTTATAGAAGACTGTGTGCCTGAATTAAAGAATCTAATTGGTTGAAACCAAAGCTGGCTCCTTTCCTAATAAGTACTGTTATAACAAAAGCTAGAAGCAAGGTCCCACCCTCCAAGGTGCTTTCAAGTTGAGGTTCTTTGTTCTGGCTTTGCCTGTGCTACATTACTTTTTTTACCCAGTCATAGAATCATAGAACCATACACTAAGGTCCCTTTCCATCAGACAGCTTTCCAGTCACCCCTCCCCAAGCCTGTAGGGTTGCCTGGGGCATTCAGCTTTCAGAGCAGGTCCAAAACCATCTCATCGTGGATTATACATATGCACATCCATGAGTATATGGATTATGCTTATTCTGTTCCCCCTCCCTATCTACCAGTGCAGGGGGCTGTGTTCCCAGGGAATAACAAGTCTTACTATTAAAGACTGAAGCAAAGACGGCATTAAGTACCTCAGCCTTATCCTGATCCTTGGTCACCAAGTTGCCCGTGGCATCCAACAAGGGATGAAGATTATCCCTAGCCCTCCTCTTACTGTTGATGTATATATAGAAATATTTATTGTTTTCCTTTACCTTAGTGGTCAAGTTCAGTTCTAGCTGGACTTTGGCTTTTTTGATTTTCTCCCTGCACAGCTTCACTATGTACCTGTAATCATCGTAAGTAGCTAAGTCCAATACATTCATGATCCTGACCCTGATTCTGACCAACTGACTTGAGTTCCTGGCTTGACCCTGGACCAATCTAATAAGAATGGACTTGTAGGGCATTCACTACACTAAGGCTGACCCTGACCACTATACCTGGACCTGATCTTGACCCAGGCTGTCTAAACTTCCTGACTTCTTGCAGCAGAGGTCACAGAGCCTGCCTATTTTGCTGTCACCCTCTACTCCCATTTCCCCTTCTCTTGTGAAGCAGCCTGCCCTCATTGCTCCCTGGCATCTGGAAAATGTAAACCCACATTCGTTTTCGCAGTGAATAGGTGGCTAAAAGATTCATCTTGAGTGTAAGCCAATCTCAAAGCATCCTAGATATCACTATCTCTTATCATTAATATATATATATCACTAATACTTTGGCTGATTCATGAGAACAATAATGCTGAAGAATATCACAAACTCACAGAATGTTGTTTGGAAAGGACTTCTAGAGATGTCTAGTCCAGACTCTTGTACAAAGTGGCACTATTTCTAAGATCAGATCAGGTCCTCTCTGACTTTGTCAATCTCTGTTTCGAAAACCTTAAAGAATCAGGAATTTCTATACAACCCTTTTCAGCTGTGTGTTTACTTTCCTAGTGGCTTTCTCCTCTAACCATAACCTCTCAAGCTATAACTTCTGATCATTTATTGTTGTCATTAATGCAATAGTCAAACTTCTCAGGTCTTCCTGGACTAAAGTGTCATTTGTCATTTCAGCCACTGTACCTAATCTGATGGCCACAGATTGCCTGAGAGTACATTTTATATCATCCAAGTCTTTGATGCAGACCATCATATGGGCCTCAGAAACACCTCCTGCAATACTGTGCTAATTTTTAGATCTTCAGCTTGAAACTGAGCTTTTGATTAGCCTTTGAACCTGGTGTTTCATCCAATTTTAAACCATCTAACAGTACAACTAACAATCCCTTTTTTCCAGCCCATACTGATTCAACTTCCAAAGTATGCTGGTGGATGTGGTACTAAAAGCCTTAAAGAATTCAGAATATGTCACATTCTTTGGTGTTCACTCATCTACGTAGCAGGGGTATATACTATGCCAGCCAAATGATAAACTCCAGAGAGTTATTTTATTCTCCTAGTGATCTGTCATAGAGTTGCTCACTTTTATGGTTGCCCTCTTCTCCACAGTGCCCCGGCTCTATTACTGTCTCACAGGTATGTATTTATGCTCACTCATTTGAGTCTGGTCAGCCACAACTTCTCTAAAATGGAGACTGCTAATCTGCTTTGAATTAGTTTTTACCATGAGCAACTTTTAGTCTTTCAAATTTTAATCTACAGAGCCTGGTTTGAACCTTAAACCCCTTAATATGAAACCACGCTGTTACTCTCCATGGTAAACTGGGAAATTCTTCCCATCTCTTATTTCTGGGATTGTGTTATGAAAGTCTGAGTTCTGCTTCAGGTTTGTCCTGAGACTCTTTACTGTTTTTTTTTTGTTGTTGTTGTTGTTGTTGTTGTTGTTGTTGTTGTTGTTGTTGTTTTTGTTTTTGTTTTTAAGTTTTTAAGAAGATTTGTCATTTCTTTTTCAACATGCTTGGAAAATGAGATGCCTGCAGTACATTTATACTCCAGTAGACTGCTGAGAGCATTTGTTGCATAAAGTAGGTTAAATTCTACAACACATGAAAAGATCCATCATACTAGGTACATGCTGAAGGACTGAGCTGAGTCACAGTCCAGTCCATACTGGAGCAGTCTTTGATAAATCTAAGCATCAAAAAATCATGGGTTTTGCCGACAGATGCCCTGTTTCCCTCCAGAACACACCCCAGGAAAAATCTAGCTTGCATGCTGTGCTGTCGGTCAGGGAAATGGGACCCTGGACTGAAACAATGAGTAATCCAAGCTGACGGGCTAGTGACCTGCTGACCCTTAGATAAAGAGCTCATTGTTGATGCTGTTAATACAGAGAAAAGAGTGATTCAAAGCTTCTTAAGTATTTCCAGTGGATGGTCGGTCTACTGGGGAGCAAGACCTCTTGATTGACATCTCTTAGTGAGTAAAGAGAAAAGAGTGCATTGGCCAAGTGTCATTTGTATTTCTGTCATTGGACACTGAAGGCATACTTTGCTGTATTTTGCTCCAGGCCTCCATTAAGTGTTAGAAATAAGTAATAACATAGCACTGTTTATTCTTCTGAGGTCAAATGGAGTCAGAGAACTGCAGAGTTTACTCTTGATGAGGATTCATTGCATGCTGGTAGTGCTGAACTTTGGACTTATTAATTGTAAAGGAAAATTGTAAAAGGAAAAAAGTGGAAGCGTTCCTGGACAGTGTTTCTCATGAGAAAACTCTTGAGTAGAGCTCTCCATGCCATTTTCCTTCTGAAAATGTTGTGACACTTTTTATTAATGCAAAGATGGTTTTTGCTGAAGCTATAGGACCTCATCAATATAGCTGGTGAACCTGGCTCCTCCTGGCTCTTGCTATCAAGTCAGCAGTCAAGCCTGTAATTGATCCTTCAGGAAGAAATAGCATTGCTTTGGAGAATACAATGCAAGCCACTCTGAGAAGCTAGTGATAATCTTCAAATTCTGGGTTCTGGCAACAATGAATATCAAACCAACACCAAATACCAAACAATAAGTGATACAGCTGTGGAAGCAGAAGAGAAGAAAAAGTGTTACTGCAAAAGCATGGTTTCCTATTGGATGCTTCAGACTATGACGGTCAGTCTACTTCTAGGAGTGAGAAATTGCAAAAAATATTATATAATAGACTTTTACAATTAATAGTATCACTGGATTTCCCAAACTTAGGTTGTGTTCTTTTCAGTCAAGTGCATTCAGTTTCTATCTTATTTCTTGCAGTCAGTGAATCATAAATACTGATTCAGAGAGATGAGAAATGCACAATAGTTTCTCTTCTGCATTTGGAATTAAGCAGAAGCATGTTTCCATCCCACATGACAAACTGGGAAAAGGACATGTCTGTGACATATAAAACCGAGAAATCTGCTAAAGAAACCTAGATAATGTAAATTGAAGAGGGAGTAGGTAAGGAACATCCTCAGCATAGTAATAGGTATACAATTGGAAGAATGAAGCATTAACAAAGATTGAAGAATTATTGGTCCAGTCCTCTTGTTGAAGAAAACTAAATATTTTAACAGATCATGTTAAAACAACAACAACAACAAAGATGAGACATTTCTCTTTTTTTTCCTTTTATTCTCTTCGTCAAAAATAAAGAGGTTGATTTGTTGATGAAGGCCTCATGCTGAGTATCACAAAACAATGCCATGCCACATCCTGACAAAAACTTTGCACATGAGACTCCCCAGTTACAGAGAAATGTTATGATGCAATGCTTTATTACCTGTCTATTTCTCAGGGAGACATCTCTTTGAATAGACCTGAAATTTCTGTCTGGTCTTGAGGTAAGCATAGTGAACAATAAAAATCCTGTTAATAATAACATATGCCTACATGGGAAAGGAGATGAAAAAATAGAAAAGAGCTATGCAGGTGATTAGGAAAGGCTGTGGCTCAGCTCAGCATTGTCTTTCCGCACTGTCAATACTCTGCTTGCGTGTCTATTTATTTGAATTGCCTACCTGGATTTATCAAACAAGGCTCTTGTCCAAGTGTCATTAGAGCTGGGATCTTACCTCAGGATTATTTTACTTTACTTTTATTTGTGTCAGCTGCCACAAGTGCATAACTCTTAGATCAGATTCAGATCCTCTTGTTTAAACTGTTTTTCTTACCAGACCAGCTGCTGAACTCCAGGACAATTTTCAGTGGAACAGAGAAATCTTCAAAATAGATATATGGTAGGCAGTGGTTCAAGGTTGACAGCACATTTAGACATGGCAGAAATGCAAGATTCTTATAAATGACAAAGTCATGCAAACAGTGCAGCTTACTCAGGCAGAAAACTTCCTAAGTGTAGACCAGAAGTCAGCTATAGATTTCTGAGGTCCCTAAGAGCCAGTGATATTTTTGGAAGGTGAGAGGCTACTCTGGAGACACTGCCATTGTTTCAAATTCCAAATGGAAGTACAGTGAGAGTACAGCCTCAAACAAGGGCTGCTTCAACAATGTGCCTTAAGCAGCAGACCCCAAAATTCAAAACCACAACTCACTTTAAAATAGTGCCTAATATCCACATTTCTTAAATGTCTGGGGAACTATCTGACTAAGACTTACCCTTTATACGTTCTGTTAAATTCCAGTGTTGATATAACAGAGATGTGTTGATATAACCTCTAGATCTATACTTGGAAGAACATAACTCCATATACATTTTTCTTAAGAACATGGAAAAATATGTGAGTAGAAATCGACAGTGTATTCACAAAAGGGAACAGCAGGTTCTTAAGTTAAACTAGGTGTTAAGCTTTCAACTCAGAAAATCAAAAATTTCCTGTGAGATACCATTAAAAACCTCTTCAGCACCGTAGTGCAATGTCACCTGATCAAATGAACTGCATGAAATGAACATTGCAAAAAATTGGATCAGATAACCAACCAGTTCAGGACTACTTCTCTCTGTTACAAAAATATGTTGTATCACACTACTTTCCTGACATTGTCATGGCACAACATGTAAATGGATTGGGAAAAGAAGAAGTATTTGTTCTTTTCTTGTCTGCCACAAAAGGCTTTATGTTGTTAAAGACAGAACACACCACGTGTTAGCTTGCTGTTCCCAATCTAATGCCCATCCAATAGTCTCATTTACTGCAGTGAAAGGGCAGCTATACCTGCCTGTATCTACAGTGTATCTTTGTTAAACAGATTTCACATGGACGTGTTTGCAAATACTGGATTGACCAAAATTAGCTGTCAGCATAAGGTAATAACTGATGTGTAATTCAAAATATTCAAGCATACACACTGTACCAAAAGCTGTGAAGTTAAGGAATATTCATTAGATAAAGAAGTAATTGGATGAAATGTTTAGATCATAGAATCATAGAATGGCCTGGGTTAAAAGGGACCTCAAAGATCATCTAGTTCAACCCCCCTGCCATGGGCTACCACTAGACCAGGCTGCCCAAAGCCACCTCCAGCCTGGCCTTGAATGCCTCCGAGAATGGGGCATCCACAACCTCTCTGGGCAAAGACAAAACACATTTATGAAATTCTGGGTGTCTACCTCTGGAATACATGAATACAGCAAAATCTAACTTAATCAGTGACAGCTTTTAGGAGTAGACAGCTTTTAGGAAGCAGACTAGAAATTTCTATCTTACACTAAACATATAAGCTGCTAACAGCTTCAGGCCTACTATTATCAGTTTTCTTCTACATTAAACATTGTCGGTAAATCCCAGTGTGAGCAGCTTGCTGCTACATCAGGTTAACACCGGAGTGACTGTAAGAAGTTGTCATAACTGTATCATTATATACCTGTAACTATTTCACTGTAGCCAAATAACCAGACAGTATGCTCTGTATTACACAATAGTGCAGCTCATTCAATACGGTGTAAATTTGCACGATGCCCAGAAAAACACAGAACACAGATGTGCATAGCACTGCGTGAAAACCCATGCATCAGTTGAGACACTTAAAAGTACATACACACTTAAGTTGAGATAAATTGCATTGCTCTCAGTGGTGCTTATCGTGTCCTCAGTCACCATGAATGATAAACGAAGAAAAGTTACTATCATTCTTTCAACATCTGCAGTAAGGGACATTCTGGCATGTTATGCTAAAATATACTTACGACGTGCTGTTTTTAACACAGTGTATTATTACTGGTAGCTTCACAGCCAGGGGCAGGTGGGAAAGGAAATGATTCATCATAGGCTGCTCCAAAGAACCGCCTGACTGCTTGTAGAGGTGATGAAAACGCTGTTCCCTGGGTCTCAGAGTGGCTGCTGTGATCAGTAAGACCTTCACAGGGCACAAGCTCTTAGGTCACAGCACCCTGTACCAAAGGTAAAGAAGGACCCTATGGACAAGTGAGGTTTACAAGACAATACTTATTTGTATTCATTAACATATTAAACTGCTTACATTGAGACAAGTTTGTTTTCTTCTTAGTTTAAACTGCTTACTACACTTTGATATCTTGATAGCACTAAATCAATTTAATTTCATTATGCACGCTGATTAGAATGATGTGGGGGAGAAAAAAAGAAGAGAGTCTTGAATTTTTGAATTGTTTTTATACTGTTCCTGTTTGACATTTGTGGTTGATTGATTTGGTCGCAAATTTGGACTGATTTGTAACACATAGATGAGATACATATTTTCATACTGGTTATTTGCAGCGTCTATATGTTACAGGAGAAAGAGAGTCATATTACTTTATGTTACCAGATCATCATTTATCTCTCATTAGAGAAATTATTCAGTCATTAATTATTATGGAAATATCGCTTTTATGGTGAGGTTATCAGAAGGAGTAATTGGAGCATGCTTCATGCCATAAATTTAGTACACTGTGAATGACTTGTTATATATATTAACCTTTAAAATAATCTTTAGTACTTAGCAATAGCAGAAGAGCTGCAAGACAAGTTCAGTGAATTACTGCATAAGTGGGAAGAGCTGATACTTGAGGCAAAGGTCACTTATCCCAAACAGTCACTAATCCCCAGGAAGTACCTTGTGCTGAGACTGCTAATATAATCATCAAATTTTAAAAGACATGAGAACGGTTTCCACTTTTGGTTTAAGTAAGTCTTGCATCCTGAACACACTGAAGAATAGATGCATGATCTCACATAACAACACTAACAATTCTTGTTGGTTTTGCGTTTATGTACTGCTGGATAGAGCAGGCTGGATGCCACTGACATTTAAGGCACCTATGTGTCAAGTACAAAGATTTGCACCATTTTGGAAAGACTAATATATATTTGCTTAAAGGATGTAAAGCATTTGAGTAGGAATCAATAACAAGTTTTGATCCAGAGATTATCTGTAATGCTTTGTAGATTTGTTCTGAGAGTGCATTACTAAACATCTGAAGAGTGGGGATCAATAAATGCAGAAAGAGAAATTTAACAAGTATCAGCCATTATTTAAATTAGAAAAGACAGTACAGAGGATTGTACAATACCTGTTTTGCTTTGTGTGCATGCACAACTTTTGCTCTACTTATTACACTGCCTTTATCTTGACTCACAAATTTTCTCACTTTTACCTTTCTCATTCTCTTCCCCCACTCTGCTGTGTGGGGCTGAGCTGTCCCACAACACTATGTCAAAGGCCTGTTGAAGTCAATTTGAATTTTAAAACCTTATTTCATAAATAGAGCTCTGTAGTAAATATAATAATCTCTATTGATCAATTTTGCCTCAGAAAGAACTTAGAAAATGCTGAAAGGATCCATGGTAGGATAAGGTTTGAGGAAGGCTAAACACGTTTCAAAAGGAAAAGCAACAACTAAAAGAGGTAATATGGTAAGTATGTAAAATAACAGAATATAGAATGAAAGACAGAATTTGTATATCAGTCTGTCATTTAGATTACCACAAAGACAAGAAGTAACTTATCCACAGTGAAAGGCAACAGACATGAATGCATAAGTGCTCTGCTTTATACCATCTACAATTAACCTGCGACATTCTTTGCCACAGGCTACTGCTGAAGGAAGCAGCCCAGTAAATTCCAGGATAGTGAGCAGCCTAAGATGACAACTTGATAAGGACTATCAATCCTTGGGCTTCAGGGTATAAGCCAGGACCAGCTGGGTCTCAGGGATAAGTTCTCCATTTAAGCAAAATGAAGAGCACTAGGGGTAAGCTATGGCAGAAGGGCCGATGCTACACTAGGAGAACTGCTGCTTTGTAATAATATCATGGTTTTTGTCTTGGGTTTTACAGATCTGAGGATGTGATTTGATATTTACTGGGAGATATTGTTCTAAAATGTCAGTACGCATGTTATGTCTGTTTAGCACTTGTGTGATTCATATTCCTATAAATCACCAGAAAGATAGGAGTTTTTAGCTTTTTATTTATCTCAGGCAGTAGAACAATTGAAGATTTTGTATTAAAAAAAAGTTAGCTGTATATCATAAGTTACACTGGGTTTGTATCTTTTAATCTAGATGCAAAAAATATTTTAAAGCAATGTAGAGTAGTAGTTAAAAAGAAGATGAGGCCTTGGGTAGTCTAAATTACATTCTCTGCTATGAGTCAGAACTCATGTCTGAACTCAGAGAAGTGATTTAATTTCTGTGCATCTGAACTTCTCCACACCTGCAAAATGGATCTGTCTAATGAAGATGCTGTGACATTAAATCATTAAGTGTATTCTGTGTTCCAGACATGAAAGAATATTATTTAAATGAGGAGTGCTATTACTGAGCTTTGTTCTGAAGCTCCTACAAACAAGTCAGATTTCTCTAGCTGTCACCTTGCATCAAATAAATGCAATTATATCATAACATCATAGCTAGGAACATTTATCTGAGTGAAAATCCTTTAGAGAGTTGTTGCCTGGAACCCCAGATATTCTGGCACACTTAGCCAGCTTTATAGCTGGAATTATGGTGGACTACTCCTTGAAATTCCAGGCCTGTTTGAGTTTTGTGCACACTTTGCTTTTGCTCTCTCTTATTCTCTGTCTCTCAGATCATCTACCAGCAGTTCTTAAGAATCACTGGGCCAGTTGTGAGGTGCTATTCTCACACTGCTCAAGATAGCACCATGGATGTTGGCTGAGCTCAGTCCAGGAGCTGCATTTCGTCCTGTCTTCCCTATCCTACCAACAGCAAACACAGCTCCTTCATAGTGAGAGGTATTACACTGAAGATTTTAGCAGCACACATCAAGTTAATGTGTTCTGCAACTTGTCTATTCTCAATTATAGAAAAGGGAATTAAAATAATAACTCTCCATGTTCCTCAGCAGATCTGGTTATACCTTGTTGCTGTGCCTTCGGAGTCCATGCTGTTTCTTTTTCTCCTTAAAGAGAACTCTGCCATTTGGCAGGCTCTGGATTTTGCTGGAGGGGGCATTTGGACAAACAAGAGGAGGTTTAAAGACATGGCATTGTGTCTGGGAGCCAACTTACTTGTGTCCACCTAGACTTGCTGCAGGGGAAAAGCTAGGATGAAGCTTGTGTTCAACAGATAATTGGAATAAATGCTCCCAGCAACGGTACCAATGGGAACAGATTGTGTATAAAGCACAGAGGGACACTTCAGGCAGTGTGTGTTGTGACGTTATGCCTGCAACTGCAGAGCACTGTGCTGTTCCCTTCGAGCAGTGCCACCTCCTTGTGCCTTGGACCAGGCCTATCTCTCCCACAGTAGATGAAAGAAGTAACAAAATGTGCTAAAAACAACCTCACTTCAAGAAGTGCCTCCTGCTTGTGTACGTTATGATCTACGAAATACTGTTTTCTGTTTTCTAGGTTCCTGTTTTCATTTCTATAAAAATAAATTAAAGAATCCTCATAAATATCGGTGCAGTTAATGTGAATTGTAGATGTCTTACTCTGACTTGTGATGTAAGCATCAGTTATGAAATTCTGGCTCCAGCCTCACTTACAAGTTCCATGTTTGATGCCACAAAGTCACATATATTCTGCCCTGTACAACAGAGTCATAAAAAAGGAATCGCAACACAACCTCCCTATTTAACATGTTTCAGCCTCAGCCTGAACAGTGTTGCTATGGGGGGGAAATACCTCAGATTCTCATAAAGCATTTGCTCAGATGGTGAGAGAGCTGGAAGTACTGTTGTTGTTATGAAGGGGAGGACAGAATAGATTCCCTCATCTATTTCATACAGCTGGCAAACACTAATGCACTTCAGCCTCTTCTCAGCTGGCTCGGGTTCAGATGACCAACACAGTAATGAAAGTCTCCATATCCCATTAGACAATCTCAGGCCAGCCATAGTTCATTGAAGAAATATCTTCTCTGAGCTGAGATGGATGGCTTCCTCTGTAATGAGAACAGAGTGAGAAGGAAGGCAGCGTGAGGAAGATTTGTTTCCATTTCGTCCCTATGCAGGGGGGATGATACTACAGGGAGAGGGTGAGTTTTGTTAAGTATCTGGTACCTTTGTTTCATATAACAAAGGAAAAACAAACGGTAACATATTCATAATTCTAGCACCAGCCTTGACATAATAGGACAAAATGGTGCCTCAGGATTCCTGCGTACCAAGCAGATGGGCCATCCATTATTTTCCTTCAGGTCAGGGGTCATCCTAAAACGAGAGTCGGCAATCATTTTGCAGGGTACAACAAAACCATTTTTTTGCCTGCTTCTTAATCCCAGAAAGCACTACTGTCCTTTACTTTTGTCCACATACATTATCATTTTTGTCTATTATCTGCGTCCCTAGAGACCTAATAGTCTTTTCTTCAGTGTGGCTTGATCTGGAGCAGCTGTAAGCTTTGCTGCAGGCAGTGTCTGACAACCGCTTGCCTCTTGGTCAGTGTCAGTTCCCTGGGGGAGGGCAAGCATTCACTTCATTATTAGAAGCGTGGAAAAAATCCTATATTCATTTAGATCCAGAATAAATACGTAATATTCGGAACAAAGGACCTATGTTCCAGTCCAGCTGGCAGTGCTTTTACCACTGCCATTCTTCAGGGCCAGCTCCTGCTTAACGCATGCATTAAGGTCATTTATTTAAAAATAATGGAATGTGCTGCAAAAGCCATTTCCACTGTCAGTCTAAATTTCAACTTCCAGCATCTCTCATTGATCCTGGAGTACTAAGAGCTTGTATGAAACAGCACTTTTGTGCAAATAAAGATTGTTCAACTACAGTACTCGAGAGAGGAAAGCAATAGCAAAGAACAAGCCCAGTGTTTTGTGGTTTTGGTTTTTTTTTCAAAAAAACAGACCCAAGTCTCATTTTGTCATATAACGTTATGCTCTGCCTCAGGTGTAAGGTGAATGTGAATTTTGTCCATAAATTACCTCCTCCATTACTGGTGTAAAAATGGATGTCAATAAAAGGCTTTATTGTTAGCTTATTACAGGGCATCCTAGCACTTTACATGATTACTCAAGGCAACAAGGTGCCTTTCAAGCCTGTCCACATGCGTTTTGCTGTAGTTGCTGTGCATGGTTGTTCTCTTCTATTCGGGGTACGGAAGAAATGGGCTCTGAACCAGATGGCTTCTCTGTTTCAAGCAGGAGCTAACCCTGAAAATGTGCCGTACTGCACAGATTTAGGCCCTGTTCATGGTACTGGACATGACCATTTACTTCAACGGGACAAGGATCTCACTGGTAATAATGCAGCTACAGTTTGAGTCAGATGGACTCCAAACTTCGTGGAATCCAAGGTGAGGGAGCACATGGAGGATCTTTCTTCAAAGACTGCATGAAAAGGCTAACCAAGATGAAAGTGAAATGTACTTCAAGGGTAAAATCAAAGGCCTGTGCAGCATTTGATACAGACATCCAAGGATTCTGGCTGAGATTCATTTGAAGAATGGTACCATCTAAAACCTAAGCATGAATTCTGAATTAACGTGTCCAAAGAGTGATTCATTCTTACTTCCTTATTTTAGATGACTGAATTATCCTTATCCTTATCCTTATCTTTACCCTTATCCTTATCCTTTCATCCTTATCTTTATCATAACTTAAGTTGGAATAAAACCTGTGATTTTTTTTTTAGATGGTTAACATTAAGCTGACTTCTGAATTAACTTTGGCTTTTTAGAGAGACATTGTGAAATAAATTAATTCTGCTGTAGGAAGGTTGTTTTTCTTATGCTACTATTTTTAAATAGAAACATTTTGTTAACAGAAGCACTAATTAGGAAGAACAAACCCAATAAAAATATTTGATAATATCTTTAAAATTTGTATTTTAGTAGGTGGGGCTGCAGGTATTATGGATTTACTGTAAAAAGAATATTTTTTCCATACTTTAAGAATAAGACATTTGTCATAAATAGGGCCAACAGCATATGAAGTTAGGTTGCAAAAGAATTTTGTTATCAGCATACTAAGTATTCTCAATCATGTAGCTCTTTTCTCTTTTCTAATTATTTTATTATAAGTTGGGAAGAGTTGAGGTCTGAGAAGAGGATGAGACTTGGAAGAGCACAAGAAAACATCATGAAAGGCTTCTATGGTGCCAACAGCATCTTCCCTGTTCCTAGCCATTTTCCACACTACACATTGCCCTTGTGTAGAAATTTTTGCTTAGATTTGGAGTAATGGAATAAGCCATGTTTCTTGTGCACTGAAAAGACAAAAAGAAAAATATTACTTTGTCTGTCGTACCATGGGTCAAAATTCTTATAAAAAGTTAGTAAAGGTAACTATGTCTTTTCATTATATCTGACACTGTTTAGTTCTAATGACAACAATAAAAATATTCATAAGGTTTTACAGGAATTGTCCTAAAAATAATTACTCATTGAGAACTTTCTCTGAAATTACAATGGCCAAAAAATGAAATGTATTTTGTTATTTATCTTATATCTCCTTGTCAAATTTTGTGAGCTTGGGCTCATCCCAATTGAGAAACAAGAAATGTATTCCCTCTAGAGGACATAATTTTGAATTTACAATCAATAAACATCACTGAGCAATTATCAGGTCATAATCAAATTTCCTAAGAAAAATTTCAGGTGTGCCCCACGTTTCAGATATTTCCAAGGAAACAAATCTTTACTGATCTTCAGAAAAATATGTAACCTCTGAGTGTTTGCACTGCATTTACAGAGGTGACCAGGCAGCTGAGATGCATCTATTTAGTGTCATTTCTAAAAGTGTTTTGCATGGTTAAGTCCCCATTCTGTTCCTGATTACCATTTCAGTCAGCCTCAGTACTTAAATCAACTTTGTGATTCTAGATGGAGATTTCCCAAACTGGATTTCTGTTGCTCAGCAGTTTTTGACTTTTTGTTGTTGGTTGTTCATGATGAAATATTCTGAAGATTCTGTAAGGTCTAGTATAGCTGGTCAGGTCAAAAGTCCTGTGTAACAAAGGACAACAGCGTATGAATCAATTCTTCTACATCTTTCTTTCTCAAAGGTAAGTTCCAAACCATCTTAATGACATTTTTGGGGTAGATACTGAATTCTACAAGGTGAGGATTAGTATTTAAGAGAACTGAAAGCAGTCTTGCAATTTCTTCATCATTTACAGCTGCTTTTCTTCAATGCACATACTTCACTCTAATTACTGTTAATAGAGGCTGGTTGTGCGGTCTGAGGAAGTCTGAATTAGTTGCTTTTCATTCAGCAGAGATGAAGATGTGTGTGACTAAATAAAACCCTGCCATTCTGAATGCCCAGCATACAACACTAATTGGACTGCCATCTTGACAATATGGCAAGGGCATGGAGGGGGTAATTTCGTCTTTCATTTGTACATGAAGGTCAAGAACACTTGCAGCTGCTTAGCTCTGCAAAACACTAGAGTGGTTTCCTTCCCTATTCCTGCTTCTGTCCTTTTCCCCTTCATCTTCTATTTTCAACAGTAAGACAAGAAAAAAAAAAAAAAGGCAGGAGAGGAAATTTGGAAAGGAACTCTTTCAATAGATTTAACTACAATACATTATGCCCCTGGGGGAAATAAAGTTCAGGCAAAATAGCTGCAGCTCTGAAGGTACGTGGTCTTACACTGTCAGTGCTTGTTTCTGCTAGCTCAGTTTCAGAGTTCATCCAGTTACTGAGTTACAGAAGGAACGTGCACCAGCAGAGCCATAATGGCTGTTGAGGTGGGCTGCTGTAGCAAATGGGAGAGGCTAAGACCCACCTGGAGACTATTCTTGTGGCTCAGAGCTGACAGACAGTAAGTTACTATACCATTTTAAGTCAGTCTAAATCCTATTTTAATGCAATATTTAAATCTTGCCTGGATATTTATTTCAACATCAGCTTCCCCTTTTTCTTTCTTTTTTCTTTCTTTTTTCTTTTTCTTTTTTTTTAATTTTACTACGAAAGGTTGGTGTATCAATTTAGGCTATGTCTACAAAACCTCGTGATAAGCAGAACAAAGGGTGCTTATACAAATCTTAGCTCTGGTTTAACTGAATTGATGTGCGGTCTTGCCTGAAATTAAATCAGTCAGTTTGCTGAAAGAGATAAAATCTATGACAATATGTCTGTACTTCCCTCGGAAACACAGGAATGCTCCGCTAGTGTGACGCTATAAAGAATACTGCATTTCCTTATTTTCTAGCTTAACATGATATTTTCAGTATTACCTAGGAATTCTCCAGAACAATGGATATATAATGCATTTACCTGGCTTTTTGTTGCATTTGTTTTTCCGTACAGATTTGCTTATTCCTTATCTTTTCCCTCACCCTCCTTCTCTCTAATTTTTTATGGAAGAAAATAAGCTTTTCTATCAGTAGTCCTATTTTTCTTTGATAAAAGGTTACCTATTGTTAATGTCTTGACTGAGTTCTTAATGAAAAAATTCTAATAAACCAGACAAAACTATTATTACCGGAAGGATAATAATGTTTTGGCTGGCTCCTCTGTAAACTGATAACTCCCCATAATATGAAATACTCCACAAATGTGTATCCCTTTTCCTCGAATGCCCTTAATTAGAAATAAATAACCAATATTATATGAAAAATGAAGCATTCTGAGCATTTTGAAGAATGTAGTCATTATGTTTAACTACCTCATTTCTATACTCTTCATAGTTTTTGTATCATATAATGGCCTAAATAGTGGCCTCGAAACAAAGACATCCTTTCTTCAATCAGACTCCCTTCATCTCCATGCAAAGCATCCTAAAGAGCCTTTGTCTCACTCTCAGCTGTCCTGAAGGTCACATCCCTCACCCAGCCCCTACTAGGCACAATGCATTGGCAGGTCTGGTGCTTGTAGAATTTCCTCAGTCCTGACTGGAAGTACCGTCTTAAGCTGACCAAGTAAACATAGGTTTGTGCACGCTGTGAAATCAAGAAGTTCCAAGGCACAGGCTCAACCTATGGCCATGAATACCTGTACTATTTCATATCACCCCCCCCGACTCGTATGTCTCTGGCCCATGAGAGCTGCAGTCTCCATACAGCACTCAAATGCTTTGCAGGGTGACACAGATGATGGGGTATCCCACATTTACGTAGGGATGAAGATTCCCTGCAGTTACCTTGTTTTGGTTTTGGTTTTGGAGTGGAAGAAGGAAAGCAAGCTACATAGTCTTGACTTTGCTCTTAGATTCAAGGGTGACTACTTGTTTTTAGGGTCAGAAAATAACTTTTGGTCATATTCAGTTTAATACAGACCTTACCTGGGGACAAGAATGAATACACTGAACAGACTGTTCTTTGGTCAACTGTGTAATTCACAAAGCTAAAGAATTATTTATCTTTTCTTCTTTCCAACCACTTTCTAGCACCTTGAAGTCACCTTTGGCTTACAGTCCTGTAGCATACACAGAGATATTACCACCATCTGCATTTATTGCGCTGTCTTTACCAGCTCAGTGGAGCCCGGCTGCTGTTCCTACCAGCTCCTGGCCACCATCTTTTTTTTCTTTTTCTTTTTCTTTTTCTTTTTCTTTTTCTTTTTCTTTTTCTTTTTCTTTTTCTTTTTCTTTTTCTTTTTTTCAGAAAGATTAAAAACATTATTTTGCTGGGGACTGCATTATCAGAGAGAGCTGTTTTGATATTTTATCTGAAAAAATATCCGCAATCACAGTATCACTTTACAATGTAGAAATTATCACAAGCAAGTCTAAACCAAAACAATTGTTCAATTGATAAGAATTTTTTTTTTCCAAACGTCATTATGTTGTTTGTTTCATTTGTATGCATACTATTACTGAATTCAAATACTCATATAAAACTATTTATCATAAAATGAAAATATGGATCTGCTGCACAGTGAAATGATACAAGAATATAATAACCTGTGTTGTCACCATTATGCTACTAATGCAGGGGGAAATAAAGCCCATTATGTACTTTGTTATAATCAGGTAAGTGGTTCTTTTTGCCTAAATCAATATGAAATCTTATTGCCCTTATTTCATTTTCAGTCAGAATGAAAAAGTGTCTGATTTGGACTATGGTACCCAAAAAAGAAATGAACATACAACTTTTTTGCAATTTTGACATCCATGTTGCCTACTTGGAAATAGCTCCTGCTTCAAGAAGCACTGTTGAAGAAAAGGACAAATGTATGTGGTCAGATGTCATTATTTTGTTACTATTTTTGTAGAACCAGACAAAATTCTCTTGGTAGAAAGACTTCATGGAAAACAGAGTGCACTTTGGAGAAGGTATTACATACTACCTTAGTCAACTCTGATTACCCTTAGTGAAATGAATCACAGAATCACAGAATTGTAGAGATTGGAAGGGACCTCTAGAGATCACTGAGTCCAACCCCCCTACAAAGCATGTCCCCTACAGCAGGCTGCATAAGGAGGCATCCAGGCAGGTCTTGAATATTTCCAGAGAAGGAGAATCCACAATCTCCCTGAGCAGTCTCTTCCAGTACTCAGTCACCCTTACTGTGAAGAGGTTCCTTTACATGGTGGGTGGAACATCCCATGCTCCAGTTTATGGCTGTTTCCGCTTGTCCTGTCCCCACAGACAGCTGAGAAGAGGTTGACCATGTCTCTGACTCCCACACTTAAGATATTTATAAACATTAATAAGATCCCCTTTGAGTCTTCTTTTCTCAAGGCTGTACAGACCCAGTTCACTCAGCCTTTCCTCACAAGAGAGATGCTCCAGGCCCTTTATCAACTTTGTGGCCCACCACTGGACTCTCTTCAGGAGACCCCTGTCTTTTTTGTACCAGGGAGCTCAGAACTGGATGCAGTACTCCAAGTGAGGCCTGACCAGGGCAGAATAGAGGGGGAGGATCACCTCCCTTGACCTGCTGGCCACACTCCTTTTAATGCACCCCAGGATCCCATTGGCCTTCTTGGCCACCAGGGCACACTGCTGGCTCATGGCCAACTTGCTGTCCACAGGATGCCCACGTCCTTCTCCGCAGATCTCCTCTACAGCAGGTCGTGTCCCAACCTGTACTGATACTTGTGGTTATTCCTTCCCAGGTGCAAGACTCTACGCTTTCTTTTGTTAAACCTCATCTGGCTTATTGCTGCTCAGCTCTCCAGTCTGTCCAGGTTTTTCTGAATGGCAGCACAGCCTCCCAGTTTGTCAGCAGCTCCCAGGAAGCAGCTCAGCCACTTACTCTCTCTGCTACGGTATGGTGGAAAGAATTAGGTAAAAGTATGAGAATTCATGGATTAAGATAAAGGAAGTTTACTAGGTAAAGCAAAAGCCATTCACACAAGCAAAACAAAATAGGAAATTGCTTTGCTACTTCCTATTGATGGGCAGATGTTCAACCACTTCCAGGGAAGCAGGGCCCATCACATGTAATGCTTTATTGGTAAGATAAATGATATCACTCCATCTGTCCTCTCAGCTTTTCTTGTGCCACATTATGTCCTATCGTATGGGATATTCCTTTAGTTACCTAAGTCATATGTCCAGGCTTTTCCCCTTCCAGCTACTTGTGCACAACTAACCTGCTCACTAACAGCCAACATGAGGAGCAGAAGAGGCCTTGACTTAGTGGAAGCACTGCTCTGCAATCACTAAAATATCTGTGTGTTATTGCTACTATTTTCCACAATGGTCCAAAGCATGGCATCATACAAGCATCTGTGAAGAAAATAAACTCCATCCCAAGCAAAATCAGGACAATTGGTCTGGATTTAATCATGTCTAGAGCAAGCACTTATTTTCCAATACCATCAAATCAATTTCAGCATGAATTATTTGACTACATTGATTCTGGGGGAGAAAAATATTCCACATTCCCAGGTCCAGATGACTCTAGTTGCAAAGGTCTAGCCCCACCTCATATTACGTGGCAGACCCTTCCACTATCCCATACTCTGTTTTTCATGCAAAATGAAATCATGATTTGTAAAAGAATAGAGGTGCAAGCTCCATCCAGGACCTTGGTCTGTTCAGTTTAAAGAGGCCAGAATCACCATGGATACCCATCCACAAAACTAGATGCAACCTTTATTGAGTCAATTCATCCAGATAGAATCCCCCTGTCACTGCACGATTCTAGATTCTTTTCTGTTCCAGCATACTTTAAAGTAGAAAAGGTTATATATATTGTTATATGTACCTTCATGTTTTTCAAGTCATTTACGCGAAAAAGGACTTGCGAGTATTCAGTAGCATACCAAAAAAAAAAAAAAGAAGGTTCTTGAGTCAAGCTTAAGAAAGATCCTGTCAGAAGAAGACAGGTCTTACCTATCTTCTAGTTCCATGCCCTGGCTTTTACCGTAACCCATCTACCACCATCAGCCACCAATCCCTGGAGCTAGTAGAGGCTAATCCACCTGCTCCATGTTCCTTCTCACCAGCTAGATGTACAAAGTACCACTGGGAAAATGATGATTTCATGCTAGAGAAACCAGCAAACCAGAAGTAAAGCAAGGCACAGCTGCTGCCTTGATAAACCCCAGCCTGAACTCCAAGCTGAGGCCTCAGCCACAGGCTGCAGAGCAAAGCTGAAGCAACAAAAGTGAATTGCTCAAGGGAGAGCAAAAGTTTGAACATGAGGCAAATGAAGCATGAAAAACAAAGCAGTGAACCAAGCAATTATTCACCACTACAAGAAAATCCATTAAAGAAAAACAAAGCCATTTACAATAGTGAAGCTGAGGGAGGTAGAGATGAAAGCATGGAAAACAATCCCCCCTGAAAAACTATCTTGAAATTCTCGGACTGAGGAAGAAAAGTAGAAGGGGAGTAGAGGGGAAGAAAAAGGATGAGGGAAGGAGAAAATATCAAAATGCAAATTAACAAGCTTTGTTAATGGCTTGATTCCAAAACATGCAAGAAAAGAACACTAAGAAAGGTCTATTGCCTTTCTGGGCATAGTGCCACCTCATCACACATGAGGAGAGAATCCCAGATGACTGAGATGGGTTACCAATG
>JAOWBP010002052.1:50400519-50423725 GCA_028571105.1 Tragopan temminckii | reverse complement strand
TCTGCAACTGAATTCACTGCCAACAGCTACAACTGAGGTGTGCATTTGCTGTGGTACTCCTTTGTTACTGAGTAAAATAAAATAAAAATAAAAATAAAAATAAAAAATATTTTGCAAGATGATTGTCATGTAAACTCAGGGAATAGCTGAAGTCACTATCTCTGGAGATGTTCAAGAAACATACAGATCTGGCACGTGGTTTAGTTAGAATGGTGGTGATGGGTTGATGGACTAGATGATCTTAGAGGTCTTTTCCAAACTTTTAATAATTTTTTGATTCTATTAAACACCACTGATTTCTATTCATGGCAACCTGTAATTCACACAAAGTGAAAGCAAGATCGATATTTGGAGCCAGCTATTGGTTGAGAAATCATTTAAATTTTTGTTTGAACATAGGACTTCACCATCTACTGACCAACAGAGGAACATGGATGAAAACCTCTGTTACCAGCATGACTTACCTAAAGTATATGCAAACCCAACTAAGGAAACAGATCAAAGAGATCTGACATGCATGAAGCACTCAGACATTCTAACAACTTTTTTTTTTTTTTTTAATAGAGATTTCAACTTCTGCCTTTACTAATTCAGATTTTTAGACTTACTCTCCTTTCTTAATTCGCTTTGGTTGTCACACGTGCCACTTCCATTCAGGATGTTTCCTCTGCAAGCTTTTTCAGCTTTTTCTCTGATACACTTCCAGTAGTACAGTGTATCTATGCAGAACAGGGTTTTTTTTAGGATTTGTTGAATATCACATTTGGCCCCAGATTCTTGACACAGCGTACTTTTGCTTCCCTGGAGCAGACAACAACATAGAAAGTGCTGTGTTGGATTCGACAAGGTGCATGGTCCATCTAACGGTATCACGCATCCATCGGGGAAAGCCTGGATGCTACCAAGGAAATATCTATGAGGACTACATCCTCAGAAGAATCTGCAAGGATCCTTGGATGTGTCTACATCCTCATCCTGATCCCTAGAATCAAAAGTTTGTTGTTTTATTTTTTAATTTGGTTAAAGAAGCTTTGGACCATCATTCTTTGTGGTGTTACTTTAAATATTTCAGAGAATCATAAAGATATGGGGAAAATAAATGATTATGGTTGTCAAAAACACTAAGTTGTGGAGCTGCTGTTGATGATATCACTCTTCTCCTAGACTGGAGAAAAAGGAAAACAGCCTGCACTGTCAGACTGGCTTCAGCTTCCTCAGCCTAGATTAAGCAAAGTTGTTGGGTTTAAGCTACTGCTTGCACTCTTAGTAGGGATAATTTGTGCATTTGTTGGACTTTTCCTTAAAACTCAGCCTGTTAGTGTACATACATCTTGCTTTTTTTTTTTATTATTATTTTTTTTTTTTATTTTTTATTTTTTTTATTCTGTAGGGAGAAAATTCACCTTGCTTTGTTTCCCAAACTGCTTGAGGATATAGGTCATGAAGGATGATAGGAAATGACTTTATGTTTTGCATTCTCTTCCTTCTATAAAAACAGTGCAGACACTCTGATAGTTATGCCTGGCCTTCATATATCAGGTTATAGCTATGTCCTACAGCTGACAGCAATTGACAGCATTTAGCCCACCGGATGAACATGAATGGTTACATACAGTTAATGTTTCAATCATTCTTACATTTGTAAGACCTCAGAGTTTCTTACCTGGAGACATTGCCTAACATCAACCATAAATATATGTTTTTACACTGGTCTAACATTTACTCTAAAACACTGAAATGCAAAAAAAAATCGTGTATATGTATAATATCAGCCATTAAATATTGTTTGATTTTCCAACTGTGTAAAGACGCGAGTAAATGTACTCGTTATTTATAAGAAAGAAATCAATTCACATGGCTGAAGTCCAATGTATTTGTTTTGATATTGATTCTTGTTAAGACATAACCCCATAGAGTACTTAGGAACTAGATTCAATATTTCTTTCAATAGTATTTCATCACTTGAATTTTATTGAATTTGCTCAATGATATTACATTCACTCACATGTCCTGAGAGATGCTGCACTAGTTTCTAAGGCTAATAGGAGTTGCACATTATCAACCACAAAAAGAAGGAGCCCATGAGACTAGCCATCAGAACTAGACATCCATCAGAAGTACCATCTGATTTGAATACAGCATATGGTATTCATTTTTTAGAAGTTGTGATGTTAGAAAACACACTTTTCATGAATTACAAGGTTGTACAGAATTCCATGGACAGAATGACTGGCCCCACAAAAACAACAAGCGCTGGAACAGGAGCTCCACGACCTGCAGCAGGAATCCAAATTGTGAGCAATTCAGTGATGATATAACAAAGTTTGCTCTGCCCTTCTCTGACAAGGCCAGGTAAAAGGCAGCTTGCTCAGCATGATGCTCAGGAGTCTGCCTTTACTTGGCTGCACAGGTATTGCCTCCCGTGAGACTAGAGAGCACTTCAATTGGCTTAGCTTTCAGTTAAATCTTTGCCTGATCAAGGATTCTAGGGGACCTGTATATCCTTATTATTGCCTCCTAAATCCTGAGGTGGGCACAGCAATACCCATGCTGATGTCTGCAGCATTGCATCAGCATCTTCAGCAAATGAAGCATAAAGGAGAATACTGTTGGAAGGACACCAAGGTACTTTGTGGGTCAACAAAGCACAAGAAGAACTGAGATTGGATGGGCTGCAAAAGTGTGCCAGAGGTCAAAGCAGCAGTTTAGAGTGGCTGGGAATTTGCTTTTCTTCCACAGAATTTTTTCTCTGTTTCTCTCCTGTTTCTTGAAAATAATTGGTTGCCTTAGACTCAAGACTCTCTTATATTTAGGTCAGTACAAGCACAGAGGATTTCAGCTGAACAGTCCAGAAAGAGAAATGATGATGTGATCCTACACTCAGCTCATATTGTCCTGGCAATGAGACTTTCAAGACATCCTTTTTTTACTTCTTCCTTGAGAAGAAAACTGTTTCCTCATTTCCTCCTCCTCCCAAGCAACAACACTCCTTTCTTACCCTATTCTGCAAAGTGACAACAAAGGTAAGGGGAGAAACACATCTAATCCATGAACACACTCTCAATTGGCATTTGGAGCTTCTTTGTATGTGTTTTAGGATTACATTGTTTTTCTTAGATTGCTTTAAAACTTTATAAAGCCTTGAAAGGAACTTTCATCAGTTCACATAACCAAAGTGGCTGAAAATGACCTTTTTTTTTTTTTTTTTTTTTTTTTTTAATAATGGTTCACATAAAACTGTTTATCTGCAATGGTTATCATATTTCAAAACAAAATCAATTAACCCAGCCAAGGTGTGCCAAGGTGTGGCAAAAGATATTGAACCACAGCAGCCATTCATACCTAAAACCAGTTCCTTCACAGTGAGTAACAGCCAGAAATTTCATAAGCCAAGTTAGTTCTTCACAGAAGGGCAAATTTGAAGTAGTAAAGAAGGAACTAAAGTGGTGAAGTAGGAGCTAAAAATGGCCAGGACACACCTTAACAAACTAAGAATCAGCTTCTTCAATTATAAAAAAAAATAATCCATGAAGAATGAGTTCGTGGCACTAGCTGTAGCATAAATGTTGATGTTTTGTTCCTGAAATCAGCAAATACCAGTAAATTCTTGGAAGATGATGAAAAGAAAATGTTTGATGCTTCACCTCCTGGACCCATAGGCTAGCATGTAAGTGTGAATTTCCTTCAGACATCTCCTTGAGAAATACTCAGCTGGGGGAAGAAGAACATGGTCTGTTCTCTGCTCTCTCTTAAATAAACAAAGCACGCCTGGGTTTGGCTTGTTTAACTTGATTTCATCTTGTGCTTTACTTGACAGTGTTTGTTGTGCCTGGAGAGATATTTAATATTTTATAAACAGCCTGATTTAAAAAAAAAAAAAAAGCAAAAAAAAAACCAACCTAGCTTCACCCCTATATTAGGAACTGATTGGCTTCAGGAACTATTCTCTGGGTCAAGAAATAAGCCAGCCAGACTTGTTTACAGCAGATGCCATGGTCAGTCTCGTCTCCCTGAACTCACACTTGTCTTTTCTACAAGACCGCAGAGCCAAAAGTTATCTGCACTTGGATTTGTCATTTGAAACAAAGCCAAAACTGAGGCAGTAAAATCTAATCATTCAGACATGACCTTAATCTGTTCCTACAGTTAAAATAGTTCAAAATTAAACTCTTTCATTTAGAAGACCTTTACTCCAAATTCATTTTTGTTCTTCTCTGGAATACAGTACCCTGAAATAGTTCCGCCTAGCTAGCCAAAAATGCAGTCAGATCTTTAATCTCTGCTACTGTGTTTCTTACGAAAACAAACAGCTGCAACCAACCGCTACTGAAAACTCGAATATTCTCTCAAGCCTAGATTTTTGTAAATATTTCAATATTCAGCAAGACATCACTCCAGTGTCATTCTAGTATTTGAGTTGTCCTTCAGGAGCTGCAGTGTGTCTTCACTTAATGCTTGTATTGATTTGTCTGTGAATGAACTGATTTGCAAAGGATTACTTAGTAGTCAACTTGAAGCACAGCAAACCTCTAGACCCACAGATCTCTGAATCTAGACAGTTTTCTGACTTCTATCCTAAATATCCTGAAAGCTTCTATTTCTATGCTGAACTATTCTAAACAAAAATTCCATTTATATTCTGCTTGGAATACCCTCAGAACTACCAGAGCACTAAACACAGAGCCTTAAAACAGAACTGACAAGAAAAGAATCTCATTTCTGTTATTCATTGGAATTAGCTAAGTTCACCAAAATAAATCTGCATTATTTTGTCCAATCTCTTGACATGTATTGAAGGCAGACCAGAGAGAGGAGGCTTGATTGTTTTCTTCCAGATTTCTGGCTACCTGCAGCTGTCCAAGCTCAGAGCCTAGATCTTGGGTGCCTGTGACACCAAGGGCTAGGGCCTCATTGACATTACAAGGGTATACAGGACTCTGCATCTGTAGCTATTTGGCACTCTACTTGCACATCAATTATTATGTTCAGTTTTGGGGTCCTCACTACAAGAAAGACACTGAGGCCCTGGAGTGTGTCCAGAGAAGGGCAGTGAAGCTGGTGAAGGTCCTGGAGCACAAGTCTTATGGAGAGAGGCTGAGAGAACGGGGATTGTTTAATCTGGAGAAGAGAAGGCTCAGGGGAGATGTTATTGCTCTTTACAACGTCCTGAAAGGAGTCTGTAGCAAAGTGTGGATCAACATCTTCTCTCAGGTAACAGCATTAGAATGAGAGGTAGTGGCCTCAAGTTGCTCTAGAGGGGGTTCAGGTTGGATATCAGGAAGAATTTCTTCTCTGAAAGAGTGGTGAGGCATTGAAACAGGCTGCCCAGGGAGCTGGAAGAGTCTCCATCCCTCGAGGTGTTCAGTGGACTGATGGTTGGATTGGATGATCTTAGTTGCCTCTACCAATCTTTATGATTCTATGATTCTATGATTCTAATTTCAGACCTAAGAGTCCTTTAGGCCAGTACCCAATCCTAGATGAGAGGCCACCTGTCTACTTCTGGGTAGACAGGAGAGTGAGAGGTAGGCAAGGGTGCCTGTTGTCCATCCGCAGTGCTGCTGTTGGGATATTGAAATGGCAGGAGTCATGTTGACTTTGGGAAGCACTGTCTGGGTTGCCTGGTTCTACTTCTTTTGTATAGATGAGCTGGTTGAGATCACAGGGAATGCTTTATTTTGGAAATCAGTTTCCTTTCATTCTATAGGAAATATATTGGGATTTCTAGCCTGAGAAACAGTTTTAAATTTTCAGCTTTCATTCTACTTCCAGGCAGTAAGTCACCTTCACTGGTGACATTTTTGAAGTTCACCCTTCAGCTCCACTTGATGTCATAACACCACTAGTACATATTAGCTCATACTAATGAGCTCTCCAAAAAATTTAGCATTGTTACTTTGTTAGCATTGCCTACTTATTTCAGAAAGAATAAAGGATTGAAGATGCTGTGCTATTAACTCAGAGCCCTCTACTTCCTTAGATTTCTACTTTAACTATCTCTATTCACTGCAAATGCTCTTTACACACTGCAGTGTCAAGAACACATTATCATTTTTTTACTGATCTACGTTTCTCAGGTGCCTATCGCTACGTGTGTTGTAGAATCAGCAGCTGTATGTACACGCGTCCAGGCTTTCGTAGGATATGTTGTGGTATATTCTGTATGTGAAATCAGATAAATGGCCAAATCCCTCAAATATTTTGTTTCAGAGAAGGGCTACAATGCCATTTAGAGCAAAAGTATTACTTCATTAGCAGTTTCACAGCGTGCTCCCCTGCTCCAAAGTTTTTGGGCATGGGATTACAATTTACTTGTTCACTCCAAGGGAAATACTCTTTTTGTATCATGACTGCTATGTATAATACCATGCTACTACACAACATTGCTACAGCCTGCAGCTATCCAGCTGTCGGGGAAAGGAGCCATCCTGGCAGGGCCACCTGTCTGCTGCTTGCCATCCTGAAGCCTTGTGCTCGTGTCAGGCTCTTGCTCATGACTCACTCTGACTTTCAGATCCTTGGTCAGAATCTGAAGACAAACAGCCAAATGGCAGTGTTTGTCCTCTGGCAGCTAAAGCTAGACAGTACCCTCTGTAGAAGTGCAACCAGTATTCATTTTCTCTGCTGGTACTGGAGAGCATTAGAATTCTGAGGAAGAATTAGGGCCCCCAGACTCCTAACCAAAGTGGAAAGCAAAAGACAAACTACCGATAAAATCAGCAGATGGTAAAAGGGAGATAATAATGAGCAGTGTCACAAGTAATGGTTGCAGCTCAGCAGCAGCCACAACATTATTGAGTGTTTGTCATGGACGGCTTGGTGTGACAGCGAGCCCTCCCCAGAAGGAGCCGTCAGCTCCCTGCAGGTCAGATGGTGCCTCCTATGGCACCTGTCCTACCTGTGCCCCATAGCATATATTTCTTCCCTCTCTCTTGACCTCTGTGACTACTTATAGATCAGAGGCTGCTATTCCAGGATTTTTGTAACCTCTTGCAGCATTTAAAAATGTGAGCCTAAAAACTCTCCTCTGTTAAGCACAGAAGTCAAAGGTGCGAGGATTTTGGGATAAGAATGCAGTGCTAATTTCAGCCACATAAAAGAATATAAGAGAAAATCAATAAGTGTAAACAGAGAAAAGAAAATCTGAAGAGAAAAATTAATTCCCCAACCTCTATGTGGATATGACTGGAATACAAAGCCTGAAAGAATTACTAGCTGGAGTTCTGTCAAAATTGTTCCCATAGGCTTTTCCTGGGTCTTTCTCTCTACAGCTCTTAAACTGGCATTGACAAAGGGAGGTACAAAACACTTATAGCGATATTTTGCTATCTACAGTCTTCTTTTCTTCTCAAGCTACACAAGAAAAGTGAACCTGTACATCTTAATAGGATTAACATTACAAGATTTCAAGTCATAGTTTCTTTCTTTAATTCAAACAAGATGGGTCAGTTCCTAACAGTACTCTAGATGGGATTATCGAAAGTCCTCAGTGGTGGCCTAATTCCTCACTTATTCAAGCCATTGGAAAGTTCTGTACTAAAAATTAGAAGTTAAGCAAACCTATTGTATCAGAGACCAATAGGAGTTGCGGTTTCAAAAGCAAGTCCTTTCCTGACTATCTCTGCTTCAGTCACTTACTTTTTATCACAGATCCGTTGCTGGTACACTGACACGGGATTCAGAACTAAATTCTCCATCAAGAAGTAAAGGAGAGACCAACTTCTTATGTTGGTCTCATCCCAGTATCAACTTATTTCAGCATTTGGGATCTTGGAAGGTCTTATGTCACGTCTGGTTTAGAAACCAGTTAGTAGGCAGGAACCATCTGTCACGGGAACATTGCCTTTTCTGTGGTTGCCATCAGAGTATCCCTACTAAATCAAGTCGCTCACAAAATGTTCTTGTTTCAAAATTAGAGACAGCCAAAACTGCAATCCTGGGGCCACTGAATGAGACTGGAAATCCCAGAAGAGAAACCTAGGGACAGGTCAAATTGGGTTGATAGTGGAGGGCACTGTATTTTCATCCACCTGTAAGTAGTTGTTTAATTTTCCAAAGCAGTTGTTTATTTTTGTCTTGTTTTGTTTTGCTTGCTTGTTGTTTTGTTGTTGTTGTTGTTGTTTGGTTGGTTTTTGTTGTTTTTTTTTTTTGCATAGAACCTCAGAATAGTGCCAGAATTTGACAGTATCCCCTTGTTCTGACTATACTGATTTGTCAGTGGGCATGGATTCACACATGCATGGGCAAGCAGAAATCCTCACTTCTGCACACAGACACTGTACTATGTATGAAAACTGCTGGTTTTGAGATTGAATTCCCTGCTTACCAAAAATGAAAGGCAAATCTGGCCTGTTTGCAGAGACTCAGGCCAGAGACATTAACAACATTAAGTTTGTGGTGGATTGTCAACATACCTTTTAGAACAAGGGCCTACAACCAGAGTGCTAGCAAAAAGGAAGGAAAACCAGAATCTGACTGTGCACTTTACAACAAGAATACAACGTGTAAGGTGCAACATGATTACCTGAAAACTATGTTTGGTCATAACTTTTACAAAAACACCTGATAGATCCAATTTGTAACCATTGGTCTGTTTTCTGTGTTCATACTCTCTGAGTATGGAATTAATCTTCTAAACTTGAATTTCAAAGAGCATTTATGTGGATTGGCTCCCCTGATCTTCTGATCCTTTCCTTCTCTGAGACACTCCTCCAGAGATCCATGATCTCCTTCTGCTTATGATAGGCAAACAGTTAATCATCTTATCACAAAGGCTGTAGAGAAAAAGCCATTTATAAATCACTAATGTATGTGGTTAATACCTTTGCAAGTACCTATTTCTCTGCATAAATATGATACATCAGCTGTAAGACTGAAGGTAACCAAAAGAGGGAAATATTTCACCTTCTATTTTTTTTAAATGCCACTGCTTTTTTTATGATGCTTTTTTTTACCACCTAGCCTTCCAGGTCCATCCTTTCATCACAAGATTCTTTAAGCACTACTAGAGAAACATGTCTCCTTTAGTCTGTCTTCCTAGGTCAGTGAAACTTAGGAGTTCCTGTCATGGAATTATACAACCATAGAATCATAGAAAGACCTGGATTGAAAGAAACTTCAAAGATCATCTAGTTTCAACCCCCCTCCTGTGGAGAGGGTCACCAACCACTAGACCAGGCTGCCCAGAGCCACATCCATCCTGGCCTTGAATGCCTCCAGGGATGGAGCATCCACAACCTCCTTGGGCAATCTGTTCCAGTGCATCACCACTCTCTGGGTGAAAAACTTCCTCCTAGTATCTATCCTAAATCTCCCCTGTTTCAGTTTAAAACCGTTCACCCTTGTCCTCTCACTATCCACTCATGTAAACAGCCATTCCCCCTCCTGTTTATATGCTCCCTTCAAGTACTGGAAGGCCACAATGAGGTCTCCCTGGAGCCTTCTCTTCTCCAAGTCCAGTTCCCTCAACCTTTCCTCATAGGAGAGGTGCTCCAGCCCTTTGATCATCTTAGTGGCCTTCCTCTGGACCCGTTCCAAGAGTTCTGCATCCTTCCTGTACTGGGGGGTCCCAGGCCTGGATGCAGTACTGCAGATGGGACCTCACAAGAGCCGAGTAGAGGGGGACAATCACCTCCCTCTCCCTGTTGGCCACCCTTATTTAATACAGCCCAGGATATAGTTGGCCTTCTGGGCTGCATCACACACTGCTGGTTCATGTCCAGCTTCTCGTCTACCAGGAATCCCAAGTCCTTCTTTGCAGGGCTGCTCTCAAGGAGCTCTTCCCCCAAGTCTGTACCCACGCTTCCAACAAATTCATGTACCCACCCATTTCTGTCTTGTGTAAATGTCTGCGTTGGGTGACAGGGGGAGTCCGCCATACAATCCAGCAAAGCTCTACATACTGCTATGAAGATCCCCTACTCATCCACTAAAGGGCCTTGATTTTTCTGCTGTAAAGGATGTTGTGACTTCACCTGCTCCTTGTCCCTATACACATACTGTTTCTCACAGTATGGTGAGTCAGCAATGCCCTCCCAGCCTGGCTGAGATGAAGCAGAACAAGTGACCTTGGATGTGCTGATAGCAGCAGGAAGAATAATCATCAGCGTCATAGCTCAAGGGCATTCCGATCCTAGTATGTGACTCAAATGCAGAAATTAGACAGGTTTAAATACATATATTCCTTAAAATGCACTTAGAAGCTTTATCCCCTTTTGTGTTGACTTCTCTTTGTCCTTTCTTTTAAGAGATGGTTCTCACTTCTCTCCTCATCCTTATATTTTCACACTGGGCATATAATATAGCTGCATTGTATACTGCTCACACTCCAGATTGACTTTTCTCCACCTACAAAAGATGCTGTGATTTTATTCACACTTTCTGATCTTGGATGAATGCATCAGACATCTGTTCAAAAACATATTTTGTGTGGACCCTGATCATGATGCTTTCCTCATTCTGTGCAGCCCTTGGTGGCATTTGAAGAGTAAAATCTACCTAATGCTAGAACAGGATATAGATGTCTAACTCCATTTTTATGATCTAAAATCTGAAAAATACCTCAGTTGCCTAGCATCTATGTTTCTGCCAAAGATATTTCCAGCTGCTAGACATGGAGAACTAACTAATTTAGAAGGTAACAAACAGATCCAGCAAAAGGCCTGAGTACTGTGGTGTACAGTGCTGCAGTGACTAAAGAATCAGAGCTCATCTCACATGCAGAATTCACAGAGTTGAGTTACATACATCCCCAGAAACACTGAAAAAAATTGTGGGTGAGGCTTCCCTGATAATTCATCTAACTTACAGCCAAGCCACAGAACTCACAAAGAAATAGTAATGCTTGTAGACAAAAATTAAGAGAAATACCCAGGTATTTTAAGTAGACATTGGGTTACTTAAACACTGGATATTGTGAATCAAAGGACAGTCACTTTCAACTCCTTTCTTTTGCCTGCAACCATCTGACACTTCTCCACTCATAAGGAAATTGGGGCCAGTGCTCTTTAATATCTTCATCAGTGACATTGACAGTGGGGTCAAATGCACCCTCAGCAAGTTTGCTGATGACACTAAGCTGTGAGATGCAGTCGACACACCAGAGAGATGGGATGGCATTCAGAGGGACCCAAACTGGCTTGAGCAGTGGCCCAGGTGAACCTGATGAGGTTCAATAAATCCAAGTGTAAGGTCTTGCACCTGGGTCGAGACAACCCCATTACCAATATAAACTGGAGGATAAAAGGACTGAGAGCAGTCCTGCTGAAAAAGACCTGGGGGTACTGGTGAATGGAAAGCTGAACATGAGCCAGCCATGTGCCCTCACAGCCCAGAAAGCCAACGATATCCTAGGCTGCATCAAAAGAAACATGACCAGCAGGTTGTGGAAGGTGACCCTGTGCTGGTGAGCCTCATCTGGAGTACTGCATCCAGATGTGGAGTCCTCAGTACAGTAGAGACATGGACCTGTTGCAGTGCGTCCAGAGGAGGGCCAAACAAATGATCCACAGAATGCAACACCTCTCCTAGAAGGAGAGAGCTGAGGCTGTTCAGCCTAGAGAAGAGAAGGCTCCAAGGTGACCTGATAGCAGCCTTTCAGCATCTAAAGGAGAGCTACAGGAAAGAAGGGGACAGACTCTTTAGCAGGATCTGTGGTGACAGAATAAGGGGAAATGTCTTCAAGCTCAGGGAGGGTATGTTTAGATTAGATATGAGGAAAAATCTTTTATGGTGAGGGTAGTGAGGCACTGGCATAGGTTACCTAGTGTTGTGGTTGATGCCCAATCCCTGGAGACTTTCAAGGCAAGGCTGGGTAAGGCCTTGGGCAACCTGACCTAGCTGTGTATGTCCCTGCTCATTGCAGGGGAATTGGACTAGATGATCTTCAGAAGTCCAACTCTAATGATTCTGTGATTCTAAATTATCAAATCACTGGAAAATATAATAAGATATTCATGAATGTGCCTGTCTTTCAGTTGAAGCTCTTCCAGTCTGAACAGCATAAATAAATAGCTTTTGTGCTGGAACTGGAGCCAGTGGAAATATTTCACAGTCTGGAGTTTAGAACACTCAACTGGAAAGGAGAAGTCCTAGAGGTGCAGACCTGCTCCACTGAATTTTTCCATGTTATACACAAAATAATGCACTGTTGCTAAGAAGAAAGGTGAGAACATCACTGTCTAGGTAGACTACAGCCTGGTAATTTGACTGAATACCTAGAGGAATAGGGATGGAAATGTTTTGATCTAGTATTCATCTCCACAGATAGAAAAGATCTGAGCATCAGACATGGCAACCTCTTCAAGCTAAGCAACAATCTGCTTATCCACTGCTGGGAGAGGTGGCGTTAACTGCTTTCATGCTTTGGATATTTAGTACGCAGCTACCAAATGTCAGTCAGGGTGCCAAAATCTGCCTCAGACCTTTCCTCATCATCTTCCTCAGGTTCAACATCACACAGAAACCTATTCCACTTAAATTCTGCCAGACTCCAAATGGAATTCCTTGAGGAATTTAATAATTTCCCAGAAAACTTTGTGTCATTCATAACCTGTTGTATTTCATCAGCCATTTGTTTACTAGCACTTGTAAAAATAACATTAGCAATTGTAGAAATTTAATATAGTGTCAGTGGTTTACGGGCTGATTTGGCCCCATTCCATGACTAGTGGGGCAGAGGGACACATGGACCCACGCCCCTGGAAAAGGAAAAGGGAAAAAGGGGAAACGGTAAGGAGATGGGCCTAACGACAAAACAGCAGAAATGATCTGAGGAGAAACAAACTAGTTTACTAAATAAGATACTGGAATGCAAGATAACACAATATAATACAATATAATTGAAATTGAAGCGAAGAAATCAAATAAATTGAGAGTGTCCGAAAACCGAAGGACTTACTGTAAGTAAGCTGAGGCAATATGGCACCTGCAACAGAGACAAGCCAGAAGGTGGAAAAAAGGGCTGTCTTGTGATCTGCAAACAGTTTTTATCTTTCCCTCTGAATGGAAAACGGTAACAGAACAGCAAACGGTCCACTTGGAAATGTAGTAGTACTTCTCTTCTGGGATATGTACCAAGAACTATCCACAATCCACAGAACTGGAGCATTAACTCTTTAATGCACTACATGATATCATGATGTGGAATACCGATAACAAAAAATCATAAAACCATGACACATATTGAGTTCTTTTTTTCATCCAGAGAAAGAGTCATATAATCAATACCGAATCTTTACAGCTGGACACAGTAAATTTTAGGTAGATTTATAAATTAACTTACTAAGAAAAAACTCACTGTATCTCTTAAGAAAGATTTATTGCTGCAATGGAAATTTCAAGAATTTCTACTTCTGAGATACAAAATTTTCAGTGGATCTAAATCCTCAGATTAGATGCAAAGAACTGACTATATGAAAGTGATTAAAAACAGGATATGGAAGAATTTTTAATGACTGTTCAAATAATGTGACAAGTTGTCCCCATGTTAAGTTATTATTGTTCTTCAAATGTGCGTCCTCTTCTTCTTTCGATTCCTGTAGCAGAATACATACCAAAATCACTTCTCGGAAAAAGAAGAGAAACATAAAAATGTCATGTGTGTAATAAGGTGGAGGCAACAGCAGAGTTGGGTGAAGGTAGCTTTTTAAGTGCTCTTTGTGGAGAGATGTAGCATTGTGGCTTAGGGAAAAGTGTCCCTATGTATGAATTAGAGGAAGAGACTGAAAGAGCAGCTATTCTCTGTCTGGAATCATCTATGGTTATCATTTCAATTAAAGAAAAAGTAATATGAGCAGCAGCACAATAAAATGTTGTTCTTGTTTTATAACTGAGGTTCGACAGGTCTTATTCCTGAGTGTCCTGAGTGAAGAGTTTGTTCAGTCAGCAGCTCGACTGCATATTCCTGGCAGCAACAATGAACACAAGCACAAGTGAAAGAAGATTAGTGTAGATGTCATTTAGAGTTGTTGGAAGTCATTAGTCATCTTCGCAGAGTAAGAGTGGAGGTGATACCCTGCACATAACATGTCAGCAAAAGGTGACAGAAAGTCCTTTCTGACTTGACAAGGGCACTTGACAGTGCTTTTCCTTATCAGAGTTGACCACTAAGTTGGAACAGGAACTTTGTGACTGAAAATAGTCATTAAACAAAGAGAAGTTTTTGTTTCCTACTGCAGTTACTACAATACAACTGATAGACTCTCCTGAGGGGTGCCTTAACTAGCACCCACAGAGCCAACATCATAAGGGATGATATTTTCAAACCATGTTATTTGGAAGCAATATTTGGAAACTATGATATGGTGGAAAAACATAGTGAGTATTGGCAACATTTTTCTTGACAGAAGCTCTGTAACCCATCCTGGAGATGGACGCTATGGGTTTTGACAAAACACAAGAAATCATACAAGCACAGAGCATGCAGGAGGACAGAGAGGGTATCTATTACATGATCTCACTGTATAGGGGACACAATATTTGTGGATGGGAAATTATTATGTGTCATGAAGTGACTTGTATTTTCCCATGTTTTATACTTATAATGAACTTATCTACTCAACACAGCCTTAATTTCTGCTATTAGATATTAGATGCTACCCCGTTGTATAATTCTACTCTCCTACATGTGAAACTAATTCCCAATGACTTAAGTGGAAACAGAACTGAAATATTTCCTGTTTCAGAAAGTGCTGCACAATGTGTGTATTGAATATCTGTAGCTTTTTAGAAATTCAAGGGTTATTGGACCAGACTGAAGGGCCCCATTTCTGCCAACCTTCAAGTGAAACTTTCCACTAGATACTGTAGTTTCCACCTGAATAATGTCGTTTTCTTTTCTGATGTTTTGTTTGAAGTGTTTGTATACACTAAGAGTTTGTATTTGTAAAGGCAAAGTTTTATCCAAGTAAACACATGAGCAGTTCTAAAGGATTTCAGGGGAATACATCTTGTACTAGGACTGAATTAGACATCCTTTCACTATCTCTTTGTAAGAAGCTGTCTCTTTGCTAAGTCTAGATGCTAATCATGCCCTCTTTCTTGAATCTCTAGGCTTATTGTTTTTTCCCCCTAAATTCTCACACACTCACTGTCTGCCATCTTTGCTAGTGACCATAAAATGCCTCTTCTGTCTCAAATACTGAGGCAGTATTATTCCTTCTTGGATTTTTTTCTCTTAAAACTGGTATTTCAAAATTTTTTCAGGATATTAACTGATCCCAGCAATTGCCTTCCTCTTTTTCTCCTACAGTGGAGAATGCTCATTCATTTTTTTTAAAAAGTCCAGTCTTGCCTTGTCTCACATATGATGTCCTGCGATGCACTGAGCCTCTTCTGAAGAAGACATGCTTTTAGACTACTTATGTTCCAGATGAGCTTGTTAATTTGGGAATTACTATTATTTCCCTTCTAGTCTTTCTTCATTTATGACAGGCCTTGGACCTCACCTTGCTGGTGTTTAGAGAGTTGGCTGGTGGGCTGTGCACCTTACGGACTGTGAGCCAGGGGATGGTTTGATAACTGCCTTGTGTTTCTATCTCATGGAGAGCTCAGACTCCCAGGAACAAGAGGTTAATTGGAACAGATGGTATTTCAGAAATTGTATGATGCCCAGAGATCACATCTTTCCTTTTCTAAGCCTTTTCTATGGTGTTGGACTGCATGATCTCTCTTGTTCTTCTCACACTGAGTTCCTTTTCATCTTTTGAATTACTGCAAACAATGGCAATCTTTACAAATACTACAAGCCTTCTTTTTTATATGAGGCATTCTTCCCTCTAGGGATACAAGTGATCTGAGCTGAAGCAAGAAGTAATTAAGGTCATTTTTAAAAGCTGTGTTTCCCACTGTATAGCCTTAGCGAAAGTTGTGTCTAATTTATACTTTTGTGGTGTGCTCATGCACTCTGCTGTTTTTGACCTCTTCCTCTGAAAGACACTTGTATAACTTCAAAGAGGTTTCGGATTTACTTTAAGTGTCCCCAAAAGGGATGATGTAAAAACTTCTTGACTTCAGACCATTCTGCCTCTCTCAGAGTGGGAAACAAACAGAGACTTCCCATATCTCTGGAAATCTGCTCTTTGCTGGGTTGAAAGGATGCAGCAGAAGTACCTCTGAGACTACATACAGAATTATGTCCCAGTACTACTTCTGTTAGTGGGAATGAGAAAAAACGTGAAGGGCTCCCCCTCCTCCCAGTGATTCATGTCCCAGAGCTCATTATTATGAAAAGCAGATAAAGAGGTAAGAGATGGAAACTAAATCTGAAATCATAAACTCATTAACAGATATCTATGACCATCTCCCACATGGCCGTGAATGTGGGCCATCAGGTATTTCTGAATAGCTGTTGAGGTCTGAAATGTACCACAGGGAGAACAAAAGTTTCTTCACTGAGTACACCTCCGCAGCAGCCTTGTGGTGTGGTCGAAGTAATACAAAGGAGTAGGTGTAAGCAAAAGAATGGAGCTGAGAGATACTTGTGGTCTTTCTCAGGTGTTGGCCAAACCACCTGTTCTGTTCACAAAGGTTCAAATACTGCAGTGCATATTCTGTGTGACCACTTCCTTGCTGGAAATCAGTTAAATCATCCTGTGATTGAGCTAGGGGTTTATATGTTGCTGTGAAATCAAAGCCAAGATAAATCCTATGTAAAACAGTAAGAATTTCCTGTAATTTGTCACCAACTTCCCATCCACCCCATAAGTGAATACACCATCTCACTACATCTCTTCCAGCTGTTCCATAGGGGACTATATCACATCAAGGCTTATCTCCAAGCAGCTCTGAAAGCTAGTTAGTGTGGAAGATTTTCTTAATCTTCGGCTGGGAGTGATGGAAAACTGCGAAGGTTTAAGACAAATCTCTCAGCCCATCAGGACAGACATAAAAAGTGACTGTTTTTTTGGCATTATTGCCCCAGTGTAAATTACTGCCTTAGTAGAACTACTCTGCTGACTTTAACGACTGTAAGAACTGGAACCTCATAGTCTATTCATCTTGTGACCTGATTGTCATGTTTTCTTGGAAACCTTCTGGACTTGGGCAAACCCTGAAGTTTCTTGGAAACCCTGAAACTCTTTTCAAGGATCATTTATAAGTGTCACCTTAATCAGTTTGAAATCATATACCTAGAAACAGAACCTAGTCATAGGTAATACTATGGGTTCTTTTGTTAGGAGTTATAAGACAAAAAAATTAATTTAGATTAGAAAAAGATAGATAAAGTTCATATAAAATCAGGGAAAGCAAGCAAGCAAGCAAACAAATAAAACACCTTATAAAGTCAGAACTCCTGTATCACAGATAACTAAGACGTTAGGAAAAAGCTAAGCTTAATTTTGAAATATTGAAGTCTCACAGTTTGAAGATGGTCAGAAAAATTACAAACCAACTGTGCTCCTGTCCTGTTTTGGGCTGGGATAAAAGTAATTTTTTTCCTAGTAGCTGGCATGGTGCTGTGTTTTGGATTCAGTTTGAGAATAATGTTGATAATACACCGATGCCTTAGTTGTTGCTTAGCAGTGCTTACATTAAGTCATGAACTTTTCAGCTTCTCATAACTGTAGAACTGACTGTCAGAAGAAGATTGTTGAACTTTGAGGAGTCTTCCCTGTGGGGTGTCCCAGCTCAGGGTAAGATAAAGGTTCACAGCCCACTTCAGTCCTGGAGAGCTCAAAGGGTTCTCACTTGAAATTCCTATTTCTAGAATTGTAAGATTATTGACTTTTCATCAGTAATTTTCCATGATTCAAGTATTTTTCTTTTTTTTGGGAGGGCTATGATTCAGATTGTGCAACTCCCCTTAACACATCATCACATCTTTGTCAATTAGCCTTTTCACAGGAAATAAGGATATGGTCAGGAGAGGACTGATCATCCCATGCCTGAAGGACACTGACAAGTGGGGAATGATGTTGGGTCTGGCTCCACCATGCACACTCTGTAGATGATATAGCAGTGATGCCCTGACAGCTCTTCTCTGAATCATAAACTGGACATGCAGACAATAACAGAATGGTGCCATGCCTAGGAAGAGCTTCTCCACCATTGGAACACAACTCCATATCTTGCGTTTAAAAAGAAAAGAAAACCTGGATCTCATTCATGGTTTCGTGTCAGGGGAATCCTATTTCACACTTCACTAAAGTTCCCAGTCAACTTCACTATTTCACATACCTAAATAAAATAAATGTACCTAAACAAAATAAATATAGAAATGAGACTCTCCCACACAGGAAATTATGAAAATCTAGAATCTTGTATCATTTAAAAGCAGAGTAGTAGAATGTATTTCTGTCAGAGAAGATCATTGCTGCAGCACAGCCAAGGAGATTTTACCTTTTTTTAATATCCTAATAAAATTTCAATTTATTCACAAATATTTTATTAGAGAACTTACACTTTCAGAGGAACTGTTCCAAAGAGCTTTTGGAGATGGCTATCATCACTGAAATGAGAATAATCACAGACTGAAATAGAAGAAAAAGGTATTTGGTTGCCTGCTACCCCTAGTAATACCAGTGATTAGGTTGGATTCCCTTGGGACTCAATCTAATTAGTGAGACTATGCTATTGATATGGGATCTATATATACAGCCAATACTTTAGAGAAGATAACACCATGTCTTTTTGTGAAGGACTATAGTTTCCAGTATGCTTTCTGTGTTTCATGAAATCGTAGAATCACAGAATGGTTTGGGTTGGATGGTATATTTAAAGATCATCTAGTTTCAAGTGCTCTGCCATGGAGGTTGAACACCTTCCAACAGATCAGCTTCCTGAAAGTTTAGCTGGGTCCTACCACCAGGCAGCATCATGGTGAGAAACAGTTGAAGCCTCTTCATGGTGTCAACAGACACAAACCAGGATTATCGAAAAAGGCTTCTCAATATCTTTTAGTATCTCTCAGCGCTGTCCTTTTTTTTCTTGACGCTTCCTTCTCCTTGCACTGAAAGTTCTGATGTGAACACTCAAAGTAAATTGGGATAACAATCCAAAGTTCCCCTTGTAGGAATTCTTCAAGGGTTCTTAATATTGTGCAATATTCCTTCTGTCTTTTTTTCCAAAAATCTGTGTACACTCGTTGCAAAGAAATCTGTGGCATCAGGATAGAAAAAGAGAGAAAAATGAAATGTAAAAAAAAAGAAACAAAAAAGCTTGAGGAAAATTCCTCAGACACAGAAGAGTATTTGTGCATAATTCAGCATACATTCTATTTCTTTGTTTGTTTGCTTGTTTTTTTATTGTAGAGATAGAATACCAAGATTCAGTGGTGCCAAATGCCAAGAAGAAGCCTTGATCCAAGAATAAAAGGCTGATGCATCCCTACCAAAACTGTTAATGTTCAAGTTCTTTTGATCTTTTGCTTCCACTAAGAAAATAAACTGTCCACAAACTGTAAAATCAGTGATGTTTTGGATACGTGATAGAAAGAAAAGCAAAAATTGAGTTGTTACAAATTCTTGTCTCTATTCCTTGCGTTCCTTGGAAATCTCTAAGAAGATAAGTAAATTACATATACCAGTGAAAGATCTGTTGCAGCATTGAGTCTGACAATTGTTACAGAAAGTAGTTTACTGTTTTGAAGGCATTAATACATCAATATTATGGCTTTTTCTTCTTATGAAAGGTTTCATTTTGTAAAGAAGTAGATGAGGACAGGCTTCCTGTAGTTATTTAAAGTAAAAGCCTGGAGTGATTTTAAACTCAGTCAAAAAGAATATTCAAGCTGCAAACTCCTGGAGCAGAACAAAACTACATTGTTCATGGTATATTTTGGGGTTGATTTTTACTGATGTGGTCAACACTCAGATTTGAACAATGCTTTAGAATACCCTACTTCTATCTGAGAGTTGTATTTGTGGTATTGCAAAGACTGCAAAGCCACTGAATTGGGAAACAGAAAGGAAAATCATTTCTCTGGCCAGCAGATCTTTCAGCACCTTCATTTTTGGCAAATGTTCTTGTAAGGAACCACTTCTGTGTTGGTGTGTCTTAATAAGCCTAATGCCATGGGAGATGGGTGATACAGCCCAGTTCATTACTGGCATGTGGACTTAGTAGACTCAGGGAGATGGCGGCTAATTAGAAGAAAAGCCACTTTAAGGCATATTGTTTCACACTATCTAAAGGGAGATACTGATAGTCATAGTAAATGGGTTGACCAACCAGCCAAACATTGCTACATATCTTGAAGATTGTTTCGGTCATACCAGACCCTGTATCCCTACAAGGAGTCTTTGCATTGAGGAATTCTGAAGCGCAGCTTGCTTACAGACTGCAAAAACAAAAGCACAACAGTGCTGCAGTTTCAAACATTTTCAGAAAGTTAAAAAATGGTCTAAAAAAAAGCATGCATTAGACAAATTGTAAGCAGAATTGAAACTAGTGAAGACCATGTGATGTTTGCTTTAATGATAGATAAAAATAAAACCAGGAAAAAAATATTGAAAGGTCATAAAAATCCAAACCTAATGTCCTAAGACAGTTCTCATGAACAAAATAACACATTTTCTCATGAACAGACTCTTTCCATGTGTCTTTACCTCTAGAAAGCTTTTCCTGATGTTACAATGACTTTGTTTTGCTGCAGGATTAGTGTGTTCTATGTCCTGCTCACTGCTGGCATGGACAGCTGAACAATCTCTTCTTCACTAGTCTTCAACATATCTTAGGGCAGTTATTACCTTCTATACCTTTTCCACTCCTGTTCCATTACTTTTTTTCCTTTGGGTAAACAATCCCAGTCATTTTAATCTTTCCCATAGGTCATGAACTTCAATAATTACAAAGAAAACTTTGGTGAGCTTTGGGAACATTTGTCTCAAATGAATTCTCATTCTGTAAATCAGAGATGAAAACCTCAAGAATGTGTGACTGCTACTGCAAACGGGCTTTCTAAAGAAAGAGGCCAGAATGTATTGAATGGAAAACAACCAGAAAGCCGAAAAAATTGTTCTCAGGTTCTGGGAAATGGGACACCACCCTGTGCTCTACCAGCATAGCAAGATGGTAGAATTAGAAACACGTACACTACCAGTAGAAGTAGCCAACAGCATGCAGTTCAGTTAACTTTTCAGACTGAGAGAAGGTAAAAATAATAATTGTTTCAAATAAAGTTTTCAACTAGGAAAAAAAAAAAAAAAAGAAAAAAGAAAAAAAAAGAAAAAAAAACACTTGCTTTTTATTCCATTGCTATTCTAGTGAAATATTTGAAATATTTTTGTTTCTCTCAGTTCAGATTGCTCACTACTAGGATGTTCCCATGATGTTAAGTGATGTGAAAGATTTACCTTTGCTCAATATTAACAAAATCATGAGGTAGCATTTCTTTTGTGTAATGCATGGTGGCATCTCCCTCTGGTACTGTGATTTATTATACCCACTCTACATTTTGCAAAATGATGCATGTTGCCAAGATTCTTTAATGAAAGCTGATGCCTGGAGAAATATTTCCTCAGAATAAAGAGTACAAAAGGCCACTGCCTGGCCTCTCCACATCTAAGGTGATGCATGAGACAGTTTCTCCAACACAGCAAACCATGGAGTTACATTTTTCTTATGCAAATTACTGTAAGATTTAGTTTTTCAGAGGTCCATAGATACTTAATATCTATTTCCCATAGAATGAGAAACCTGAAGACAGTTCCTTGATATGAGATATCAAGGATACTAAAATTTACTTAGGCAAGTTTAGGCAAGAGAGACCAATGATCCTTGCCATGGCACAAGCTACCTGTAATGTCTCGCTTAAAGGCCTTGAAGAGGCAATATTTTTCTCAATACAAAATAATAGGTTTTTTAGACAGGAGTGCAGGAATTCTTTTGTATACTTAAGATTTTAGACTGAATGCAATCTGCCTGTTCTAAATTCCAGTACAAAAATGCTGGCCCATTCCACTCCTGAACCTTGCCTGTGATTTCTTGAGCTCAAGCCCTCAACTCCATGCTATGATGTGTGATCTCTGCTGAACTGCCCACTAATGTATGAAGCCAGTTTCCCTCCATATAAAGTAAAATATAGCCTCCTACATAGATATGTAGCCATGTAAACAAAAATAAATAAATAGATAAAAAATCAGTTTGCATTTTAGTTATCCGTTAGTGTTTAAGAAATAACTATTGTACTCCTTAAATTGATAGACCTTGTAACAACTATATACCAAAGCAGTGAGACTCAAGAAGTCAACATCCCATTGAAGAATATTATTTGACTATTTGCTGCTTTTCTCTTCCATGTTTGGGAAAACAATGAAATATAGTGAAGAGTGGGGAAAGGAAACAAACAAACCAACCCTGCACCTTTTTAGCCCTAATATGATATTCCTGCAATTACAGTATCTTTTTCTCATCTGCATTTCTCCAGGACCGTGCTGATCCACCTGTTGCAAGGAACCATTTGAGCTGTGGAGTTCCACTGCTGCAATAAGCAAGGTCTGTGAGATGTTTTAACATTGGTCTCCACGTGCTACTGCTTTTCTATAACATGAGTGAAGTTGAACGCAAATCATAGGACTACAATATTTGATGGGAGGTACTAAGTGAGAATGAGTTTTCCTGCCTCTGCTCGAAGATTGACAGGTGCAGTTAGATAAACTTAAAGGCTTTATACCAAGAAAATAAATATTGTGTGATACACATGATGAAATACCTTGTGTCTTGACAACATATGAAGAAAAGGCACCCTTTTCTAGCAGCAAAGAGTTTGCTAACTTGTACGAGAGGAGGAGAAATCCCTTGGTCTACATAGATTACAGGCAATGGAATATTCTTTTATCTGAACTAATGTCTATATCTGCTTTCCTCTAAATTAAGTGATCCAGCTTTGTGCATTTTCACTGATATGATGTGATACACACAAGCCCAAGCTCCTTCCCAAACAGTATTGATTTAGGCAGTGTTTCCAGCCTTTATTTATGTAATTGTCTTGAGCTATCCATAGCTTAGTATCAAGTATCAGGAAAAATTTATTTGATGAATGAAAGCAAAGAATCTGTGTGCTGGAAAATGATGTTTTTCACTGTTGTTTCTCTGAAAGGTTTCCAACCGCACTACCATTTATCGCTGCTTCATTGTACTCAATGTATGGACACATATTAAGGTTATTTAAAATGGTTTGTATGTTTTGTGTTTGTGTAGGATTGTTAATGTAGGTCTTTCTCTTTTTAAAGTTGCAGTTTCATAACCCATTCCATTTCCTTTGCAG
>JAOWBP010002052.1:50383203-50400419 GCA_028571105.1 Tragopan temminckii | reverse complement strand
TACTCAATGTATGGACACATATTAAGGTTATTTAAAATGGTTTGTATGTTTTGTGTTTGTGTAGGATTGTTAGTGTAGGCCTTTCTCTTTTTAAAGTTGCAGTTTCATAACTCATTCCATTTCCTTTGCAGTGCAATAAAGCAGATTTTCCTGTCCTCCAGTGATTTTCTGGTCTTCATTCAGAATTCCCACACTAAACGTAATATAGCAGGTTTATTCCAATCATAAAGTGAATATACACGGGGTGATTTCTGCTGTGTAGAGACTTTATTCATCTTATGGGAAAGCTAATGCATATAACACTAATATATGAATGCAATGCAGTATCTAAAGATATATATCCTCAGGAGGCAATTTATCTGAAGAGCCGTTTTTCTGGTGTTCATTCATTTGTGTGAAGGTGGTATTCCCAGACTGAAAATGAAGCAAATGAAGGGACTTCCCTCGTGCAAAGTGATGGATGATGATTTTGTTGCTACTGTCAAGAGATGTATTAGACTAGGTTTCTCATTCTGAAGATGCTAGATGAAATGGGATTAATTTCGTGACCATTTGGGAGACTGAATTTCCATTCTTAATTATAAAATGATGCCCTATTATAATTTTCTCTGAGGTACCTTGATGATTGAAGCTGAGTTACTTGACTCAGGGACACAAAGAGGTTCCAGAAGGCCCAAAGGCAAAAGTTTAGGCAGATGATTTACATAGTAGGATGTACCACACTATAAAAAAATACATTTCATTACAGAAACACAAGACAGACTGCCACACCAACTCTCCTCCTCTCTGCTCCTCCAGATAAGAATGGATTTTTATGAAACAGCTGGAGTGCCATGATCCGAAAATACAACACACCTGAGAAACTATGTAACAAAATTTTCCAGATATTTCTCTTAATGTGTGACCTTGCATTTTTCCAACATTTCAAATAAACATGTGCTTATATGAAATAATTTACATACAGCATCACTCATTTTTCTGCCCAAGACAACTGATTTGCCTTGCCAATCTGTTAAGCCTTTGCTCAGGAAAGGAGTGATGCCTGGAAGTTCTCTGAAGTCAGGAAAGACACAAATGGTAGAACTTGACTGACTAAATACAGTATCATTTTAGAGGCACTACACTATTCTTTAATCCTATATAGTCTCCAGTTGCAATCACAGCGTGCTTCAGGTCCATGAATCCAGTGCTGCCCTTGCAAGGAGTCTGAGGATTTAAAATAATGTGAGACACGATGTCCAAACAGAACTGAGTACAGTTCTTACAGATAGTGATGCGATGGAACCAGTGTTGGTACTGAAGGGGCAGTGATGTAAACCCTGCTGAAAAGTTCAGCTTCATGGCATTGCTATGCCATTACACTGCATTGGTACCACCAGAAACTTATTCAGCCTAAGTGATATTCACTGATGAGAAGCACTGGTGAAATCTAAGGCCACAATTCATAAGTGTGTCCTGACTGGCAGTTATTCTGTGGTATTGAGGTTTGGATTTTTTTGATTGGCACTAGTTAGTGTAACAGGATTACCTGAGTAGTAAATGATGGTTGTGCTGATTTATCAAAAGTAAATTAATGTAACTTATCACACTGAGTTTCTCTCTAGTGTAACATGATGAGATGCAAGGACTAGCTGTTATAAATTGATACTCTGGCCTGGATTTTCATGAAACAAATGGATATGGCTACATTTCCCTGAGACAATGATAGATGGGGTTAGGTTTTGTTGATGTTCTCTGATGCATGATGGTACAGTTCTTTAATATAAACAAATCCATGTCAAGAAGTATCCTTGACTCTGATATTTGAGACTGGGTTTTTCCTTTTTGGACAAAAGGAGAATATACAGGCACTCTTTTTAATTGTTCAGTGATGTGATGCTGTATTTCTCCGCATTCCCTGAGTTTTGGGGAAACTCATTCTTATGCATTGCTATGCATTAAGGACTAGCAGGTTTTTTATACTACAGTAAAACACTGCAACATGCATAAATAGCTATCAGCAAAAATGAGGCTGTTCCATCATCTGCGTCAGTAATGCCAGCTCACAGGTAACACCTTTCATCAAGCAAGCCAATCTCATACAAGGCTAAATAATAAAAGTAACCATCATTTTATTAATCATTTTCCTGCACTTCAGCAGCTTTCTTGGTTATACATAAATAATACAATTTTCTTCTTAGGTTAGAAGGGGAGCCCTACTATTATATAGCAGGTATTCTTTGCAGTCTTCAGCCTTATTCATCATTTGCTACTGGTAAATCTTTGTCATTCAGGATGTTTTACATCATCAAATACATTCTGATTGCTTTTATATCACAGAAAAAGAATGCAGGTTTCAGGGGAAAAAAATAGAATACTAGTGGCAATAAGCTGTATTATTTTTTTCCCATCTCACATATAAATCAATTCTTCAAAATACGTTTTTCTTTATTCAAATTCTATTAGGGAATCAAATTCTCAGACATCACTGGGCATCAGAGAAATCTAGATCTGTGTGTTTCTTTCCACATAAAGGGGAGTCAACATATTTTACATACATGACAGCATTACAATTTAAATTTCAGCTGTTGTGATCTTTGCTCTCTCGGTCTGCCAGCAATTGCATTGAATACTGGAACTGTTGGAGAAAATATAAGGAAAAGTAAAAGTGAAAAAAGTTAAGTAGTAAAAATTCCTGTGTATAGGTATTCCAAAAATATTCAGGTGGCCTTTGAAGATCTCCTTGGAGGAGATTTCACAACCTCTCTGGGCAACCGTGCCAATGCTTTGCCATCTGCACAGCACAGAAGTGCTTTCTGAGGTTCAGATGGAGCTTCCTGTGTTGCAGTTTGTGTCCATGGCCTCTAGTCCTAGAACTTGGCACCTTCTTTTTGCCTGGTTCCATCCTTCTTGCACCCTCCCTCCATGCTTTAATATACACTGAGGAGATACCCCTGAAGCTCCTCTTTTCCAGGCTGAACAGTCCCAACTCTCTCAGCCATTCCTCAAAGGAGAGGTGTTTCAGTCCCTCAGCCATACTGGTGGCCCTTCATTGGACTCTTTCCAGTATGCCCATGCCCTCTTGTACTGGGGAGCCCAGAATTGGACACAGTGCTCCAGATGTGGCCTCACCAATGCTGAATAGAGAGGGAAGGATCACCTCCCCCAGTACCTGGCAGCATTCCACCCAATGCAGCCCAGGATACCATTAGCCTTCCTTGCTGCAAGGGCACATTGCTGACTCATGTTCAACTTGGTGTTTACCAAAACCTCCATGTCTTTTTTTTAAATCTGTTTTCCAGATTGTACTGGTGCCTTGGGCTGTCCCTCCCCACGTGCAGGATTTTGCACTTCTAGTTGTTGAACTTCATAAGGTGTCTGTCAGTCCATTTCTCCAGCACGTCCCCATCCATCTGGACGACAGCACAGTCTGGTGTAGCAGACAGTCCTCCCAGTTTTGTGTCTTCTGCAACTTGCTGAAGGTTCATTCTGCCCAGTCATCCAGCTCATTAATGAAGACATTGAAAGTGTAGATAGCTGAGGCTTTTATATGAGGATCTTATGGGGGATTGTGTGGAAGTCCTCACTGAAGTCCGGGTACACAATGTTCATTGCTCTTCTCCCATCTTCTAGGCACGTCACTTACGTTCATCATATTAGTAAAGCATGATTTCCCCTTACAAATCCCAGTAATTGATGGGATGACTTCCCCTCAGTAAAGCTAACTAGTGATGATTATTTATCTGTGCGACCTATTGTAGGGAACCTGCTTTAGCAGGGAGGATAGACTCAAAAATTTCTTGAGGTCCCTTCCAAACCCTGCAATTCTATGATTCTGTGATTTAAAAACGGTAATATCCAGGGTATTTATAAACATTTAAAAATGGCAATACCCAGGTTCTTACCAGTATTAGGATTTATTATGGATTTAGTCTAGAGTAAAAGTTTTTGAAGAAAGTTTTGTGGTTGCAACTCAAACTGACATGTCCCTTTGCTCCTTAGAGTCTTGATCTCACAACTATCTGGCAGTGAAATGTCCATGCTCTGTCTCAGCCTTTTAACATCGTAGCTGTGGAAGCCATGCTCCTACAGTTCTTCTACTTGGGCCTCTTCATACAATGAATATTTAAATATTTAATCCAATATTTATACTAACAGTAGACAGTATTTCCATTTATAATAGTCCATGAGAAGCCTAGGAGTTCAAAAATAGTGCACAGAATAGATGGCCATATCCATTCAACTATTACCTCAACTTCATAAGAAATCCACGTTTCTCTGGGTGCTGGTCCTCATGAGGCCCAGGGACTCATGTGAAGGAGATGCCTCTAGTATAATATGCAATTGCAGCACTGATGTTCTTTGATGCTTGCTGAATGTTGGTGGAGACCAAACAGTGAATGTGAGCACAGTGAAGTGGTGGGTGGTGTCTTTCAGCAGTGGCAATGGCTACAGTGGCTCACCTCCACTGGTGCAGACTTTTACAGGTGTGACATGCAAGCTCTTGCTCATCACTGGGGAAAATGCCTAGCTCGTGGTGGTGAATAGTTGGAAAATACATGTTGTAGCTGAGAATTTGATCTATAAAATGGTGTTATTTTTCTCTTTGTATCTGTTGTAGTTTCTATGGAAATAAATAGGAGGCATTAATTTCAGAGCAATCTGCATCGTTTCACTTGTATTTTCTCACTAGTTCTTCAGAAAAGCCCAGCTTTATAAAGCTATACTTTTCCATATACTTTCCATATACTATTTCCATATATATTTTCCATATACTATGGAAAATAACTATCATTGTTTATCTTGGAGAGACACAGATTCATGTTTTCCATTTACAGTTTAAATATGGTATGTTAGGGAAATTCCATGTCTTTGGATCTGGAAAAGGATCCACATGTTTCTAACCAAAGCAGTCAGCCAACTGCAGTTCCCGTCAGCCAGGAAATCACCAGCATCACGCCATTTTAAGCTGTGCAAGAGTATGGTCATTCATTCATTTCGTAACCCAGTAACCTCAGACTCACTTACATGCAAATGTTCTCCCACCTGCACTGTTCTACTGCAGAAGCAAGCTCTGTGTGTGTTTCTGCATTTCATTCCTTACATCTCAGTTTTTGTTGTGCGTTTTAGCATTCACCATCATTTGGTGTGGAAGGAATTGTTCTCAGGTGAAACAGACATGATACATCATCTTACATTAGGGAAATTCAGTTTGCTGCAATAGCTCTCAATCAAGAAATCCATATATAAAATGATTCATGAAACAGTGTCTTCCTGGAACAAACAGCCCCATGGAGTCGGGTCTTCTTGATTAAGTGTGATGAATGATGTTCTGGTTTTTCTGTCTGCAATGATCTGTGAGACCTGGCATCCTGAAAGAAAAAGGATGCATCAGGCTGGGCTTCTTAAAAGACAGCGATAAATAAGATTTCTTCCATGTTATACAAATCATAGAGTAGGTTTTACTGCTGTGAAAGAATTCCGTTTCTTTCTTTCTCTTTCTGTCCCAAATAAAGAGCTACGTCGAGCTACATTTCTTGATTTCAGAAAGCCTGCAGTAGGCCAGGAGAAAGAGACGACCTGTGTCAGCTGTCACTTTGTCCCACGTGCTGCCGTGCTCTCCGTGGGACGCAGCGAGCTCCGCAGGGCTCGCAGGAGCCCTGCATGGCTCCATTCGCCTGGCTGTGCTGACCTCTGCTGGTGCTTCGCGGAGGAAGGACGCTCACATACGTGCCCATTCGAAGTAAACTATTTTGCTCTATTTTTAACGTCTGGAGTTGTGCTTGCCGTGTAATGACTTGGTCATCTGAGTCATTTGCTGCACCATCACAATCTCTACAGTCTCTAGAGTTTTCCGGTCACTCCCATATTGCCCTTCCTAGTGTTATCAGAGCAGCTTTACCCTCTGGACTGGGCTCACTGTTTAAATGGGCCTTTTCATTCGCACAAAAGTTCAAAAGTTCAAATGTTCAGAAGAATGAGATTCATCCCTGCCTAATGGTTTCTGCCTGGAAAAATATTCCAAAACTCTACATCGGTGCAGTCATCATGTACAGCGATTTCCAGGGTCCATTTTCAGAATGATTCCTGCCATTTTCTCTTCAGGTGCATGCAGAATATCCTTTCACTGCCTGAAAAGGAACTCTTGATGTTTCACTGGGAATTCCACATTTGTGAGGTTTGAATGAAGCCAGAACTGAAACTCCAGGAAGGACTTAGAGGTCTCTTTATGGGCCTAGTCTTATACTTACGGAAGTGGCCCAATTCAGGGCAGAACATGGAGTAGGGAGCTGTATGCAGTTAGGTCAGCAAAAGCTCGGAAGGAGGGAATGCTTGGAGTCTCACACCTCTCCTTTCTGAATAAGGTGGCCTGAGTCATTCTTGTGTATACAATTCCTATAGGTGCCTCCTGTGCAACTAAGCAATTTCTTCCTTCACCTGGGAAATAAATACTCTTCTCACTTCAGTGCAACTCAGTGAGGAGGTAGGTGTTGGCTCTTCACACCTTTTTGGTCAAGGTTGTTCAGCAGCACAAAGATGAATTCAAGATTCTCTGTGCAAAATAAATCAATACCTAGTAATCTAGTGATTATCTATTAGGTAATGCCCACATTTTTTAATGAATTTAGTGCTTCAGGACTTGACCTCTAATTAACATCGTTGTCCTTTGCTACCTTTCAATGTTCTGCCTTAATTTTGGTTATTCTCTTAGGTACCTTCTTCACAAGGAAGTAAGGAGTGTTATTAGAATGTTCATTTCTCCAAAGAAAGAAAAGACCTTCTTTTTCTTTTTTGGTTATTAATTATATCATAAGAGTAGAATTACAACCCAAACACCAATAGTTAGCAACTAACATTTGTATAATGATCTGTTCCTAAATTATAACCTTGTTTGTCTTCTGAGCTACATTGAAAGCTGCAAAATTGCTTTCATTTCAGTTTCCCAGAAAGAATGATCTTTCCCCCATTCCCTGTTTTAAGTGGCCATCCCTTCATTCATTTGTCACACAAATAAGGAGGCTGAATCAATTAATCAAAGGCTTGCAGAGCAATGTAATGGTTGGTTAAACTTTGCTTTCAATGTAGAATTCAGCCTTAGAAATTCTTAAGTAGTGTTTTCTTTCTATGAAAACTAACCTTGAAGCTGACAAATAACATTTTTCTTTTAATTTTCTTTTGGTATTGGCCTTATTCTGCATCAAACTGAAAAGCTGCAATAAAAATCATGACTGTAACCTCACTTCCAAGGCTTGTCTGTTAAAACATGATACTACTGCAGGCTTTTGGTTTTGTACTTCTAATTTAGTGCAAGGGTAAGGAAAGGGCAGGAAAGAAGAAAACTTCTAGAAAGGTTAATTAATGGTTATGTAAATAGAAAATCCTTGTCCCAGCTGTGCACTAATGTTTTATTACAATGGTTTATTGCATGTCATAGGTATAGGTCTGGAAAATGGTAGCAAGCTGGCTCCTTATCAGATTCCTGGTTAGAGACTTTACGACATTTTGAGAAATTTTATCTGGAAAGAGTAATGTAAAGTGAGGTGGACTTTGCTGTCAGATTGTGCTAAACAACTGGAGATATAGTTGGCATGTGAGAGGGTGGAAAACCAAAATGGAGTCCAGCCAGTTAGAGACAAGAAATGAGATGGAAAACTTCTTCAAACAATAGGAGACTCCTTTGGTTACCTCACTGAACTCTTGTACTTGAGGTCTAGATGTTTATCCATAAAAAGGCCAGAAAGCAACTCAGAGGAATATCTTAAGCATTATCTCCTTTCCAAATATCTGAATCTGTGCTATCTTCCTTAAAATCTCACTGGATGTAAGTCACGCACTTGGTCTCAAGCAACAGCAGTTTACACTTAGAACTAAAAATGCAAAAAGTTTTGTTCTTAAAATGCATTTTGAGAACAGCATTTTTCAACTTCAAAAAAGATTGTATCTTTGTAATTTGCTGGTGTCTTATGGCAGTTTTCATCTGTATAGTTATCAGAAGCTAAATAACATATGTCACAGAGACAACAGAATCTACAGACCAGTCATGATACCATAATCTAAAGGCAGGTGCACATATTATATCTATACTTTCAGATGGGATGAGCTTGTATTTAACCAGTAGTGTCTATCAACATGCCATAATACACAGTAAAAGCAAGAATGGTCTTTATGCTTATTGCTTTTTGGAATTAAAGAGGAAATGATTTTTCATTGCTTAGTAAAGGTAGTAACAGACAGGTTTATAACAGTTTATAACAGTTCATGGAGATGTTTGTTGGTGGTTGACTGTCAAATGTAGGACCACAAGCAAGTGAACTGAATCATAATAATAACTCTTGAGTTGTTTCTAAAAAATGTGTAGAGAAAATGGCAAGGTGTCTTTTGTGCAAGGAACAAAGAAGTGCTATAAAATCAAACCCAGGAATTAAAGGAGAGGCTATCATTCTGCCTTAAGACTGGATCAAGTACTCAGTCATTCGTGACAGATGTCCATCTAATCCATTTGAATACACTTTCCTTCATGCATACTCCATAACCATTAAATCTACTCTAGGGCTTAAGCAATATAAAGGTTTTCCTAAAATCTCTAAAGCTTCCTTGCTGTATTCAGGCATACTACTTCTTCTCTCTACCCACCTCAGAGATGAAGAACAGATTTTCCTTTTTTTTTTTCTTTTTCTTTTTTGTTTTGTTTGGACCAACATTTTGTATTTTCAAAGCTGTTATAATGTGCTCTTTTCTCTCTTACACCACGTTGTCTTCTCTTTTTTAGACTGTTAATTTTTCACAGACTTTTGCACTTCTGTTGCTCTTCTCTCAGCTTTCTCCCATTAGTCCAGATTTCTTGAAGTGCCATACCTGAAAACTGGATACAGAGCTATAAATGAAGTTACATTACAGAAAGAATTCATAGTTCCTACACCTTACAGAGTTCTATCCTGTTTGCAGTGTGTTTGCCTTTTCTGTGATAATGCATCACTGCTGAATCACGCTCAGCTCACAAAACCCCAGATACTTTTCTACAGAACAAATCAAGGTTAAGGTAATTAATTTAACCCTGCATGTATCTTTTAAACTATTTCTACATTAACATGGTATTCTTCTTGGTTTTATTCTGTTTTGTTTTGTTTTTTTCCTCTAATCTATTAAAACAATTCAATCTTCTTTGTTGTCATTTTGTTTTTCCCTTAGTGCTTCCCATCTTGAAAGGTTAAAAAGTGTATTATAATTTACTGGACTGGTTTAATTTATCTTCACTGCAAAAGGGATGTGCTGCAAAAAGCAGAGGCCAGCTGGCTGGAGGGACTGCTGCCTGCACAGCTGCAAGGTTAAGCCTGGGCCAGTCCAAGGCCACCTGTGTCTGTGCCCTATGTGATATGCCCTGGACCATGAGGTATCATCATGACTTTGGAGGGAAGGAGGAACTTTCATTCAAAATGCTGAACTATTTGTGCTATGTCTTTTTTTTGGCTCTTAGAGACACATAGATATGCTCTAAAGTCAAATCTCCTGGAAGTGTTCAGGCTGCCCCTTGAGCTCAGAACACAAGGTCTGAAATTCCAGGGCCATACAGACAGCTGGCTTGCCCTCTGACTGCATCCCAGAGTGAATAGGGAGAGAAGACTGGCTTATTCCTGAGTTTCATCTCTGCTTGTCTGAGCTGGGACCGTCCTCAGAAAAAAGAAATCTCAACTCATGACCACAAGTGGATAGAAATCAGAGGATGGATGTACTCATTCTGCAAGCACAGGGGAGCCCAGCACAAACCAGCGTCCCCTCTTCCCCTCACCAAATGGAGCAAGATACTGGTGAGTAAATAAATATCATTTTTCTCAAAAGCCCTCTGAATTTCACACAGTGGTTGGCAGTACCACAGCACCAAAGAATTTGTCACCACACTCAGCATTCCTGTCCCCAAGGAAACTCACTGAAGGCTACCTTAAATGCCTCAAATACCAGTTCAGTGCTCAGGCACCATCTGGAAGCAATGAGTGAGTAGAGGCCAAGGTGCTGATGCACCAAATTAACACGGCACCCAGGTGCTGACATGTTACTTCCAGCTCCTTGTCAGCCTTTGCCTTTTCCCCCACGTGGGTTTTGACAATGAGGACACTACTGTCGCAGGGCTGAGAGCTGCTGCTGTGCTGACACGTTTGCTGGAGCTGGGTGAGAAGTGGTCAAAATTGAAAATATTGTGACAAAAGAAGGACATGTGACCATTTTTTTGCTTGGTTTTCATGAGTTTTCAACAGTACTGCTGAAAATTGTTCTTGTTTTCATTTTCTGCAATATATTAAATTTCTAGTCTTTTTCAGTCTTACTTTTGCCAGTTTTCTTAGCTTTGTTCTTCTTAAAGCATGTGTTTTCTTCTTTATTTGTTTTATTTATTCCCTTTTTTTGTTTCATTCAAATATCAGGTGTTGTTTTTTTTTATTGTATTTTTACTTTATTATATTTTATTCAGTTTTCATTTTTCCACTGGCTTTTCTTTTGCTTCATCTCAGTCTTCCCCTCCTCCTTTCCATCACCATATTTACATTTCTCTTTCAAGCCCCTTTCTATAGCCCTCCTCGCTTAATCCCTGGACACACTCTCCAACCCCCATATCAATCCTTTTTCTACTTATAACCTTTTGTCCTTTTACTGTTTTTCCCTTCCCATGCACATTTTCTCTGCCTTCTCACATCCAGATGTTTTTCCCTCTCTATCTCCAGCTGTGCGAATAAATGACTTTTTTGTTTGTTTCAAGGAAGTTCAGTAAATCTTGAACACATTTTCCAGAAAACCAAAACAGCATAAACGATCAGTTTGGGTGAATGTTTCGTGAAACACAAACTGAAAGGTATGGATAAGTTTAATCTTGTAAAATTTGTTAGCAAATAAGTGTTGAAGTAAAAATTTGTAAATCAAATGATGGAGTGACAGAAACAAAAACCAAAGCATTTCAGATTTGGTGGGGAGAAGTGGGGGTACAAGAATTGGCATTCCACTTCTTTTTTTTTTCTGGCAGGAGTAAAGTTTTCCTTTTCCCAAGCAGGGAGCATCAGCTGTACTTTCTTGGGTATCCCAGTCCTTGACTTCCTGGAAGAGCAATTAATGCATATCCCTATTGGATTGAAAATGTAATCTTGGGTTACAAAGCATGGAAGCTTCTTGCTATCAACAGCAATTTCTTGGAAAGGAGGCAAAATGCATTTCTTGCCAATGTTCTCTGGCACTTGAATCCACAGAGGCCAAGTGCTGATCTCAGATGAGACCTGCAAAGTGAGAAACAGCTGCTCCAAGCATCCAGACCACCCTCAGACACATACTGTGACTTCTGCTGATTTGGGTTGGAGCTACATCTGTGTACCTGGAAGAAGAATCTGGCCAAGCACAAGCCTGAATGCCATGCTTTTTCTGCCCATTGTGCCCAGATTACAATTAGCAAAAAGATTTTGAGGCAGAGGAGGGGAAAGAAGGGAAAACTACCAATGGGAGGATATGTCTAGCTCATAAATCCCAGCACACTGAAACACAGATTAGACTTCTGCTTTCTTTTTAACCAGACTCTGCATAGAGTTCAGTCAATCCTGAATTTGCTGGACTGTTCAGCTGATGTCTACCCTGAAGTAACGAATTGGCAGGCCTATTTCTAACAGTGATTAATGAAGCTTTTCAGAGGCAACCCATTATTTGATACGAAGTTAAAACAGTGGTTCATCATTAATCACTACAAGACATAGGCTCACAGATTCATAATTCTCAGCAAGCCCATTTCATTAAGGGTTCCACTCTTTCTTTTGTTAACCCAGGGCTCCCCTACCTTCCCACCCTCACGGGTCCCTTTCTGGTGCTCCATTTCTTGCTTTGTTTGAATGAAGTCACACGCTCTAGGGGATGTTTTTCAGACTCTGCAGCCTTCCAAAACTGTATTACCTTCTTTTAGATTTCAAAAATTCCTATTCCTATAGAAAAATTTCTCCAATTATCAAATATGAGCCAACATTGGCACCCAGTGGCTGAACAGATTAATCACAGATACATATTCCCTGGAGCCCACCTTTTCTATTCTTCAGGCAGTTTTTCCTCATAGGTACTTTCAGTGCTCTTACACAATGCTGCAGCTCTTGGCCACCTTGCCATGGCCACTTGGTCATAGCTATGAACTAGTTAAAGTAGGGAAAGAGAAGGAAAGCCCATATTGTGCCTCTCTCACCCCTCTGTCAGGGCCCATTGAAGACAATCCATTTAAGTCACCCAATTGTACAAACATCACTGACTTGCATGGGACATGTAGCCCTATTCTGACTCCCATGAGGCCATAGCATGCATACAATGCTATTCAGCACCCTGCAAACATAGCAGCTCTGCACCTACAGGTTTTACCTGCTAAGAGAAGGGCTGCTCCTTAGCTCACAAATCCTGCCCCAATTTCAAGAAACTCATACTGGTGTGACCGGTGGCATCAGGAAAAGTCATATCAAGCAGATGCTTCTTGGGATTGAAATCCCTACTCGCACACAGAAGTTCATTGGCTCACAAAATTGAATACGTCCATATATGAAAAGGAAAGAATAAATTTGAGAAATAACATTCCAAGCAAGACAGTGCTTTAAAAATCCCTCAAACACAAATATGTAATTTGGAAAAGTATATCTTAAGTAAAAGTAAAGCTCTGTATGAAGAAAAGCCATGCTAATTAATTTATGTTTCATTCTAAGAAAGTTGCTTCTCAGTGAGCACTTTCCATACTGCAATAGTCAGTAAGCTGTGTAGCTGCTTGGGCAACGAAAGGCACTTCCTAAATACACTTCCTGTGCACATTGAAGAGGGCTGCTGTGATCACGATCAGTTATAGAATGAAAACAGCTAGCATAAGAGAAACCAGTGTCTGTCCTGCCTGTCTGTGACCTTGTAGTTTTATTGGAGAGCTTTCCTGGTGCTTGTATGAGTCTGAACTCAGAGAACAGTGACCTAGTGTCCCACCAAAAAAAAAAAAAAAAAAAAGGGTCCACTTGCTGGTTTAAATATGAGTAGCAGATCTGAGAGAGCCTTGCAGGAATGCTGGGAATGCGCTGGTTACAGCCACTCAGCTGGTGATGTTTTCCATGAACAACCTTCTGCTGCCTGGGACACTGTCTGGAACAGAAACGTGTGATGCCAAATGTTTGGGTACAAGTAATGATTTGCACTCAGAATTCAGATGATGGGCTGGTGCCAGTGTTTGGACAGAGGGCACTACGTGTGCATAAGCCTGCCTGTGAGTATGCATGTAAGGAAACATTCCTGCTCTTCAGAAGTGCCCAAAACACCAAGGCCTTGCTTTTAAACCACCAAAAGCATTGTTGTGCATACAGGATCTGCTCACCTCAGCCTTCTACATGTCTGCTTTCAGGGTGCTGCTGTACTTGTCTCTATGCCTCTCCAGCTTGGAGCAGCACTTCAGTAACACTGTGGCACTGCCAGCTGTGGTGATCCCCACGCAGCATTGGCAGCCTCTTGCTGGGAAATCAGCCTGCATTCCCAAACACAGAAGGTTCTCAAACTCGCCCATTTTTATTGCTGGTGATTTGGCACAATGGCTGCTAGAGCTGGAAGACAAGGATCTATGGCTCAACAGTGCCCGTATATTTGCTTTGAAGAGGTTCCTCCCTTAATGTTCCAAGCCCTTGCTGAAGGCAGGGGGAAGGTTTCTCTCCCCTCCCCCCTATCCCTTTATTTTCACAGGCCTTGCTCATGAACCGGTTGGAAATGCTCAGTGGGAATATGCACTCTGTAAACAGTTTCTTCTTCTGCCTGCCTCGGCTGTGCAGCCAGGAATGCGGGATTTATGCAGCCAGGAAAAGTCTATTCAAAAGAGGTCTGTCTCTTTAGCACCGGCAGTTAAAATATTCAGCCAGGCCGAAGTGGATTTCTCTGTCCCCTTGGCATTTATGCAATCTATATGAGATAATGAAGGAAAATCAGGCACAATCTGAAGACCACTGCAGCCCGGGTTCTCTGTGCTCACCAGCAGAGCTCTCCCTGGGCTCTGCAGCTCTCCTTGGCCACACCACGCAATGTGTGGCCCTGCTGCAGGACCCTGCACACCCACAGAGAAGTTGGGAAGCCACCAGAAGTTAAAAAGCATCAGCACTCTGACCCTTTGCCACCGCACTTCCAGTTTTGCACCGCGGAGTTACACGGTCCTGATGGAAGCCATCCCACTTTGACTGTGCGACAGCCACCTCGAAGGCACCAGGGAGCTGGGATGCAAAGAGAAAATGAAGACTCTTTGTTACAACAAGCTGTAACGGAGGCAGAGGGAGCAACTCTCCGCCTCTGTGCGGGTCTCTTTCCTTTAGGTGGCAGTATGAGTTTGCAGCTCCCCACAGCACCAAGACCTGCTGGGGAGCATCCTCTGCCTGCGCGCAACCATCGCCGGGTTAATTTTCCAGAAAATCCTGCACAAGCAATTAAAATGTTAATGTTGTGAGGGAAATGCCTCCGTTGAAGTAAACTCATTCGAGAGTCGGTTGTGCTCGGTGGAAGGGGAACAGTCTATTGATTTTGAACAAGGTCATATCTCATCAGACTTGCCACCTGGATTATTTTTGTTTGCGCTGATCAGCGACCGAGTCCTTGATTTCACAGCGAGTTTGAAATCACCTTAATGAAGCAGAAATTTGAGGGGGGGGCGGTTTTCCTATCATCGCTTTCCTTTATTACAGAAATTTGCTCCGTCACCTGTTTATCTCTGACCACCTGCTCACCTCCGTGCTTGCTAACCTGGTTTCAGTAAAGCAGCAGTAACTGATGCAAAACTCTCAGTCCTAGGATTTGCCATCCAAATTCACATTGTACACCATGATTTGTGCCCCAGACAGCAGTGCCTTCTCTCAGAAGGACAAGGGGAAAGGGTTTCAAACTAAAAGAGGGGAGATTTTGATTGGATATAAGGAAAAAGTTTTTTGCAATAAGAGTGGTGAGAAATTGGAACAGGTTGCTGAGATGTGGTGGATGCCCCGTCCTTGGAGACACTCAAGGTCAGGCTGGATGGGGCTCTGAGCAACCTGATGTAGCTGCAGGTGTCTCTGTTCACTGCAGGTGAGTTGGACCAGGTGGCCTTTAAAGGTCCCTTCCAACTCAGATGAATCTATGGTTCTATGATATGAATGCCTCAAAGCGGAATTCTGCTAAAAGCCAGAAAAATCCATCTGCTTATGGAGCCTTCAAATGACGTAACAGTAGTTGTGCATTTCACTTTATTGGTGAATATAGAAGGAAGGACTATAATGGAAGGAAAGTTTTCTACCTTGTTATGGCAATCCCTGCTGATTGGGGATGTGGGCTGCCTCGCATGCAGAATAACTAACCCCATTAAGATAAGTTATGCTCAGTGAAAGTGCGCTGGTATTTCATTACAAGCAAAAGACACCTGGGACAGAGAAGCAGAAGCACCTAAAGCCTCATTTCATTTGCAGATTCCTAGTGGTCTCTGCTTAGAACGTTCAGTCTTTCCTCCCCAAACCAAAGGTCATATAAATGCTCTCTTTTCATGATTGTGGTCACACTGGAAAACAGGAGAACAAAGAGAAAAGGTGTATGTTCTTTTTCGTTATATCTAAAACAGATGATGATTTTTCCAATATAGGCTATGATTCTCCAACCCAAATGCTAGGGTATTTGCATGCTTAATTCACATGTCTAATTGCCGTAATTGCACATGCTCATTAGGCAATTTTGTGTGCAAATGCTGAGTTGGGCACATAACTAGGCATAGTGTTTGCAGTGTGATCTGGTTCAGCACTCGTGGAAAATTTGTGAACAAATTAGACGTGCAATTGGATGCACATTTCCTGTGCTGAGGTTCTGATCCTACCCTAAGAAGTTGGGTGGGACCTGGCACCATGCAGAATGTAATTTAAATGAACGAGAAGAAAGTGCTGCCCTTGTGACTTCCACTGCAAGAACAAGCTCTTCAGCCAGAGCAGATCAGACCTCAGCTGTCCATCACATTACCCAGAGATTCACACCCTTCTTTAAGGCTGAGCTAGAATACTGGGAAGCAAAACAAATTTAACATTCATCTGGAAAAAAAACAACCACCACCAACAATCATGAAGCTCTAATTTTATAATCTGACTGCTGAGGACATGTAGATACAGAGCCTCCCTGTCAGGAGGGAGACAAAGCCAGCCTGTCTCTTCCTATGTTCCCACAGAAGACACAACAGTGAGTAACCCAAGTAGCTCAGTGTTAGCAATAAAGGATACTAGCACGGCTTATAACCAGCACAGCTGATTTGAGTTAGAACCCGCGTGTGGGAGCATGGCTACAAGAAAGCCCAACTTTTATGGTCTAATGCCTGTAATTTCTCTCTCTTGCTGAAGATATATGTTCTTTTAATAAAAAGTATGGAGGAAAATAACCCAAAAGTAAGAATTCAAGGCGCAGAAAGATTGAGTTATGGTTTGTTTAACCCTTCAATTTTACCTTTTCCAAGCTAGTTTGCAAACTCTCTTGCTCTGGATTTATGACAAGCAGGACTAAAGGGACTGTCTATAGATTAACGCTGACATTTCCTTTGTGCATTAATCCTATGAATCTCATTTACCCTACATTTCTGCTGAATGACAAAAAAAATGATGATTTTTTTTATTACTGAACAGATTATAATGAGGTACATTTTCACTACTATTAAAAAAAAAAAAAAAAAAAAAGGAATTCAGAGCTGTCTTTTTTACCAAATGGTGCCTTTAAAGATGAAAATATGGGTTCCCAGTGACGGGCAGCCTTTTGGTGGACAATGAGGTGTAGCTCCATTCTGCAAACTCTCAAAAGCAGAATTCAAGGGATTGGGAATGCTGTGGCAGCTATGACAACATTGCAGTAAAGTTCTTCTCCCTAGGGTGTAGTTTCATAATAGAGGCTTTGGTGAAAAGACGATCTTAAGGAGTTGGGCCTGCAGAACTCCTGCCAACTCCAGCTCATGATCTTTCCCACAAGAAAGAGTATTACTAATCCAGGAGAGACTAGTGAAGAAAGGTCATGGCATGAAAGAGATGTGGTGTAGAGATAGAATCAAAAACAGAGAAACTGAAGGAGGCAAAGCTGTTGAAGTCCTGTTTTCACCACAAGATGTTGAAGTCCTGTTTTCACTAGTATTTCTGCCCATGAAAACATCAGTAGTTTAGTTTCTGTCAATTCACTTAGTTGCACCTTGTCGATAAATGAGAGGAGAAATTGAGAGGGAGGGGAGAGAGAGAGGAGAGGAG
>JAOWBP010002052.1:50343850-50380276 GCA_028571105.1 Tragopan temminckii | reverse complement strand
GTTAGGGTAGTATGGTTAGGTTGTGGTTGGACTCGATGATCTTTAAGGTCTTTTCCAACCTGAGTGATTCTGTGATTTTCATTGCTGCCATTCTTAGACTTCTCATAGCTGCTTGCTCCCATTGCCCCTGCTCCCGAGCTTATGACCTTCAAACGGTCCTAGAAGCAATGTTATGAAAGATACATGAAAGAAGACTCTAGGTGGCACTTCAGGCTACACAAATATGACCCCATCTATCAAGACGCACAGCATTTAAATCATAAGTTTAATCAGGTAATTTTTAAGCAATCAGAGTGATCAGCAAAAGTACATTAGCATTGTGTAGTCTCTGAAGCAATTCTCAGTATACCTTTCCTGCACACCCAGACCTATAGGTCAGTTCCACTTCACTGGCAGAAATCAAGAGAAAACTCGCTAAAGAAAATGAAACCACTCACTGGAATAAATCAGAAACAGATCCATGGAGCTCTTGCAATAGTGAGAGTTTGGCATCTAATCAAAAGCAAGAAGCCTAAATTTGTGTGTTGTACCTAAGATACTGAAGACACTATAGAAAACAAACAAACAAACAAAAAAAAAAAAAAAACAGGAAAATCATCAAAATGCTGCTCCCTTGCAATACCTGCAGGGATACGTATGGGTGTATGTCTTTGTTCTGTAATAACTTCCATATTGTCCATTTTATATAGGTTTCTCGCAACTACAGAACCAGGAACATGTGCTTACTTGACTATTTATTGAGAATTAGGCAACAGATCAGCAGTGATGCACATTCCTACATGGTTTTTGGAGTCAGGTCCTAAATGCAGATGCATTTCTTAGTAGACATCTGAAGGTGCTGTTCCACTCTACAATTTTCTAAGGGCAAAGCTGTTGAAAAAGGACCTTGCCTCTTCTCACCCACATCTATTTGTTACTTTCTCTCCTCCCTCCCATTTATTACTCCTAAGTGTCCTGACACCCTTTAAACTAAATTAGTGGAATGGTCAGTATTTGCAACAAGAGGAAAACCTCACTGATCTGTTTTAGACACGAGGAATAGCTGCCTTAACATCACTGAGTGAGAGGACAGCCAACTGCAGCAGGGAAAGGAGAGAGGAAATGCCCTGAAATGGACAACAACCTCTTCAAACTAATTTTTTTTTTTTCCTACAGAAATGTTAATGGAAACCAGCAGCCATCTATGCTATCCAATTGGATCAAAATCTTGCCTGCTTCTTCCTAGAGCCTTATGACTGGCTCTGCATCACGTTGGTTCATAGTTTTTGTCTGTCTCAGAGGCTGACTGTAAGAAGGCAGGGGATTCAGCGCATGTAAAAGATTCAGGTTCCCAATGCATGGGTCCTCCCTTCCACCCCAGCACACCTGCAACCCCTCAAATGCAACATGGCCCTCACACTGATGTCCTTCCTGTGAATCACAGGGTGCTTCATAGAAGGCCATAGGGGAGGTTCGTCCCACGGCCCTTTCCCCTCTGGGTTTCTCTAGAAAGCAGCAAAGCTGTGCCAGCTGCTCAGGGAGGTTTGTAACACCTTCTCTCCCTGTGCTGAAATGACCCGACTCCTTTCCCATCGGCTGATGAATAGGCAGCAGTCAGTTGGCAGCTGCAGGGGACTGAGGAGCCTTGTGAAGGCTGAAAAGTAACAACAATAAAGAAGATGAATCCTGGCCAACTTGTTGAGGATTTATAAAATGAGGTCAAGTTTTGACAAACATTCTTTTATTTCACAGTGAAACTGGTGGACTCTGTTTAGAGTGGTTCCCATAACAAACTTCCCTCCAGATTCTACCAGGGAAAGGCAGCTTCATCCAACCAAGCTGGCACCGCCAGGCACAGGTTAGATGTTCCCAGGTAGACAAAAGTTGTGAGTACAGAGGGTGGAGTCACATTGAAAGGGATGCTGTATTCATGTCTTGGGGTTTTTTTTGTTGGATTTTATCACTCTGTCTTACTCTGTTTGCCGTGACTACAGAGGTATTCAATAGTCACAGAATTAGTCAGTTCACCCTTCAGCAAGGAGGACATCAATCAGATCTGCCATCCCAACCTCAGCCTCTGTTGCAAGAGCACTGAAACATTTCACCATTATTCTAGCATTCATTACCCTTGGTTTATTATCCTCACAGTTTACCCACAATTTACCCTAGGGAGGAAGAGAAGGCATATACCAACCACTGAACAAAATCATGGACAGGCTTCATGACAGCTTCCAAAGGTGTTTGTGCTCTGAGTTCTCAGCAAAAGACTGACAGGTTGCTACTGAGTAACACTGGTGCACAGCCTAGCTGAGGTCCTGAAGGCGGGGTGCCTGGACCTGGTACTTTTTCATAAAGAGTTCTGGGTCTGCTGGACAGGTCTTCTCCAGCGACTGGGAGCCTGAGGGGATGTGGTATCACTGATATCATTCTGCTCACCCACGGGGCAGGACAGCGGGGGTACACAGACAGTGTGAGACAGACATGAGACACGAGAGACACGAGTCTGATAGCAGGACTTGGTCCTGCTTAACCACAGGTGGTGCAACACCCTCTGATGATCTCTTGTCACATTCAGCCCGTTGCTCCTGCTCAGGTGCAGCTCTTTGGCTGAACTTTTTATTCCTACCATCTCTTTGAGCATCAGTGATATACTCAAATGTCTTCTTTTCTATGCTTACTTTTATATATATATATGGGTTTCGTGTCCTCCAGGCCAACTCTGGACAGTTGTGTTGTAATGAGGAATGCAATAAATGTCAGTTTGTCTCAGAAGACACTCAGCAGTGGTTTAGGTTCACCATCCACAAACAGTATTATCTTCAGTGCCATAATCAGCCTGGAGGAGGAATAGGTTCCTGAGACCTTTGGCATTTCGAGTGAAGTAAAGTTATACAATTAAACGTCAGTTCGGAAATATCCATAACTTACCAACAGGGGAGAGCAGTTAAGAGCATTACCAGCTGTCAGCACCTGGGAAACTAAATTGAATGGCCAGAGCACTGAGATATGAAAACTAAAGAGAAAAATCGCATGTGCCTACTTTCTTTACTGCTGCAATGTCATAGGTCGTATGTTGTGCTAACCTATAAGAAATAATAGGAACTTGGAGATAAAATATAGCTCCAAATGTGAACCAGGGCATAACACAGAAGAAGTTAAGCAAGGACAAACAGATTACTAGTGCTCTGAAGTATAAAATCACTGTCTCAGAAACCACTCTTTCTGCTCCTAGCAGCTTCATAAGCTAAACCAGCTGTTGCAAATAATGCTGTTAGATTTTTCAAAGACATCTGTTTCCTAGACTGTAAATAGAAATACAGTTTCTTGAAAATAAAAATACTCTTTCATGTAAATTTGCTGTTAAAAAAAATTGTTGTTATATGCAATGACAGCCTTTCAGGGAATCAGTCTGTACTCCCTAGTGTGTGATGCTTGAATGATATACTGAAAACCTTGCTATCAATCTTACAAATTTAGCACTTTTAAAAGATTTGTGCAACATATTGCAAAGTATAAAATAAAGAAATAAAAACTAAAAAGGTTTGTGAGACTTCTAGGCCTAGGAGATCTTACAGCCCAGGCCTGTTGAAGTGGGGAGAAGCAGAAGCAGTGGGTTGGGTTCCACCTGTCTGAGGAAGAAGAGGTTGCTGAGGCACCTCTTAGATGAGAGGCTGAAGATCTATGAACATAACCCATGCTTCCATGCACTGCAGCGTCTTGTGTTTTCCGTACAGCAGCAGATGTGGGTTATCTACAGTATGTACAGGGGAGATGAGCCATCATCGTGTGCCATGGGTAGGCTTGGGTTCAGTGAAGGTCACAGCTGCTTGGTGTCCCACAGTGAGAGGAACTAGCAGATTGCAGGAGGAGTCTGGGAAGGAAGAAGGCAGAGAGGAAATGGCTGGTGGGAACTTGAGTCATACCTAGTGTGGCATGAATCATAGAATCATTAAGGTTACAAAAGACCTCTAAGATCATTCAGTCCAACAGGTCCCACATCTGTGACCACTCTGGACCAGGTCACTGAGTGCAACGTCTACCCGCTTCTTGAACTCCTCCAGGGACAGTGACTCCACCACCTCCCTGGGCAGCCTGTTCCAATGCCTCACTACTCTTTCTGAGGAGAAATTGTTCCTAATATCCAACCTGACCTTCCCCTGGTGCAACTTAAAGCCATTCTCTCTCATCCTACTGCTGTTACCTGGGAGAAGAGGCCAGCCTCCACCTTGCTACAGCCTCTTTTCAAGTAGTTGTAGAGAGTGATTAAGGTCTCCTCCCCTGAGCCTCCTCTTCTCCAGAATGATCAATCTGAGTTCCCTCAGCCACTCCCCATAAGACTTGTGTTCCAGACCCCTTCACAGCTTCATTGCTCTTCTCTGGACACACTTCAGGGCCTCAGTGTCTTTCTTGTAGTGAGGGGCCAAAACTGAACACAGTACTTGAAGTTCAGCCTCACCACAGCTGAGTACAGAGGAACCATCACCTACCCAGCCCTTCCGGCTGCACTATTTCTGACACAAGCCAGGATGCCATTGGCCTTCTTGACCAACGTATCTATGTGAACAGCCATTCCCATTACAGACCAAGCATACGTGTGGCATGGAAGGAGAGCGATGGCACTGACATGCACCAGCAGCTACCAGCCTGCTTAATGAGACCCCAGAGTCTGCCTTTGTGGTGACTGCACACCACCTGTGGCACTGCAAACGTGCCTCTGCTGAAGAACTTGCATCACATTGTGTCAACAAGTCTCATTCTACAAACATAGAAATGGCAGAGTGGTGGTGATTCTGAGCAGTATGTTGTGATCCAGTCTGTCAGAGCAGCATAATGTCCGTCTCCATAAATGACTAGGGAGGAAAGGGAGAATAGCGCAGGAAATACACTTCATAAATGGAAGGAAACAGAAGAGAAGCGTGGACCCAAATCTGGGTCCTGTGGGATTCTTGGCCTCCATTCAGCATGGAATATTAGAAACCAATATTGGGGTGGAGCAGCAGTGACTGCGGCAGTGACTCATTCATCACGCTGTGGAAACCAGCCACTGAGACAGCTGGCACGGTGCTGTGCTGCACGCACAGCCCCCAGAGCTCGCCTGGTCACATCGGCAGCTGGCACATTTCCTGCTGCAGAACACTGACGATTAACAAAAAATGAAAGTAATTTAGTGCGGATACCTGAGTCCTATCCCAGATAAAAGCAATTTCTGCATGATAGGAATGGAATCAGACTTGTCTTGACATGGCTTTTGATCCTGAGAATGCCCATAGCACGATGGAGATGCCTGGGAAAAGAAAGTCCAGATGGAAGGAGATTAGGAATTGCTCCTTGGGTTGGTTAAAATCGCAGCTGACCTTATTATTCAGTGCTCATGCATAAGCAGAGAGAACTCCAAGACAGGGCGACATTCAGGCTTTCTTCTTCCCTCTGCATATACTGCAGTTGCCTATACATGATTCTGGTCATGTGCTGCGTTCTCACAGTTGCCACACAATTACACCGTTGTGCTCCCTACTCAGGGACGAGGAAGCTGTTTATCCCAACATTCCATTTGTCACATTAATTTGAGATGATGATAATGCCCAGTTGCAAGTAGCACATTTTATATCAGCAAATATTGCATCAGTTCTTCCCCAGATGGATAAATGAAGGCTTGGAGGGGTAAAAAGCCTTTCTCTTGGCCATCCAGTGAGCCACTGATCTCCCAAGTTCCAGTGAAAACTAAACATCACTGTCTCTGCTTATAGATTTAGCTCATCAGTATATCCTTCTGAAGTCCATGCATGAGAAATGTAACAAAAAAAAAAAAAAAAAAAAAAAAAAAACTGCATAAAATGATTCGTCACTTGGTTGGGGAAAAAGAGCCAGGGAACAGTTCGTGCTTTGGTACCATAGTTGATCACTCAGAAACCCATATGCTTTTAGCATTTGGCTGATCAAATTTCAACAGATCGATCGTAGCACTGTATCTAACCTGTCTATAAAATTCCACAGAATTTTGGTGTCTGATGGAGAGGCCCGTTCCTCATCATCTTCCCCAAAGCAGTCTGACTTGTGCAACTTGCCTTCACATGCCTCACAAGGAACAGCTGTACCTGTAACTGCATCTCTGAATACTGCCATGGGAGGTCTCTCATTTGTCAGTTGTGATGGACCACACCCTTTGTGCACATCTTTTTTTTTCCTCTCCTTTCCTCTGTCCACTGCTGCTAGTCACAGACAATGGTATAGAGATGCATCTTGATGTTGAGTCTTATAGAGGTTAGTAATAGAGGCAGAGTTCTTTCAGAGTTCAAGGCTCACTTGCTGTATATTTTGTTTGCTTCTTGAACCTCCTTCAAGCCACAGTTGGGAATTTTAATGACTTTCCCAGCTGCTGGTTTGTGACTAGGGATCCAATGTGGCCAAAGGCCTTGTATGACTGAGCTTCCCCCCTTCCTCAGGTAGAATGAAAAAAACTCCCTGAAAGTAAACAGGGTTTTGGACTTGAAACTACACAGCTGCTGAGACGAACAGTTGTTTAATTCTGGTGGCACCCAGTAGCTCAGCAGGCTGTCCATACAAGCTGTACCAGAAATGCTAGTGGGGCTGCAATGGAAATCCCTTCTGATTTTGCTCCAGACCCACACAAAAGCAACACATTCTCACCACCTCATAGCATCACTTCTAACACCTTCATGCTGTGCATCTGCAGGCCAGCTCAGACATGATGCTGCATGTCACAGCTCCTGCGTTCACATTAATGTCACCATGGTCTGAACCTCCCACGTTGGATGCTGCAGTCAGCTGCAATATTGTTTTTATTGTGGATAGGACTGTTATTAAGATTTAACTACGAATTTATTTTCTTGGCTCTTCACAGCAAACAAATGAGACTGTGATCTATGACTGTTTCCATTTTGGTGTCTCTGCATCTATACTGCAGAATGCCATCATCCACACCTCTGATCTCTGAGTCCCATTAGCACATCTTGTTGGCAGCAGAAGTGTTCTTCCACTGCAGGTTTGATCCAAAACAGCATACCCAACCATCTGTAGCTACCTGCTGGTGTACAAGATGTAGTGAGGTGGGTGCTTTCTTTATCCAATACCATTTGCCAATATTTATCTTTGGCACCAAGTGCTGCAGCTATTTTTACTTCTGCCAAGTCAGGTAACATGTCTTTCACTGCAGGCACTTGGTAAAGAGTACTTTGTTGTACTTTGATAAGGTTTATGTGAATAAAGCATTTGCCCATGTTGAGGCAAGCTCTCAGCTCAAGAAAATGCCCAGGGATGCTGTGACCATAGCTCTGGTACCACATCTTCCCATTCACTTTGTTGTCTGTTTCTTCTCTTTCACTCTTGGTGCAGTGGTTACGCAGTGAGGCAGGTGCCATCTTGGCAGAATCACTATCTGTATTTCAAGGTGAAATATGCCTGGAAGATATCCCAGTCCTCTGAAAACGTCTTGATAACCTTTCACCATCTTAGCTACAGAAGCAACAGTGGGCAATGTTTGCTCTGAGTCTTCACGCTCCAGTTTTTCTGTTTTGCCTCTGTGGGTCTCACCACGACTGTTACATCTGGCCTCCAATGCAGGTTACTTTCTAGTCACGAATTTTGCCACCTGATTTCTTCCTCTGGGGATTTTATTTCTTCCATTTCTATGTTTCCTTGTGCAAATGTCATTGTTTCTCCTTTTTTTCACCCTATTTTCACACCAAAATCCAAGCTGGAGCGTAGACAGAATCTTATCTACTCTGTTTGGGTGTAGATTGCTTTGTACTTGTTTTCTACGTAGCCAGATCTCATCCAAAACAGGATGGGTTCTTCAAGCAGTCTCTCTGAAGTTACTGAGTCTGCCCAATTCTTGATTCTGTACCTCAATTTTCCTTCAAAGAAAGGGAAGAACTGTTAAATTTCCTTTTTTAAAAAAAAAAAAAAAAAAAAAAGGAACACACTTTGTGTAAGTCAGGGAATTAGCAAACTCAGCAGTGGAAGGGGATCAATAGAACAGATTGTAATGATGAAAGAGCCAAACGAAATGTCTCTTCATTCAAATGTCTCATGTGCAGCCAAGGCTGGAGGTTGGCAGAAACCAAGGAGAAAAATCTCCTCCCCATAAAAAGTACAAAGCATTCAAACCATTTGCATTTTATCAATAAAAAGTACAATTAAGTAATAGGGAAACAGGTCCATTTCCTGTACTGTAAGTCTTGCCTCCTCCCTTTCCTAATGAGCACCTAATAACCCAGTCAAAATGTTTTCCCACAGCTTGGTAGTTATCTAAAACTTCTTTATATTATATGGAGGCTGTCCTTCAGGCTCTGCTGTACTGTATGTGGTTAGGGTGTCATGCTAAGTTTGCGAGTCTCTTCGTTCATGGTGGAAACAACATAGACACTGAGCCCCAGGGCCTGGACTGGACTTCATCTGGGGTGATGAGCAACTGCTTTCCCTGACTTGCATATCATGCTGTCCTTTCATAGACTTACTCTAAAGTACATGCAGATTCCTCTTCAACAAGCTACTTAAGTACTTCCCAGTTGTGTTGAAGTGGTTTTTTTTTTGTTTTTTTGTTTTGTTTTGTTTTTAAATTATGGTATGGGATATTAAAAACTAACTATACAGAAAATAACATAATCCTAAACATATTTAGCACTCTCAAGAGATTTCATTGTACAATGTCAACTTTTGGCTTTGCAAAGGTACGTGTTTCTATTGAAAACACTTCAAAACTGATCCTGTTTACAGGAGTCAAACACATTCATCTCAGCCTCAGCCCTCTATGTGAAGAGGTACTGGACCACAGGGCAACCTATTACACTTAGAGATCAACCAGACCTTGGCCTTTGTACACTCACAAGCAGATACAGTTCAGTGTGTGTTGTGCAGACTTTCTAAAAACAGTTGTGGATCTTAGGCCAGATCCAAGGAGTACAAATCATGGATCAAAGTCATTCTCCAGGATAGAAAGAGCACTTCAAGTCTAAAGAATATCTAGGAAATGTATACCAAGGAAGTCAAAGGGGCTTCAGTAATATATTCCTTAGATTTTTTCATTAAGGTCTTATAAAACACTTCTTCATAAAGTGTTTTTTTAAATAGTTTAAGGCTTCTTCAGACTTGAATAAAAGAAGTATCAAGTGAAGATGAACCAAAACAAGAGGTAGAGCTGTTGTAAGGAATGTGTGTTTCACCTTTCAGACAGAAGATCCTTGCTCTTACCACAGAACAAGATAAAACTGGTTTAATCACGGGGTGTAAACACTGGACTCAAAAGCAGATCTTGTGTGCCTAGAAAGAGAGTGACAGACCAAGTACACCCAATTATACATTTGTAAGAATGCAGTCTCTTTTAGATGATAAAAGTCAGATAGTGGCCTAGGGCACGGTTCTTCTGGAACTGTATACGTGCTCATCCTTGAGTTCAAACTTACAGATGGAATGAGATGTTTGCTTCTACATAATGAATGAAGTTCAGGCCAGAACTAGCCCTCACAGTCTGACCAATATCACATTTTCTTACCATTTTGAAACGCTCAATATTGAGATTACTTTCTTTCTATTAAGTCTGTAAGACGATAGTGTTTGCTTCTTTCATTCCATATGTTTGGCTTCAGCCGTTATATTTAGTAATACACATTTTCAGTTACGTTTTTTTAAAGTCAGTTCTTTACAGTACTTTAGATTTATTTTTTTGAACTGATTCCTTGAACGCTGACAGATACAACCCCATGTCTGGGGTCAACACAAGCTACCAAGGCTGCTTCAAGAAGAATACACTTGCAGCATTTCATTAGCAGGATAGAGCGGAAGAAGAGAAAAAATAAAGTGCAGACATTTGCAATAATACACATATAAAAGACAATCAAATTTATAGTTACACCTATCATAATATTTTTCAAGATCTCAATAAACTCCTACTCTTCCATTCTCAGAAAAGGCTACTATCACAGCTTCTTTCTTTAGAAGCTTTATGTGTGATAGCACATTTCCAGGACAAAGCCTTTGGCCCCAGCTGTCCAGGCATCTGCACAAGTGCAATGGTCACAAGCAACTCACAGGGATTACTCACACGTAAGAGATTATACGTAGCTATATATTTATGCAACCTTTTTTTCAGGTCTCAGTCATTTTGTTTAGGATATCTGGACTTAGAACTCTGATGTCTGGATGACAGGAAAGTATCTCCTCCTAAAGAAAGGTATTCTAGTGATAGATATTGTACCTCTCATCTTCTTGGGAGAGTAGAATCTATCTTCCTCAAATACAAATATTCTTTACATTAATCAGATTAACTTCATAGAAAAGATTATGTTCTCCCATAAGTTGTATAGGTTATGTTTAAGGAAAATACAGATAGAGAAGGAAATAGTGTTCCCACCACTGCTGTCAGTGGAAATTATTCCCTTTACCCCTTGTCCAGTTTTGGACTGAGTTTCTAATCCCTTTAACAGGCTTTCCCAAATCCTGAGTAGTTTAAACTATTATTTAATATCTTCTTTGCCAGGATGATTTTCTGTCTATGCCTGCGTCTCTGTATGTACATTATATTATGTATGCACATACACATAATATTATTATTCCCTTAGTAGCAATTAAGCAGTATAATCCACCACAAAGATATTTATAACAATTTAAACTACCTTGAACCAAGGAGTTTAGAGGATTAGAAATGAGATTTAAGCAGTTGCTGGGGGGATAAATTTTACAGTTCTTGTGCACTGCAGCCCCATTTGACTTCAAGGCCAGAGAACAGAGGATTTGGAAGGGGCTGAAGCAAAGAAGGAAATGAATTAAAAGTTGACTCCAATCAAAAAACCTGTATAGTTTGTTTGCAGAAATCTTTTAAATTACACGTTTAGAGGACAGTGGAGAGCTGGCTGCTTGGATGAGTTTGTCCAGTTTCCCAGTGTGCCCTGTGAAGATAGCCACCAGCCGGCACGAAATCCCGTGTGGTCTCCAGCCACCATATGCCAGCAGAGCCAACAGGCAGAGCCAAGCCTTCTGGCTTAAACCAAGGCAATGCTGGCTCCAGTGACATAGGCATGGGCTGAGGCAGGGGACATAAACTGGCACTGAAACTGCCAAAGAAAATGAGAAGAATGTCCCAAGATAAGAACACATCTATGCTGAAAAAGCAGAGTACAGTTGCTCAATATTTCTGATGCCTGCATAGCAAACCAACGCATCAGCATTGCTTCATGTTTAAGGGCACACCCTTTCATATATTTATATCAACACATATATTCTTTTCACTCTTGCACTCCTCAGCTGAAGTAGCATTTGGCTGGAAGTATCTCCGAAATAAAACTAACCCAACATATTTATCTCTTGCAAAATGCCTGGAGACTTTTCCTCCAGTCTATCTTGCCAATGAAACAAGAGCAGAACTGTATCTGTAACTGCCCTTTTGCTGCATGCAATACCTGGGATAGTTCCTGCTTCTTTCATCCTTTCTGACAATTAAAAACTAACATTAAAAAACAAAATATATAGAAAAAATTAATGTTGCCATCTGGTGAACTAAGTGCACCTCCCACGTAATTCCCCAGTAAATTATTCCCAGAGTTGTTTCTTCTTTTTTTTCTTCGAAATGACTTGTACACAAAAACACACCAGTCTTCCTGTCACACCCTGGATGTCAGCTTGTGTTATCCACTCTAGAAGAGAGCAGCAGAATCAGAGTAGGAAATGGAGTTATCTAGAAGGAGAGGACTTTCTAAGCTGTCAGTCCCACAAGGATGACTCTGCCCTGAGCCCAGGAGGATCTGCCCACCAGCAGTGATGTTCTTGCTTCCTTTCTGGCGCAGGGCCTGGCAAACTTAGGAGCAGGGAAAATACACCTTCCATATGGTTATTTTGTTTGCTAATGTGCATAAGCATGAAGGAACTCCTTTCTGAGCGCATGTTTACTCACTTCGCTAAGAAATATTTTCTAAAATATCTGTTTCTTTCTTGAAAGAAGATAGATAGAAACAAAATGGGCATGGAGGGCATCAGGATGGGGACACCAAGCATGAGGTAGCAGTGCAATGAGCATGCCACTTTGCTCAATAACCTGACCTATTTACCTAGCAGAGTTCAATGTCACATTTGTTGTGCTTTTTCTCTCTCCTTCTTGAAAAAGGTTTCCAAATACATTCAGAATATAAAAAGTACCTGTGGCAGTGCTGTGGGGCAGTGAGCTGCCATGTTCGTGTGCTAGATGGAGAAACAACCTTTGGATACGGCAATGGATTTCATATTGAAAGTGCTCAAAATGTTATTGCATTTAATGCGGAGTGGGGACGGAAATTACAAAAATGATGATAAATAGCTGCCCGTAGCCCATCTATAAATTTCACCTGCTGACATGGTTTAGTGGGCAGACGCTAATACCACCCCAGGGAGGAAGAAGGAAACCAGTGCCGGGACAGGAAGGGGTTAGGCAAGATTTAAGTGAGTGCTCAGGAAGGAATAAAGGTTGTGGAGATTTAGCTAGAGTCTGGTGAGCATTTGATTGAATCCTTGGTTAGAGAACAAACTTGACAACATTATCTGTTTTTGTTGTAGGAACAACTGTTCACTTGTCTAAATCCTGCCCTCAGCACTGATATATATCAGCCTTCAATTTACTCTCACTTCCATTTGAATCACAGTATGCATCCAGCACATCCCCCCTGCTCCTATGCAGATGGCGTGCAGAGAAGACTATGTACAGTTTGTTTTAAGACTCTTTTTTTTTTTTTTTTTAATTGAATTAGCCCTGATTTGTTCTTCCATTTCCTGCCTAGGGCTAGCTTAGCACAGGTGGTGTCTTTCAGGGCAGGGCGGGCAATTTGGGTGAAACCTCAAAGCTGCCCAAACACGCCACGCTTGCCGACGCCAAGCCGAGCCCAGGTTTTGCAAGTTCCAGTTTGGCAGCAGAAATAGCAGCGGGGCTGGCCCTGGGCAGCGCCCCAGGAGCTTGCCCAAGCCAGCATCAGATGCCAGAGCGGATCAGATCAGAGGTCCAGCTAGCCTGAAAGCCTGCCTCTGCTGCTCGCCAGGAACAAATGCAGAGGACCTCCCCCCCCCAAGTACAAATGCCCATCCAAAAATGTGCCTGGCAGCCGGATTTCCCTGCAAGCGGTAAGCACTCATTGTCACAAGCCCTGGAGCATAGATTTGAGTTATTAACACAATACTACATTAAAATATGAGTTAATAGATTAACTTTTACCCTGGATAGTTTGACTGTAGATGTAGCTGGTATCGATTGGAATGTCCGACATTTGTTAATTCTGCTCTGCTCTTTTACCTCTGTATTTTCTCAAGGCCACAGCAGAGACACTGTGTTAAAAAAAGCATTTGCTGTTTTAGATTTAAACCTGTTGCTTTTATTTCCAAGTGTCTGTCTGATATTTATTGCAAAAGAGGGTACACAGGAGTGACCACACGACCCCTCTGTGCCATCTATTATTTTATATACTGCACTGACATCTCTTGCTTGCCACCTTCTACTACTCAATCGTCCACATCTTCATCTCAAAGTGTCTCCATACCTCTTCATCACACGTTTTGTTACTCTTCTTTGGACTTAAAAATATGTCAGCTATATAATCTTTTATGAGGTGAAACTACCCTTACCTAAAAACAGCATTCTAGCTGCAGACATGCCATTGATCTTTCCATAAAACGGCATTGTAATTCTCCCAGCATTATCCTTTATGTCTCCCTTAATAGGGAGGCCAGCAGGATAACCTGATTCTGGGAACCTATTCCCAGCACACATTTAGCTAGAAAGAGGTCTAGGTTGTGAGTTTTGTCCAGAACTTTTTCATGAAACAGTAGAGCCCAAAGTTACGTTCACCAGCAGGGTCACCTTTGCCTTACACACCCGTAAGGATCTCCAATACTCTCTGTGTCCCACTCAATATGCCTGCTCCATGGCCCTTGCATGCCTGTCCAAAATGAAGCACTGAGCACAGCTGAGGACTGTCTGCAGTGCCATAGGGGCTGTGTAGCAGCAACAAGCAACAGTGGTGGCTCCCAGGGTCGAAGGCAAAGGTACAGGTTATGACCTTCCATGTATCATTAGGCAATTAGCTGGGGCCCTCTCTAACCTCTCCACACACAGGGCCCTGGGCAAACTGTCTCTCCCGTTTGGCCACGGCTAACCACAATGCAAGTATTTTGACACCCTCTTGGATATTTTACTATTCTGTGCTCTCTGCCTCCTAAAAACTTGCAAGTTTTTGCAGTGTTGGAGAAAGATCTTATTCCAGTGATATCACAGTCCAGAAGAAAAACCGGCACTCTCAGAATTGCCAGAGGAGCAGTCTGGGTGTTAACAGGTTTTGCCCAAGGTACTATCTGATCTCATGATCCTGCTATCGGTATCAAAAAGGGAATGGTTTTACCCAAAGGGGTTTAGAAAAGGAGGCCAGTACCATGTGTGAAATGAGAAGATATAGAAAGGAAAGGTTTAAGGATTTAGACACCACTGAACCTAGCCAACTCAGCTAAGCAGATGCCATTGAGGTCATTTCTGATTCCCTAGAAAATGTACTCAGATTTAGTTATAATAAGACAGGCAAATCCCAAATGCCCTTTTCTATTTTGTCTTCTGCTTATGCTTACAAACCCAGACTTAGAAGATACATGTGCAGGTATGCCTAGTACATTTTTTATTGCACTGTGGAAGAGTAGGTGGTCTGAATATGCTGTTTTTGTGCCCAGTGCTGAGACAGGGGTGCCTTCTTCTCATATAATTGATGCCAGTGTCCTATGCACCAGACAGTGAAAACAAAGGAAAAGAAGGATTAAAGGAAAGCTGAAGGAAGGAAAGAGAAGTCGGTCTGAAAGAAGAAGAGAAATCAGAACATGTTAGTACTCTGCACATATAGGATTTCCATCATTTATCATATTACTCTGTAAGCAATGGTACAATTTTATGTACAGGCCTTTCACTCTCAAGGCTATGGTAAGAGAAAAGAGAAAAAAAAAAAAGAATAAAAAAGGATGGTCTTGTTGTTAAGGTAGTGACACAGAATTCAGGAGATCTGGCTCCCATTCCTGGCTCTGACACAAACCTTGTGTAAATCACTTAATCTCTTTGTGCCTCTGTTTCCCATCTGTGAAAGAGAGATAACACATCCTTTTTCTCACCCCAGCCTGTCTTGTCTATTTAGATTATCTGCTTTCCTGGACACGGAAAGCTTCTTACTGGTTGGGCTTGGGTTTTCAGTTTGTTTGTCCTCAGTGCTTTTTGCTGGATCTTTAAAGACCAGAGGGAACCACAATGATCTTCTGGTCATGACCCCTTATATAAGACAAGTCCTGGGAGCTCCCTGAATTAATTCCTGTTTCAGCAGCTGCAATAGACAAAAGAATAGATTTTAGGAGAAATATGTATATAAAGAGAATGTAAATTTTAAAAATCCCCAAATCCAATGTGGCTTTTGGGAAATAATTGATCTGCGTCCTTCTCTGTTAAAAGACAATTCTATATTCCTCGTTTAATATTTTCTAGATTTTTTTTTCCTGTTACTACGATGATGCTTCCACCACTGGCTATTATCCTTGCTGAACTCAAGAGCAATCTCTGATCTATTTGTATTTAAGGTGGGAATTTTTTTTGTAACTTTAATTATGAACGTAATCTAACCTACCCATCTGTAATGGAAGAGAAAGTGTAACTTGATCATAGGAATTCATCCCAAACGTCTTGGATGTCTGTCTTGGAATAGGATAAAATGGCCTTCATGATGCACATATTGACTATAAATAGAAGCTGGATAAAGTTATTGTCTTTATTTGCATCTCTAGAATAATTCTGGAGTAATCACACAGTGTTCATCTTCATGCTTGACACAGCTTCTCTTTGCAGAATCCAGCATCCACTGCACTTCACAGTGTGAACAATCGCGACTGTAACTCAGCGTTGGCTGGGGCTGTTGCTCCTGTTAATACATATTCAGTTCCCCTGTGCTCTGTCATAAGCACACACCAACGACCAGTATCCAGTCAGATAAGTGGATTTGAAATCTCTTTGATAGAAGAAAGAATTCAATCTTGAGTTTTTCTAGCCTGGGCAAGAGAGTGCTCTAACCACTGAGTAATCACATGTAAGACCTTTTCTTGTGGTCATGTGTTAAAACAAGACTGCATCTGCTTTTGCATTTTGTGCTCAGGCTGATCCTTTAAGTGTGCCCTGAGCACACTCTTTGGTCCAAGCTCTATATGGGAAGCAGGCAGACAAATGTATAGTTATGACACTGATACTGAACCGCTCAACCCTGTCAGGATTGAGGTGTCTTCTGGGAGTGCACAAAAGCAGAACCTCAGTTGCCTAGGAAACTTCTCCAGCTGAAAACCAAGGAGATCAGGCAATTCCGGGCAGCCCCTGAGCTGAGCTCTCAGGATTGCAGTTTTAGGTTCAGATGTCTAGGCTCCTTCTAACTTCTCTTTAATCACTATTTGTGGAGCTGGCCTCTATCTGAATAATCAAAATGTCAAGCCTCCCAAACATCTTACAGAAAGCTAAATCTATTGCATCAAAATTCCAAATTAAATCACCCCACCTGAAATCTGATTTAAAATGATATCAAGTTAGTTTGACAAGAACCATCCTGACTGTCATTAATTCTATTGCCTTCTTTTAATTCCTTATTACTCAAGCACCACATCAGCCATTCCATTATTTTGCCTGGGATCGAAAGCAGGCTGACAGGCCTATAATTACTCGGGTCACTGCATTTACCTTTTTTAAATATTGGCACAACATTAGCTTTCTTGTAGTCCTCTGGAACATCCCCAGTGCTCCATGGCTTGTTAAAAATCAAAATTAATGGTCTGTAGTGCTCCTTGACTATCGATCTCAAAATCTTGGATGCAAATTATCCAGACCCACTAATTTTAATGTATCTAACTTTAGTATCTGCTGTTTAACACATTCCCCTAGCTATTGCTAGAATGGAAAGCATTTCATCATCATTGTGTCCGGAGTCATCTGGCTTTTCCCCAAATACTGAACAGAAATATTGATTGAACAGTTCTGCCTTTTCTGCATTATTCTTGATAACTCTACCAGCTAATAAATGGATTAATAACATGTCTAGGATAAGCTTTAAACCTGAATTCCTCTAAAAATTCCCTTTTTTTTTCTGCTTGCGCATTTCTACTTCTATCATTTTTCTTCCCTAATCAATTTTCTACCACTTCTGCCTTGAACTTATGTTGCTAGCCATCTGCACCCTTTCTCATTTTACTATTACTTATTTATTCCCGTGGCTTACGGACTCATAACAGTTCTCTTCATTAGGAAACTGACCCTTCAGAAGCCAATATATATGTGTTTGAGTCCATTTTACAGAGAACACATTTACAGATTTGCCTATGCTCTTCCTCAACTAAAGCCCTTTGAAACTTGGCCTGTTCCAACTGTCCTTTGTATTCAAACCTGAATTTCTCTCTATTCTTGGAATCAGGGTTCATTTTGTTAAGTGAATCAATCAGCCTGTGATCCAAAGAAAATGCAGATGATGAACATTATTGAGGAATTTTCTGTCATTACAGGAAGAGATGAAGTTGGATTCTTCCTAAAAATTCTGATGTACTGCTGACACATGTAACAGCCACTTGAAACCAGCAATAACAGATCCCCTGTATGATTCCACCAAGGAAACTCACACCCTCCTTTTGCAAAATCTCAGAGCTCTTCTAAGTAAGTGAGCAAACAAAACTCCAACAGCTTCCTACAGTGCAGGACATGTACCATGCAGATGAGCAGCTTTGCTCTCATGCAACAGTGAGCAGCAGAGCTTATGTAGACAAGCCTTTTTACATCCTTCAGGAGAAAATTAAAAAAAAAAAAAATCACTTGTGTTCTCAATCCAGTATTTGAGACAAAATGCCCATTGAAATTACTCATGAGCTGGGAGAAAAAAGGGACTTTCTAGAAGTCAACAAATTCTGTGTTAAACTTTGTGCAATCCCTTAATGTTATTACTCTGTATTTCAATAACTTTTATCTTCAGTGCACAAGGGCCAGACTCAAGATGCAATCAAACTGCATTTCTCCCTTTGAGTCAACATCATCACACTCATTTATATGACTGAAGTACTGCAGTAACTCTTCTCAAGAAATAAAACTGATTCTTTGTATAATCACCTTGCAGAATGGCTGGGGTTGCTCTATACTTCCGTGGAAAGAAACTAGCACTTTCTCCTGCTAATACCTACAGTGATGATGGAGGTTGTAATTATTTTCTCAGCATTAAAGCTAGAAAAGATGAGAGAGATAGTATGAGTATATATCCTGTTAGTAATGTAATGATGTGAGAGATGGAGGCAGCAAGATTCCAAAAACTACAATAAGGGTGCAAAAGTGAAAATCAATAGAATTCATTCAGAAAAAATCAGAGTAAGAGAGAAAGTTCCACTCTTTGCCTATCCAGATGTATGCAGAAGCTACAAGGATTTCCACACAGTGACTGATCTCAGCAACCTCCACATTGCACAAGCCAGTCCCAGAGCAAGCTGATTGTGGAGACAGAAATAGTCACTGTGTAAATAGCTGCAACTAATAAATCTGAAGCTAGGCAGCACTATTTAATAAGTCAATAAAACACTGACACCCATTTACACCTCTAGAGTGACACTGCACACACTGGCTAAGATACAAAAACTCTTTGGAAGTTCTCAACTATACAAATGAAACCGCAGCTCCACTGAACTCAAAGGGAGTGTTAGTTTATAGACTTACACGAAGAGCAAAACAAACTGCTGACAGTACTGTTTTATTTAAAATGACAAACATACGCAAGGAAGAACAAGTCTGACATTCCCAAGAGATGTCAGGACATGCCTACTTGCATGAAGATGCAGAACTGGGGCCTTATCAGAAAACTCTCAAGGCAGAGAGATTTCCTTCTTAGCCACTTTTAAAGATGCCAGTCAGCATGTGGCAGCTCCAGTTTCTGAAGAAGAATGAGAAATACATTAAAGAAAAGATAGCTCAAATAAAGACCAGGAATCACATCTTCGCAATGTGTAAGAAACCTCTTTTGCAAGTGAGCGCCGGAAGAAAGATGTTGGTAGCTTGCCTGATTTCAGAGCTGAGGGACCTACAGGTGCTGACAATTTTACATCTGCTTTGCTTCTCTTCTGATCTGGATGGACAGGAACCAGTGCCAGCCCAGGAGCTCTGTGGGCACAAGTCCAATGTAATAAACCCAAAGTGGGTCAGCTGTGGTTCTAGATCAGCTCAAGTGTGTTTTGCATTCATGAGCAGCAGCAAGACACTATTGCCATGGGGTCTGCCAAGTAATCTGAGTTCCCAGCTGTGGCAATAAGCAAACCAGCAAAGGGCAATAAAGTCAGTTGGTTGTCTTGGGAACCAGATGACTGTCCAGACCCATTCCCTTTGTTAAAAGAGTGGGGATATAAGTCATCAGTATCTCCCTGCCATGAAGAGTTCTCAGAGCTCCTGATCTGAGATTACGTATCTTGCAAGTTTTGAAGAGATTAAGCTTTAAGTGCGTGGCTTATGCAATTAGAGCTTCGGTTATGAGAATGTAATGAGCCATGCTAAAATAGAGGATATAGTTATATGTGTTTAGCCACACATTCATGCAGCTGCCCTAATACTGGTCCACTTGTGGCCAGCTTGGCATGTAGGTGGAGCAGAAGTGCTTGTCCACCCCTAACGGGTAGACAAAATTGAATGACTCAAAAGAAGACATCAGATCAGAGCACCATATATCTGACTCACAGACTTATCCTTTAACCACTAACCGCTTCTCGGAAAATGAACCTGAGCAAAACATCTATATGTTCTTGGGATGGGGAATACAAAAAAGGAGAAGAGTCTATTTTAATAGAAACCTCCATGTTTAGCTGAAAGACCCTACCGAGGAGCAAAAAACCCAAATTACAATATCTCTCATCTGATTTGACCAGCAGCATCTGAATAAAGTCAGACAAATAACTCTCTTTTCAGGTTTAAATATTACCTTGTTTAAGTGTACTGTCATGTCTTATTTTATTGTTCTAAGAGCCATTTCTGCTAAACTACCCCAAACAGAAAAACACGATAAGCGCATAGAAAGAAAGGGCCCAAAAAATCCATCCTACAGCTGTTGCAAGCACTTAAACATTTCAACAATGTTTATAAGTGAATGCCAAAGCTGGAATAGTTTCTCCCATAATATTATGATTAGTATTGCAAAGAGCTCCAAATTCATAAATAATCATGTAGCATCACTCCAAAACGAATATCATACAAAGATTATTCACCATAATGTTTTGGAGGAGATATACAAAGATATCTCAGTAATGACAGCAGAAATGCAAACAGTAACATTAGTGTAATTTCACTGGTGCTTTGTAACTTAGAGATATCAAAACGTTCCTCTGTCACAAACCATCATCAAGATACTTTTTAGGAATTATTGTTATATGCTTGGCTTTTTACTCTTTTTAATTGAAATTCATCATGAACTTGATGAGTGAGATGTGCAAAATGAGGAGCAATTCTTTAAAATTCTTATTGATAACTAAAATAAAATCTTCTTAAGACTTCCAGCAATATCTTATATTAATATATGCAACTAAAAACAAATTAATGGGAGATGAAAATGGAAAAAGCAGAGGAAAAGAAAAAGGGAAAATGAAAGGCAAGAAAAGGAATGCAAGAGGAAAAGCAAGAGGAAAAGTAAAAGAAGGGAAAGGTTCTCTTGAGAAAGAGATATTACATATCAGTAATTCCAACAAAGAAAAGCAAATGCAGATTTAGAAAGACTGAGAGGAGGAGCTCAATTTACATCAGTCAGGGAGAACAAGGAAGAGAAGAAGAATACATACCTCAAGAACCCAGATATCAAAGACTTTTCTGCATGCCGATAAAAAGGCAATCTCCACTTTACAAAAGCCTGCCCCATGTACATTCTGCAGACAGACACTTCTGACATTTAAGGAAACACCTTCTAAACATGACAAAAAATATGAATTATTCAAATATTCACATGAAGATCAACAAAATGCAGACCCAGGAGATCTGCTGAACTCCTAAATAATTTCTAAACTCGCTAATTTTTCTTCAGTCTTAAAGGCAAAAGATTACCAATGCTCAAGCTGAACAAGAATGATCTAAGTGCCATCCAACAGGGATTCAGCATGCTCTCATAGAGGTTGATTTATGGCTGGTCATCTTTGCTTTAGTGCCCTAAAAGTCTTTCTTACATAATATATTCCACCAAGTTGAGTAAATTACAGAAGAGGCATCACGCATCATTCTAATTCTCTTCTCACAACAGGATGTTTATTTCCTGTTTCGAGATAGTAAAAAGGATTTCCAGTTATCATATTACAGCAATTTACAAAAAATGCCTGTGGGCAGGAAGTTCATGAAGAGTGAAACTGGCTCATAACTAGGTTAGCACATGTGAATGGACTCTGAAATGTAAATTTATATTATGAGAAAAAAATAAAGGGGAAAAAAAACAATGACAAACAAACATTAAACAGATACCCCACAGGTATTAAGTAATGATCTCAGTGTCAAGATTAGTGCCTAGAACAAGAGGTCCCTGGTCCAGACTGGAACATCTAGGCACCCATTGTGTCAAAAATTACAATAATGCTAAGCCAGTCTTTTAAATAAATAACTCTTTGTGTCCTAAGGAATAAAAGAGAAAAGAGCTCATCTTTCAGTCTCTGACTTTCCATTAGCCCCTTTGGGCAGAACTAGATATTCACTCTGAAATGTTGCAGATGCTCGTGGATGTGCCAGGGACTGCGTGAGCACAGGGTTTGTCTTCTGGTGGACTTCAAGAAAAGTTCTGTGCTTATTTGCACAAAGGTATGCTTCCAATAGAAATCTTAAACCCCGAGGAGAGCTGAGTGGTCCAAGAACACTGAACACAGTTTTCACAAGCTGTAATCTAAAGACATTTTTTCTGAGAATGGGGCAGAATTCAGGGAAATTTCCTTCTGCTTAAATACCCTCCCTATTCCCTGAGGGAAGGTTCAAGCCATAAACTCAGAATAGTGAGTGCTTGCCATGAGTATTTTAAACACAGCATTTGACCCCAAATGTTGGTGTGACAATCCTAAAACTCCCTTTGTGTATGAAAACGTGGCGACAGCATCACAGTTTTTGTTGTCCCTTCTTGCTCTATCTCCACCCCCGTACGTCCTCAGCAGGAGCACCACGCCTCGCTGAAAGCCAATTTCACAGGCTGCTGCAGTACCAGGTAGGGTGCCCCTTGGGACTTCCAAAGACACGTGGGAGGTGTGAGCAGCGGCCCGCAGCCCTGCCTCCTCTCTTGCCAGGTTCTGCCCTGGACAAAGAGGCACTCCCCCACTGACAACAGAGATAAAGGAAATTATCATCAGGAAATGAAACTCTTCAAGCTTCAAATGCATGTGCAAAAGAATCATTAATCAGCCATGTGAAGGAAGGATGGATGCTCTGGTGAACTGTGGGCATACAGGTAATTTGAAGGTGCACTGCAACTTCACAGATACCGTTAATTAGAAGAGCAGCCATCCTTTGAATGCTGAGCTCCTTTTCATTTAACTTCATGAAACTCACTTGATATGTGGCTCACTGATCAGGTACTTGTGTTGAGATTTACACCAGATGGTAAACATTTACACATGCCTGGGAAAATACAGTGGAGTGTGTATGGACAAAGCCAGCAGAACCAGGGAGGCACCCATCCTTTAAAAGGCTGAAATTAAGTACAGAGCCAAATGTCACTAAAACAATCTCTTCCGTTTCAGAAGTTGATCCTCAGCTGGTATTGTCTGGCAGAATTCCTGCCATTCCATTTTCCAGAGAGACACTTCAGACCCACCTGGCTATCTGATGGAAAGCATGTGACATATTAGGTACGAGTCAGAGACCTGGAAGTAAATTTCTCTCTCTAAAAGTGGTGCAAACATGGAGTAACACCACTGATGCCAGCTGGGTAACACACACTCCCAGTGCCGTGTTTAAGAGCAGGATTTGACATTTGTTCTCATTCTTTTTCATGAATCTTATAAGGCCATCTTATAAGGCCATCAGGCAGTCAGTTCTTTTGTCTTTGGTATGCTGCTACTGCTGTAATTAATCTTTTTCCAACCACCTTATTGGCAATTTCCCTAATGCACACATCTCTCTCTCTTCCCCCCTCCCTCTCTCTCTCTGCCTTTTCCAATTCCTCTCCACTGTGCATTTCCCCCTACCCTTGTGGGAACATCTCTGCAGTCAGTCCACAGGCCAGAATTTCTTTAAATTCTTTTTACCCAGGCACAGAAGTCTTTTCCTCAGATGTATCTATGCCCTGGATATGGGTTAGATTATTCAAATGGCGATATAAATTAAACCTAGGATTTACATTAAATTTAGTATTACTGTATCCACTTGGCAGTGCAGATGTAAATGAAGTCTTTCCATTCTAGCTGGAGAGGTACCTGTTATTGTTTTAAATAGGTTGACAATTTTCTAGCAAAACAAAAATTTTAGAAGTAGTTTGAGTAGTGTGATTCATCTATGTTAAAACTCATCCCTTAATACATTTTAACTATCAAACTGATTTTCATCTCAAAGTAAAATACTTTCAACCAAAGAAAACTAGGGGGAAGATAGGTGACACTTCCTAGAAAATACTGAGGTCAAAGTGTTTTGTGTAATGCCAATTCAATATCTAAAATGTAATTTTATTTCAACTAAACAGGCAGACCCCATTGAAAAAATGTCTTCCAAATCATCTCCCCTAAAGCTATGGGCAAAACTGTCCCTGAGCTCTGGATTGCTTCTTTCACATGTTGTAGCCAAGTAACCATGTTGGCCAGTGACCTCCTGGGATGGAGGCGGACATGACTAGACAGCCCTTGCTCACATCCTCCTTGCTGAACCTGGTAGAGCTCAGCAGCCTGGTGGCCTCTGTGGCATTTGCTGTTGTTTGTCCTTGCCCACTGAACCTTTTGTGTTTCTTAATGCGTGCTCCTTGTATTGCAATGGCAGGGATGTCTGTGTTTGTACAACCACTTGGTTACACGATATATTGATTATGCAATTCTTTATAAAAATAAAGAGGCAGGAAGTTTAAACTAAAACCTGTAATAAATTCTCATCATCATCATAATAGCAAATAGACAGATTGATAAGTGTGCCGTGGCACTTCCCCGAATTGCTTTTTACCTTTCAAAGGAACCCCCTTTGCTTCCTTGACACAGCTCCTGTGATGACAGGTGCACTCTCTAATTGCTTCCATTCAGCTTGTGAGCCAGCAGCATCTAAATTGTCCTGTTCCCAGTGGAGGCCCCCTTCCCTTCTTGGTCTGTGTGTCATAGTCCAAACAACACTAGAGACATCAAGGGTGGAAGCTGGGTCTGCAGCCAGCACATCTCACCAGCACTTAACCAGTGGATGCTCACCGACCACTTTATGAGTGCAGCTATTTTGTACCAGGTGCTCTTTCATTAAGGTCCACTTTCTGGAGCCAGCACAAAATATAGTCACCTTGATCTCTTGAATAACAAGAAGACAGACATTCCATCGATATTAGTGTTACTGCAAGATAATGCAGTTCTTCACAATCAGACAGGCTAAAACCAGAAGTCTTTACCACCCTGTTTGTAACTCATCGGCACTTCCTACATTGATGCTGATGAGTATCCAAAGAATGGATAATGACCAAGCATTATTTTATCAGGTTTCCATTCACACAAACAGAGGCAGACAACTAGCATATTTCTGCCACTGACATTCCTGGCAGAACTTAGGTGCTTTATTTCCACAGGATTAACCATGATTTTGGTGAGAAAGGCAGCAAGAATAGTCTTCATGTTCTTCTGTCACCACAGTGCACACATCTGTTCTGCCAACAACAGAACAGTCAGCAATAGATTGGCAGCACTGTGGAGCAAACTGCTGACAGAGGAGGATGGAAATCTGCCTGTAGACTTCCTGGAGGCATTGGGGTTGTAGCATCCTAGCTCTGAAGAAGTGAAGCTAATTCCTGGCACCGTTCTTTGGAGGCTCTGAACCTCCTGGATCTATAGGATGGGACTTATTGTGCTGTTTTGTCTCTTGCCAACTTTACAAGTTTCACTCATTTGTTGGTTGTCTTTCTCACCTCAAATCACTTACACAAAGTGTCTACTTGTAACACCGAAAAGATTAATTTTTCTGAACACTTCAGAGAGGCAGAGACCGTCTTCATTCAGATTATTCAACAACCTTATACTAAACCACTCTTTGACAGGTGTTCAACATATCCCAGAGGGCTACATTTATTCTGAAGCTTCCTTGCTGCTTTAAACAAAACCTTACATTCTCTCTGCTTTTCCTTTCTTCATCCTTTGATCTGTCCCTTCTTTAGCTTTGTTTGTGCTATTAATTATTGAGAGTTCAGCTCTGTCAGCACATTCAACACAGAGGAGAACAAAGGGCAGAAAAGAGCCCCACCCAAAATGAGTTTACAGGCTGATGAAGGCAAACGAAACCATAAAGTTGGCCGGGTGAGCAGGGTGACAGATTGAATGGTAACTTCTGGGCTTGGGAGGAGCGTGTGTGTTAGGGAAGGTGTCCTTAAAAAAAGCACATTCTGAGTGAACTGGAGTCTGTTATTCACAAATAAAAGAATTTAAGGGGAAAGATCTTGGGAGTGGAAATGAAAGCTCAATGAAATAAATTTGGGGGCAAAGGGATGCCAGACAGATGGAGATAGGGAGATAGGTGGGTGGGGAATGTTAGTGAGGAGAGCTACACAGCTGGGCAAAGGCACCCAGACACCCTGTGAAGATACTCTCATAAAGAACCGGAGCCAGATGGAGCCAGAGCTGTGTACAGCCTTTGAAGGAGCAGATAAGCAGGTTGAATTTAATAGGGGAATGTGAGAGGTTGTAATTGAAGAGCTCAGGATACCAAAGATCATTAAGAATTTGCAAGGAGAACTGAACACTGCATGAGGAGCTTGGAAAACCTCCACATTTGAAGGCTTTAAGAACAAACAAGATAAACATCTGTTGGGAATGCTGTAGACGCAGCTGATCCTGCCCTCAGGCAAGTGATAGGTCCAATGACCTTTTGAGCCCCATTCTTGTTTTCTGTGTGGGTGTGGTAAGTGAGGAAGATAATTTGCCAGATGGCAAACATTTTTGCCTGGATTGAAGTCGATTGACAAGCACAGATTCAAGGTATGGCAGGATCCCAGGCTGTACAGTGCGAAGGTATCACAGCAACTGGGAGTGCACATGGAAGTGAAAAAGGAGGAGAAAGAATGAGGTTACTGCACTGTCTTTTCTGCTGAGCATCAACTGAGTATATTGATAGAAGGGAAACAGAGAAAGAGGAGATGAAAAGTGGGTCAAAGATTGCCAGTGTAAATTCACAGTTGTGTTCGATATGATGAAATTGTTCCTATGAAAACTATTGTATCATTGAATCACACTGTGTATTCACTCACAAGGCCGTAAGTATGTCTTTCCCAGACTGGATATAATAGAGATCTTCATGTCTCTACTCTAAACAGACAATGCCAGTGGGGTCAGTAGAAGCAAGGAGAAGCACTTTCCTCCAACTAGTCTACAGGTGAAGTGGGAAGGAAAGAAGAGCTAGCAGCAAAACAAAAGAATCAGGTATTGGAACACATACACTGAAGACACTCACTGAGATGGCAGAGAGAGAGGCTTTAAAGTAAGAGAAGGGAACAAAAATATATTCTTTTAATAGAAAGACCCTCTTTTCTGACAGGACCAACCATACTAAACTGAACTGAATGAAACTTTTGCCTTAAAAGATAATTCAGTGTTGAAAGAAAAATATTTTTAATGTTCTTAAATAGCTCTGACTTAAACAGCTCAAAGACTGTATCCAGAATGAGGAGAAAATCAAGGCAGGGCATGGACAAAATGCTTGAAGGCTTTATGGCTTCATTAGCTTTACCTAGACTCACATACTTTTTGTATTATTTAGACAAGATCGATCAAGTTTTAGATTCTTAAATGTGTGCACACTTTTTTTCTTTTTATATGTATCTATCATGTGCTCTTGAAGAACTGTGCAAACCAGATGAAGGCAGATATTCCTTTAGAGGGATAAGAGGATACATAACAACTGCAGAGTAGAGTTGTGCAGAGAAGGAACAAGTTCCAGAGTTAGACTATTAGACTGAGGAATCCCTCCTGTTCACTTTGGTGTCAGGCTTACTCCTCAAATGTGTGTTAGATGCTGAAGGCCACAGACATTTTCTAGCTTCTTCTCAGACCCAGTAAGATAAGGACATTTGGGCTCCAGAGTATGGACACAATTAGGACTGTCTGCTAAGAGTCCAGTTATGCGTTTCACAAGTTCTTTCCCAAGGAGCCATTGTAATGGAGAAAAAAGTAAAATAAAAGTTAAAAATATGATCCAGATGACATAAAGCTGAGTTTGAATCGATGAAAACATAATGTCAGGTCTATGGAAGAAGACAAGAGGCATAATTACTAGACAGCAGGTATAGACAATGAGATGGTCATGTGAGCCATGTATATGGACAGGGAAGTGGACTGTCAAAGTCCCATATAATGAAAAGAGAACATGCCAAACATAGAGCCAAAATAACAGGGGATCACTGAAGGACTGGTCATAAAAGGAAGTCTGAGAATTGGGAAAGCACTCGAGGAGAGAATAATCAATGAGTAATTGATTATTTGAGTTATCATTGGTAACTCAGTAGTCACAGACAGCCTGGGGAAGATGAAAATAGAAAGGTGCTTTGGGCAGCAGCCAGGAAAAGGTCATGATGGCCTTGACAAACACCTTGTTAGTGGGTGAAGGTGCCTATTTCAGCTCTATGACAGAGTAATATATGGGAGATGCAATGGAAGTCAAGTAGTGGCAGTAGGAGGCACTTTCACGATTTGAAGTGAAAGGTAGACAGAAGTTGCTGAGAAAGGAAAAGTCTAGAGTAGATTTTAAAAGGCTAAGGAGAGCGAGTAGATGAGGTGTGGGTCAGATGAGAGAGGGAAAAGAAATGCAAATGTTGGGAAAGTAAAGTATCAGTGACTTGGAGGACAGGGAAGAGACTCACACTTTCAGGTCTTTGTTTATGGCTATGCATGCTACCTATTAGCATTTCTAAAACCAAAAACCCACTCGCAGTAGGTAGTGAAGGCTGATGGATGGATGGATGGATGGATGGATGGATGGATGGATGGATGGATGGATGGATGAGAGGAAAACATGGGGCTGCTGCTGCATTTTAGTACTGACAGAAGGCTCCTCCTGGAACAACCAACCAGTCACACCAGACTTGTGCTGCTTGAGCATGTTTGTGTGCCCAGCTTCCAAATCTCATCTGCACACTTTCAAAAAAACATATAGAGTCCATCCAGGGCAACTCTGAAACTACATGAAAGCTGTGGCCCTGCTTCTACACCAGTATCCTCTCTCACACAAGAAGGAAAGATCATAACTTTACAACAGTGATTCACCACCCCCACCTGGATGTTATTTCAACTAGTTTCTCTGCCTCCATTTTGCCCAGTGGTAGGTGTAATACAGCACTAAGCAAACTGAACAGCAGTAGGAAGTCTGTCACAGACAGCTAAAAAACGCAGATCTCACTCTTCTATGTGGCAGCAGAAAACTTGCTATCCACTGTGTGTGTGAATGTCTGTGCGTGTATGTACATTATATATAAGTACATATATATATGCATGAATCATAAATGATCTATCATTATTAATTCATTAGATATTCACGGTAATTACCCTACTTGTGATGAATTCATTTGGTATTAATTTAAATGTCATATGTACAGTACTTTTGTAAGGATTGCCATATGATTCAGCCTTAATTAATCCATCTTTAAAGCAAAATGCTAACAATCAATTCACATTACTGGGATGCTTAGGCTGTTGGCAGGAGCATGTTTATTATGATTATTATTATTTATAGACACGAAGAAGAAGATGTAACAATATTTGCAATCATTTATGTGCTATATACAGTAGGATATTTTAGTCCCAATACAGCTACATGTCTGTGTGGCCTTGCTTAACTGATTTGTCTAATCGATTTGTGAATGTCCTTATCTTTAAAGATGTCACCTTGTATTTACAATCATTGGCAGGTCATTATCCATAAAGATATCTCAACTCATTTTTTCCTTCAGCAATGAACCCTATTAGATATCAACTATATACCAAAATCATTTTTCACTCTCATTCTCCTTTTTGGGGCAGAGGAATTTATAAGTAGACATCAAAAGTTTAAAAACACTCCATGAGGCACTTGTATTCCAGAATGTAATGAAGTGACACTCAATCTACAGCAGGTTTTATTAGAAAAGAAGAAAATTTTGTTTTAATCACATCTTGTTTCAGTTGAAGTCCAGTATTCAAATTATGAATTCTGTTTAAATTAAAGGTAAATAGCTAAAACCGAAGTAAAATTGTAATATGTAAGGAATGAACTGTAGAAAAATATATACCTCCATATTATTCTTACCATCATTTTGGATACGTGATTTTGGAGGCCTTTCTTTCTATTTCCAAGTCCTGGGAACAGGCTACTTATGCCTGATATTTTTTCAAAGTTCTGTTTTCATTCTCCTCTGATGCAATGTTGCATTTTGTGTAGAGGCAGTGAATAGCTTATTGTAAAATAGAGGATTAATATTAATGCACATTCTTAGCAGCTTTTATCAGGAATACAGTGTGAGCCTCCTTGAAAGATTTTTTTTGTCCTTTTCTTGGGGTATGACAGTATGATGTATATGATCTATCATGCTCATTTCCTTCACGCATTCTTAGCCCTACTAGAGCAGCCCTGGAGTGATGGTAATCTTATGAAAACTCAGAATGATTTGTTTATTACTGAAGGTTTATTTAAGGCTGTCACCATGACCTATATCCATTAGTAACCTCAAGAATTCTTAAAGGGACACCGGTCCCATTACCTGCTATTTTCAGCCATAGTCCACGATAGTAGAAAGCTAAAGCTGTTGCTTCTAAGAGCTTTTTATAAATTATACTGCTATCCTTTCCTCCCCATCAACCTTCTTTGTTCTACCTCTTGCCTGGAAAAATGTTTAATTCCTCCCATATCACTCAAGCAGCACGTATAAGCACATTGAAAGGAGGGAAATGAGGTAGCTACATCCATGTAGTGTATTGACTTGAAGCAATTTGCATCTAGTGGCAAATCATTTTGAATAAAAAAAGATCATGAGCCCTGATTCACTCAAAGGACACAACGACCTAACAGTGGAAGCAGGGACATGTGGCCTGGTAAGAATACAGGGATGGTATCCTGATCTATCATGCAGAGATGGGATCGGAAAAGCCAAGGTGCATATGGAACTGAATTTAGTGAGGGATGTGAAAATTAACAACGGGTTCTACAGGTACATTGGGCAGAAGAGACAAGCAAAGAAGAGCATACCCCCTCTGATAAATGAGAAGAGAGAACTGGGCTCAACAGACATGGAAAAGGCTGAGGTACTCAGTGGATTCTTTGCCTCGATCTTCACTGGCAATCAGGCTTCCTATGCCTCTTGTGTCCCTGAATCTCTAGGCAACGATCAGGGGAACACAATCCCTCCAACTATAAAAGCAGAGCAAGTCAGGAAGTGCCTCGTGAGACTAAATGTGTACAAGTCTATAGGGCCAGACGAGATGCATCCCAGGGTTCTGACCGATGTGGTTGCTGGACCACTCTCCATCATATTTGATAAGTCGTGGTTGTCAGATGAAGTCCCCTGTGACTGGAAAAAGGGAAACATCACTCTCGTTTATAAGAAAGGGAGAAAGGAAGAGCCAAGGGACCACAAGCCTTTGAGCCTCCCCTCTGTGTCTGGGAAGATCATAGAGCAGATCTTTCTGGATGATATGTTAAGGCACATGCAAGATGAGGAGGTGATCCAAAACAGCCAGCACAGCTGTGTGTAAACAAACCGTGCCTGGCACCAATGTAGTCTGCTAAGTGATGGCTTCAGTGGACAAAAGAAGGGCAACTGATGCCATCTACCTGGACTGTCTACCTGGGGCTTTGACATGGTACCACACCACATCCTTGTCTCAAAATCTGAGAAATATGGATTTGAAGACTGGACTATAAAAAGTTGGTTGGAAGGTCATAACCAGAGGGTTATGGTCAGTGGTTCTTCGTCCAGGTGGAGGCCAGTGAAGAGTGGTGACCCCCAGGGGTCTATTTTGGGACCAAAGCTCTTCAACATCTTTTTAAACAACAGAGTGGGATGGAGTGTATCCTCAGCAAGTTTGATGATGGCACTAAGCTGAGTGGTGCAGCTGATATAAAAGAAGGAAGAGATGCCATATAGAAGGATTCAGACACACTCAAAAAGTGGGTTCACAAGAATCTAATGAGGTTCAACAAGGCTAAGTGCAAGGTGTTGCACTTGGGTCAGAGTAATCCCAGGTGTGTATACAGTCTGAGTGAAGAGCTCACGGAGAGCAGCTCTGCGGAAAAGGACTTCGGGGTTCTGGTGGATGAAAAGCTGAACATGAGCCAGCAGTGTGCTCTTGCAGTCTGGAAGACCAACTGTACCCTGGACTGCATCAAAAGAGAGGTGGCCAGCAGGGAGATGGGATTGTCCCCCTCTGTTCTGCCCTCATGAGACTCTACCTGGAGTACTGCAGCCAGGCTTGGGGCCGTTGGCACAAGAAAGATGTGGAGCTGTTGGAGAGCATCCAGAGGAGAGCGTCCAGAGTGTCAAAGGGCTGGAGCACCTTTCCTCTGAAGAATGATTGAGGGAGCTGGGCTTGGTTAGCTTGGAGAAGAGGTCTCTGGGGAGACCTCACTGAAGCCTTCCAGTACTTGAAGGGAGCTTATAAGGAGGAGAGAGACCAATTTTTTACATGGTCTGACAGTGACAGGACAACTGGGGAGGTGGCTTTAAACTAAAAGAAGGGGGAATTTATGCTATATTTAGAAAGAAATACTTTATTCAGAGAGTGGTAATACAATGGCACATACTGCCCAGAGAAGCTGTGGATGCCCCATCCCTGGAGGTGTTTAAGGCCAGGTTGGATGGGCTCCGGGCAGCCTGATCTAAGTGGGTGGAAATGGTAGGTGGATTGGAACTAGGTGATTTTTAATATCCCTTCTAACCTATGCTACTTTATAATTCTATGAACTCAGCACAGTGATTCACTGCCTATATAGCTTTTGTACTTAAAAATTTCCACCCTACATCGCTTGCAGATAATTCATCTAAGGTGCAGCCATTTCTTTCAAGAGACCTGCACAGTCACAGTAGCAGCCCCTTGTCCTAGTTCACCAAGAAAATCTGCAAGTCCCAGAGCATGCTCATGGGAGAAAATGACATAGTTCCCTGCCACCTGTAGGCTTCACATTGAGTATTCTAATTGTCATGCTGGAAAGAATAAACATTTTGCAGCCTGTTTTGAAGAATTGAATTCTCATCTCCCATTTCCCCAGACAAAACCCTAAGTTGTGATTCCTCACCATTGCAGCAGTTCTGTTGAAGACAATACTCTTTGCATTTCACTTACTTTCAGAGAGAAGCCATGTTCTCATCCTGGCTTGCTGCTATACAGTCCTGATATATGCTTAGGCTGGATTTACTGTTTCACTCCCCAGTATAAGAGGTAAGTGAGCTGCAGTTCAGTTCCTGAAAGAAAAGGGCAAGAGCTAATCCTGGAGATGACATGCAGTTATGAATTTGGGGTAGTAAGAGGTGACCACTGCGTACATGAGCACAGTCAGCAGCAATCTAGGATCTACTGTAAGGATGCGTGAGGATGGGTCTATATTAAAATGTTACAACTTTATTATATGTAACTATATTACAGCAGAGCAACAGAGCTTCTTCCCTTTGATGAGTATTTACAGCACTCAGGAGCAACAGGCTTGAGCTTATGCCCTTGACAGTCTGAGAAGACACAAACTCACATCCCAAGGAAAAACTCCAACCAACAGCCTTCACAAGACAAAGAGTCTGTCTCAAGCACAGAAATAACAGGGCTTTCTCCTTGCATCCAAACAGGTGTTATTTTTCTAGAAACAAAACTTCTAGTTGTGTATTCACAGCCAGAGGATAATTCCAATTGGAAGGGAACTCAGGAATTCTCTCATTCAAACTTACCTCAACTACAAATAAGAATAGGTTGGTCAAGGCTTTGTCCAGTCTGGTTTTGAAAATCTCCAAAGATGGAAATTGTATAAGTAGTTTAATATGTATATATAAAGATGGAAATATGACTATGTAGCCACTGGATGCCCTGTTCCTCTGCTAGACTGTCCTCGTAGGGGAAAAGGTTTTCCTTGCAATCATCTGAACTTCTCTTACTTTAATAAATGCCCGCCACTTCTCACCTTCTTGGTGCACACCTCTGTAAAGAGACTGCCTCTGTTTTCTTAGTAGCATCCTGATAGTTACTGACAGGCTGCTAGGAAAGACAGTTTTGCTCCCTATATCCAGAGCTGGGATGCAGTAGACAGGTTCCCTCGAAGAAACCCCACATGCCCCAGTCTCATTCCACAAAGTAAAAGCTCCAAACCCCAACCATCTTGGTGGCCTTCAACTCATTTCATTTTAATATCTTCAATGGGGGTTCCTGAAACTGGACATGGTATTCTAGTTGCCACCCAAGTAGTAGTGAGCAAGGGTTATAATCATTCCCTTTCACATGCAGCAGCCATGCTGCTGTTAATAAAACGCAGGACACCGTTAGCTTTCCCTGTTGCTGGAGCATATGGCAGGCTCTTGTTCAGCTTGCAGTATGCTACAGTCCCCAGGTCTTTCTTAGCAGAGCTGCTCCCCAGACAGAGTAATCCCAACCTGCATCACTACAAGGTCAGCAGGCATCATCAAAGATAATCAGTCTTAGGCACGCCTAGCTCTTCAGGATTCTTCAAGGATTCCTAAATCAAGTTCACAGTCCTGTCTGCTCTAAATTTGGACCAGGCTGGAGCTTACACTTCGGTCTATAGAAAGGTGATCAACTCCAGAGAACAACCACTTCTGAGCACATGGAGAAATCAGAAAACTTCCAGGTTAAGTACTGGCATTTCACATAAATTCATCCCTACAGCTTCCTGCTCTGGATGCTGCTTTCTATATTTCCTGTTGTCAGGCATCTAATTTTTCTGCATTAGATACAGGAACCTCTACTCTAATCTGGGCTATGAATTCCTTATAGGACATAAAGTGAAGGTTCACTTTATGAGTTAACCTTGTGACTGTAGTTCAGAATTACAGGGTTTACCTTCATAATCCAGGCTACCTCAACTCATGCATCTGCTTTTCTTCTCTGGCTAAGTCAATGTAGTTTCCTGTAACCTCCCCTCTCGCCACTATGGCTTTTTCTTCTGAAACCTCCCAGTGTATTTTACTTTATCAATGGAAATGGATATGTTGTGTTCTGCACGTAACCTGCTGAGGAATAAAAGAAGTGGTATTAACCTATAGGAGAAAGCAGAAACTTCATTCTCTTGTCAGTAGAGAGAAAAATTCCTTGTCACCTCAGTGCCCAACACCATACATGATGACCCTTCAGTCCTGGCCTAAATGTTCAGACCACTGCCCCTTTGCTCTGTACAGTGGTGTGTCTCACACAAGACAAACATGACCAAGCTGTCACAAAGACAAACTGCAGACAAGAGACTGGATCAATTCAAGGCTGTAGGCCATAAAGCCAGTCACAAGAAAAGACCAGAGACACTTAAAAAAATGAGTAAAATCTCTTCTCAGCTTCAGCTGAGAATGGAGAGACTTAGCATAGTTCTTTGGGTCTGAAGTTATCCATCACTTCTGGTATCTGACTTAGGACAGTGTCCTTCCTGCCCTATTTCCTCTTCCCATGCCTTCAACTGTGGCTGCTCACCTGGACCTGCTTCCTCCCACTGAAGCCATGTGCCTATCAATCATTTTTCTCTAGAGAGAAGCGGATAGCATGGTTGGGTATAATTGTCCTCATTTGACAGTCTCCTCAGATCAGCATCTCGAGTGGGAATGCATGTCCTTATCTGCCCCTGCTTTGGCTCTGGTGGACACCAGACAATCATCAAAGCCAAGTCCCTGACTTCAGAGGTGCCCTCCTCTCAAGACCTGGGACCCTACAAATGGCCAGCACTGCCTCAGCATGTGGGGCCCACCACATCTCTACTCAGATGAAGTCTAGAGGTTCACTGTATTTTTCTCCAAATCCCCAAGGAACCAGCATGCAGGGAGCCTGGACCCCAGATACAAGCAGCACTGAGATCCACACAAAATGTTTTCTCTGTAGGAACAGGCACTAGAGTCACATACAGGAGAGCTTTATTTGCTACAGCCTTCACCCAGAAGATGGGATTCAGAGTCCTGTGCAACCACATAGGGTTCAAACTTACATCTTCTATACCCATAGAAAGTGCCCTGAAGTGCTGAATGTCACCCATGCATCAAGCTTAAAGCACTGATGTGCATCCAAGTCATGAACATCATCTGACCTTAAGGTGCCCCAGGGAGATGTCCATACTGCAGAGTTCACTTTAGTTGGTTCACCTGGGAAAAAATGCACAAGTATCATGAAGGATCAGTGTGTCTGACTGACATTTCCCAAAGGGTTATGAGTGTCCAGAATGTGAATTTGGAAACAAGCTATAAAACACCTTTGTGCACTGAAGTCACTGGAACAAGATGATAAGCAAAATATATTGCATGTCTTTAGGACTACAGAACGGTAACAATGTTCTATAGACAAATAGAGCTCTATCCCATCTACAAGAGCTAGTCCAAATAATTTCAGCTGTATTTAAATCCTCAGAAATATTTTGTATTCGCCCACAACATGGAACTGTTTGTAAAATTCAACGGATAATTAAAGCAAAGTCTCCTAGAGAGCATTTTTTATTCCAATCCTTTTTTGTGCCAAGATACAAAACGTTTGGCTCATATAATACCTGCGCTCCTAAGGTGCATCTCTACAATATACAACTGAATCTGGACTCTACAAATGCTTAAGCACACGTGCCAATGATATCAATAAATAATTAGCAGAGAGGATACCTTTAAATGAATTATTACTTCTGTCATTTCAAGTTTAGGATCAATAGGTACAGAGACAAAAAAAAAAAAAAAAAAAAAAAGGAATTCATTGTACTGGATATTCAAAAGCTCCATTCTCTATGACTGTAGGTGTATGCTAATCCATATGGTGAAAGCTAATTTTTAAAGTTTGCAGATTTCACTCTTTGACTGTTGACAAACATATGTTTTCTTTTGTAGCAGGGAAAATGGAGCTCTCATTTGAAGTTCTTACTGGGTAAGGAAACTTAAGCTCATTTTTAGCTATAAGAAAGTGTCCCAAAGAAGGACACTACAATTCCAGTCAAAGCAAATGGCCTGCAAGGACCATCTGTTGCTCTGCTGAAATGCCTGAATAAGAGGGTGAACTAAGAGGAGAGAGCTGATAAATCAGAACTCTTGGAAACATCCACATACATAGATGTTACATAGAACAGCGCATTCAAGGGGAAATAAGGAACTC
>JAOWBP010002052.1:50315199-50333156 GCA_028571105.1 Tragopan temminckii | reverse complement strand
TTGATCTTTCAGATTACCTTGGGAATCAGAGGAGCTACTGGAAAGGCATAACACAGGGCTCAGCAGGAGAATTACCGTCCTGGACCTGGGCCTTCTTGGAGCAGGAACTCTTATTCTTGGAGGTGAGCACATTTATTTTGGAGTCTTCGCACTGTTGCCTCCACATACTAGGTGCGCATTTATTACTGATAGATTCCCTCAATGGGGAGCTATTGCATTTTCTCCCGGCTTTTAGAAATGGACAGCTATTTGGATTCCCTAGGCACATGTCAACCAGATTGGAGTGCAGAGTTCTCATGGAGATAGTCTTTCTTGGTGTAAATACATCACTATGCCCATGATGAGTCATCCTCTTGATGTTTGAAGTACAGATCAGAATGCTGCTCAAGCCACTTCCCTATCTCCCACCTCCAAGATATCTGTATGTAATTTCGTAACACAGTTCCTGGGCCAACATTCTCTGACTACAGAGGTGGTAAAAAAGACCAGTTCCCAATGCATTACGGAGGCAGCTGTGATTAAATTATTTATCTGGGAAGCTTTCTCATATATTTGTGTGTTCAAGCCACCAAGCCAGTTCTGCAACAAGACGTAGCACCAAGATTTTCCTGTCTACCAATGTCTTATCTGAGAAGAGACCAACTTGACTCAGAGCTAATGAGGATGCCGACTAAATCCATAAGGCAAATTCACATGTATTAGGCTGACAAGAGATCTAATTATGGGGTGTTGGAATCATTTTGATACCCACAGGAATAGGAGCACTTGTAATAAAAGGAAATTTGCCAACAGGGAACTAAGATTTTACTGATCAGGAGTTAGTGATTAGCCCCATAGGCTGAGAAAGAATTAGCAACAACTAATGACATGTAATGAGATGTGCATATTTATATGATCTGAATGCCATGCATTCTTAGATGGCTAACAGCCACTGTTGGACTTTTCATGAAGATCTTCTTGCTCATGAGGGGGCAAATGGCAGGATTTTGTGCTTGAAATTGCTTGATCCTGTTTGATCCAAACTGCCCTCAGTCTACTCTGCTCATCATTCTTTTTCTCGCCACTTGCTCAAGAATGGACAAAAGTTCAGTACAAACAGTAGAAGGGACAATCTCTAGTTTTTGTTTTCATGTCACCAATAGCCACTGGGGGTGAAGAAATCAAGAAAGAGCCACAAACATCCCTAAGATTTTTAACCATGAATAGCTAGAAAGAGAAGTAAAGAGCACAGAGCTGTTGCTTTTTTGGAAAAATCCCAGTTGGATATATGTAACTTTAGTGAGATCCACTCTAATACAGACCTGAAGAGCAATAGCACACTTAAAACTGCTCCTCCAGCTTCCCGGGGGAGGAGAAATGAGAGGCAGCATGTTCTGACCTGCCCCAGGAGCAGAAGCTGGAGGCAGTTCACAAGGATACCAACAGGACAAATTGGAAAGGTGGAAAGGAGCAAGCCCGTGTATTTCCTAATGCAGAGCAGCTTCTCCCAAAAGCAAATCCTTTGAAGAAAATGTGCAGGTAAGAACCATTAAACACTCCTGGGAGAGAAAAGGTTGACATCATATTTTTCCTCTACATAAAAATGTATTCCTACATACCTTACTTTGTAAAGCATGCCTAGGAGTCCAGCTCTCTTATTATCCTCCAGTGTTATTCCCCTCTTTTCTTATGCTAAGTCACTTGTGGGGAAAAAAAATAACAGCAAAGCACTCTATTAATGGAAAACCTCTTCACTTCAATGGAGCCAAGAAATGCAAGAAATGCACACTGTCCCTGAATTCAGCTCAAGGGAATGAAGAATGGAAGTAATTCACAGCCATCTTACACCCGTCTAAGTCTCTCTCTCTCCATCTCATCCTACAGGCTTTCATCTTTAGTCTCAGTGGCACAGTGGCAGATGTCACTTTGGCACTGCTTCTGAGCTGTTCTCTGTGAATTAACAGTGGAATTCGATACAGGATCAGGTTCTAACAACCTCACTCAGTGACCTGGTACCATCTAACTACCAGAAATATTGTCAAAATTAAGGGCTCCCACGGGCTGTTACTGGTGATCCTACCAGTGTGCCAACTAGAGACCCCACCACCTCCTCTGACCACAAATTTGAAAGCACACCTCTGGGTGTGGCTGGAATATATCCTCCGAAGGATGCTGAGAATCAGATATCAGGTAGGCACTTGGCCTTAGCAGACTGTGCACAAGATGGCAATGGGGATAGCAGGTGGGTAGGGTACTGCATGGGCCATGTTTACGGCAGCATATTTTTTTTTCACAATCCTCTGATACTGTCTAGTCCAAAGCAAGGCTGTGAGCACTCACCTCAAAGCAGGTAGGTAGCCCTAAGTCCCTGTTTAACTCTTCATCTGCAAGTCTGCTACAACACACTACTTAAATCATTTTTTTTTCCTTTGCATTTTATTTCCTATGCTGATTTTCAGATAGATAGAGGTAACAAAGGAACACCACCGTACTCACCCACTGTCTGCTGCTGCTGAGTCTCACTGGTGGTACTGAAGGCTTGACCCCTATCTCTCTTTCACAGCTGCCCCCAGCAAGTGCCATGCTCGTTGTATAAATGTGCTGCTCATCAAGATAAAAGGAATAAGGATCTATCTCAAAGCACTTAGGTATGATTAAATAAAGGAGGCCATTTCCTGTGCTGCTAATCTGGTTCCTTTCAAAATCACTAACTTCACTTTTTGAAAAGTTACCATCTTTTAATTCTCATGGGTCTCCTCTACAGTTCTCCTCCTCCTTCCTGAGAAGGGGTGATCCACTTCATGATACAACAGGAGCTCACAGGACTGATTAAAGTGAACTCCATGCAACACAAACAGTGATTTTTCATGTACAAAATGAAAGAATTGAACTTCTCTCTCTTTTGAGTTTTGTCTGGGTCAGGATACCCAATTAACCTGCAGGTTCCTGTACTGGCAGTTACCTGCTCTTCACTTTGAAATCAAGTCACTCTCCTGTTTTGGGAGCTCGCCTGCTCTGAAAGCCTTCCTGTTCTTTAATATGATAGAATAAAGCAGAAGCAGCTACTATGAAAAAAAAAAGAAAGAAAGAAGGAAAGAAAAAACAGGCTCATTCCACATGGCCTCTTACTATACGTTTTGAGTATGACTGTCGAAAGTTCAATAACATCTTAACTGCTTGCCTACTAAGAGGCAAGCTATTTTAGGACTTTAATTTGGTGCGTATGTATGAAGTCAAGTAAGGCTCTAGGTTATACATTCCCACCCATAACACTTCCAGGGTTTAGACTTCACAACCTCTGCATGTGTATTTTTTGGTGCCATTCTTATTTGCAGAAATCCAGTCAGATTAGGGTTGATTAGCATGGACCATGCTGTGCTTTCTAGATTAGGCACCACATGCAACATAGCTTTATGCAGAATGCTCTAATGTTTGGTAGTCCTACTTTCTTCTTTTTTCTCCACTTCTTATTTGGCTTGCAGGATTTGTGTTGAAGTAGAAAAACAGAGGACTTTTTGTGTATTTATTGACATAAGTTCAAGCAAGAGTGAAGCTGAGGGCGTGACTAAGCAGGCTCTTACCTGCAGTAACCATACAGAATGTCCACTCAACATATGAGGAAGGACTGCGTAGGCAGTGAAGCCAAATCTCGGCACAATGAAACCCCAAGGCTGCAGCCATGGTGCTTGACACTTGAAGCTCAACACATATCTGACCACACTGAATGCATGACGTGTCAGTGCCCATCCCTGCTCACGCTGCTTAAGTTCATTGATAGTGTGCAAGCAGTAAAAATCTGCAGAGAACCATATACAACTGATGTCTCTCTGCTGCATAGTGTAGCATGTAGAAGTAAGTTATTTATACACTGAGCCTGACTTTCCTTTATCCTATGTCACGGACAGAATTTTACATTTGTGCAACAGGATGACAAAGTCAGCATGGTACTAGAAGATGCAAGAAAATGGAGAATGGGGTTTATGGCACTGAGGGACCTACATATTTTTTTCTATAAATACAGGCTTTGGCCAGAACTTACTAAGCTATGATTTTAAACTGGATGTTTTGGAAGTGATGGATAATAGTGGAAACAGCATTTTTAACTTTCTCTCTGTAAGACTTTCCTCAGGGTGATCTGAAAATATTTGCACTGTTTTGGAGTAGACCTTTTTGCTCCAACTTTAATTTCACATATGTGCCACAGATTGTAAGGCTCTACCACACCAAAAAGTTAAATCATATGTGCAAGTCTTGTGTTAACTGCATGGAGGCTGACACTATATCTTCAGAGAAGTTAGATTTTCTGCATCATAGGACCACTTCAGAGCTTCTCATCATTACAGTTGCCTTGGTGTCCACCTCCTTCCTTGACAGCCATTTGGCCTGTCCAGCCTCCAGCTTCAGGCAGGCTTTCCTCATCACTCATAGCTGATCTTTTGACTCTGAGTACCTGAAACAATTCTCATGCAATCTACTAAGCAATATAAAATGAGATAATCTGCAAAGCTTTTCCAAAAACTATGAACAAATTGCCCATTTGAAAACCACCTCTCCCTTTCCACAGTACCTTGGGCAGTATGAAAATCGTATGAGAAAATTGACTGGGGGAAGAAAATACAAGTACATTTCAAAATTGTAGTGCATCCTGATGGAATAGTGTTTGTAAAAACATGCATTTTTTTGTCAGTTGTGGTTTTTTTGTTTGTTTGTTTGTTTTTTATGTTTCCTGTTGGGATATTTTGATGAATAAGTCAAGAATTGCCTCCCACCAGTTAGCAGGTTAGAGATGAATACAGAGTTGAAGATGTCATCATCTCTGAAGGGCAGAGTAGGAAGGAAGAGCAGCATGAGTAGTGCTCATGTGGAGGGCATGGAGCGCTTACAGACCGTCACTGAATAGAGATGGGACATAAGGCTAAGGAAGGAGCTCCTATACTCTGAGCCTGCCTTGGTCCATCCATTGCAGCTTCCGTGCCATAGCACTGACCTTTTTTTCCCCCCTTGTTTTCTCTTTCTTTCTTTTTCAAACAAAATTCTGGGTTGAGTATTTTGTCCACAGCACGTCTGAAAAAAAATCAACACCAAAACCTCTTCCTTTACATAAGCCGCCTCAATATATTCCATACAGTAGTCTTTTGTTGCTTTTGTTAAGTTAGAATGAACCATTCTATACCAGAAGGAAATCTGCTATGGGACAGATGCCAGCATGATTGCAAGAGATGGTAAACCTCAAAAAGCTTGAGATCTGGTTTGGTTTCCATGAAGCTGAACCTCTGGGAATCATTGCTTCCTGTCTGGGGATCTGGTTTTAGAAGCAACCAGATAGGAATTATTGTTCTAATGTCATTTTCTGCTGCTGGTTTTAGGCCAAATCTGGGAGCACAGAGGTGCTCAATTACTGTAATGAACAAATACAACAGTTTTGCTGCCTGGAAATACATTTGTTTGTGGTTTGTGTTCCATATTTGATTTTTATTTTATTATTGAACACAGTGGCCTACCTCTAGACCTCTGTTCCGATAGGTAGACCTATTGGAGCTCTCTAATTCATTAAAATATGGCTGCTGTACTACTTTTGTTACTCCCCAGCAACCACAGAAACACACTTTATGTTCATAATTTTTTGTACTTCTCATTAACAGCCAAAGTCTGCTCCTGATCGCTGCTAGAGTGCCATTGACTTCCATGGAGCAAATCCAGATTTACATTGATCATCATTAAGAATTGTTTTACCACCAGGCTCATAGCAGTAACTTAATTAAAATTAGTTTTGCTGATGTTACTCCTCGATTTTCCAGTCAAGGGAAACAAATCGTCAAGGAGATTTCTTCACTGGTCAGCCTCAGAGCCTGTGAATGCATCTCACATCCTTCCCCCTTCTGCCTCATGCCCGGTCTCCCCTCACCAGACCCCTCTTGCACGCACTGTTTGATAGCAACGGGGTCAGTAGCAAATGTAGAGTTCAGCACTATAGAAGTGGAAACAGAAAGCAGCCATGGGCAATTAACCAGGGCTGTGACTGCTTATGTTTGGTTCCTGCTTCCATTTCTGTTTCCATGGAAATGGACATCAGATCATTGGAAATAAAGTAAATTTTCTACTTCCCCTCACCTTAATATCAGCTGGGCTATACAATCCAAATAAATCTGAACTTATCTAATTAAATGTGATTTTACAGATCTTTTCGTTTCATTGAAATAAACTGACAAAAGCAACATTTCTTTTGAAGTACGTGGAGGCGATTGGCTGTCCTTTGGGAAAGGAGTAGGTAAGCTTGCCCACCCCTTTTTGCTTTGTAAGGTATCGAAACATGCAAACATCCATCCTACCCCTTGCTCTGTGTTCTTGCCTGCCCATTAATATTGTGGTGCTGAACAGTACTCATCACTTGCCCATTAGGGGTCATTTAAGCATAAATGACCTCCCTTACAGAGCCTGTGTGGGTTAAAGACCTCTTCTTTGTCTGGCTGCTGAGGCTTTGAGGTTCATTTGTATTGCAGAACAGCTGCATAAAAAAAGGTTCAAGCCCACCTTTAAAGGTCATATGGTCTCAGAGGAGGAGCTTTGACCTAGAAGGGTTTCCCAGGTGAAAAGCTCAGGGTTTGGGAACAAAGGGAAAAAGTGTTTTTTTAAGTTTTCACATTCCTGTGAGAGGCTAAGAAAGATGAGACTTCTGTCTTTTGTAAATGAACACATTATAGACGGCACACTTGATTTCTCCCTCTAGACGTGAAGCTGATCTGCAAAACTGTTAGACCTGTAGAGGGGTAACAGCAATTTTTGTTTTGGTTCTTGACACAACAGATCAGGCAAACAGAATCACAAGGGCTGATTTCAACAAAAATATCCCATGTCATGAGTCAATATTCTTCAGTTGTAGAAGCTGCCTTTGCTTCAGCACATCAAGGCAGAACTGGAAATGACCTGTTAGTCTAGCAATGTACACCACCCACCAGAAGATGCTGTGTAGTTTTTCCTCACAGCACCCCTCTAATTCTGTAATTAAAAATTGCCATCAAAATAGCACCAAATAATATCTCTGCATGAATTGTCGTTGCACTTTACAATTCAGTTATTGAAAGAATAAATATCACTGCTGTATTAATGTAAATTCAATGCCAGTAAGCAGTTTTTTTTTTATATCTGGGCTCATTAAAGTTGAGGAAAACACAGCCTCATTTTCCCTGGGCCTACCAAAGTGTTAATTTCTGGTGCCCACTGATGAGAAGGGTAAGAAAGAAAGAAATCAAAGTGGATCTATATAGGATGGAAGGTTTAAACCATTTAATTACTGTAGCTGTAGCACGTTTTTGCTAATGCATGGATCACAAAAGCTTCATTCCTGTGGAAATCAGTCATGCGTGGGGGATCAGGAGTTACAGATACTTCGCTGGTGTGAAGGATTTGCTCTGGTCATTTAAGGAGGTTTCCTCCAGTGACAAAAGCTTTGTACCTGATGGTAATGCACAGTATGTAACAAATTTACTTTAAAATGACCTATAACCCTAATCATATACAGTCCTAACAGTCCTAAAATATTCTTCTTTAAATGACTCACATCAAATTCTTCTATCATAACAGCTCTCTCTTTCTCTTTTTTTTTCTTTTTTTTAATTTAAATCCATCTCTGTTGAAGATGCTGCCTTGTCCTGAGGAAGTGGAAGAAGCTAGATAATGGGTAACTACATGCCATCAGTGGTGCTGTCAGTGGTAAAAGTTCTGTTTTTTCCTCTCTATCCTAAAAACAAGCTTCAAGCTCTCTTTTTCTGCTACATCCCATTATGTGGGTCACTATCACGATCATGAACACAATCTCCAAGACAAATCTATCTACATGAGTTTATTTCCCCAGAAGCTATTACACATGCATTTAAAACTAAGGTCAAACACATCAGCCACTGAAACTGCACAAGTGATCACCTACAAATGAGCATGGATCAGGATCTCAGTTCACGGTGCTGGAACCATTCATAAAATACCTGGAAATTAGAGCACTACAGAATGAATAAGGCAGAAGCCTATTAAGTATCATTTGAATTTAGACAGCAATGCAAACAAAGGGCAGGAATCAATGTGCAGGATATTTAAGGGGCATATAAAATGAAATAAAATATCTGGAATTGTAGATTGAGGTCTAGTCTACAGTGTCTGAAAACTGGAGTCATACTTTTCCTGGATTTCCTAGAGCACTGGAGCATGTTAAGAGAAGGGCAACAAAGCCAAGAGGAGTCTGGAGCACAGGTCTTATGGGTAGCAGCTGAGGGAGCTGGGATTGTTTAGTCTGGAGAAGAGGAGGCTCAAGGGAGACCTTATTGCTCTCTACAACTACCTGAAGGGAGACTGTGGTGAGGTGTGCACCAGCCTCTTCTACCATGTAACTAGAGATGAGACTAGAGGGAATAGCCTCAAGTTGCACCAGGGGAGATTAGGTAGGATGTTAGGAAATACTACTTCTCTGAAAGAGTGGAGAGCTGCTGGAACGGGCTGCCCAGGGAGGTAGTGGAGTCACCGACCCTGGAGGTATTCAGAAACGCTTAGATGTACTGAGGGACGTGGTTTAGTGGGAGATATTAGTGATAGGTGGACAGTTGGAATGAATGATGTTGGAGGTCTTTTCCAACCTTGGTGCTTCTATGATTCTGTGCTCTCAGATATCTTTTCCAACCTTAATGATGGTTCTATGATATGTTGATAAATAAGTTAATATGCTGGTACAGCCTTTATTTACTCTATAGTGCTTAAAAACTATAAAAGGCAAAATGTACCTTTTAGATAAAACTGCATCTCTGTTTTAGCTTTTATTTCAGTAAAAGTACTATTCCAAAGAAATAATCATATCCCCAGCCTATGTTAGAAGCAAGCTCCTAGTTTAGATCTTGTCTAATTGTCATTTTGTAGAATAGATCCCCAGAGCCTCTTCTGCTATTCATATTGGTTTTGGTCATATCTCAGCAGACTTTTTTCAAGTACTCAGAAAGGTTTAAAGTGGTTGAATCTTAAAGGCTAATAAATACCTGATGAAGAATGAGGAAATACATTAAAGTTGAATTACCATTTTTTCCCTTTTACTCTCAAGATTTCACTGAAATCAATGAACTTACAGTTACTTAAAACTATAGCATTATATGGGTGAATCAGGTACATCATGTTGCAATAAATGACCAGGACTTGCTGGCAGACTTTCTCAGAATCAAACATGCACCCTTAAATTTCACACTATTTTCACAATCTTGTAACAGCAAAGCAAAACAAGAGGTTCAGTGTGCAGTCAGAACAAAATCTTTTTTCTCTGGTCTAAGTATTTAGCCAATACAGTATCACAGAAACATTGATTTCTGTTCTCAGCCTAAGAATCCTCCTGATAGTCTCATGCAGAACCAAAGACCCAACACAATCTCTTCTTTTATGGCTAAGAAAATGCTAGGAGAATCGTTATCCCTGGGAAAGATTTCTCTGATAGACGAGGAAGGACTGTTCATTAGTGTCATGAATGATGCTGCCTCTTTTTTATGCAACTTGCATTCACTGATGCTGGCACTGTCAGAGCCTCCAACTGTGTGCACAATTCAGTTCATCGAACAAGGCAGCATCCTTTCCAGATACACTCAATGTGCGGTATTATGGTTTGGAAATTCACTCCACAGAAGAGAAACACAAATTATTTCAATTCTCAAAAAAGAAGGGAAAAAAGGCACAGTCTGTGCCTTCTTTTTCCATGCTATTAGAGAGATTATCAGGAAAAAATAAACACAGCAGTTGCTCAAAGTCCCACAGAAGCAAAACAAGGACTTCAGGCCGCTCCATACATAGCATGGAGCCATTGCTCTGTTTACTTACAAGATATAAAATAATACATTTTTCAGTTCTTCCTTTGAAATAATTATTCAGTGCTGGCAGAGAAATTTTACAAAATTTTAAATGGGAAAAAAATCCCAAACCTGCACAGTTTTAAGTCCTCTCTGCTCTCAAGCCATTTCTTTTTGGTGCATTTAGCACAGCAGAGCATCAATGTCTGCAGGGAATGGCTGTCTCTCTGTGATGCTGAACGAAAGCAGAGGCCAGCTCCACACTCTTGATTCACCTGCAGAGCTCGAGGTGCATCAGCAAATGGCATGTTGTCCCTGAACAGTAAGGACCAGATCCAAGAAAGAAGCTGTGCCGGGTGCACGTATGTGCCTTGGAGCTTGCCATATGAGAGAGCCTCGAGCTAACGGCAGGAGAGCAGATACATCTACTTGGAGAAGCAGAGAGTCCTGTGGAGATAAAAGCTCATGGCCCAGGAGTTGGGTAGGCACTTTACATCAACAAATCTGACACAGGGACGAAAGCCCAGTTTTCTCATGGGCCTGGTACCAGCAGGGATCATCTGTGAAGGGCGTGTAGGGCTTGGGGCTGCTCTGATTACTGTGCGTTCTTCTCCCTCACCTCATCAGGCAGACAAGAGAAATGTACAGCTGGGCCCATACTTTTTAAGATCATGGCATTCATCCCTAACCCACACACACCTCTGAGCTGCAAAAACCAGTATGCTGAGCAAGCGGCCATCTGGAGCCTGCACATGGGGAAAACCTGAGGATGGAACATAGGGGTGCATTTAAAATTCCATTTCTCTCCAGAGCTTAGATATTTTACACTGAGCTTTTTCACTTTGCATGCTTCTTCTGGCAGAACTGAGCATAGTCCCAGTTTTGTTCCTTGAAAAAGAAGACACATCTCTGAAATCCTTCATTTTTCATAACAGCTGAGGAGTCTCACCCAAAGTGCTCTCTTCCCGTTTGTGCCTGAGGAGATTTGCTACTCCATGCAGAAGACTCTTGGTCACTCTCTCTGTAAGGCATATGAATTGGAAATATCGTCCTTCACTTCTCTTTACAATACAGTTCTGTTTTCCAGGAAAAAATGTATATATTTATTGAATGAAAAAGAGTCCTAACTCTAAGGCCTGGTGGTCAAAGAGGTGACTCCCACATAGATTCCTCTGGCACTGGTTTGTACATTTTGCCTTTGGAAACAGGAGGCTGTGGGAGCAGGGACCCTTGAGCCAGTGCAGGGCAAGTCCAAGACAGAGAGCTGCTCCTTCCAGTTCTATGGGCTTCAAGCCTCCCCACTTGAATGAGGCAGTAGAGCAAGGGGCTGGTTTCTTGGGCAGGACCTTATAAGAAGGCGATTGTCACCACAGCCATTCTTGTGGGGTTGGACCTGGCAGAGCAGCAGGCAATTTGGAAGTGTCCTTGTGAGGCTGAGCTCTGAAAGAGGATAAGTAGATGAATACATAGTTCAAGGTTTCTAATCCAGCTTAAATGTCAGATAAGTACACCCTTCCACAGCTTGGTCAAGGCAGGAGCACTGGTTAGGCGTAGTCCAAAACAGTGCTAGATGCCTTGGGAGCTTTAATATTGAAGGCTGAAGGATCTGCATAGTCCACGTGCCTGTAAGACCAGGTGGGAGCTTTACACAAAAATGATTTGCTTCCAGTTACATTTAACACGCATGATTTTTTCTCGTTCATCTGGTGTGAGATGCAGCTTCATTTGGGATGCAGATCTTGCTACAGGCCATGTTCCTCAGTCCCTTCTCACAGGGACTCCTAAAGAAAAAAAGAGGAACCTTCTGATAAACCAGTAGGGAATCACTTGAAAAGGGGTTGTATAGGTCCTCTGAGATAATTGCCAGCTTTAAAACAAACAGACAATCCAATAAACATGCAAACAATCCATGGTAGAAACAGAGCACTCATTTTTTCATTATCAGCCATCAAGGTAAAGGGAAAGAAGGGAATAAAGTCTGTGCCTGAAATATTCGTATGGAAACTCTTTTCAGGCTGGATATACAGAGCAATTATTTATTACTTCAGGAAATACTCCAGCATCAAGCAATGACCCCAGGTTGATGTCAATGCTTATCCAACAGGATTACTGTTCAGAAAGCTTTATGGTTACCACATAATGTTTAATCAGCGCATTAAAAATAAATTAAAGATTTGCTAATTGTAATGTAATTAGCTTAATTTAATTACATTGCTCAGTGACTGAGAATTTTATTGTTATTGTGAGATCTTTCCTCATTTGGGGCCTGGAGTTAAGTGGTGCAGTATTGACAGCCGTTTCCTCCCTTAATATTCTGCTTCAGGAACGAGTGGTGAAATTTTTACCTGAATATTGCAATTTATCACAATCAGTATCATCACAAATTACACAAAGCATCCAGAAACATGATAACTTCTAAATGAAGTGTCTGTAACAAGGGCAGTAGCAGCCTTGGCTGTTAATTTGTCATATTTCATAGCCAGCCTGACACCCTGTCCAATTTGCTTGTAAGCTTTATCACAAAGACAGCTATGTGAGCTGCCTCTGACTATGAGCAGAATGGAGGAGATAGACAGAAATTCAGTGAAGGCTGTTTGGCTCTTCAGGTTCCCTGGTTTTGCATACAATCCTGCTGAAAATCAACAGCCTCATATCTTGGTGATGTTTATTTTCTCCATTGAAATCCCCCTCCCTCTTCCTTCTCCTCCCTGCTTCCTCATTAAGGCAACCAAAATCTTTTTCTTCAAGACTCCCTGCTGACCATAATCCAATGGTCAACATAATTTATCAGTGGTTACAGAAGTTAAAAGAAATAAGAGGTATATCAGCACTAAGGAAGCACTCTTACCTTACACAGGCTCTCAATTTCAAGGCAAAGCATGTCACCTCCTCCAATGACCTATGAGTTTTTCCTCTGGGGAAGAAGTTGTGTGGTAACTATAAAAATGGCCATGAATATCCCTTTAGGAGATTTGTCTCTCTTCTGCTGTTATCTTCCAGATGCTCTGAGGCCCTCAATCAATTTGCATTGATTTAAGCAACGTCATTCAATACATATTATCATTCTGATTTAACGGGAATTGTGTGAAGAATAAGTCCCCCTTTCTGTTCTTGACTTGCCAAGCACAAGATGCTACAAAATCTATAGAACGGTCAAGATCAACAGGTTTCAAAAGGCTGGCTTAAAAAATGCAGGGGACTACTATTTTATCTTGTCTAAAACACTAAAATCAGGCTGGTCTTGGTTTATTTGGTTTTTGTTGTTGTTGTTGTTGTTCAGAAGAAAAACAAGCCTTTCCACAGAGGCAGGAGCTGTGTTGCTCCCTTCTATTACCTGCCCCAGAGGATCAGCCCCCAGCACAAGAAAGACACAGAGCTTTTGAAACGGGTCCAGAGGAGGGTCACTGAGATGATCAGAGGGCTGGGGCACCTCTCTTATGAGGAAAGGTTGAGGGAACTGGGCTTGTTTAGCTTGGAGAAGAGAAGTCTCCAGAGAGACCTCATTGTGGCCTTCCAGTACTTGAAGGGAGCGTATAAACAGGAGGGGGAGCGGCTGTTTACATGGGTGGATAGTGAGAGGACAAGGGGGAATGGTTTTAAACTAAGACAGGGGAGGTTTAGGTTAGATATTAGGAGGAAGTTTTTCACACAGAGGGTGGTGACACACTGGAACAGGTTGCCTAAGGAGGTTGTGGATGCTCCATCTCTGAAGGCATCCTAGGCCAGGCTGGATGTGGCTCTGGGCAGCCTGGTCTAGTGGATGGTGACCCTGTACATAGCAGGGGGGTTGAAACTAGTTGATCTTTGAGGTACTTTCCAACCCAAGCCACTACACAATTCTATGATGATTCTATGGTCAGCCCAAACGCCCACACTTCTCCAGTTTTGCTGCCTGCCCAGGCACTGCTATTAGGCTGTAAACTCCACCAGAAGACTCAGCAGCTGGTCTCTGCAGCTTCTAAGTAGTTTTGCAGATCCGTACCTTATTACACCAGCAACCAAGAGAGCAACCATAGAGAAAGGAACAGAGAGCATTCCAGTCTTTACAGCTGAGCTTCCAGGGGGGCTGTAAAACCTCAGATGCTGCTGGAGAACTGTGAGAAAACAGAGAGCTTGTGAGGCCTGCTAACAGGAAAGAGGAATTTGAGAATGGGGACTGACTGAGAGTCTGAACACACTGAGACAAATGGAGACAGAGAAGAACAAAACATGGTAGGAACTGGACAAGAAATGCTACAATTGTAGAAACAACAGAAAGAAAGAGGAAGAGAATTTAGACAAAGGCTGTATATATTTTCAAGTCTGAAGGAGCTTATTTGAGCCAAGTGACCATATGTCAGTCTCCTGAGGTTTTGCCTGTCATGTTAAACTCCAGGCCCACTGATTCTGTAGGATGCAATCTTCTGTGCACGGCTACCACTGTGAGTGAGTCATTTGGTACGGTTCCTGTGGCAAGAATCCCAAATGTGTCAGGCCTGGACTAAAAAGCAAGATGGAGAGTGAATACACCTGAAGGCACATTTGGCACTTTAATTCTGAGCAGATATCACTTCTAATTATAGCCAGCCTCATGCCAGCTTACTACCGTTCGAGTGCTTGTGGGTTCGCGCATTGAGTGCCAGATTTAATCCATTCAAGGTAAAGTGCGAGAGAACCAATTGCATTTTGCATGCCTTCTACCTGAATGATTTGCTTTGTTGTTCCCAATTTGCAGTTTGACTGGAAGATTTGCACCCCTCTGGTTAGTTCTGGTTGGCTTCTCTGCAGCCACATGGGTATATTTTTCAGCTGAATGAAGCCCAGCTGGCAGGCTCAATTTGCCCCACAAATGAGTCATATCTTTCTCTCTCTAATTTCACCTGCACAAGAGAATTGTGGGCTCCTCTCATAATTCTTTGAGTTTAAAAATCTTAATGCCAAACGGTGGCATATGCCTGCCCTAGCACTTGGAGCTTTCATCTTGCTTGCCTTGAAGACAGCAGCAAAGCTCAAGAGAAGGCCATTAGTGAGCATTACTTAAATAACAAATTTAGTTAAGAAAAGCATTTCCATGTCTGATTGTGTCAGATCTTGATCTTGTATGAAGCCTAGTGCTGCATAAGGACTAATGGTTACAACATGTTGTTTTTCACTATGACCTAGGGCTTGGAGTGGAGGGAAGGTTTACCATTTACCATTTCCTTTCAATATAGAACTGTAAAACACAGAACAGAAGGAGGATTTGCCTCTTCACCCCTTAAATCCACTTAATCTTGGATTATGAGCCATATTCACCCAATTTTTGCTGGGAGCTTAAGGCAGCCTCACGCTGCCTTTGGGACTCCAGGGTGCTGGGAAGCTGGAGAAGGATCTGAGAGTCTTCCACTTTCCATGAGCAAAACAGGAGCGTTCTTACATGTGTACAGCCAAATAGTGCAGGTCTGTGCTCAGCCATGCTCTAGGTCTATGTATGGAAGTACGTGAAGTGTACATACAGTGCAGCCAGAAAGAGTTTGCTTTAATAACTATTCCTGTGCTAGTAGCTTCCACAACATGTTTTTTTCAGCAGTTCTCCCACACTGAGTTGACAAAGAAATAAAAGGAACACTTCCCCCCACACAAATCTCTATTGATCTGAATATGGATCTTATTTCAAGATAGAGAACAACTAGCACTGACGCTGTCAAACAGAGCCTTCTGGAATTAGTTCAGAACCTCCATTTTCCACCCATATGCCTTCTTCTTGTTCTGCTAATACAGAGAGAGAAAGAAAGGGATACAGAGTGTGGGGAAAGAAGGAGGGGGGGAGAGAAGGAGGAAAGAAGAGAGAAAGTAAGAGAAGCTAACAAGAATGACACAGAGAGCAAGTGAGGAGAGTGTATGAGAGGGCATGAGAAAGGGAGAAAAGAAGAGAGGAAGGAAGAGAAGAAAGAGAGAGAGGAAGAAAAAGAAAGAGAGAAAGAGAGAAAGAAAAGAGGAAAGAGAGAGAAAGGGAGAAAGAGAGAACCAGCATGGCAGGCTGCACATTGCACATCACCTGCTCCCAGCGCCGTCCTTCCTGTTCCCATCCCTGATGAGCTGGCTCAGTTGTGCAAGGTAGCTCCTAATTACCTCTCTCTTGGTTTCCCCCTTCCCCCAAGGACGGCCTTTCCAAGAAATAGCACACGTGCACACACCTGGCACTGTGAGATAGGGAACCTCACCATGGATACCGGGCCCCCATTCCCAGCGCGACCCATGCTCCTGGGATTTGAGCAGCCATCTCCACGACGCTGCAAGCTCCAGATGTGCCTTACCTACTGCCTGGAGACACTGCAAGCAAAAGCTGCCTACAACGGTTATTCTGCACACACACACACAAGTTCTGGTTATGCATATCAAGCTTTGAGAAACAAAATAAAGCAAAATGGTAATCTTAATCTTCCTTTTAATATGCTACCCCATGCCAGATAAGAGCAGCTGGGCTCGCACAATGTGTCCAACCGGACATGATAAATAGCTAGGGAGACGGAGAAATACACACACACACAAATACATACGTACATGCAAGCTCTAAGGAATTTAAAATATGTTTGTTTTCAGAAGTGGTGGCCTTCAGCTCACACCTTCCCTGATTAATAAAAGTGTTGATTAGAGATAAATACAGCCTGCCAGGGTTGGGACTGTAAATAAAATCCTAGGGTAAATATCTGCAAGGGTAGCCCAAGGGTTAACCTTACAAATGCACAAATGCTGGCTCTCCTCCTGTTACAGTGTAAATGCTGATTGGAAGGAAGAGATCATTCTAGGTCAGTATGTCCTTTACATTGTGAATAGCCTGACAGGGGCTAATAAACTCCGCCGCCTATGGCACTGATAATGCATTATATATTCCTAAGCATCACATGCAGCTTTTTACTTATACATGTATTGTTTGTTGCTTTTGAAAAGGTGAAGCAGAGCAATGCAGGTCATGAAATACGCTTAAGCCAGAGGATCCACCACAGCTCAGGGAGGAGGGTCAGAGCCCAGCGGCCCAATGCTCCTCACACAGACCCCACAAAGAGCACGGCCAGCACAGGGCATGCACCTCGCAACGCAGGGCTGGTGGAAACCCCCCACACACCCCCGTGCCACACAGCTGATTTATGTGGAACTTCTTGCATTGAGATAATTACAATACTAACAGATATCCAGTTTGCTTCCTGCGCAGCCAGGAAGGCCAGATCCTCTGCAGCTCACTAACGAGGGAGCCATGCCCCAGAGGGCTGCCTGCCCTGCTCCTGCCTTGCACTTGCCACATTTCACACTGATGAGGTAATCTGGCTTCCGATGAGGTAACCCTCTGAGTTGCCCACGAGCTGGAAGGGGTTACCATATGATCGCTCGTGTAAACACACAGCTTCATCCCCCTTGAACACTGGCTGACAGCTGGGCTCTGCCACCCAGGGGACAAACATGAAACCCGGGCTTTCATGGGACAAGGACACCGTTCGCTTGTTGGTTTTCTGCTCTGGAGGTCCTCATCCACTGCCCAGACACCTTCCCCACTCACTCAGCCTCTCATCCTGCACCCTTCACCAGGGCCACAGCCTTGCTGCTCTTCCCCTGGCCACCCCATGACCCTGAACTCAAGTACTCCTCACATTTAGGTGCAAAGCGTCACTTCCTTGCCAAGCGCTGAGGAATGACTTCCTCCTGCGGCTGGAGGTGTGAGCCATGGGGCAACCCCTCCATCTGGGGTGCGGAGCTGAGAGGGAAGGTCCCACCACTTCGCCACACTAGCACTGATGCTGTTTATCTGAGCTTTGCACAGGTGCTGTTCTTAGAAAGTCTAATTTGCAAGCAGTGAGAAAACCGACTTTTGTGGTTAGAGAACTGCACCCTTCTCCCATCTGTTTCTGCAGGCTCAGGTGGTCCCATCAGCTCAGAGCCAGGCTTTTCCCAAAGTCCCCCTGTGATTAGCAAAGCAGCCAGGATTGAATCACACTGCAGCTCTCCAGAATTTCCTGTGCCTCTATAGGCTCACTTTAACCTCACAACATGTGTCTGAGAAGTTTGTTTTACTGAACCTCATCTCAGCAGCTATGGCCACTGAGCTGGAAATCTGTTCTGGGCAGACCTCAGCCCAGACAGCATGTGACAAGTGACCCAGGAGGACCCGAGGGCTGATGTGCCATTAGATGCAGGAAAGCCTGCAGCTCGAGCAGCTCT
>JAOWBP010002052.1:50305094-50315099 GCA_028571105.1 Tragopan temminckii | reverse complement strand
AGCTCTGCCCAGCTCCCAGGTCACAAAGCCCGATTGCTCTGCAGCAGGTCCAACTAGGTGAGATGGAACCTGTGTCAGGCACCCAGAGGAAGCAATTCCCCTGATCCCAGGGCACAAGGATCAAGAGGCTCCCAGAGGGAGGGAAAGGCTTTCCATCACTCTCTGGTGAGTTTATTTGGTGAAAAATGAGCAAAGCCCAGAGGAAGTCATGTCCTTCCTTCCCCCGCCTCCGGGAGCAGCTTGTACAAGGAATAGGTCAAAATGAATGATTGTTATAATTTGAGTATATCAAGAGACGTACGTCTCTGCTGTCAGCACTGAGCTCACCTCACTGGGCAAGGATTGAAGACAGGATTCTTCTCGCAACTCCTTCCTTCTCCATTCAGCTGGGCTCTACCTTGGCAGCCCAAGAAAGGCCACAGTGTGCATCCAGCCTGGGAATTCATCAGTACAGGTCTCCAGACACTGCAGCTAGATTTTTAAAAGATGTGACTAATTTTGTAAGCTTTAGCAGTTGCTGTCAGGTGTAATGAGGTGCCATTAATCATGTCTATGCCTCATGCTATGTCTGGCTCATCTGTGCAGTCTCTTCGCCACATGTGATGGTCACTGTTCACTGGAACACCATGTGGGGGGCAAGGGCAGGGGCAGGGGAACCCAGCCTCCTGTCCACTTGCCCTTAAATCATGCTCTGGGCAGGGGGCAATGCAGGGCTGTGTTGACATAGCCCCGAGCAGTATGTGAGCAGCTTGGGTGGGACAAAACCTTCTAAAACCTGTCTGCAGTGTGAACATGAACATCTGAGCTCATCACTCACTTCACAGTTCATGGGGACAAACAAGTCATGTTTGAGATGGATAGTTATGGCCTGGTAGGAGTCCTCCTCTGAAAGTGCCATTTCCTTTCTGGTGGTCATAAAGGGTCTCTAAGGTTGTTAGACACCTACTCTGAAGAAGAGTATGCTCATTCAGTCCCACCATTGGAACCTGATCCAGAATCCCTTGGGCAGCAGGTTCTCATCTCCTGAAGTACAGCTCCAGCCATATTCCCATTACTGTCCTGTCTTGGGACACAGCTTCTGCTCCACAGTTCAGTCTAAAGGCTGGAGAGCAAATCCAGAGAGGTGAAGGCAGGTGCTGCAATTCAGGTAGGGCACTAATTACTGCAAGAGTCGATGGAGAGCCAGCAGCAAAAGAGTTAAGGGAACCAGAGCTCACTGCTCTCCAGGAACCTGTGCTTCCTCACCTCCAAGGATAACAATCAGCCAGCCCTTTCTCCAGCATTTTTTGGCACACGGCATTGTCAGAAAACCACCTGTTACTTGGGAGGGATTCAAATGCATAATGAATTAAAAGAACATATTGTGCGGTACTATCTAACCCCCCAGACAGATGTGTTATTTAAGTGTGGTTATGATCTGTGCTGTTAATTTTAAACAACATATGATCAAAGATCGCGTCTGGCTTTGTGCTTTGCTTTCTTTCAGATTCTGGCTTGTATGTCCATGCCAGACAGTTGTGGTTTGTGTCATATGGCAGGAAAAGCTTATTTTATGTGCTGCCTAAATTTGTGTTTTATAGCACACTAAAGCACCGCAGTCGACCCATCAGAATTAAGTTATCACATTGTTTATAATGGGGAGTGAATTGCAGCTGTGGAAGAGAGGGCACGGAGAGATTTTTTAGGCACCCGTGCTCCCTACGCTAAGGACTTTCAACCATCTTAAAGGCAGCAGCAGTCTGAAACACAGCCTGAGATATATCAACCACCGTACCACTCCTGTGGGAAGGCTGGAAAGCTGTTAGAAATGGCAGCACTGCCAACCAATCAGTCCAGAAGCAATAGTGAGGCCTGCTGCAGATAGGGAGACATGCTTAGCAGATCATGAGATGTATTTTATTTTCTTTTTAAATAATACAGTTGGAGTTCCTTTTACTTGCTCCCTGGCCCAAGTCTTCAAGCTTTGCTGCCCAGCTAGAACAGCAAGAAGAAATCTGCTCTAAACAAGTAGGTAAGTAAGCAAACAGACCAAAACAGGAATAACAGCCTCTTGCGGCTGCTTGGCTGAGAGGTGAGGCTCTGATTTGCTGACAACATGCATTTGAAGATTTCTGGTAAAGCTGGAGGTGCTCTGGCACTTTCCAACTGGTAGGGGGGCAAATCCTTACTTGTTGCATGTTGACTTCCAATGAGTTACGCACTTCAGGTCAGTTGTACAGCAAGCATCAGCCTTCCTTTAGGCATTGTTGCTGCTCTGCCATCTCCAGCCTTGGGGGAGGATTCCTGCTCTCAGGCTGCTCCCTGCACTGTAACACAAGGCAAGCTGTAATAAAAACAGTTTGGGGAGCAACACATCCTTCACATCTGTGATGGTTAGGATACTCAGAGATGTCCCGACGCCAATGGGCATGGAACAGGGGCAGCCCTAGGAGATGTTTGATGCTCTTGGGGTAGTGCTTTAGGAAAACCTGAGAACACACCCACACACATATGCTGTGTTGAATAGGAGACAATGAGGGGAAAGGGGGGGCTGTCTTAGAGAAGAGACCAGAGCTAAAGAGAGCACATTAAGGAGTACAAACTCATTTCATCTGCCTGAACACCAGCAACACTCAGAGAAATTGAATGGATTGTGTTGCACCAGGGGTCAAAACGTAATTGTCCCTCCTGGCCTTTAAAACCTGTGAATCTAAGGGGAACCTTGAAATGACCAGATTCCTCAGGAATGGGATTCCTGTGGTTTGTTTTTCTTTTTTTTTTTTTGCCAGCTGCCATCCCCAGTGTGCCCCCAGCCCAACAACGAGGTGGCAGCTGGGGAGTTCATGTGCTGGCAGCGCTAAGCCCTGCCAGGGCTTCCCAATGTAATTTCCATCTCCCCCAGAGGAGGTGGGGTTAAGGGATGTAAGGCAACTTCATCTAGAAACAGAAAAAAAAGAAACAAGGGGCTATTTGAGAGGTGAATAGACATAGAACTAAGCACTTTAGTGCATGAGTGTTTTCCTAGCAGATTTTTTAAACCAGAACTTTCCCAGCCCCATATTAGGTAGTTCTCTGTTGTCTTTGCAAAGGGACAAAGAGCTAAAGATAGCACTAATTGCTACTTCCCTCTGTCAATTAGATCCAGAGATTCCCATCTTCTGTATTATTACTTTATCATTTTAATTGTGCAAGAAGCTTTTATGCATCACAGTATTAATTAGGATAAAATGATAAATAAAATAATGCAAAGTCCAAAAAGAAATGATCATTAGTATCTAAGTAGGATCACTTCAAGTGGTACTTTGTACAGGCGAGTCAGACAACCTTTCTGTCTGCATGTGCTCACGATGTGTGGCCTCATTCTGCAAACTGGAGACCATCCTGTGACCCGCACCAGCACCAAGGGGCCATATGCAGCAGCTGCTCTCTCCTGAGATGTGAACTGGGGAAAGTGGGCAAAAGTAAGTCACAGGGGCTGCTCCAGATCTGGCACAGCCAAAAATATTAAAGGTGGCTTAGAACCACCACCTTCTTCTCCATGCCCCAAGAGGACACGTCTACTCTATAACTAATATTCTCATGGGGATCCAACTAGGAAACATCTGGCCCTCGAATAGTAGGCATAGACAGCCAAGCAGACCAAATTAGCAGTGTCATTCATTTGCGCTTTTCAACTTAATGATACCTTACAGGGAAGAAAAATTCAAATTAAAAATTGAAGCTATTAATATATCTTTGAAAATGGTAAGGGAACAAGATTAAGACCAATAGGAGGCTACTAATCTTGGCGTGCTGACTTGTACTCTTTAAATCACTATAATGCCTTGTTCAAATTCAAACACAAATAGGATTTTTATAAGGATGTTAGCACTTCTGCTGCATCAAAAGCCATATTATGTTTTGCAGTTCCAAGGGCTGAGAAGACCTGAGCCCAAAAGAGAAGGCCTCCTCACCAGATGACAAAATAACATTGCATTGAAAAATAGAGCTGTAGAAAGTGAAATGTGAAGGCAAAAGTAGAACATTTATCCCACACCGCTGGGCAGGGCTCAAGAGGCTCACAGTGTAGGTGGGATGCATTTTGCAACTTTCTAGCGGAGATACAGTACACTGCAGAGTAACCACATCCTCTTTGTTCAGCTGCTTCTCCCTTCCTGGCATCTAGCTGCAGCTCACATGTATGTGACAAGAGATAGTGAAGGACAGGCCACACGAAGGAGCTGCTCCCAGCCAACTAACTGCATTTCTAAAGCTCTGTTTCTCCCCCCTCCATCTTGTCTCTCTTCATTTCTCTCTCCCTCAGTGAATGCCTGATTCCCTAGAAAGGATTGACGGGACCCAAACAAACCCTGCAACAATCCCAAATTTCACGAGTAGAGGAAAAAAAAATTCTCCAGAGACCAAACCTCGTGTGAATCATTTTCCACCACTCTGACATGTCAAATACTCCAGTGATTCACCCGTCGTGGAGCTCTGATTCACCCACAGCAAACAGGGATGACTGCCTCCCAGCAGCACCAGCGTGTGCAATGCTGGTGAAGGGCTCTTCTTTCTGCAAACCATAAAAACGACAGCAGCAAGGGCAGCAAAAAAGGGCAAAAAGCAGCAGTTTGGGGGTTTTTGGTTCTAGCTGCAGAGAGCTGAGAGGGAGAGTAACCATTCTACTTGATAAATAGATGGTGAGAAGTTAGGGAGGCTCATGGATCCTCCTTCCTTCTGTGCACATCCCTTGCTCCTGTTTAAGCAAGGAAAAGGGAAGGACAGGCAAAAAGAGGCAGGAGGTGCTTGGTGTTTATTTGTGGCTCTCAGGTTCACCTCCCTGCCAGTGCAGGATGCAGTTTCTCCAAGAGGGAGTGTCAGAAATAGAACTGACATTATATCTTAATGAGCTTTTTTTGGTGGCATATTCATTAAGCTCATAGAAAGGGTAAAGAAACGCAGGAAGCTTAGTCTTGAACAGCTTCCAACTGGACCCCTTTGACTCATTAAAGAACAGAGTAAAATGAACCATGCCCCAGGGCGACCGCACAAGGACAAGCAGGAAAGCAGGAAAGGGTCAGTTCATTACAAACCAGGGGACCGGCAGCCCGGCCGGGCAGCACAGCACGAGGCCAGGAGCACTGCACAGCTGGTGACATGCTGGAGCCCTGAGTGTGCTGGTAGAGCCATCTGTGCTTTGCTCTGGCAGAGCCCCCCAAAAGCAGCAGGCACCTCCTCAGCACTGCTAGGAACCCTTGTTTTAGTATAAGGACTAACATCCGCCTCCTGAAATTGCCCTGAGTCCACCACCCACAAACACAAGCATCCCCATCTCCATCCAGGGCAAGCTGGCCTTCCTCACCACTGTGAGGAGGGGGAAGGAGGAAGTCAGAGAGTCACTGCTGAGCCTGGCAAGGGCAGGGAGGGGAAGCTGGCCCCATTGAGCAGATTCGCAGGGGGCTGCTCTGCACAGCCCAGTCACACCAGCTGCAGCAATAAGAAAGGAGGGGAGATGGCACGGTAACAGCTCCCACCGCCCCCAGGGAGGAGGAGAGAGGCCTGGGCTGCGAAGCTGACACCAGGCAAAAGTTGGCCACGTTTTCCCCAAGCCGCGGAGGAATAGCAGCGGCAAGTCAGATGTGACTGTGAGATGGGAGCCCTGAGAAAATAAAACCAAGTGACAGCTGACTCTGGAGGACTTTTGCAGGGGGTGGAGGAAGAGGGAGTGAAGAGGGAGGGGGAGGTGTACAAATAGGGGGGGAAGGGCAGTGCACAGCCCAGGAGCCTTCTGCAGTGGCAGATGGAGAGGGGAGAGACCGCTGATTCCTGCAGAGTCAGGGAAGGAGAGAGACGGCATTGCACCGAGGCGATCACATGAATAGGGAATGAAGCACAGAACAAAGGAGAGGTTTTGGGGAGACAGGGCCCTGGGCTAATCCCCAACAGCCAGACTATCCAGGAGTGGTGGCAGAGGGTGCCGCAGCCTTCAGCCAGGCTGCAGGGATCCTGCGCACAGCCAACCCTGGCTGCCCCAGGAAAGGTCAGGGGCAAAATGAAGGAGACATTTGCATGGTTGTTAGCTGCCAAACACAGGAAGGATTTGTCACCGATGCCACAGAGTAGCTAACTCCTCAGAGAAGTGCTGGAGCACATGGTGGGAAGGGAATATGCCAATTCTGTGGCTGCAGGCGGAGGGCTTCCCCCGCCTGCTGTAGGAAGGCTGCAGGAGGCCGCACGCAGCACTGCTGCCTTGATGCGGGCCCACAGCCCCCAGCGTGCTGGCTGTGATGGCTGTGACAGTCGTTCCGGCTGTGATTGGCACTTCCCGGTTAGACCAAGGTCACTGCTGGAACACGGCTTTTCATTAAAATGGCCGAGAGCCTGTCAGCCACCGCAGGCCGGGGCTAATTAAGGGAGGACCCAGCGCTCCCATGCGGATCGGTGGCTGGGGCTGATGCCGAGCCGCCCGCCCCGTGAGGCTGCAATGGGAGCGATCCCGCACCTCAGTGCCTTCCTGCTACAAACAATCACAATTCTCCTTCAAAAGGGACACCGTGGAAATGAGCCCACACTGCTTGCATAAATTAGCAGTTCAAGCCCCCATACAGGTGCGATGCAATTACACTAACCCAGGAATTCTTGGCACCAAACACTGAGGTAAAACAACACGCTGCCAGGAACCCCGGTAAATATGAGTGTCCCTATTTTACACATTTTGGATAAATCTCTTTTGAAAAATAAGGAAATCAGCATTAAGAAAAACAGTGTTATTCCAAACGCTACCTGTGTTGCTCTGCCCTGTGTAGTAGCCTCACTGTTGTTCAGACCCTTTCCAGCACTCCCTTGTCTAATTTCTCACTGCTGAATGATACAGCAGGAGCTCCTTGCATTCGACATGGAAAGTGACTCTCCAGGCTGCCTCCAGACCACCAGGGATGTCATCAGCTGATTTTGGCCATCCAGGCACCTTCTCCTGCTCACACTGTGCTGTGTGACTAAGCTCTACCCAGCTCAACACTGATTACCCTCACTGGTCGGCTGTGTTTCTCCCAAGAGCATTACACAAGCCTTCAGTAAAAAAAAACAGGTCTCTTTTGTTTATTCTCCCCTATTTTGGCCAAAGATTTTCCAGAATGAAAAGACACCCTGGCTCCCTGCTTCGTCCCTCCGTTTGTGCCGGTGCAGGTTCAGTCATTACTGGTGTTTGGTAATGCAGACATGCAGAACCTCATACAGCTCTGTTCCAGTCAATATGGAAAAGAAATCTGAATCTCTAAAAGTCCTCTGATATACCAAACAATTCTAGTGAATTCCCAGCTGAGAAGGAGGAGAGCTGGATGCCCATCACAAGGGTCACTTGTTCCCTGGCTACACAGATGCTTTGCTGCCTTTCTATCATTTTCTCCCATTAGCTGTGGTTTATATCTTACATTTTTGGCCTTATGCTTGAAGATAATATTGCAGAATATCCAGTGCAACTGGAGGTTGGCCTTGCAGAGGTTTCTTGGCACCAGGCAATTAAATAATATCAGTAATAGCATTTACTCTTGTCTGTGACTGTGAACAAATAGGCAGAAAGGGATCTAGCAGCAGCTTACTGCCTCAAACGCTGACAGCATTGGCCAATGCAAATGATTAAAGGCATGCTTGGAAGGATACAGACGTTTTTTTCAAAATTGCTATGACAAAAGGTAAGCTGCCTGTAGTGTACTCAGCATCTCACTCTGATCTGTGGCTGCTAATCCAGGCCAGGACTTAGAAAAACCCATTACAGTGACACTAGGCACCCACTGTGAGAGTCAGTCTGGGAGCTAGACAGCTAGGAAAAACCACAGCTTTGGTCTGCGTCCAGCAGCCTAAATAAAAAGTTTCCTTTGCATTCTTTGCATTCATCACAAAAGAGAGCTCTCTCTTTTACACAGTAAATACGCATAGTCATAGAAACATGTCCCATTAAAGTCACATTGCTAAGTGCTCGAACACAGGACATGAGAAACAAGGTATTGTAATAATGTTATCTCAGATGAATTCTTCCTTTTTATGACTCATGTTGTTCATGCAGAAATGTCAATCCCAAGCATACAAAGAGCACGTGTTTCTTTCTCCCCTTCTCAGCAAAACATCACACAGTTGGATTAAAAAATGACACTTCAGATACAGATGTATACAATTATGCATGTAGGTGTATGTATGAAATTGTGTTTCTTTATTTTACCTTTTCTTTTGCACTTTTGTGATGCTCAGTGTGCTTTTTCCAAACCTAAGGGTGCTATAACGGATTTTTCTATTATTCATAGGACTCCCAAGGTTTAGGCTTAAATAACATATCAAATGTTATGATTTCATGATGAAGAACTGCTACCATTAACATCTTGCAGTTTAAGCGATACGTGCTAAACCAGAAGAAAACTCAACTTGAAAACACAGCTTACCTGAAATTTCTCTGCTCTAGTATGGCTAGGGATTTAACAACTGCATTTCCTGACTTCGGCACTAACAGCGCTTTTCTAATAGCTGCCTATGCATTCAATCTTCTTGGTGCTGTTTATAAAGAGAGAGAGAAAGAAAGAGAGAAAATTTAATGCTGCAGTTCAGCACTCTCAGAGGGGAATACAGTGGGGAGCAGTGAATTTCTAGCACTGCTAATTCCCATGCTGCTAATTGGACAGAGGCCATTTCCTGCGCGATAAAGTCAAACAGGACAGGAGCATATGGGCTTTCAGAGAGATAGCTGGGCCTTTGCAACGGAAAAGAAAACAGACATTAAAAACAAGCTCTAGAATCCCTGCAGAATATTGGTGATTGCAGAGAAATTACAGACAAATCACACTTAAAAGTTGCAAGCACAGATGCTGCTCCTATTACTTTTGTGAGAATTGCACCTTTGAAAAGCTGGAGCCTGCTCCTGGGAGAGATGCCATTTGCAGTTCCCAGTATTTTCCCCTGACCCTGCTGTTCAAAAAGGAAAGGGTTTTATTTATTTTATGATGTTATTTACTTATTGTTTTTTGCTTTTTTTTTTCTGTGAACATATGCATTTCAGTGGCAGGATCAGAGCTTCCTTTGGACTCTGAGAGCAGCTCAGGTGCTGCTCAGACTGAAATGAGGGCCACGTGCTCTGAACATCAGAGCAGGGACAGAGCTTCCCTCCAAGGCTGAAAGACTTAGCAGCCCACATCAGCCAGCCACTGAGATCTTTTTTTCAGCTGATTCAAATGAAACCAAACAAAACATTTGTAGTCAAAGGAAAGCCTATCAGGGAACATTTCAAACATTACCTGCTTTCCTTCAAATATGTTCATTTCAGCTCTGAGAGAACGGGAGAGTCAATGCTTCCCAAAATGAGTTTGGGATGGGCGTGGGCAACTCATGCTGCCAGGACCTGGCAAAGCTGTGCTGCTGGGATTGAGAAGGGTGCTGCTAGAGATGTTGATCAGCCCAGGTCCATGCATCCTCCTGCAAAGAGGTCAGTGTGGGACAGGGTCAAAACCAGGGCACTGACAGAGCATCATTCTGATCCAGTGTGGCAAGGGTGATGATGGTCCCAAAAGAGTCGATTTTCCCCTATTAGCTGCTAATCAAAGGTGTCTCTTTTACTTTATTAGCCAGTTTATTCTCCCTACAGCAGTCTCTCCCACACAACTCCTTACCAAAAAATGGATAGAGGGAAGGAGCTGTGTGGGGACCGAGCGTGGAAAATCACAGCTGCCAAAGCGGGTGGTTTATCAAGTCCTGGACACGTCAGGCCAGAGAGACACAATGGCTCTCCCGAGCACATCAGTCACACCGGGCAGCACAAGCAGCCACAGCATCCTCAGAGCTGCTGCATCCATCCTCCGCTCACAGCCTCCAGCTGCCGGCTGAGTGCCTGGTTTTGCCTGTGCTCGGCTCCCCGGGTGCTGTCACACCTGCTCTGCCCACCGCTCGGAAAGCTGCCAGAGGAGAGAGCAGACAAAGGACGAGCACACAGCTGGAGCCTCTGGAAGCTGCACGCTAGCCGGGTGCTGGGTTTTCTCCCACACTCTCACTGCCGCCTCAAGTCTCTCT
>JAOWBP010002052.1:50270299-50290882 GCA_028571105.1 Tragopan temminckii | reverse complement strand
TTCACCTGGCACAGAAGTGGTGAGGCACTGGCACAGGCTGCCCAGGGTGGAGTCATCATCCCTGGAGGTGTTCAAGAAACATAGATGTGGCACTGAGGGGCATGGTTAGTGGGCATGGTGGGGATGCGTTGGCAGTTGGATTAGATGATCTTGGTGATCTTTTCTAATTTTAATGATTCTGTGATTCTATGAGAGGGACACAGGGCCCTGCGGCAGAGTTGGTGGCTCTCACATAAGGAGAGGGACACAGCTGGTCTGCAGGGCAGGGCACGGGATGCAGGGCAGGGATGAACTGGAAAGAAAATATGGTGAGCTATGGGCTGGTGTATAGAATTATAGAGTCATTAAGGTTGGAAAAGATCTCTAAGATTACCTAGTCCAAGCCTAGGATGGGTCCTAGTCGGCCCATCCCCACCATGCCCACTAACCATGTCCTCCAGTGCCACATCTACCCTCTTCTTGAACACCTCGAGGAACAGTGACTCCACCACTTCCCCGTGCAGCCTGTTCCAATGCCTCACCACCCTTCTGAGAGAAATTTTTCCTAATATGTAACCTGAACCTCCCTTGGCACGACTTGAGGCCATTGCCTCTCGTCCTATCTCTGTCATCTAGGAGAAGAGGCCAAACTCTACCTCATCATGCACTCCTTTCAAGTGGTTGTAGAGAATGATAAGGTCTCCTCCCCTGAGCCTCCTCTTCTCCAGACTTAACTATCCCAGTTCCCTCAGCCGCTCCCCACAAGCAATTGAGGGATGCACAGGCAGTGTGGGGATGCAGCCCTGGGAAGGGCAGCACTGCCTGTTGGTAACGCCCTGCACTCAACACAGCAACACCAATAAATGTGTCTGTGCAAAGGTACCAGTGTGAGAGAAGAGCGAGCAGTGTGCAGCCTTCCTCTTGGAGTCTGCTGAGCTGAGAAACACACAGTGCTCAGTTTAACCCCACAAACCTCACCCCAGCCTGAAGAACATAGCCTTTCCAAACACCACTGGCTGCCCCTGAGTTAGTACAGAAACCAATGCAGACATGGGACAGCAAGCAGAGTTTGCCCAGATCCCATACAGCCACTGCTGAGCTGTATAACTCCCTGGCTCAGACGCAACACACTGAGATAAATGTGGAGCTCTGACTTTGAGTCTTTGATCTTCAGTTTGTTGAAGAGAGAAAGAGAAAAAGTTTAATAACAAACAGAAAGAGAAAAAGGTTAATAACAAACAGCTGAAGGAGAAGCCACTGAGATAAATGTGGATCTCCCTGCAAACACCAGCCTGTAGAAGCAGGATCTGATCAGTATCAGCCTTCCCTGGGGTGCAGGAACTGCCGTGCAGGTATTTTTGTGGGCAGATGACACAAGCTTTCTACCTAATGCAGGCACATATTTTTCAGAGATACTGAGGAAGGGGGCACAAAATGAGCCAATACAGAGGGTGTGTGTGCTACGTGGAGAGGATTTTTCCGTCTTACCCACAGTTTGAGCTCATACCCTGAGAATTTACATGGGACAGTGAGAAGTGTACAAATATAACACATATGCTTTCCCCCTCTGTTCTCACACCCTTTCTGTGTGTGTCTTCTTAGGGCTCAGCTGAAACCTGTGATCATGCCACGGCCTTCTGCCCATCAATGTATCTGGGAGAAGGCAGCCATCAGGCTTCAGTGCCCCCAACACCCAGGAGCTGCAGGAAAGGCTTAGGGCTGAGGATTTTGGTGGGGGGCAGGAGACAGAGCTGTCCTGTTCTGGGCCTGGCATTCCCTGCTGGGGAGGAGCAGGGCTGGGCTCTGCACTGTGCTTGGGATCTTGTGTCCCCATCTCAGTTTGTCACCAGATAGGCAGCACCGGCTGAAACAAAGAGCAGTAAGAGCAGCTGGTGGAGGCTTTTCCAGAGAATATTTCCCATGCTGACTGGGAGCATTCATGGGCTGCGGAGGATGGGTCCTCCCTTGGCTGTCTCACTTATCTCAGCCGCTCTAGGTGGTGGCTGTGGCAAGCGGCACGCTCACCAGATAACAGAGGCTTAAAGGGCTGCTGTCTTGCAGAGAAAGGGAGATGCTGACTCAGCTGCTGGAAAAATGAAGCAAAACATGCAAAAGGCACAAAAGTTTGCTTGCGGCCCGCTCTCGCCCAAAGAGCAGAAAATAAGGGAGGGTTTCTGCAAATAGGAAGACATTGAATTAACGGCGCATCCGCTGTCGAGGCGAGGGGAGAGGCTGTGTGCGCCAACAATGGAGCAAAACAAAACAACACAAAGGCAGGAAATGCACAAGTTCAGATTCACACAGCACAGCTGGGGCAGGTACGGGAAGCCCTGCCCGCACAGTGCTGTTGCTTACCAGGTTCGGTCCAGCAGGACCTTAAGCTGCATTACAAGAGGGTCTTCACAGGCTCATCCCCTGGCAGAAACTGGTGTCATTAGATGCTGAGCAAGACAATGGGGCAACAACTGAGAGCATGAAGGGGAAAGCCATGTAAAGCTTGGCTTGGTTAGCGCATGTTTTTAGACTCAAGGATGAGATGATTCATACAGACTTCAAATCAAAATATATTTGGGAATCCAACTTCTTTCTGGTGACAGAGACAGGACCTGAGGGAATGGCATGGAACTGCATCAGGGGACGGTCATGTGAGGGTTAGGAAAAGATTCAGAGGGCAGTGGCATGGAACAGGCTGCCCAGGGCAGTGGACACGGCCCCAAGCTGCCAGAGTTCAAGGAGCATTTGGACACAGGGTTTGGGTTTTGGATGGTCCTGTGTGGACCCAGGAGTTGGACTCAGTGATCCTTGTGGGTTCCTTCCAACACAGAATACTCTATGATTCAATGATTCTGTGAACCCAATCCAGCCACACAACCTGAAACCAAGATTTGACTGCATAACAGGAACATGGTCTTGCTAGAAGTGCTGGGCTGAGGGGGAGCAGCACCACCAGCCTTCCTGTGTCACTGTGCAAACCTTACTGATCCTTCACCACAGTGCTTCCTGGGGACACAGGCTCACCGAGGCTCCCCAGTGGAAAGGGTGCAGAGGACAGGATGGTCACTGGATGCCCTGAATCCATCAGGATCTACTCCAGCAAAGTGGCATCGCCCTTGCTACCGTGGAGAAGGGCTGCAGCTTGTGGAGGTGAGCAAGGAAAGGCTGTGCTCCATCAGCAAGCTCCTTCCCATCCTCTTGGCAAGGCCACTCCCAGTGTTTCGGATGAAGCTCACCACCCAGCTTTTCTGCTGCCAGAGCAGCTGCACTCATTAGCATGTGAAGGACAGGGAAACTGCAACTCCCAGTCTGCTTTAGGTGCAAAGCAGGAGATCAGAAAGCCACACAGAAGATGCACAAATCCCTTTGCGTCCCAGACCCTCGCAGAGAGGCAGAAGGCTGCAATAATTTTTGACGTGCTGGCACTGTTTGCTGAAGATACCTTGACAGAAGGGAGCTGCCTGGTTCCCATTTGGCTCATGAGATGCTGTCTCAGGGAGAGATGAGAAGGAGCAGTCTGCAGACTGCTGGGCAGCCGTGATGCCTTATCTAGTGGCAGTAAATCTCCTCACAAATTTATAGTGCTATATAAAAGTTGAGAAAGAAGGGAAGAGGCCACTGCTCTGTAAGGATAGGAAGTGGTGGGGAAAGGAGAAGAAGCGGGAGTAATTTGTGCAGTAGCCTGGAAAGAGTCCATGGGGAGTTTAAAAAGCAATTTTATTTTGGATGCTGAAATGAAGCAGTGAGCCACTGGCTGTTTGGCCGAGGGTGAAGCGGTCAAATGTCACAGCCCGGGAGGGGAGACAGCAACTCTTCATCCCTCAGCCCTGGAGCGAGGTGTTTAGTGGGGGAGGGGGATTACCACACCAGAGGAACACAAAAAAAATAAAAAAATAAATAAAAAAAATAAACAGGAAAAGAAAGCATGGATGGAAATTTCAGCAGAAGGCCAAAGAGTGCGGCAGCAGTAACGCACAGAGGCCGTAGTGTGGCCTGGAGAGAGGAAGAGGATGCACAGGGGTGGGGGTGAGGGGAAAAGAAGGACGGGGATTATAAACCACTGTCAGCTTAATTTCATTTCCCAGGAAAATAAAAAAAATATTTGTAGGCACACGGACGAGAACAAGGAGATGAGATTCAGCCAAGACTGGTTTGTCAAGAATATATTGCATCAAATCAAATTAATTTCCTTGTGTGGTAAAGCAATAGGTTTCATGGATATACTTGAGGTTAGCAAGGCTTTTGACAAAGCCTTCCATAACATCCTCCTAAGTAAATTGGGGAAGCAAGCTCTAGCTTGAATTTCTGCAATACAACTGAAAATCGGATTGGAAACTGTACAAAAGGATTTAGTTTATAGCTAAAATCAGATTCCACGAGGCCTCCCAGGACCTGGTACGAGCAGTAGTTAGTGGGGAGCAGGGATCAAGCCTTCACATAGAGACTTGAAATCTATTGAACGGTAACATTCATGCTTAAGAAGATCTTGACTTGACGTGATGAGGAATTGCTCAAAGAGCCCAGTGGAATGCAGCACCGTGCTCGCGGACCAGCCCAGCCCAATGAGCACAGCCAGTGCAGGACCAACGGGGCCAGTTTGAAAGGCACAAACCTCAGGGAATGGACAAACCACAAATCAGTCTGAAGACCAAAGGACTGAGGGGGAGCGCAATTGTTGGCTTCCAGTGTGGAAAACTTTGCTGCAAAGGAGAAGGTATTATTGGATTCATGGAGCATGATAGTAACAATAATAGGCAAAAATTACAGCAAGCAAGAATAAGTCAAAACACAAGTAAAGAACGGCATGGCTTGTGGGATCATCATCTCCCAAGATCCTTAGGAAAATTAAGCAAATAAAACCAGAAGAGCGCTTCGCCCCCTTATAGGGTGATGGACTTGTTAGATGTCCAAAGACTGCTGCCAGGCCAAGGTCTTCTCTTTCAGTAGAAGAGGAGAGAGAAAGATGAAGACGATGCCAGAGCAGCAGGGCCTGCGGAAGGTGCCCATCTGAAAGGCTTTTCCGTGTGTCACTAATTATTCAAATTTTTTAATGCAATCTGTCACAGCTGTCTGGCCCCCACCAGCCTAGTGCATATCGGAGGCACGCAGCCAAAGTCTGTGGATATAATTTGGAGCTATGAAAAAAGCAGGCCTTCTGTTTTTACCCAAATATACTGTGCTTTGCAAGGGTGACAATCCATACAGCTTTCTCTATATGCACACCACTCTATATTCACAAACGGCTGGAGGACAGTCGCTGAGAATGGATAAATCCCAGCAGTGAGAAACCAGAGAAAACAAAATCTTTTAAAAGTGTGTATACTGTATACATGGGTGCATGTGTGTCTTCACAAAAAGGCAAACATGCACTTATAAACTGGTGTAATACAGTGCTTGAGGATCGACCCTCCAGTAATAACTCAGGGCACACAATCCAATAATTTAATAGGATAATTTAGGTATTTTGTTTAGGGCTTGGATGCTCCAATTTCAGAACCCAGCGCTGGGATGACTCACTATTGGCTTGGATGTGGCCAACTTTCTGCCCTGGGATTCCAACACCAAAGCTCCCAGTAACGATATTTATGACACTCATTTTTATTAGCTGTTCCTCCACCAATTGTTCTATGAAATGCCTAAGTCATAGCCTGGCCTTTAAAAATTGCACACAAACACGTGCAGGCTCTGGCATTCTTTCTGTGTACCCCAGGCTGGGCTGCCTACACACAGGCCAACGCGCTCTGTTGTCTTCACGTTTTGCTTTGCTGACATTTATGAATGCCACTGCTGAGTTAAAGAAAATTTTATTGGGCTAAGAGAGCAGGATATGGTGATGTTCATTACTGGTGTAACTCTTCATTTCATTCATCACAGCCATAATTAATTTTCTAGCGCAGGTATAGACTGAGATTTAAAGCCATCCTCATGAAATAAATTAGCCCCTTTCCTCATCATATTTGGAGCTTCCTATTGTGAATACACTCCAGGTGTAATAGAGAGGCAATTTATGAGAATGAAATCTCATCTGCGTGCTATTCCTTGCCCTCTCTCTGGTGATTTTATTATGCCAGGGCATCTCTTCCCATTTGTTTAGAGGGCAGGCTGCATTCGTTATCAGAAGTTCAACAGGTTGTTTAGCATACACTAATGCACAGTGCAGCTGGAATGCATGGCACCCAACAGCCGGTTGAGGTCTGCGGCTGAGGGATGTTACTGCACGTAGCAGCTCAACACAAAGGAAATTCTTAAAGCAGGGCACACCATGGTCAAGGACTCAAATCTAAGCCCCACACCAGCCCTGGTGAGAAGCTGGGTACAGCAAGTTGGGTGTGTGAAGTGTGGTCTGATCCAGGCGCCAGCACAGCTCTCTGCCTCCAGGCTGGAGGGCGGCACAGATGGAAGAGGGGATGGATAAACCATTTCCACCCAAAATGCTGTGGCTGAATCCATTCAGATGCAAAGACGTCCCTGTGAAATGAATCAGCCCCTTTTCTCATCTTAGTTGGAGCTCCCTATGGTGGATATAATCATGGCAATGTGTAAAGAAACCTGCAGACTACTGGGAATGAACATTCAGCTTTGAGGGAGCTGGGGAAAGGAGAAAGGAAGAGGAAAGGTTTTTACAAAGTGTTGCAATGCAGTGGCGATGCACTGAGGCCCTGTGTGGGGACAGCTCATGGGAGAAAAGTTTTCACCTTTTGGTTGTGTCAGAAAACTCCAGTTCTGAAGTTGTCCCTGTTGGAGGGACGGCAGAGCTTTTTGCACACTGCTTGTCCCAAAGCCTGCCAGTTTGGGAGGGCTCTGTCCTGGGGAAACCTTCACCCTTCACCTTCATTCGACATCAGTGTCGAATCTGTGATGCACAGTGACCACTGGGGCAGATCTCAGACGAGACAACGAGGACGTTCTGCTCTTTCAGTTTCAACTGAGTTGAAAATACAAAACGGCGCAGGTTTTCCCTTTGGAAAGGGGAACTGCTTTTGGTTTTCCAGCAAGCTGGGACGTAGCTAATTAAAACAGCGCCTATCGTCCTCACATCTCATCCTCACCGCTGAACTTCTAACCTGACATAAATACATTGCATACTGTAACGTGTTTCTCCCAATTATTAACCTTGAACATGGCAACCTATAAATCATCAGCGAAACAGCTGGTGCTCAGCATCGCCCCAAAGGTGTACGATTACGATCACTTTATATATATCTTGGTATGCAGACATGAAAAATTCATTGAAGAGCTCAGTATCATAAGGCTTATTGTAATGAATTTTCGTAAAAACATAGATCATGCTTAAAATAGGTGTCTGCTCATTATCACGTCGCCATTTATATCTTCCTGAATTACGTGTGCGTGGCTTGGCTGATTTCTTAGAGTCAAATGTGATTCCTAAACCAATTTAGACCAGTTTGCCTGTATTTCAGGGTGAGATTTTCATCTTTATGCCATTCATTTCCAAGAGGACCAGGACTCCAACTTGCGGAATATCAGATGGATTAAGGATTGTTCCCAGCTGGAGATCTCACCACAGCACTTGGTGTTGCATCCGTCGCTGCCAGGATTTCAGCAACTGCCTTCAGCACTTTAGCTGTGGGGAAGATAACTGCAGTCACATGAGATCAGTGCCAGCAAACAAAGGAATGGTGTGACTGTAAACCAATAACAAAAGCAAGGGGAATAAACATACCAGCAAACAGGATGTAAATGAGACCTTGGAAATGAGCTTGCACAAACTACTGGAGTAAAACTGTCAGGACGGAACCTTTAGGAACGTGGGAGGCCGGAGGTCACCTGGAAACATTTTGGTTTTCAGGACAGAATCCTCACCTTCCCAACAGCCAAGCACATGCATGCAGCCTCTGCCAGCTGGGCACACGCTCTGATTTAAAGCTAACCAGCACCTGTCCACTGAACACCAGAAGGTGACACGTTCCCACCCTACCCACACCTTGCAGTGATGCTCTGGCTGCCTGTGTGCCAGGCTGAGTGGCTGATAGCAGGTGATGGGAACCACGAGGGAGAGGCTCCGCATTTTGCTACCAGTTCACACCATGAAACCATTGTTTCCCTATCGGCTACAGGAGACTTTTGTCACCTTGGCTCCCTTCCCACCCTCCTCTGTCAGAAGACATGAATTATGCCTGTGGTGGGACAGGGAGAGCTTTGTACCAGCACACACAGCACCCTCCGGATTACAGAATCAGCCAGGGAAGCTCTTCCCACAGCTGCTGTAGGCCCCCAGGCACCAATGCAGCACGCAAAATGCACTGGTGAGAACAGGGCTCCACTGGGCCTTCCTGCATCAGCCCTGTGCCAGAAGGGCACCATGACCACCTGGAATGAGGGTGGCACATCACGGGATTCCCATGCAAATCTGGTTCTGATTTCTCCCATGGTGACTTTTGTTTGCTGCAAGCAGCAGACACAATGACTTTTGCACGCAACCTTATTGCTCATTGGTCATCAGGGAGATCAGTGGAGATTTAATTTGCTTTTGCCTGCTCACAGCATATTCTACGTCACCTATCAGGAAGAGTGAAGATAAACATAAAGAAAAAAAAATTGCTTCACGATAGCTTTCAGATTGTTTCTGTAGTGCAAACAGCAAAGGCTCAGCAAGAAAACCAGGGGATCACTGCTCTCAAACATTGCTCAGGTCACCACAGGCACTAAGGAGGGATCTACAATGTGACCTCTCCATGAGGAATAAGTGAAGCACGTAGCAGAGACACACAATTTGTTCCAATTTAGTTAAGATCCTCTTGGCACGCCAGCTTGAAACTGCTTTAGGAAGACGTTATTGAACGGCGTGCAAGAGAACCCATTCATCTTCCAGCCTGTATACAACCAAAGCTGCTGGTGGAAACTGTTTCCCAATTTCTATCCCAAGCCAGGTAAGAAAACATCCACCTAGGAAATAGCTGCAGTCAAATGCCACGTGTACTCAGATGCTGTCACTGCATAGCATGATCCTCGCTCGCCCCAGCAGAGGAGTTGATCCAAATTCACACTAGAGGCTGTTCTGGGGAAAGGATGCCAGGAGGAGCTGACAAACACGCGGTATTTAGCAGTGTGCGCTGAGAAAAGGTGGAAAGATGTTTTGGTGTCTGCCTCTTGCAGCTTCCCGAAAATTGCTTTTACTCTCTGGGTTAAATATAAAGATAGGTAAGAAATGACGGCAGCTCTTCCTATGGCAAGGAAAGCTAACGGAGCAATGGGAAAGCTCACTCAAGTGTAACACGGAGTGGTTTAAAGCCAGCAGATGCCTTTTTTCTTTTTCCGAATGCTCCTTTTTAGTGCTGCTGTACGGAGCCAATGACAGAAGGTGCTCCTTGGTAGCAACTGGTGCTTGGAAGGCTGGAGGGAAGATCTTTCATTAAAAGAAACGATAAATAAATGAAACAAATCCTGCCACTCCACACCAGCACCTGAGCTTTGGGTACCTGAATTGGGTGCAGAGCCTTTGCGTCTGACCCAGGCATGATCAAAGGAGCACTGAGAAGCAGTGACGATGACCAAATCCAGCGCCTGGTGTTACCCAGGGGCAGCGGGTGGCACCCAGCACCTGCACCCGAGGAACTGGGAGCTCTCGAAGCACGCTCGCCCAGGCTTTGGGAAGCTCTGCAGCCTCACAAAGCGGGCACAAAAGAGCAAGCATTGCTTGCAAAACAAAGCGCGTACCCCACTGGTCACCGGAGTGCTACAAGCTGGAATCAATGCGAGGATTGTGACAGCTGAGAACAAATTCAGCTATGTTTGACAACTTCCAGAAAATATTGGCAGAGGACGGGGAGCCTGCACTGCCCAGCAGCACCTTTGTGAATTGATTAGCCATATAGCAGATGGCAAGCCTGCTGCAGACTGAGACAGCAGAAGATGGCCAGTCTGGCCGAGGAGAACTTGAAGAAGGCTGGGAGGAAAAGCACGTCCTTGTGCTGACAGCCCCCACCATACCTCACAAGTGTCAGATGCGTGGCAGATGAGGAACAGGACTGATTTTTAGCATTTTCTTCAGTTCTGACTATTCATTACGAGCACCTGCCCGGTGAATAAAACGGAATTACGTAGCTCAGTTTAAACCCTTCACTCTTTCCATTACAAAAATCCTTAAAGAGAAAATAAAAACACGTCTTTCAAAATATCCTTCTGAGGAGTGTTTGTGCAGGTCGGTTTGGAATCAGCTGGTACGTTTGGCAGGACTTGTTACATGCTCTCTATGAGAGCGCACTTGCCCTGAAAGTTTGAATGTAGAAAACAAGTTCTGGACAAAGAGCAAAGGCTTTGCTTCCCTCCTTCTGCTACATATTTTTGGGAGGGGTTTGGCACGCATTTGGGGAAAATTCATAATTCTAATGGTTTTAGGAAATGCCTGGGGCTATTCAGAGCCTGCGCAGCTGCTCATCAGTAGCCAGCCATGGCTGAAGGAGCAGAAACTATGGATGGCAGAAATATGCCATCTTTGTCTGGTACAGAACAATGCCTCCGCAGTGAGATACAATGGATGTCTCTTATTTTCCACTAGCCTTTAGAAAAAAAAAAAAAGGTGGGGGGGGAGGGGGAAGAAAAAGGGAAAACGAAGGATCCCAGTTTCCTTGCAGGGCCTCTGAGCTCAGGGAGCACCATCAAAATGCAAATCCCGCTCAGGCCCACAGCAGCCAGAGCCCATGGGAGGGGGCCAATGGTGCAGAGATCCCTCAGTGCCCTACTGGTGCCTGTTGGCACCTCCAGCCAGAGGGCAAAGCATCGCAGAGGGGAAGAGCTGGAGAAGCGCTGAGAGCAGAGCCGGCCACTCCTCACCCACAGCGTGCATTGCCTCCAGCACCAGAGGGGTTAACCTCATGGCCTGCTGCCATTCAGCTTACAAATGAGACTGCCCAAAAAACCAACAAAGCCAAAGCTTGAAGTCTGTACACTGCTTGGGCCAACAGACTCACATAGAAAAAGTGGGAACGATAAGCAAAACAATATAAATGTAACTTACACAGCGAGATGCCCCAATATGCTCTTACATCTCCATGCTCTAAGCAAGGTTCCTAAATGGGGGGGTTGGGTTTTAAAGTGGGCTGCAGTTACCAGGATTTTAATGAAGTCTCTGACTCGTGACTATCTCTGGTGTCTAAATTCTAAGCAAAGACTGACTACAAATAACAGGCCGCAAACTACTAGCATTAAGCTACTGCAACACAAATGGCTCCAGTGACTAAGATCTGATGGTTTTACCAACGTTGACAGCAATTTTATGCAAGGTGAAAAACCTAAACTATTCATTGATATGGACTTATCCCCTTTTAGAAAATATATTTTTGTAGTTTGTTATGTTATCCTAAATATTTGCTGGTTTGCATCAAATCATCATCAAATTAACCAAGGTTGCACTCAGAGAGCACTGGACATTTACTTCCCATTTGGAAGTGTTTCGATTGCTTCCAGAACACTCATCAAACCTCGCTCACAGCAACCGCCAATCCGTAACAATCCATTTCCTTTGGGAATTTTAATCAGAGCAGCTGACTCAAGCTGGTGATTAGAATATCTGCCCAAAATGCTGAATTTCAAGGCCTCTTGAAGGCATCGCTTCCAGCCAGAGCCAGCACTCCTCCATCCAAGGCAGCCAGAAGTGGTGACAGGGCTGCAGCTCCCAGCATGGGGATTCCAGGATTCCAAGGCTCAGAGCCCTGGGTGCTTCCTGCTGCCACCAGAACCAGCCCTGACACCAAGGGGAGAGCTGAAGTGTGCGACGTGGGGCAGCTGGAGCTCTGCACATACAAGCAGTTTGGTAGGCGAGATGAAACTCAATGGGAAGTTCAGCACTGGAAATACAATTGATTGCTTCTCCCCACCCCCAAACTCTTGTCTCTCAAATGAAAGAGTGCTTATTTTGCTGCACTGAATTGGAAAGGTCCTCGACAGAAGAAAACTACGTGCTGTTCCCATCAGTGATACACTTGTACATGGCACAGTTTTTAACACTGACATGAAACAAGAGACCAAAGCCAACAGAAGATACTTTGGACTAGTTTAGGAACTTGTCTGCTACATCATCAGTGAGTTTTCAACCAGTTCTCCTCAACAGCCTAGGTTTACAAATAGGATCATTTCTCTTGCAAATTCTTAGAAAATACGTCCTTAGAAGCCTGAGCAGATTTGTTGTTTTGCTGTTTCACTTGGTAGGGCTGCACGCCACGCACCCAGGAAAGGCTGCGTCAGCATGCAGGTCATTCTATACTTTGACACAGATACGCGCTCCTCCAAAGTCACTTGTACTCCTTGACATTCCCCATTAGCAATTCTGTGACCATAAGAGAGGGGTCCAGCAAAACACGGGTACTGGCAGAAGGCTTCCAATTGAGATGGGCAGGAAGGTGCTCCAGCTGTCAATCAAGTTGAGAATAGCATGTTCTAATCATCTTAACGCACGTAAGCTTTTATTCATTTAGACACACTTTAAAACTTTGTGAGAATCACTGCAATAATTAACATATTAAAAACTCTGTCGTATCAAAGAAAAACCTTCATATTTTCATGTAATACATTTCTTGGACATTAGATGGCAATCCCCCCACTTCATTTTTCATACCAGGGGCCCATATCCCTTCCAAAATCAAACGCTGCCTTCTTTTCAACAGGTGAGCAGTCTGCTTAACCTGGAGGAAGCAAGGCAGCTGGAAAGCAAGCGGAGAAGCCCAGAGCCTCCCCCACCATCACAGCATCCACGCTGCTACAGCAGTTCTCCAGTTTCAGTTTTGCTTTGAATGGGAAACACAGATGAGTAATAACTGCATTGAGGAATGCTTCTAATAGGGGTAAGATTCGCTTACTTTGTCTCTCAGACACCCTATGTCAAGACTTGGATGTTTCAGTGCCAAAAACCTGCACGCAGAAGTAGGCAGTTACCTGAATTTCCCCCTCATTTTGACAGAGGAAGAGGGTTAGGAGAATGAAAAGGGTTCGCGTGGCATTTAACAATATAATTTCTATTCTTGCCAATTAAAAAGGGGCCTCCCAAGGGATATCATTAGTCTGTTTAAATCTTTGCTGTGAATTATAAAACTGAATTTAGAAAAGGGCTATTTTATATAAGTATGTGAAATACACACAACAGGAAGCACCTAGCCACATTTATAGGGGAAGTTCTAGAGACAGAAGACAAAATAAGACACCAGTCGTTTAAACAACTTAAATAACAGATAGAATGGATTCAACACACCAGATCAAGTTAATATACCTTGGCCTTCAGCCTCTCACTTGTTGTCATGGTCTACGTGCAATGTTTTAGAAAGAGGCAGGAATAACACACCTCGTCAACTGTCCAGTGACGGACACGGCGGGAGGAAATCCTTCCTGACCTTCATTAACTCCGTATGATCTATTTAAGTGGCACTACGAGACATTCTGCCACCTATTCATCTCAGCTGTGCGTGTCTGTGATTCATTCACACCAAATTCACTTCCTAAGCTTTCATTTCTCATCTACTTTCATTGTTCGTTGAACGCTCCCCTTTCAGGGCAAGTTCACCCCTTGTAACACGTCCTCCTCACGGCTGAGTTCTGGCCTTGCAGTACTCCTTAATTCGAGCTCTTGTGCAAATTCACAGGGGATGTGAGAGGGTTGCAGCTCTCCAAAAGCACAGGTAAAATTAATCATAAGACAGGGGTCCACCCACAGCTGGCTACTCAAATAGCTAATTTTTCATGTACTCTACTGCAGACCTAACCTTTTATCCTCGCTATCGAGACGGTTGTGTACGTGTGTGTCAAGGTGACAACAATGTGAAAACAGAAGTTCTCAAATGGTACATTATCTCCAATATCAAAGGTCACAAAAGGGTACAAATCGGTAGCTCTCCAGAAGAGACGCTGGTTTTTATGAAAAGTGGGTCAGTTTTAGTTTCATGTAGGTTGTTTGACACAGTGGTTTCTGGCATCACAAGCCCTGGTCTACAGGATACCACAGAGCCTTTGTATTCCTTGCTGTCACTACAGCATTGTGTTTTTCTACCCATTAACCAAGGATAAATGACCTAGATATTGTGCCTATTAAAGCCTCATTTTTCTTTTGCCCTTTTGTTCTTTAGTGTACCATATTATCACACGCTGAACACATTTTAAAGTATTCTCAGTCTCTCATGCCCCTTTTGAAGGAGTAAAGTAGGCTTTTTAGTGTGCTTTTTTGCAGAGTTAGTTAGAGTGGAAAATACGAAGGTAATTCAGGGTTTCTCTTCCTGCCTAGTCCCGTGAAGACAATAAGTTCAGCATTTACAGCCACTAATCTATTAGGGAGTATAGCAGAAAACGCTGCAAAAAGCCACAATGCAAATATAAAACATGAACACCAGTTGTGATGTCCCTAAACGCTACATTTTATAATTACATCTCTGCATATCATGGGTCACTTTTATTAAAAGCATCATTACTACAGTTGGCAGCAATTTACATCTTATCTTACATGATAGCAGTTTCCAAAGAAAAAAAAAAATAAAAAGACATCACAACAAAGAAAAACAATACATTTACAAAGTCATGTCTGTAAACTTCAAGGCTAGTTTAGAGTTGAGGTAATGCTGTTTAGCTTTGTGGCTAAAGTAACAAAGTCCTTTAATTTAAAAAAGGTACCTGATTTTTTTCTTTTTTGTTTATACCAGTGCATTACAAGATCACGAGACGATTAAACTGTAGCTTTATCCTGTAAGAACCTTCTCCGCGGGTAAATTTCCAAAAGGTACTCTTCACATTCAACAGCTGCCTTATTATTGCTGCGTCTCAAGACAGAGACATTCACACTATCATGAAGATTGTCAGAGAGAGAGTGTGTGTGTGTGGGTGTGTGCGCGCATGTGAGCGGGTGAACTCCCATACAGTCAAAATGAAGCGCGAGTACGATATGTATGGTAAATTTCATCTTGACCTTCACAGCAAAAAAAAAAATAAAAATAAAAAATTAAATATATAACTTCATCCTTCCTTTAAGCAGCACTTCCTTCTATTAGTGCCACTTGATTACAAATTGCTGCTTTTCATAATACCAATGGTACCAAAAGAAAAAAAAAAAAGCAGAGCATTATGTCAATTTCCTTAAAAAGACATGATCACCTCTCAAATTTCATCTCTCCTAGGGATAATAAATAATGCACTGCACAATACTTAATGACCAAGATACCTTTTGACACATCTGTATAACATGACTTGAACTTTTTTTTTTTGCTACACTATGTTACAGAACAGCTTATAAAAACTAAGTATGGACATTAACTGTGAGTGTAAACAGTAGGACTACCACTTGTCAAAAGTTTAAAACACTTCAACTGTAACTGGTACTGGTTATTCATCATTTTCATTGTTTTCTATTTCTTCCCCCCCATCAAGTGAGTCTAATTCTTCACCCTGTGCTATTTCGTCTTCTAAAACGGAGGAATCTGCAGTTTTATCAAGGCTCTCCTCTGCATCACTGCCTTCCAGGTTTTCTTCATCTTTAAAGGCAGTTCCTTCAGTTTTGTCAGTAGCCTTCTCTTCGTTGGAGCCCACTGCATTCTGAAGTCCTGCTAGTGCTGGGAAACCAGGCAGAGTCAATCCTCCCAGTCCCGGAGGTAGAAACATAGATGGATAGAACAGGCCAGGAGCCATGGTAGACAGCAGGAAAGGATTGAAGGCCAGAGGGTTTGTGGGCAATCCAGTGTTGGTGGTGGTGGTAGTGGTGGCAGTGGCGGTAGTCGCCGCAGTAGCAGCACTGACAGATCCATTCGCAGAGTCAGTAGCAGAAACAGTGTCTGTGCTTTTCTCAGAGTCTTTGTTCTCCTCTTCATTCTCATTTTTCTTCTCTTCAGCTTTTGAAGCGCCATCCTCAGTCTCTCCTTGACCGGAAGCAGTAGTGGCATTTCCAGTAGTAGCCGTTATTGGGTTATTCAACAATCCACTTAGTCCAAACATATTGGGCAATCCTGCCATCCCTGGCAACATCAGAGGCAACATGGCAGCCGGATTTTTAGCATCCCCCCCAGCAGCAGCAGCTGTTGCTAGCCCTGGCGGAAAGCCCATGAGGCCTGCGAGCTGGAGAGACTGCAGGTTCTGTAGATTCTGGAGGCTGGTGAGGTCCATTCCAGCAAACAGACTGTTCATTAGTAGTGGGTTGATTCCCGAAGTTGATGCTACAGCAGCAGCTGCTGCAGCTGCTTTGGCAATTTCACTTTTTGGCCTTCTTCCTCTTCTGCTTGCTCCTTCCTCCCTCACAACAGGTCCAGTGAGAAGACGGTCAAACATAGACTCTGGAACAAAACCCTGAGAAAGGGATGCAGAAAGGAGTTTTATTCTCTATTAGCTTTTGTAGCTTTCAGCAGTTACCTAGCTATAATAGAAGAAACTGAAGGGATTTTATCACATTATTTTTTAATTTGAAAAGCAGTCTGGGTTTCAACCCTGGTAAATCACGAGTAGCTAGCTACTAAAGTGAGCAACACTAGAACACAAGAAAAACTGAAGAAAACAGTCACATGTTTTGCCTATTTAAACAGGGCAGAAGAACAAATCATGCTGAAACACCATAGCTCATTGTACTTCCCAGTGAACTCCAGTATAGGGAGTGGTATTTTAAAAAGTATTTGCAGAACTGCACGCTATTTTCAAATAACAGTTTTCAAGTAAAAGGTAGCAAAGTTAATTCTTCGATACTGCAGAGTACCAAGGTGATTACTGTTTCTGCTATGCATGTGAAAAATACCTCGTTTAGTAGTTGTTTAATGTACATGCACCTGTATTTATTGAGAATTGCTGCTTACTAAATGAAAAAATACAAAATAATAAACAAAAACAAATAACTAATGCTGAAGGTTGCTTTATTGTACCTGATTTTTCCACTCTAGAGAAGCCTTCTATCATCTTTCCCCTTAGCTGGCTAACTCCCATCCTGACACTACAATTTCCTCAGCTCTAGCTATGAGATAAAGGACTTAAATATCAGTGCTTGCCTGCAAAAATTTACACAACCTTCAACTTTCCTGTGCTGTAACCTAGAGTGAAGCATGGAATTAAAGTTTCACTTACAGACTGTTTAACAATGTCAGTCCAATCTGGAGCAACAGCAAATTCAGGATTTTCTTCTAACCATCTTGGCAAGTCCTTCATTGGAGGGGCCATAGCTCCACCCATCTAATGCAAAAGATAAGGTAATACTTAAAAACACAAACAAAAACCAACCAACCAACCAACCAACCCAAACTACAAAACTGCTACTGTCCATCTGTACATTCTCCATCTGTGCACTTTCATCTATGAAGGATGAAAGTAAAGAATTTCAATTCACATGGTGGAAAACTGAACTGAAACTACCTGATGATATAAGAATTGAAAAGATCATGTTTAAAAAATACAGCAAAATGCCACAGTCCAGGCAGTGCTAGTAATTAAATTCATACCTCATGTGAGGAAATAATATGCTATACCGTTTCAAAAAATAGGAGTTACTCAACTTAAATGACTAGTTTGAGCACACCATTAGTAAAGGAGAAATTAAATAATCCGAGTGACAGTAAGAATAAATGTCAGTGCCAAATTAAATTTTTTAAAGAAGAAAGTTTGGAACAGAAAGCCTGCTTTCCACATGCAAAGACATTATTAAACAATTTGAACAATTCCATTGAACTTAGTTTTTACCTTCTTCCCATTTCTCTTATTTACAACAGGTACCCTTTCTTCTCCTGTCAAGGTGTTTATATCCAGTTTATTAGGGTTTCGACATCTGTGTCGTTTTTGTTTCGGCTTCTGAAATGAGGAAAACAGCACATCTGCACTCTTCTGGAAAGAAGAGAAATGTGTTGCTTTTTAGCTTTTCGTTTTCTTGACAAAAATCAAGAACTATGACACCTCTTCTACCAAAAATTTAAAGAAGGGGCCAATTACTTTACCCTCAAAAATATTTTCCTGAACATACATAGAAATCCTGGTGCCTCCTGAATGTTTAGATATTATACATAGTAAGTGTGACTAAGATGAAAACCTCCACTGAAATCCAATGACTACACCCAATTTGAAGAAATTTATTTCCATATTTGTAAAATTAACTTCCATACAAATCTAATACAACTACACTTTTAAAAATCACATACTTACTGGTACATAACTTGGCATATCTACAGTGTAAGTAGGATGCAATTTAAGCCATTCAACTAAGTCCTTGTTTTTGGGAGCATCTTCTCCCACCAGCCTGGTCCCATCCTCTAGATTGATTACAGGGATGCGAGTGTCTGGATCCAGTTGACCAGGAGATGGAATGTTCCTTGCTGGTAGGGCCTCCATATCTTCTTCAAAAGCTTTGGTCACTTCTGCATCCTCCTGAAAACATTAACACCAGCATTAGTTCTCACTTTGAGGCAGCAGTTACCTGGGAGAAATTATTTCAGGGACTAAAGTTAAAGGCTCAAGACAGCAGTTAATAAGATTTAAATGTTTCCACTAGGTAAAGCAGTCATATTGGGAGATTTTGTAAATTTAGAATCTTTGAACATTAAAGAACAGACAGAGCAGTTTTCATGCATTATCAGTTAAAATGGTCCCCAAGACCTTCACTTCCTACAGAAAACAGAAGGTAAACTTAAGCCTCAAAATGTATGTTATACTATATTTCAAAGGAAAAAATGTTTTTTTGAAAGTATGAGCTAGTTAGAACTAAATCACAATCTGCTATAGTAAAAACTTGATATAAACAACATTTTGTTTTGTTCAAAATTAAATACAAAGCAAAAGCTGGCTGGGTAAGAACTGTACGTTATTATTTGCTAGAGTATAACTGTAAACTCACATTCAGAAAGTACTAGACAAAGAAGAACAAATAGGAGACAAAAAGGTTGATGTCTTACTACAGTCAATGATGTCCGTTTGTTGCTCATAAATAACAGATCAAGCCCTTCTACATTTTTCCTCCTTCCTCTCCTCCTCTTCATGGGCGGTTCTCCATCTATTAAAGAGCCATTTAGTAGATGCCTTGTGGGTGTGCGTGAAAGACCTGCTTGCAGCAGCTCCATTTGAGTTTTAAAGGCATCAGACACGGGCGTGGAGACATTAGGCAAGATAAACTTTGAAGTAACAGACGAAAAATTTGAGGTAGAACTTGTTGCCTCTCGTGAGGCCTTTGATAAATCTACAACCTTTTCTTGTCCATTTTCTGAGACCACCTGAGACTCACGTAACTGGGCAACCATTTCCATAAGATTTCTTCTTTTGGCAGCTCTCTCAGCCTCGATTTCAATTTTTCTTCGTCTCCTCCTCCTCTGACGTGGAACCGATAAATTGAGTGCATCTTCCTAATGAAATAAGATTTCCAAAATTAACACAGCTCTGTTAACTACACTGATTTTACAACAGAACGAACACGTAACTCAGAAAACAGAGCCTTTACTTTACTCAAGGTAACACTGTCTTTTATTTTTCCTATTTTATTCAAAGGAATGCTATTTTTTCATATTAAGCAAAATAAGTGCACAAAAGGTAAGTTTTCTGTACGAATGAGAAGGATGCAGCCTTGCCTTTGACAACTGAGGAGAAGCAGTGATGTCTTCACTGCCACTGATGCTGGCTTGACCGATCATGGAGAGCTCTGCAAAGCTCCTTTTTTGCAGAGGGCTGTCCACAGCTGTTGGAGTATACCCAGGTATGAGCCCCTGGAAATCAAACATCTGGCGCCTATTTACTGGCCACTTCCCTTTCAGCACTGCTTCACAGATGTTGTCTAATCGGTTGATCATTACTCGGTCCTGTGTAAAGGAAAAGTACATAATGAACCTTTAGTGCGAAGGTTGCCTGTTAAACTCAAATGAGTACAACTACTCTGTCTAGCTCGGCAAAGCTTAAGAAAGACATTAAAAAACAATTGTTTCTTCCAGGCCAGGATAAACTGATCACCTGAAAAAAGCTAATACGTGGGGAATTTTGTGGAATAGAACTAGAATTTAAAAATAGCATTTATATTGAGATGAAGAAGGAAGACAGATCAAATTTTCTGTTGGACAGTGTACCAACAGACAGATTTTAACAGAAACTCACAATTGTTTTATGCTTCTTACTTGAGCTGTCAGCAAATTCAACAGTTCAGAAGGGAAAAATCAAAACATCTGCAATGAGTATTTTAAAACTGCAGTTCTTGAGATCCAAGAGGCTGGATCTGCAATTCTGTCCTAGGAAGTGGATCCTCATTAGCGTCACTATTAATAAAGTTCAACATTATGAAACAAGCACCAACCTAGGGACATCTAATGAATGTCAATTTTCATTCCACACCCATTATCACTTCAAATTTCACTGAAGCGTGTACACTAAAAATCTCTGATTATGTGTATTAGTCTACTTATGATGAATCTACATAGATTAGGGATTTGTTTTTACACTATAACTGAAATAAGATTTTAGTTCATGTTTCCAAAATACATACTGAAAGCAAAGAAGATGAGTACAATTCTTTTCCATTTTAGTATTCAAGTACATTCCATGCTAGCCTGTCTGAAGTAGTAGAAACTTCAGAACTACAAGAAATACTGCTGGTTAGGGAATATGAGCATCAGTTAGCTTCCTGAACAGCAAAACAGCGCAAAGGCCACTAGCAAATCTCAGCAGCTGCAACAGACTGCTTGC
>JAOWBP010002052.1:50251824-50270238 GCA_028571105.1 Tragopan temminckii | reverse complement strand
AACCAGATGGCCCTGTTATGGTGATTAGTAAGCTTAAGACTATTACTACTTTATTTCTCTCTCTGCCCTTACTGCAAAGGAGAGTACTAAATTATGTATGGATTTACTATGATGTTACAGTTTGATATTTTTCCCAACAAAATTTATGTTAGATATATTTCTGCACTGTTACCAAAATAAGATATAGCTTTATCCTATGTAAAATTGCTGCTTGTATTTGCAGGACACCTTAATACAATTACATCTGTCAACATTACGTAATAGCTTAGATCATGTAGGTCACACCAGTACCCTTTTCCCCATCCCAAACTGAAAAGGTGATCTTGCAAAATCTCTGCTCTCCTTGCAGACTGCTCTGCAGATGAAATCTAGAATTCAAAGTCATAAATTTGCTTCCATCAATAGCGGTGTAAGAGGTGTCATTCTGCACTCAGTTACAAGGCGTATAAGGAACTCACGTCTGTCAGCAGTTTGTTGTTTTACAGTAAAGCAATTCTGTTCATTTCCTCCACTAATTTGTACACAATTGAACAATAAAAAGCCATTTCAAAAATCCTTCTCAGAATAAAGACTCCTGTTCACTAGAAGCACAGAACTGTACAAAGCTCTTTTTGCAGCACACTTCCCACATATTATCTATATTGAAAACAGTGCATCCCATCCTACCCCCCACCAACCTTAGGCCAGAAAGAAAAGGCAAATGTTCTCTCATGAAGCAGCTGGACCACAGAAGGATCCCCATCTTCCATGTAGAATCCATCGCGTGTTTCATCCCTTGCGGTACTCATAGAGGCATTGCTTTCTTCATCAAAATTCTTACCCTGAGAAACTGCTCCTGCTGAATAATAATTATGACCAAGAATTAACTACAAAAGTTCCCAACCATCCAATATCAGCCTCAATAGATAGGTTAAGACAAGCACATTTGATACCATACTTCTAACTCAGGCTTCTGTTCCATCATTATACAACAGAACCTTAGTCTTCTGCACTTGGCACAGAAATTGTGCTTATTAGATCAGTAAGTTATCTTGGAAATCATCCCTCACAGGGAAAAAAAAAAAAAACCCTGCTAAAGATGGATTGTTTTAGCTTTTATGGTTTGATGGTTTTTGGCTTTTTTTTTTTTTGAAAGTTCATCTAGCCACCTGATACATGGAAAAGAAGAGAAACTGCTAAACGTAGCCTATCCAGGCTTCAAGACAGCTCCATGCATGCCACTTACCAGCTGGCACAAGTCTGAACAGCTGTAGGAGTCAAGCTAAGCTAAGTGCATAGGACTGACCTGACCAAAGCGTTACCTTCAGGTTGGGAGGACTCTTCTGATTTGTCATCATCATCCAGTTTTTCCTCTTCATCTTCTTCTGAACCTTTTTCCGAAATAGATTTTGGGTCTACATCTGTACTCATTTCTATATCTTTTAATTCACATTTAACAGAGCCAGTCTCAGCCTCAGCATCACAATCCTGTTTAGTGTCTTTATCTGCAATATCTGATTCTTCCTTGATATCAGACTTTTCTTTGGCTGCTGGATTTTCAGATCCTTCAACTTTAGACTCTGTTTGTTCTGTACTTTTTTCTTCTTGTACTGGTGTGGATGGGACAATAGGTGGTGTTTGACTGCAGACAGCACCCACAGGATGTAGAGAAGAGACAGTATTTGCAGTACCCGTCCCTCTGTTTTGAGCAAAGTTTTTGTGGGCCTCAAGAAAAGACAGCTCAGGATCATTCAGAATGTGATAATCCGTCCTACTGACTCCATGTTTAGCAGCACCAATCAGTAAGTCTTTGTCATGTTTACCACACTCCCACCACTCTGGCAGATCCAAGCTTGGTTGGCAAAGTTTTAGCCTCTCTCCCAGCTGTGGGTGATGAAGAACCTGTTCACGGATTTTCCGTAACAGCTCTATGCGATATAAAGTTCTGGAAGCACGTTCTTCTGTGATCGGTTCAATCATAGTAGAAAGATCAGGTGGCTCTGCAATGACATCAGTTTTTACTGTTTAACACTGACTAGATGTATGCCCATCTCTAAATCATGGCACCTAGGAATCAAGTTTCAACAATGGTACCGCCTAGTAATAGTCATGTCCATTTCTGCAGTCAGTAAAACTTACCATCATCTGGCTTGACCGGCATTCGGCACACTCGTCTACACATGTTCACAAAGCCATTAAAATACTTCTCCAAGCTTTCATCGGATTTTTTATCAAGCCTGGCAAATGCTCTGAATTGATTCCAGTCAAATTGATGTTTTATAGGATCAAAAATAATTCCAAAAGTAGACACTACACGATAAAAATCGGCTTCTTCTCTTCTTGTCCATCTATTCAAGGAAGAAGGAAAAAAACAGGCCACTTAGTTAAAGGTGAGCCCAAACTGGTTGGATACCCCCAGGCCCATTTAGTTTATACTTTCAAAGCAGAAGTACCAGCAACACACAAAATTAATTGAGAGTTAAAGGAAAATATCACTGAGAAAACTCACTTTTGTCGTTTTTCAGTTATTATAGCCTCCCTTTCTGCTTCTAGTGCCCTCACTTCTTCCCGAGGCCGACGTCTCCTGCGGTCAGTCTTCATTAGTGCCTCTTGCCTCATTTGTTGCCTTTTATAGCTGCGCTGATAGGCAGTAATGAGGCGACGCAGACGGGTAGTCAGGGTTGAAGTGTTGGGCCAGTAGAGTTGGCCTAACTCAGAATTGCTCTCACTGTGCTTGTCTAGAGAATAGAGAAGTATTTGTGCACTGCAAAACCACCACTAAACATTTCAAAGTTTCTAAGGCTAAAACTGGATTCCTGTCTGATCAGATAAGAACATACGCTTCATTAATATTGGTGCAGAACAAATTAGAAACAGGATAACTACACTGGTAGGAAATAAAAAATAGAATAAAACCATCTGACTCCACAAACTCAAATGACTGTGAAGCATTTAGAGATAACTATCAGGTATTATTATTCAATGTTATGAATGCAAACATATTATGAATACCTTTAAGTATTTAAATTAATGCAGTAGAGCTTTAAATATGTTACTAAGAAGATCATTCCATCTCTGTGAAAACACCTATGCTTATGATTTACCACTTCATTATTTTCACTTAAACTTGGCACTTTTCCTCCATACCAAGGAACTTATTTACAGCAACTTCAAGATTATCTCAGCAGAAGCATCAACAGCAGCATAAAGAAACATCCAGTTTTTATCATCACAATTTCTACTATGTAATTAGAAACGCAGAAAGCCTTAACGTGGGATTATTCAAACATGGTAAATAATTGTTTTGAAACACGTGAAGCGTGAAGAGATTTGGCACTAAGTAGTTTACCATGATGTTTTCCCAAAACACAACCCATTTCTTCATGTGCTAATAAAAAGTCCACCTTTGCCTAAGTGGTCTATTTCCACCTTTTAAAATTTCTTTAGTATAGTCTTACTTGGGTGGATTTCAATGGACTCTTCTTTGTCTTCTGGAGGTGAGTTTGCAAATTCCTTTGGGAGAAGACAGAAGTTATTTTAGTTTTCAGCTTTGACCATATGTTATTGTTTGCAGAAAAAAAAGATGCTATCTTTCAAATACAGCAGAAAAGTATCTTTGTAAGGCGTGTTTATCTGGTGGCTCACAAACATAAGAGTTACACATTAGGATAAACATGGAGTGGCAGTTATGTTTACGAATACTTGTAATTACAGAAACTTGAAGTTCTTACATCAATTTCATCCTTGAAAGGAGTTCTGGTTGGCTTATATTCTGGATCTTCATCCTCTCTGTCGAATTCACCTCTAAAAAGATATTTAAAATAAACAATTTAAATGAATATAGCCTTTGAAAGGCTATTTTTCTGGAAAGAAAAGCAAAAAAGCTACAAAAGCCGTCAGAATGTGTACCAAGCTACACATTTATATTTCATGCTCAACCGTGTAAGCAATTTTACATACTTTTTACATTATGTGATCACTTCAGATCCTCAGGCAAGATGTAAGCAGAATATGACACATGAACTCGTGCCAACGTATACAATGCTGATAAAGTTTATTAATTTTTTCATGTCGTCCTTACCCATCACCGCCATCTGCTAACATGTCTGTCCCTCTCTGTTCAGCAGCTATGGCCTTTGCATCAGGCATGCCAACCCGTTCCAGAAAGCACAATGTTGAATCAGCTCTCATGGAATTGTACTTCTCATAACCTGCAGAGTGGGAAGCAATTTTTTTTTTTTTTTTTTTTTAAAGCTACGATCAACTGTAAAAAAACAGTTTAGGTAGTGAAATACAATTTTCTGGATTCATTTATTTTTAAATAAAATTAAAGAGCTCTAACTGTGATTTTAAAGGAATTGTTTAATAAAAAATGATGCATTTTTTCCCCAGTAGTTTTCATTTGTGTAATAACGTTTTTCATATTGATAAATTTCATCAGCACAGAAACATTTTAACATCAGTAGCATTAACAAACAGTAAAAACTGAACAGTTTTTTCAAAGTAATCTCTTTATAAAGTGACAATCTTTCACCAAAACTAACCCCACGCTTCTATAAAGGTTTCTACGTAACTTTTGCAGTGGTTCTCCATATTCAGCACTCCCTACTGCAAACATGCAGATGTGAATGGAAGCGCGCGCACACACACATACACACACACTACAGATCTAGCCTTGCTGGAACCCTCAGTGTAGGCTGCGAAAATGCTGTATACATGGGTTATACGTAAGGCCAACGAACCTGTCTTATTAGGTTTAGGATGATGCATGTCAGTAAGATGACACTGTTCCCTCTATGGTTTTCAAACTGCTGTTTGCTTTTTTACTGCCCAAGTTGACTAGATGGAAAATGGCAGATCCCAACAGTGCACTGCAGGAAAATGATTTTTAGACTAGACTTGCCTCAGCTGAGCCCACAAAACAGAGCTGCTGTACATAGGCAGAACAGCACAATTCAATTAGGATTTGTACTACAACACACTGCTCCTAACTGCTGTAGAGCCTCAAGCCAAACTGTAATCATGAAAGGTTTTATAAGCCATCATTCTCCCCTTTAGTCAGGCTGGGCTGCTGAGAATACCTCTGCGACCTCCAGAGAATTGGGATTATAATCAGGAATCGCTCACTGTATATATCATGCCAGCTCTGCATCCCCAGCCTTTCAAAGTTAACAAGGCTGCATCCCACTCAAGGGAGCCGGGAGTTCTCAACACTGACATTTGTGAAATATTGCTTGGAACAAAGCCCAGGAGGCACTTGTACAGATTAATAGCAGAGGTTAAGCCCACCGTCCACTTTGACACTGGTTGGCAGAGTTAGCAAGTGAAGCAGTGCTGGAAGCAAAGTTTATGGAGATCTATCTTACTATTTGGCTATTACTTAAACAAATATGGCTTTGTTTTATTTACAGCCAAGAAAGTAATGTTTTCTTCTCAAATGTTCTGCAAACATTTAAAAACAGCATCTGATATTTACAGCTCATATTAGGTTTTTAATGCAGGCAAGAAAAAAAAAGGGAGATACAAGCCAACAGTTCTTTGGAACAATACTTGTTAATATTATGACTGAACAGTCCTACACGCAGAAAGCTTTACAACTGAGTTTTGTTCAGAGTGAGACACCACTTACCGTGTTTGAATACTCCAATTAAAAGGGATTTATCCGCCTCCTTATCCCACCAGTCTGCAGGAACTTCAGCATGGAACGGCTCAGGTATCCACACATCTACTTCACTATAAAGACAGCATTATCAACATTTGCAAAGATGACTGGACAAAAATGTTAGAAAAAAAAGAGAAGTGGTTCACACCATTTCGTAAATGTGCTTCTTGAGGGGGAAAAAACAACACCAATTAGAACGCGCAGAAAATTACTTAGGATTGTTTAAAAGGAAATAATGAAAAAATATTAGGCTATTTTAGGAGTAAAATGCCAGTGGTTACCCAAACATACTCATTTAAAGTCTTAGTATTTTTTAAAAAGAAAAATTAAAATTGAGTTATAATAACTCTTCCATATTAGCAATACTGAAAAATCTGTATCTGTAATTTCCCACACTGTTCCCTCCCCTCCAAGAAAACTACCCACCTCATTTGATAAAATAATAATGTGGTTTGCAAACCCATTTAACAGGAAGCACAACAACCTTTAAATGCTAAAATTATTATAGTACATGTGCTTTACATAAGTCAGCATCATAAAGCAAAATAATAAACCTGCACTTGCACTAACCTTGAGTCAGCACCCTCTAAGATCCTGTCTGCTTGGTCCCCTATAACTTCTTGTCGCAGATAGTACAGCATGCGGACACGCAGCAGGACCCTGGAGAGGAAGGCAGAGGGGGGAAAAAGTTCTTAACTTCAGGACTGTTTGCCAACAGTGGCTTTTGGCAGCTGCTGCTGTTCATCCATCATCCTGCCAAGGCTGATTAGCCATGCTGTATGGTAGGCTTGAAGCGTGACAGATGGTGGCACATAATCACCTCTGTGTGGTGCTTTCTGCTGGCTTCCAACAGGCCTGCCTGGCAACCGCTTACACTGCACAGAGAGGGACCGAGCGCAGCCCGGCCCCGGCGCATTTCATTTAGTTCTACCTAGTGCAGCTTGTGAAGTTTAGACACGTACTCTACCACTGCCTCTGAAGTATTGAAGCAAGTTTGTAAACAACTGAGCAGATGGCTTTCAGTAACTGTTCTGCTTCATTATCTCATAAAATTTCCTCAGCTGCTGCCTTAATACCATTTTTGGAAGCACATCAGAAGTTGTAGGAATAAACGAGATATAAAATCTGGTTTTACTACCTTACAATAAACCCTCAATATGGAATGTCAGGTTTTTCAGATTATACAACTTTTTGCTTCCGAGAATGGGAGGAAAAAAAATAATCCCCCATTTCCCCTAGGAGATATTAACTATTTTTACTCTCTATAGTTCAAACTGCTATTTAATTTTACCTGCACACAACATAAGTGCCGTAAGGAAGTGAAAAGGCTTCCTTGCCTGTGTTTTTTTTTTCCCATCCCTGCAACACTACGGTCGTTTTTGGGACCGCTGTCAGGTGTTGCAGCAACAGCTTAAGCTGGCAGGAGAGAGAATGGCAGACTGGATTTACAGGGAGAGTAGAAAAGAGGTCATCACTACAGAAAAAATGTCTCCCTGAAAATAATCAAGCTCTCCCATGTTTACCCAATTCAGGGCACCCCCTGCTGCCTAGTTCATGAAGTAGAATCAGCACTAGCTAAAATGGAGATTATTCTGCCTGCCTTCTCCCTGTATCCAAATCCATCACAGCTACTGTCGAATTGCTGCTCTCTTGGAGCAGTAAGGGAAACTGGGTAGGCAGTAATCTGATCACCCAGTTGCATGAAAAATTTAGACCACCACCAGTTTTGAGAGCTCCTTGTTAGAGATCTGATGCAATAGAAGCGATATCCAGTTTTACACGTGTTACCCAAGTAGTCCTTAGAAGAGTAGGGATTTGAGTCAAGGTCATTTCTACAATTCAAAACATGTCAGACATGCTTTTTTTGTATGCTTGATAACCAGGACCAGTAAGGTGCCCCTTTTCTCTGTGTGGCTATAGAAATAAGTTGCTGAGAGTCTCTGTCATCTTTGTATTAAGTAATAACAAATGTTACATCAAGCCAAAGGAAGAGAAGAAAAACCAAACAACTAAACCAAAATGCAGAGGTTCTTTGCACCTTTCAGGAGTCCTCCACATTAAAGCAGCATGCATGTTACACATGAGAGCAGGACACCCTGCTCTTACTTATCCAGCAGATATTGCTATCTGATGAAAGAAATTACTCATACTTTCAATTGGCTTCTACGTCAGCTTGATTTTACCTGGGCTAAACATGTTGCTTCTACAATTCACTTAGTCCTGATGGGTCTAGGAAGTGGAAAAAAAAAAGAAGGATAGCAACTGAAAATGCTCTTGTTCAGTCTTCCTGATCCTTCTAATTGTTCTACTGTATTATTTCAGCATTAGTATTTTAAAAATGAGTTTAAGGCTGATCTGCAAACTGATATAACAAGTAATGAGGACATGTTACCTGGGAGAGCAAAATAATGTTATAGGAAAAAATTTACTTACTTTAAGAGGAAGTGAAATGTAATAACCAAACTCAGTAACAGTTTAGAAAAAAGTCAAAAACCAGTTCACTTGCATGTGCACTTGCTAACATAATTCTCTAAGTATCTGTTCTCATCAGCTGCGAATTAAGCTTGGTTAGCATCCAGAAATGAGCTAATAAACCTTTTAAATGTCTTATCTCCTTCACATCACACCCCTCTGTTGACAGGCCACAGATATTTTTGAAATCAATAATTTCTTTCTAATAAACAGTTTTAATAAGACAATACATATTAAAAGCATAAAGACAGCTTTTCAGCAACACAGCTTTACACCCGTATGCTATATACCCAATGAAGAACACTGTTGAAAGAAGTTGACACAAAACTAACTAAGATATTACAAACCAAAAGCAAAGAGGAAATGCACTTGAGAGACATTCGTTCAACAATTAAGCAAAGATTCTGGTGAAGAACCTTTAGCTAACACCCAGCCTGACTCTCCACTGACACAGCTCCATGTCATTCTATCAGGCGCTGTCACTGTTACCAGAGTGCAGAGATCTGAGTTGCCCCCACTGCTACCCTTGTGAGAAGCTGTAGGCTGCTACAAGGCCTCGTCCCCTCAGCCTTCTCTGCTCTGGGCCAAACAAACCAACTCAGCGACTCCTCATGCACTTTGCCCTCTAGACCCCTCACTGTCTTCATAGCCCTCTTTTGAATGCTCTCTAATAATTTCATTTTCATCTTATATTGTGGTGCTCAAAATAGCTCACAGTGCTCAAGGTAAAGCCATGTTAGTGCAGAGCAGAGCAGGATGTTCAGTTGTCAAGAGAAACAGATTTAAGTGAGGGTATATTCTTTCCCCCATATGCTATTAAGAATAATCACATATTTGATTTCATTCTTATTTATTAAGTAGAAAACACATTTCTTCATAAATGTTTTAAGAATGGATCAATCATAAAGAGCTTACAGAAATATCCAGATATCTGTTAAGATGATTATCCCCCAAATTAGAAGTAATAATGCTCTTTACATCCTATTAAATAGCCCCATGCTCTATTAAAAACATTCCAAAGAAGTCACAGACTTTTGAAAAACATATAATAAAAAGCATTAAATGAAATAATAATACTTACTTATTACAATGATGTTTGAGATGTTTTCTATAGCTGTCTTCTTGAAATAATACATCTGGATTACAGGTGGTGAGCCAATCAGCATCTTGGAGCATTGGCTGTGAACTCTGCGCTTTTACTTTCTTGCCTTTCCTCCCCCTGGGCACTGGCGCAGACAGGCCTACACAAATCCCCAATTATTTCTTATACAGTCTGAATAGAAAAGCTCTCACACCAAACTGCATTACAAACACACATTTACAGCTAAGTATCACTGCTGTATTAGTTCCATTGTGGGCAACAAGACAACCAAAACTGAACAGCAACATAATTTATCTGGAAATTGTGAATAACAAAATCAACCACAACTACCATGCAAATTTAGGTGTGAAGATTTCAAAAATTTAGAGAACTATCCAGAAAATGGTGTTACATAAATACTTCTAAAAACGCTCATGAATCTGAATGGTCATAAGGAAACAAGCTTTATGATTTATGGCCATTTGAAAGAGATTAACTCCAGCAGTAGGCGAGACTTAAAAATTATGTTAAAATATTTGTTCAAACTGCTTTATGAGCAAGAGCACTGCATTCTACAAAGCATCTGAGGGTGACTTCCCCTTTAAGTACTGACCCAGTCAAAGCCCACCTTACTCATAAAATCTGACAAGATCCTACAACATGTCAGAACAGCTATAGTTTAAACTAAAGACATAGCACGACTGAAGCAATTCTTTCCTATTTACTAGCATCATTATTTGATTGTGGTAGACATACCGGAATGATTAACCAAAGCTCGAGTTTGCCCATCTGCAGTTGGAGTGATCAGATCCCAGATGAAACTTTTGATATTTTCATCCCCTTTGTAATGATTAAGGCAATATACCAGGATAGTCCGGCAGATGGTTTCCACATCTTGTTCTGTTAGCTGACGTTTATAGCGCCCATGTGAGAGGATGTCAGTCCAACGACCCCAGCTACAAGAAAAATATGTTCAATACAACAGCCAGGGCACTGGTATTTTAATTTGTGACTTTCAATTTAACTCCTGGTGCCAAGCAAGTTAGGACCTCCTGTATTACCACTAATGCATTCTGAGTTTGCAGGTTACATCGGGGAATCCCGCTTACAGCACCAAAGAGTTAAGAATGTTTATTTTACAGAACAGGCAATAAGTTCACTGCTCGTAAAGCTGCAATTGAACTACACTCAAAATAATAAAGTACATATGTTTAACTCTAATGGTCCCAGTAAACTACGAACAGGAAATTCAGCCAATTCCTACAGTCATGGGATTTGGGGAATCAGTTTTATTTTGATCCTGAAATTCATTATTAGTGACTGTTGTACACAGCTTTCTAGAAGTGAAGCCAGTCCTCCTGAAGCCCATTGGAATAGTAGTTAAATACAGCTACTTGCTTGCAAAGAGATAAAAATTCAGACTGGTATATCTAACGGGAAAAATAAGGCATCAATTAGTTGAAATCAAGTGCCATCAAAACGTGAGAACTATGCTAAAAAGCTCTGAATTGACTTGATTTCACAATGATACCGGTCTTTACAAATGCACTTTGTTATTCTTCACAGTACTTAGAAAAGAGAGATTAAGTCTCAATAATTCTGGTATTCTTTACAATATAAGAAACCAGAAACAAATATTCTGTCATCACAATACTACGTATTTTACCAGTGAGCTCATATCCAGCTGTGGAACACTGGATGCTTTAAGCTAAGTAAGAAATACACATTTATAAGGAACCTATATATAAAGCAATTTAAAATCTCACTGGTAAGTATAGATAGTACTGATGTAAAAAGCATACAGAGTGCAGGTGAACATGAAAAAGAGGAAAGAGTATTTACTATACGTAATTTACATATTTTCAGTTTTTATCCCCAATCACACTATTTAATCTGTGTATCCTTACCCATAAACCAACAAGTTCTTCTCTACCCTGAAACATTCACTTCTTGCATAACCCTGTGATTTGTCCTGAGGCCTACGGGGCTTTGTGCTAGGCTTTTCTTCAGAATCACTTTCCAGGTCTGAAAACTCCATCAGTTCATCTTCTTTGACTGCACTGTAGAGTCTGGTTTGCTTTCTTACTCTTGGTGTATCAATAACTAGGTTATTCTAAAATGAAAAGTGAAAATGTAGAAATTAAGGAGGAGAAAGATCTTCAATTTAAATGAACTGAGTACTGACATAAAGCTCTTACCCTTCCATTTAAAGCATCAATATCCAGTTCAGCCTTCTTTGCCCACTTCTGCCAAAAATTAGGGTCATCCAAGGAAATGTCTGTCCTGTTCCCAGATGCAACAAAACTAGCCTAGAAGACATGAAAAAACATGCATTGATTTCTTAATTACACACTATAAAGATATCTATTTTCATTGGTAAGTGCAATGTTTAGGACTTACAAAACAGCACTGTCGAGAAACAAAAAAAGGAAGCCTATCAACTGTCTAACTGGAAATAGAGATGTCCCAACAGTTTTGAGGAAGAAAACTGAAAAAAGTATACTGAAAAACTAAATTGACACTGAAGGCAATTCAGTACTATTTCCATCTATTGTGGTCTCAACTTTATTATTTTTCCTCTCAATGCCAATGCACACCTTTGCAAATGTTGAGCCTTTTCCTTCAGATTCAATAGTAATTGTGTGTGTTCGCCTTAATAGAATTTGATCAATATCCTCTTCACAAAACTTAGATCCTTCATCCTCCTCATCCATCAGAGCACCGTATGCTCCCTTTCGAAGAAGATCTTCTATTTCTTTTTTAGAAAGCTGTTGCACCTGTAACACGTAAGAGAGGTAGTTGTTTTGTTGTTTTAACACTAGTCAATATTTATATCTAACAACATAATGACATCAATCGCCTTTTTATTTAGCATTTTAAGAACTGTACTCCTAACGTAATGTGGTGTTAGTCAATTAAACATTCATGCTGAAGTCACCTTTAAAAGAAGAATGCAAACAACAACATTCTTAGGGTGAAGTTATATGAGTGATTTAAACGATTTAATAATTCATTGTCATTGAATCTGCTTACTTTAGCTCCAATGACTGCTAAACTTCTCCTGGGAACATACTTAGCTTCCTAACCTGAGAAAAGGCCCAAGCAAAGAAGTCCAAAGCAAAAACGGCTAAAGCACACAAACATAAAAAAAACATGGATGGACGGGCAGCCTGCAAAAAGCTCAAAAACTGTAAGAATCAACACTATGTAAAGGGTGGAATGAGGAGAATGAATGAGAATTGAGGAAACATGATTCTACCTGTCTGCTTTTGGCAATTAATGATGCATGAGATAGGCTGAGCCAGTTCATGTAGCCTTGCCCTTAATTAACCCCACTTTAAAATATATGCCATATTCTACCCGAAAACCATCATTCTCCAGTTAAGATATAAGCAAGAAATAAAAATGTTATACATTCATATAATTTGTTGATCATGCATCTTAATATATTAATTCTTACCCCATTCGTAGCATTTTCTCTTCCACTCATAGATTGTAGCACAGCCTTGTCAAGGCCAAGCTTCAAGCTAGCTTTGTCAAACATTTCCCTTTCATAAGAATTCCTTGTAATCAACCGGTAAATTTTCACTGATTTGCTCTGTCCTATTCTGTGACATCGTGCTTGAGCCTGATGAAATAGGACAGATACTCAGTTATAAGTGACAAAAGAAAAAAAAAAAAATCAATATAGAAAACTTACTTTAAATGTTATTGCTTTCAATATAATAATAATCTGTATGTTTTTTTTTTACTGAGTGGACAACAGTAATTTCTTTTACAGGTGAACAAAATTTCACAGGAAATAAGCAAGAAGTTTTCAACTGAATCATTCCTCGTAATATTACCTGGAGGTCATTTTGAGGGTTCCAGTCTGAATCAAAAATGATGCAGGTATCAGCAGCAGTAAGATTAATGCCCAAGCCTCCTGCCCTTGTACACAGCAGGAAAACAAACCTATCAGAATCAGGTCTTGAAAACCTGTCAATAGCTGCCTGACGCAAGTTGCCTCTTACTCGGCCATCAATTCGTTCATATGGGTACCTGAAATAAAGATGCATTGTAAGGAGAATTTTACTGCAAGTATTCTTACTTCTGGCATTATTTCTTTTAAAAATATACAATTAAAAAAAATCAAAAAGGGAAAATATGCCACTTTACTCTCAAAAAAGCTGCAACAAACCGAGTGACTGCTGTGTTGTATCCAACAACTTCATCAGTGGAAGATACACTATCTTGTCTCCTGCTTTGTACCCTTAGTAAAAATGAGGTTCTCACTCCAAGGAATGAAATAAATACTTGGGATTAAGCAGAAAAACAACAAACAACTCCAGAGTAACTGAAACATTTAACTAACTAGTAAACTAGGAGGAGCCATTAAAGCCTCTCTGAGGTCATTTTCTACTCATCTGAAAGAAAAACTTCAGTACTTGTAATTTGCAGTCAGCTTACTCCAGAAAATACAGTAACATGTTTGAATTTCATCCCGTTACAATAAAGATCACTCGCAGGTTAAATACTGTGGCCACTGAGGAACGCACTGTTTATTTAGAATTGCATTATATTGTTGCTCTCACCGTCTTTGAATGAGGTAGTCTTCCAGTATGTCCAAGCAGCGCACCATCTGGGAAAAGATAAGCACCCTGTGGCCACCAGCCTTCAGTTTTGGCAGCAGCTTGTCAATCAGTACTAGCTTGCCAGCAGCCTGGATCATTGCCTGGAGCTGAAAATCTGGAGAGTCGGCATTGTGTGTTTCTTTAAACTCTTCCAAAATTTTCTCTTCAGCACCTGCAAAGATTGGACAGCAATACTTGAACACAGCAGAGGATTTTATCAATAAACAATGAGCTTGCCTTCAATACCCTATAGAGAGCATAGGAATGTTTTAAACACTATGTGAATAAACATTTATAAAAAATATTAGTCTTAAATTTAATGCAAACATACACACAAACACAGTATAATTAAAAAGCCACTTCGAGTATTCATTCAATTTCTTAAGGGAGTAAAATCTTTTCTAAATAATTTCATAAAATCATTTAATGAACACAATTTAATGAGACATTAAGAAGATGAAAAGGTAAAAACTATTCCAACTGTTAAATGGGCTTTGTCGTCTTCAAAATTCAACAAGGAAGAAAATTCTTGTTCTCACAGGAAAATGCAAGAAATACAAACCAAATGTGATGTCCAAAATGAAAGTTAATCACAAGCATGACTTGGATCTACCCCTTCCATTACTAGCTAGAGAATCAAAATCCCAACTGGGAAAAAGCTGATTTCCTTGGAAAAAAATAAGCAGTATGAAATTGTATTTTATCATCTATTTAGATTTTTTTTTCCTCACTGAACACCTAATTTCTCCTCAGCTTGATGAAGCTATTCAATGTATATATTCTTTCCAGAACTAGTCAAAATTTCCTCCTTGCCATCCCCTTTTCATATGAAGTAAAAGCACAGAAACAAATGTTCCTTGTACTGCACATTACCTGATGAATACAGAACAAGTTTATGCCTTTCTTATGCTCATGTGCTTTAATCCTACTTTAGTATCACTTCTACATACAACATATTATTCAAACGTTATCAGATAACTTCTCTTGGGTATACAGAAGTCTAGGAATCTTCATCCTAAGCTTATTTCATATACAGATAAACCTTTCGAGGGGCTGCCTTTTTCAGGTCTTCTGATTTTTATTTGTTATTTTCTTAAACAAAATGTAGCTTATAACACCCAGTATCAACACTACTTTTGAGTAACGCAAAGAAAGGTGGGAGGATTGGGGCAGGGAGGAAGAAAAGCTTACTGCCAGGCTTCCACTGAGAATCTCTCCCATATCCCAACTCTAACTAGATGCCTGTAAGCAAACAGGCAAATGCAGCCTCACTGTGTGATCACTGGTTCCTTGCGTTCTATAACATGGTGTCTTAACTAGATGCCACCCTATGCAGGCTGACAGCTTCTTATTACTTGCACTGCTCACTTGCACAAAATTCAGTGCTTTCACCTAAAGGTACTTTTACAACAAGGATTCCCTATGCTTCAAGTATTACTGATCCTAATAGTTTGCACATAAGAAAAACAAACCCACATGAAAATAGAATTAGACAATCCTTCAAGCTATCCTTATTCATATTAGCACCCATTTTGCAAAATAGGAGAAATTAAGGCAGTAATCTCAGACTCTGTACTGAGCTTAGTGAATTTCAGAATATAATAGGCTGTCAAGTAGCTTGTATACAGTATGCAAACTCAGTATCTTCAAAAGCAAACCAACTAGGCCAACCACACCACAACAAACCTACCAACAAGTCTTATGAATGATGAATTTTCAGTATCAGCATTTTGTCTCAGCAAGATTCACTTCCATAACAGACCATTATCTCTGAAAATCTGCTAGTCCAACCATCCTATCCTAGCTAAAACTCATAAAAGCCTGCCTTTTCCTTTTCACTCCTATTTCAATTGCAACTAAGAGATGAATGTGTAGTACCCGTTACCCAAGTAACAGGTAACAGTACCTGTTACACTACTTGAAGTAGTGTCTTGTATGCCTCTAACACTTCTTTTCTTCTTGATTTTTATTAGTGAATGAAAAGAAGTCTGAACATGTGCTTTCCTGACAGTAGGAAATCTTTGAGTTAAGAGAGACTCCTTGGGCTCAAGAGAGCATAAGGAACAGAGCAAGAAACCCTTACAGTGTTTACCAGTGTACTCTGTAACACGTGCAAGTACAGAGGCACTCCCCTGCTGTTGTCTCATGGAGTCAGAGAAAGAAGTATGATGCATAAATACTTGAGTGGTTGCTAGGGAGGAAACAAGGAGTCCAGCTCTGAGAAAACCAATAGGACAATGCTTTGCCCATCTTGGCTGGAGAATACACAAAATGCAGCAGCTTCCTCTAGAAGTCTGCTCAAGGACAGTCGCAGCAGACAGCCATTCTCCTCTCAGCACCACAAAACTAATCTACTGATCAAGAAACAAAGAATCGCCACACTCAACTCCTATCATACTACTTTCATGATACAAACTTCTATGTCTCTTAACTGAAGATTACCTAAAACACTTAGTTCTATGTGAAATAAAACAATCTTCTACTTAGTCTATACACGCAAATACACATACACTGCTGCTTGTTTACAAAACCTTTAGATGTAGAAGAAAATGAGAAGGATTCCAAGATCTCTTTATAAAAGCCTTAGGTCTCCAGAGCTTGCTACTCTTCAGGAAAATACCACTGAACATTATGCCACTACAATGCTTCTTGTCAGAAATAAACTTGTGTCATCACTGTAAATACAAAGATGTTAATTACTGATCAACAAGATAAAACCGAGGGCTCAGACAACTACAGGACATAAGAGTATTTTCTCTCCTGGAATTAAAAGAACTTAGTTGCTCAGTTCCATCCTTCACACTAATAATAGTTGGGATTTATTTATTTCTCCCTTGCATCAAATCTTAACAGCACCTGCTGTTTTGCTGCATCCCGCTAAACAAGTCCAAATGTTCAGAAGTCACAAAAATGTTAAAAAGGAAAAAGCTCAAGAGACATCTCCACCTCCCTTTATTTGGGTTAAAAAACCCAGTCATTTCAAAATACTTGAAATCAGTCATTCAAAAATACCTGAAATTTTCCATACAGATACCTGAATTTAAGCAATCTTTAACATAAGTTAAATGATACAAGACTTAGGAGAAGAAAAAAAAAAAACACGTTGTAAGCAATGCTGCAAATGCTACTCATTAATTTTATTTCACAAAACAAAATAGGAGAAAAATATTCACTTTATTCCTCATTACATGAGACAAGAAAAAATAATCACTAGGTTAAAATGAACTGAAAACCAAGGAACATAAAAAGCATTGAGTTCAGAAGTTCATAACCTGAACATTCTGAACCGTTTTCTGGTAAACCCACTTATGTAATAGATTAACTTAGAAGCAAAGAACTAACAAACAAATTCTAACAGAACCACAAAGCTAATTTAATTGTATGTTCATCTGAATTTAGAAACTGAGCAGCCCACCAGCATGGTTGAGTTCAGGTACTTTGGAGTAACTCTATATTGCGCCTTTGGAATAATTACTTGCAGATGAAATATAATTAGATGTCATTTGGTGAACCAGTTTAAGCATAACAAAAAATGTCAAAAAAAAGCAAGCACTGCAATATGGAAGTCACACAATAAAAACTGCAATCACATATGGCTCATGATAAAACAGTCTTTCACCATGAAACTCGTAACTAGCATGAAACCAGTGACAGCATAAATCATACACAGTAACAAAGAGGAGATGGAAAACAGGGAACTAGTAGCATGCGATTATGTACAGAAGCTTATGTTACATCTTCAAAGGGAAGATTTGATACGACCAACACATACAGTTCAGCATACTTCAGAGAGCTGGTTAATCACCTAGTGTTTGCCATAGATAATCCTGATCGAAAACCAATAGCGTCATAATGAAACAGAGTATTCACTGTTAAAATCTAATATGGCATTCATATAGATCTTTTTCCAGTCCAATTAAATTACAAAAATGAACTGACTACACACATCCATAAAAGCACATCTCAGTCATTATTTGACCCACTACTTTTATTCAGAAATGTTTAGTACTCTCTCATAGTACTCTGTGGAAGAAAACAAGTAGTAGCTAACTGTGAAGAAAAAAAATTGCCGTTTTTACAGCCGCATCCACACGATAACTGAAGTATTGTTTGTAAAAAGAACAGAAAGAAAAAACTCTAATACTAACATGATACTAACACCAACTCTGACAGAACTAGCAAGCCTTGAAAAGAGCAGTGCAGATGTTTTCAAAAGCAATGCTGTCCTGACTAGCAGATTTCTAAACACAAGAGAACCTAAAAGGTTATGTCACTATTCTAATTTAAAAATACATAAATAAAAATACACAGTATATTCACTCAATCACTTTTGCTGCTTTCAGCATACCAATTTTATGGCAAGAAGAATTAACAACTATCCCTCTGAAGAAACTAGAACAGAATTTTTAACACACTGAGCAGTCTTAAAAATACTTCTTGAAAAGAAGATGATGTGACTTACCATTAATAAGGTACGGATGATTGCAGCATTTTCTTAGTTCCATCATAGTGTTTAAAAGATTAGGTACGTTTGCTTGACCTCCACCCTTTGAGAGAAACGCAAAATTCTTCTCAAGAATAGCACGATAGTATTTATTCTGAATATT
>JAOWBP010002052.1:50202776-50240900 GCA_028571105.1 Tragopan temminckii | reverse complement strand
TTTTTTTTTTTTTTTTTTTTTTTTTTTTTTTTTTTTTTTAAGTAAACAGGAGATCTGCAAACTAGATAAAATTCAAAAAGTGTTTCAAGACCTAAACGTCTGAACCAGCCCAGAGGATAAGGAAACAGCAGGTTGATACCTTGACAAGTTAACAAAGTCATATTAGAATGGAGGGAATTTAGGTTTACCACCAAAAGGAACATAACACTTTATTTGACATCACTTGCATTAAACTAACATTTTAAAGTAAAACAATACTGGTTTTCCAACTGTTACATTTTCAAAAAGTCAACCATTCACAGATCACCAGTATAAAGACACTGACACCGTCACTGAAGCTTTACATTCTCTCAGGATCAAAAAGGAATCTCCTGGAAAAGAAACCAATCTTGTTCTGTAGAATAGGTCATATAAAGTAAGAAACAGTAAATTCAGGACCTCTTCTGCAACACCTAACAATGTCATAATTGTTTAGACATTGTTTAACAGCCATTTTGGCGGGGTTGTTGCAAGTTTTCATTTCAATTCTGTATTGTTTGCATGGACATCATATTGCTAGCTACAAATCAGGGCTGGTTTTCCCTCCCCTCTTCTTGTTTGCTGGCTCTGTAGTGCGTTGGGTAGTTTTGTTTTTAAATCTAAGTTACACAGAAGTTTGATTTCCCACTTAAATTCCTTTATTCTAGGGAAAATGCTACATTACCCAATGTTTTTTCAAATGCTTTCACATTTTCTGCAGAAATACCCAATGGTAGCTTCAGAATTGTTTATATATTCACATTTATAAAGAATACACTCTAAACAGAACATCCATATGACCACAAATACATTAAAAGTTCTATTTACCTCCCCATTATCATCTGTGCTACGTGAAAAATCCAGAATTCGATCGATTTCCACATAATCTGGATTAAAAAGCTCATCATCAATCTGTTCAAGGAGACAAGCAGAAGAATATACAAGATATCTTTATTAGTCCTTCCTGAGAGGAGAAATTATTATATATTTCACCAGGCAATAATATTTTGGGTCACGGTGACACAGAATTTATATTTGGCAAACTTCAACATGTTAATTGAAATGCTACAATTCAGCAAGATCATTCCCCGTGAGGGAATCAGACTTCTCAGACTTTGTTAACTGGGCCTCTTAATTACTGTGTGAAACCTTTTACTGTGAGAGAATGTTTAAGAATATTTTAAATGAAGTGTGAAATTACAATTCACTAATGAGCAATCGAAAAGGCTTATGGCATGCAATGCATTTAGCATTCTTGAAAACTACAGCTTGCAATAAAGAAATTAGAGCCTTGTACAATAAGTGCCTTTGGATTATTTTAACTACAGGAATCATCTAACCGCTTTTTAAGGTTTCAAGATCATTTCAAAAACAGAAAAAGCACGGCATGTATGTACATATCATCCAAAAATCTCATTTTATATTCTCTCTTATCCTTTCCAGAACTTATGGAGTTGACTACAGTACAGAAGAGCTATGTTTCATTCTATACATTTAAGATCCCCTCCAATGAAAAAAACAGACAAAAGGGGTAAAAACTATGCTCATTTTCATAGTTAGGAGAAAAAAAATAGAAACAAAATAGATTCCAAGTACTTACAATAATTTGTGACACACTTGGAAACATTTAAAAAAATAGTTTACTAAGAAGAAATTGAAGGCTTCTACACTTAAAAAAAGATATTAAGTCTCACAATTATGTTGCTCAATATACTGTATTGATTTTTATTGTTATTTTTTTTAAAGTTTTCATGTATTTATTGACTTCTTAAAAAAGTATATATATCAGGAGTCTTGAGAGTCTACTTAATTTAGTTCCTTAGGCATTAGCATTATATGATGCTTTTAATTCCTCATAGTTGCCACCGCATTTTATAATAATCTCAAAGCATTCCTCGGATGTTCTGACATAGTGTTGATAGATGCCCTATAAGCATATCACATCAATTCCTCCTCTCCTAAATTCCTGCAAACTTTATAAGAATATATCAACCAGGCACACTTAATCAAAACCTGTGGTGACTTTATGAAAGTTTTCCATTTCCAACAGATTTTGTTTAACTTGAACTATGTAGTAACAATAAATACAAATAAATAAATAGGGTACCATATAAAGCTGTTTTTTCCCCTAAAAAAAAAGCCAAACAGTGTATTACTGAAAGGTAAGCTTTTAGAAACAAACCAGCAAATTTGGTCGTTTATTGACAGGACCCCTGCCACATTATTGCTTATGGCTCTAAGTGAAATTAAATTGATGATAAAAAGCTTAGAATCCCTAGTGAGCAGCGTCCGTAACAGAGAAAAATGTGATGCATTTTTCTGGCATAATCAGCTCCTGACAAGACAGACCTGGTACTGATTCAGTAAGAGTCAAGCTTACAAGATGAACAACTAAGCATTTACTTTACGCAACAAATATATAGTAAAAAGTATCAAGTCAGAATGGATCACTTGAATTTCATAAACTTGGAGGACTTGGATCACTCGTGGTTGTACCTTACATCAGAATAAATGCTGACATATTACAGTTGTCTTCTGCTTGTATACAGAAAAATAATTCATTAAAATATTCCTTAATCATTTAAAGGAAATAAAAAATCATCATACTTCTGAAAGGAACTTGTTCTGGCCCTGTTTTGCCTTAAACCGCTTAATCTTCTGCTGAATTCTCTTGTCTTTGTCCAGCTCTTCCACAGATGCCCACTGACAATGAAGGTAAGAACTAGAAGACAAAACCAAATCTTACTCAAACCTGCATTGTATTGCATACTCCAACATATCCCACCAGTGCAATTAAACTTTTCAGCACAATGCAGTGCCGTACTTGGGAAACTGGACACTATCATCCTCACCATACAAGATACAAACACATACACTACATTTTTGGGAACAGCACTATAATTAGAAATTGCATGCTAGTCACTGAAGTTTCAGCATTTATAAAATGAAAAGCCCTTGTAAGTGCAGTTCTGTAATATTTCATCTTTAAGAACACACACAGTTTCAACTAAGAAATAGCATCTCTCCTAAAATTCCTACATCATACATTTAGCTGTATAACTTTTGACAAAGAAGTGTAAGACACTATAAAAAAAATATGCCAAAGTAATAGCACTAAACAAAGCATTGTTAGGCTATAAAATATCATGCAATAATCAATATAGTGCGAGGGTACAAAGGTGGTAGATATTTAAAGTGAAGTCAACTATCTGCAACTAGCAGCAAGAAACTCACTTCAAGTGAATTTCTGCCCTTTGGGTCAAAAAGTTGGTAAAATTAAACAAGATATGCTATTTTTCTTGAAGAAAAATGAACTTATCCAGCTGTGAAATATTCTATATTAAATACTGATGGCACTGCAGTTTCAGAGCGCAGAAGTAAAACACTGTACTCTTCTCATCCCTACCACACCCAGCAGCTACCTGCCGGAATTCTGGAATCTCACTGTTATGATAGCAAGTCATTTTGTTGAACACAAATCTTGTTTTTGAGGCAATTTTATGGGTTATTTTTGATTAGTCTGCAGGCACATTAGAAGATTAAAACTCTATAGTTGAAGTTAGATCTATAGAGATAAGCGTGTGTGCTCATGAATCTGCATATATAATTGGACCTTAAATTAAAGTTTAATAGCAGAGCAATTTGACCTATGTATTTCATTTTGGAGAGAATACAAATTAAGGAGACATCAGGCCTGCTACCACCAGTGCAAAGTACTTCCTCATTTAGTTGCTACTGGTCTGGGTTAAACATTAGTAATATTTGAAGTTGGATAGTATTGTAGACAAATGCTATAATATAACCATTATGTGAGATTAAGTGAACTTGAAAGATATGAATCAAACTGGTAACGGGTTACTTACAAGTTTTTGTACTTCACATAGAATTCCTCTATTTCTACCTCCTCTCCATTCTCCATCTATAAGAAAAGCATTGTTGAAATACGAATTGAAAGACTGAACAAGATGATTTATTTATTGGTAATAGAAATGCAGGATATGGTGCCTATGTACAGAGCAGCAGAGACGAGCAGAGGGGCAGGAAGGTGTAGGTGGGGGGAGGACACGAGTAAGGAGTTTCCTCCAGCAGCTTACCCAAGTACATACTGCACTGCTTACTACAACTTCCAAGACATGAATCATTTGAACTCCTCCCTAACCACATGCAGCTTCATTCACAACCTCACCCCAAATCTGGCTTTCTGCCAAACCCACAGTGTTAAGTAGAAGCCAAGTGTACCATTTTCTCAGGCAGCAGCCAATTAGCAACTGCACTCCTGAATGCCATATGTATTATTTTTGGCTGGCTCATGGCAACTCTACATTGTGGGTTTTGTAATGTTTTAAAAAAGAGTTTTAAAAGGGGTTTATTCCACCATATAGTTAATAACTCCAAACAAGAAGCCATATAAAACTAAACCTTATACCTCTGCTAGAATTTTAGTGCATCGGTGTTCATGGCTTTAGTTTTACTCAATGGTGCAATTAAATTCACTCAGGCAAGATGTCTCACATACAGAGCAGCCAAATTAAATTAACACCCAAAAACTACATTTAAAGCAAGGTTAAAGTTGTGATATAAACCAGAAAAACCAAGGGCATTCAGTGCTAAGGGTTCAGACTACCTTTAACTCATCCCTAGTGCCAAAGTATTGCATAACATATGGCATGTAATTCAACAAAGTATTACTCCTGAACCTTGCCATAGGACAAACTAAGGACAGTGCACAAGGCACACGTTTAGAATTCAATTTATGTCACAACATTAACGGTATGTTTGCTAATGAACTTTGGAACCGTTTTAAAGCAAAGAGGATTTTCTTTTACGTACTTCATCAGGGACAACAACACCAGCAAAAGCAACATCTGCAAAATTGTATGTAGCACAAAACAGATGAAAACATTGACCTCTATATAAATCAATGTCCTCCATTTTATATCTATATATTCATACTGATAAAAAAAAAAAAAAAGAGTAAAAAGATTACTCTAAAGACAGAGAATGAGTTAGAATCTTTCAACATCTTTCTCAAAGGAAAAATTACTAGGTAGATACTACTCCCACAGCAGCACCAATTAAAAAGTAACACTAGTAGCTGCATCAAACTCTGTTCTGAAGAAAAAGTTAAATCATTCCTAGTCTCTGGTTTATGGAGTATGCATCAATACAGGTTAGGGGATGACCTGCTGGAGAGAAGCTCTGCAGAGAAGGATCTGGGGGTTCTGGTTGGACAGCAGATTGGCAGGAGCCAGCAGCACGCTGCTCTTGTGGCCAAGAAGGCCAATGGTATCCCGAGGTGCATTAAAACGAGAGCAGGTCAAGGGAGGTGATCATCCCCTTTTACTTTGGCCTGGTGAGGCCATATTTAGACTACTGTGTCCAGTACTCAGCTTCTCAGTTCAAAGACAACCGGAAATCTCCCAGAAGAAGTCTTGCAGAGAGCCACAAAGATGATGCAGGGCCTGAAGCATCTCCATTATGAAGAAAGGCTGACCAATCTGGGTCTGTTCAGCCTGGGGAAAAGAAGACTGAGAGGGGATCTGATAAATCTTTATAAATATCTGAAGGGAGGTGGGAGACAAATGGATGAAGCCAGGCTCCTCTTGGTGGTATGTAGTGATAGGAAAAGGAATAATGGCCTAAAACTTGAACACAGTAAGTTCTCCACTAACATGCAGAAGAACTTCTTTACAGTAAGGGTGACAGAGCACTGGAACAGGTTGCCCAGAGAGATTGTGGAGTCTCCTGTGGAAAGACCTACCAGGACACTGACCTGTGCAACCTATTGTAGTGAACCTGCTTTAGCAGGGTGGTTGGACTGGATGATCTCTTGAGGTGCCTTCCAACCCCTGCAATTCTGTGATTCTGTAAGTAATCCTTCTCTTCCAGGCTATCAAGGGACTTAATCATTTTAGGGTTTATGTCTGGTACAGTTTGCTTAAGTTTCTCTCTAGAGACCATGGATACCAGCTTCCACATAGGTATCCCTGGACAAATGGAAGATGACAAACTATTCCTGGAGCTACTTCTTGATGACCTTGAACCCTCTGCTGAAGAAGATAAACTATCCTTTAACCCTAAAAAATCAGGGAGGAACCTTTCAGTCACTTACAAAGAAATTGTCAGAAGAAGGAATCTGAAGACTATAACTTTTAAAAATAAATAAATAAAAAGAGTATGCCTAACAAAGGTATTCATAATTAGAGGCCAAAACTGAGGAATAAAAGAAAAAAAATGGAGATCCCACTATTTGAATTCTATTCACTTCCTGAGACAAAATTATTCTTTAAGAAGTCTTCTCTAATCTTAAGATACTACCTTTTTATTTTTTAAGCACACTGTGGTCAAGTTTCTTTGATTAGTTTTAAATCAAAAACTTTGAGATGTATCAGTCTTACAGAGACAATGTGGTTAAACACCTTTGTATAAAGATTTTGCATTAGTCAATTTAACTCCTTTTTACAGCATTTCAGCCAAGTATATTTTCAGTCACCTGCCAATGTCAGAACAATAATTTATGAAGAAAATCTTGATAAATCCTGTCCATCTCATGAGTAGGATGTATTACTGTGTTGTTTAATAGACAATAATATAGACCACTTATTATATGTTCTATGAGTGTGCATCAAAGATTTAACTAAAGAGAAAGTATTTCAGAAAAAAAGAAATCCTTTAGAAATCTTGTTCTGGAACTCATGTTTCTGGTTAAAAAAAAAAATCAAGTCCAGTTACAATCTCCACACTCAAGTAGAGTGTATTTGTCCATCAGTACAGGATGAATGATGTAGAAGCTTATGCACTCCATGTTACCATTTAGCCCCCAGCACACACGTTGACATTAACCAGAGGGTAGCGATGCACTGGAACAGGTTGCCCAAGGATGTTGTGGATGCCCCATACCTGGAGGTATTCAAAGCCAGGCTGGATGTGGCTCCAGGCAGCCTGGTCTGGTGGTTGGCGACCCTGCATGTAGCAGGGGGGTTGAAACTAGATGATCATTGTGGTCCTTTTCAACCCAGGCCGTTCTACAATTCTATGATTTAGGCAAAATTCCCAGAAAAGTGATTATGCAGACAACCTAAAATAGCATATCAGATACGGGCAACGCAGGATTCTTCAGTGATCACTGCCCAGGTGTGCCATAATTGAAGATAATTGAAGAAATAAATGATCTCTTCCTTCAAGCAAATACAACTTTGCACTGCCTTCGCCACAGAAGTGATACAGTAATACCTGCTAGAACAAAAGTTATTTGAGTAAGGCACTGAAGTGCAGAGACAAGTCAGAGCTTAAAAAAACAAACAAACAAACAAAAAAAAAACCAGTAAGATCACCTGCTAGAAAAATAGCAGGCAGCTAAACTGGATTTTAATCTAACCAGTTTGTGGAATAGATGTAAGCAGTTGTACACAGTTCTAGATACAATTTTTGTTAAGCATTAGTAGGCAGAAAGAGAAATTCAGATATGCAGTACACAGGGTACAGTGCTCTGCAAACTCCACAGAACTTTCCTGAATACGTGCGATTGTGCTGAATAGCACCTTTAGTTCAATCCAGGCCTTTTCAAAGCTAAGTATAAAAAATTCAAAGGGGGATGAAGTTGGTTAAGAAATGAATTACAGAAATGAAAGACTTAAACATACAAACTGTAGGCAGCTTGTGTAAGTTTTTCTTTGTAAACCCTCACTGGGTTTACAAAGAGAACACGTACTTAGCACTTTCAGCAAGGGTATCAACCAGAAATAAAAATTCCATGTTAACAACATTGTCTGTTGTACTTCAAACGTTCACAGAAGAAATTTGGCTCTAAGTATAATTCTGTTTCTCATCTAGTAACTCCAAAACTAGACTAAGCCTGTATTTCAGAAAAAACAGCATAATATTAAGAATGCTGTTTTGAAAGCGTACTCATTACCTAATGTCCTTTACTCGAACTAAACATCTTTGTAACAACCTAATCCACTGAAAGGTTTCCTAGTGAAGCCTTCGCTCATGTTTATTTTATGTGTTGGTCCTGATCACAGCAATTTTACTTTGATTAGTAATCTAACAACCAGTGTTTTGATGACGTTAGTAAGAGTGTAAAAGGCCTTTAATAAAAGCACAGTTGGATACTTCAGATGTTAAATATTAACATCCTGAAATCCATTTTTTGGGGATAGAGAGGAGCATTGGGAAGAAGAGCAGGAAACAAGAGACACCCCTCAAACCTGCAAATACAATCCATAAAAAACATTAAAGAGCAGGCTCAAAATAGAGCTTGCCTCCAGCAGAGCTTGCAATCAAAGACACGTAGGCAGCAGACCAACCACTTCCCACAAACTGCAGTAAAATACACACTCCCCATGAGTAATCACACCTTTATTTGCAGGAGAGAAGAAGAAGAGAAGAATAGTTGGTGAAAAACAGCTTCAAATGTAAAGACATTTATGAAAAGATCACTTCCTCATCTCCTCTCTAGTAGACCATCAGGGCAACTAATTATTAGGTTTATTACTATTAAATTGTATTTTAAAACTTTTTTCTTTTCAGATAAAAACTCCAGCTTTAGACTTAAATAAAACAACTACCACCCTATTTGTTTTTTACCATACAAACTGTAGAATCAAACTCAACCAAAGCCAGTCATGACACTGCATGAATTTATGTTTACAAAGCTGTTAATGATGTTACGACAGTAGCAATAAAATAAATGCAAATCAAAAACAAAAACCCACAACAAACAAATACATGGATAAGCACAACTTTCCTCATTAGATTTGAAAAATTAACTCTTTGAGAGAAATATTTATTTCTGGTTAACTACATTCAACATGAGCTTTGTACCTATATTAATTAGACAGGTCTTTCTAACTATAAGATGAGAATTACACAAAAGAGTCTGGAAAATATAATGCCTTTTTAGGAAAAAGTTCCTGTCAACTTCCTACTCAAAGTATAATAGTTTGGGAGTGCAAGGGCCAATCAAGTTCTAAAGTATATTAAGGGAAACTGCAGCAAAATAAGAACATAGCTGGCAACAGGGCAGAATTAAAAGAGAACCACACTTCACCAAGCAGAATGCTTTTTTCACTATCTCAGCATAGCAACAAGAAGCTCTCTGACCACCTCTATATATAACTTCCTAGATCACAAGTAAACTTGGGCTGCTAAGCACACCCACTGTCAAAAGATGTAAAAATTATGGGCAAGGATTTTTCTTTACTACAATAAGGCAGAAACCCAGGATGTAGGAGAGGTCTCACTCCTCAAACTCCCCTAAAACATAACTCCGAAGCAAAAGACACCACAGATTCTGTCCAGGTATATATATTTGCAAAAATCAAAATTCTCATTTGAAGAAATGGAACACTAAACAAGCAGCATGTTTTGCACATGCCTACACAATAGAAAGTTTAATGTTCTCTAAAGACATTCTTAGGGAAGCTCCTGTATTCAGTAAAATATTTTTCAATTAGAAATATCCAAGCATTTTTTGAGAACATATTAGGGATCTTAACAGAAAGACCCCAAATAGACTTAGCTTGTTTAAAAATATGGAGGGAAGAAGTTTCCTTTTTACCTTTTTCTTGACTGAGCGACTACTCATGATTTTCTCCACAACAGGACCTTCAGCATCAGCAGATTCCTGCACCACAAATATTATACAAGAGTTACGGCTTTGCAAATAGTATTTTTAAATCTTTCTTCATTAGAAAACTTCAAATATTTTTTCCCAACATGTTTTTTTTTTTCCTCTCAGCATAAGAACTAAGAAGATTCAAATGTATATAATGCCATAATAAAAAATTGAAAGATACTTGTTTATACACATTTTTAAGAGCTAACGGAACTCCAGCTTTCCTACAAAGGCTGACAGTACACACAGATGAGTTCACCTCTCCTAAAATTATACATGCTTTCAGCACCATACAATAGAAACATTAGAAAACATTCAAGAATTCTGGTTGGCGCTGTAAATGTCCACACGATAGCTATCAAAATTACATGTGATTCCCAGTATTACAGCCTAGAAAATTCCCCTTCTGATAAAACACAATTAACAATGGAGATCACATACAGTATTTCATAAGGCTTAACAAATCGCCATATGAAATACCAAAGAACATGCCTACATTTTCCAATAGGTTATCAGTTAGTTAAGTGAAGTAGTACTCTGAAAATGCACTACAAAACAATGAGATTGTTACAACAGTCATTCCTACATTATTACCCCTCATCTTATTCAAACTATTTTATCCATCATTTACATTGCACAGAGAATAAAGTGTACCCTGCTGGGTGCTACAAGGCAGTAATTTCATAAAGGGGTTCTTATGGTGCCTAGCAGCGGGGGATAAGCTTGAGTGGTTTATTAAAGTCACAGAAGCCAGACCACTGAATTCAGAGAAGTGAATTCTGACTCCTAGCAGTTCCGTTTAGGTTTCCCTTAGGTAGAAGCCACTAATTTCAAAGAACTGTGTCAAAATGCGTATCACCAGCTTGTAAACAAAGTCATGAATGAATATATTCTTTAAGAAGGTAAAAAGCTAATTCCTTCTGGCACACTGTGCCAAACGGGGATTAATATCATTCAGAAAAAAGGCCCATATTTGAACCTTGAATTTTGCTGTTGCATCCACCTTTCCATGCCATTCAAATCTGACCTGTTGCTCTGACTGAGAAGTATTTGAAGGAGAGTCTCTTCCAGCAGCATCAGCATCATCCGCCTCCTCATCTGAAATCTTGAACTCCAAGTCTTCTGTATAACGCTTCCTCTTCACCTGCCTGCTGGAGCGTCGCTTCTAAACAGAAAGTTAAAGTTAAAACTATATCTCAAAGCAATTCAAAAGTCAGAAGCTGCCCCACTCAACCCATGTGTACAAGGAACTTTGACAGATGGCCACTGTAGGAACCAAATACCACCTTTCCATGGCATGGCTATAATGTTGCTAAGCAGTGACAACACACTTTCATGATCTTCCCATCTCTCCAGATTATCTTGTAGGGGAAGTACAACGAAACATGATTTCCTCACTCCACTGACACAGCATTGTTCAGAAACACATCCTTGGAGCACAGCATAGGAAAAGACCCAAAATTTCAACAGAGGAGAATGAGAAATCTGAACTATTCACAGACTGAAGACATAATTCCTGTGTCTCCAGTACCATCTACACCAGACTGAGAGAAAATTTCAGAGAAGATGCAGAAAACAATCTGTAAAATACACAAGCACTCATATGACAGAATTGGAAACATATCATTCAGTGTGAGTTATTTTCTGCAACAATAAAATTCAAGTTCCCAGACACTCTGTTTCAGGTAATAGACTTTCAAAAGCTGACAGCATATACTGTTGAAGGAAACTGTAAAGTCATCATTAAAAATCTCAATGGACTCACACATTTTTAAAAAGACGCTGAATTTCAACTGGTAAGATCTACTTTTATGAATTGATATATTGCTTATTTTTATATCTTTCTCAGCTCAACACACACATTGTCTCTGGTACAAGAAATACTTACAGAGCTTCTTCAACAGATCTATGCACCCAGGTCTCTAAATGTGCATAAATGAAGGGTAAAATTTATTTTTAGACACTTTCTAAGCACAAACATCTGAGACACAATTTCCACAAAATAGGAAATTGCCCTTAACTGCAAATGAAACTTTTTAGCAGTGTCACTCCTTTAAACAACTATGATGCTATTTTAAAGGTAGAAGCTCCAACTTACAGGGGTTCCCATGAAACTGTAACATAATACCAACATTTTTATAGCTGAAAATAGATGCTACCTGGCAAATATACACTCTCATTTCCATGATCACTGATGGGAAAATATCCATCCTTTTGGCTCAATAGGTAAGTCTTACCACTATTCTTGGTACCAAAAGTCTTCTTATATTTCTCTAATGGAAAGCAAGCCTAGAATGTAATGGTAGACATCCCTCTGATGTTTATCAGCTTGGTTAACTTCTCATTTCTTCTGATATCCACGTGAGGCTTTGCAAATGTTATGCACCGCCAGAAACTGCGCTTATTTTTACTTGCATTAGATTATCCTTTACTTGTTTTCCTTTAATCGATCTATACGTGAGAAGGCTTGGTAACACAACACAAAAAATCTGTATGATAACACAAAAGTGTCTCTAAAGAGAGCAATGCATCACTTCCTGCATTATAGGATCTTTATAGGTGAATCAGTACTATGGAGTTTTAGCCAACTGCATATGAATGTCAGCATAACAAGTTTATTAATCCTAGCTGTCCCAGTATATACAGATATAAACCTCTATATAAACCTTCCTTAAGTTTACATGAAGAAGCATGGAACTGGCAAAATATGCAGTGTGAGAAAAAAGCATGAAGAAAGCAAAATTCACAGAAATACATTAAATTTAAAAGGCATAAATTGTGTATGTGTTAGGACATCAACCTTTGGCAACACTTTTACCAGGCTAATTTGACTACTGATCACTGGCTTCAACAGCTCTCATAACTAGAAGCAAGATCTGCGAGCTGATATGCAATAGTCAAATGCTATAGACTCCAGTAACATCAGCATGACAATTTAGGAGTGTCATACCTTCTCCATCACAATTTGCTTATATCCTTTAATAAGGGAATGATTATTTTTAATGCTCGCTCTGAGCACTGCCAGCAGAAGAAAGCCAGGAGCTGGCCACTTTTTAATATGACAAGCAGCAGGACACACAATAATTCTCATATGCACTTACTCCTATTCCAGATTTTCCTTATGTTAAAGGAGATTTAGAGAGAAATGAATAGGTGAGCAGTGCTGAAGAAAAACAAGCTGATAGCTGGCAGTTCTGAAGAAAGGCCTGTCATACATTAAAGTGGTATAGTTACAAGCCTCTGACATGCAAATCTCCCTCATCCTGCTCTGTCACATTTTGTGCTTGATTTCAGAAGGTTTCCAAAGCCGACACAAAGAAGAAACAAGATGCTCATAAGAAAAACCTCATAATGCCATGTAAAGTCAACAGATCAGAAAATTTAGTGTCCTAACAGCAAGCAGTAATGGAAGAAAACATATGAAAGCTCAGCAGCACCGTGCATACATCTAAGGATAACAAGACTGTAAAGCAAAATTATGAAGAACAACACTTGTTTTAGTAAAATATTCACCACAGTGACTTCTAGCTTTCACCTTCTTGGTATGTCATTCTAATCAACACAGTAAATACTTACATGTCTCTATCTCCACAACGCAAACTGAGAGAACTATCATTTCATGCAACTCAATTGCCAAAGTCTACGTTGAACTTGAGAGATAGCATTACCTGAACTCCTGGATCATCTTCATCTTCAGGATGAGGTGAAGGTGGTGGAGTTTTATCCAAATCTGAGTTTTCAGAACCTTCCTTTCCCTTGTTAACCTTTTTCTTCGCAGCACTAGTTTCTGAATCTGTTTTCTTGTTACTAGAACAAAGGTATTTTTAATCAGTATTCGTATTAAAAAGTAAGCAAAAAGCACCTAGCAGAACAGTTAATCAGCAAGATATTTATTTTCAGTGACTTTACTATTGTCAACTGCCTTGCCTTATTAGAGTATTTAAACATAACTGTAAAACCCAATGATGCATGGGCCACTGTTATATGTTTCCCTCTCCTTAACAGCAGAATAAAGAATCAGCCTCCCTTCAGTATCTTAGTGTCTTCAACAAGAAACTAGAAACGAGAATGGTAAAGAAGAGCTGCTCTGTTTAAAACCTGCACCTTCTGAAAACAGCACTGACACATGGATACAAACAGGGTTACACTTGCACTTTTTTTTTTTTTTTTTTTTTTTTTTTTTTGAGCCAGAGGCAATGCCACCAATGGCAAGAATTCTGCGCTTGAGCCTACAGTTCTAAGCAGTGGAACAGCACAAGAGATTTAGTGCCAGCCCTCAAGGCACACATGAAGACTTGAGGCATGCGAAGGCTGCGTGTGGCAGCAGAGTGGGGTCTGCACAGAGGGTTCAAGGCACTTGGTCTGATAAGGCTTGTTGCCATCCGTTGCAGCTACCTAGACTGGCTAGCTCAGCTTAACACTTCAACACAGGTTTTCTGTCTTTGTTTCTCTGGTGAGGGAAAAAAAAACCCGGTATAACAGCATCTGCAAGCTACATCCACTGCTGACAGAGAGAGGTTTAGAGTCCATTCCTGTCACCCTTTGTGAAAACATTCACCACCGGAGGAGCTGGGACTGCATCTTTCTCACCACATCACAACCTTGGGAAGCTCCGGGTGCCCATATCACAGCCCAGATTTTAACACTTGCCACCAAGCCAAGCAGTGAAGGTGATCTCCAGCAACAGGAGATGCAATGTTTAGACAGCAAAAGGTAAGAAGTGATGCTGGAAGTTAAACATCACCAGCACATTCAGTTCCAGAGGCTGGGTGGGTTTCCGCAGACCCTTCAGGCCTAGCAATGCCCTGACAGCTGCTGCTTGCAGAGCTGCTGACACATTTAAAGAAAAGCTGCTGGTGTACAACTGTGCACCGTTACCTGCTGACCAGAAAGTACCAACCCCAGACACTACCGCAGCCACTACAACGCAGCTTCTCCTCCTCTCCTGCATCACTTCCACGCTCTGCAGCTTGTTTCTCCTGCACATCGGTCAACCAGAGGCACACTTTGGAGCTGTGACTTGAAGTTTCTGTATATAGTTTTATATACATACATGTATTTGTGTGCATATGGTGGGAGGGAAGGGGGATGTGAATGTGTTTCAACAGACCCTGAGTTAAAAAGTTAACATAAAAATGGGAATTTTGAAAATGAATTCTTACTACAGCGCAATTACACGGCACTGAAGCTTTCCTTTTAAGGAAGCACCTCAAAACGTGACAGTTTTCTACCAAAAATTAAAAAAAAAGAGGGGGTGTGGAAGGAAGAAGTTTGACACCGCCGCCCGGAGCGGAGCCGTCAGCGCAGAGCACAGCCCGCAGCCGCTGCCTCCCGCGGCCGCCCGGCGCAGGCCGCACATGGCCGGGAGTCTCCCCTGCTACGCGGCTCCATTTCCAGCGTTTATTTCCGCTCTAACTGCCACAAATTACACAATGCTACAGCTGAAGCGGGGCCCCCGGCCTTTCATCTGCGCGCCGAGAGCGCTCGCATCGCCCTGGCAACCCGCGGCCACGTGACCAGCACCTGCTCCGCTGGCTGGCGGCCACCGACTGCAGCCATCTGCTTCTCTCAATCAGCGCCCAACGCTCCGACACCTGCGCGGCCGCGGGTTTTTGGGGTTGGTTGTTTTTTGTTTTTTTTTTTTTTTTGGTCTTTTTTTGTTGTTGTTGGTTTTGCTTTTTTTTTTTTTTTTTTGTCTGTTCCCCTTTTTATGAAATCACGGCCAAGCCGCTTCCAAAAAAAAGAAAGAAAAAAAAAAGCAGCGACAACAACAACAAAAACCCCAAACAAACGAAGAAAATCACCCAAACACAACCTGACAAACCTCGCGCCGAACTTTCCACGTTTCTCAGATGTGCTCAAACCAAAGGTGGGCCTGTCAGGGGGCTGGAGGGCTGCCAGCTTGAAGCGAGCTGACAGGCTGGTGCTTTTCGCAGGCGACCTCCATAAATCAGAGCAAAGCGCACAATTAAGTTCAGTGGTAGTTGCCGTGCCCCAGGTGCGCCAGCGCCTATGAATAACAGGCTTAAAGCCTGGAAGAATAGCACGGCCCAGGTTGGATAAGGCATCCTCCCGCAGCACGGCGGGGAACGGCGCACCGGCAGCGCTGGGCTGGCACAGCCCGGCACGACCCAGACAAAGGCCCCGCCGCGGGCTGGAGCGCTCGGGCAGATCCACCCCGACAAAGATTGCTTTCTAATGCCTGTCAGACCTTCCCCCGCTCCTGGTGGCAGAGCTGAACGCCTTCCCGCGAGCATTCCGTGACCTATATATACCCACGGGTCGTGCCTCGGCAGACTGAGTCACACTCGTAAGGGAGCCGCGCACTAAGTCATCCGGACACCATTTCGCATCGCCCCTGACAGGCCGGCTAACAGCGCGCACACACACACACACACACACACACCGCCAACTTGGGAGAACAAAGCCCTGCTCCACTGAAAAACATAAGCTCTGAACTCGGGAGAATTGCCGATGTTAAATACACAGCCGCAGCTTCTGCCATGAAAAGTAGGGGAGGTGAAGAAATAAAGCGGAGAAAAAGAGCGCTATCCTTGTGGGCGAGGCGAGGCTTCACCTGGCCAGCAGGATCTGCTCCTAACAGGCACGCTGACTCAGCCCACCTTACCTCCCAGGGAGGACACACGCTCCTGCCCTTCAAGGATGCTGCTCGGCTGGGCCAGAATTACCTTTCCATATTCGAGTACAGGGGGGTGGAAAGTATTTTTTTTAGTGGCTTTAGCATTACTATTAGTCTGTGTCTCAGTGTGCTAGGGATGCACGCTGATAGTACTTTGCAGATGTGGCACTGCAGATGGCAAACTATAATAGGTGCATTTAGACAACTAACTTAAATATGTGTTTTTACATGACCGAACGCATGATTTAACCAACTCCCACTAGAGACAAGTCTACAGACCCCAACAAGAATTCCAAATCTGTGAGAAACTGAGGAAGTATTTGCACTCACACAAAACACTTTCTGTTAGCCAAAACCAGTCCTTCTATTCACAGTTAAAATACAGAGACGTTTCAGATTATATGTCTCACAACCGAGCTGTCCAATACTACTCTCTGGTTTTATCCTCTTATCCCTGAGGACTGCACAGCACACTGACCAAAGGGGATCAGCGAGAAGAAAACCTGCAGAAGGTCAGTTGAGAGAACACCACTAAGGAAAACAAGGCCTGAAGAGAAAAACTTAAGTAGGATAACAGAGAAGAAAGCATGAATTACAAGTTGGGAACAAGCATACCATCTTTGACAAACCGTGCTTTGTGTCACTTAGTCAGCAGCCACCTACAGAGTAAGGTCAGACACCAGGATCTTAGAGGGCCGAACCATCTGACCCCAAAACACCCCAAAAAGCATGGGATGTTTCATAGGATTAAGAGGGAAGTAATTAACCCTTTTCTGTAATCTAAACATTAAACGCAAGTCAGACACACTACTGATCCCTATTTTTCCATTTGGAAACACTGTCCCATGACAAATTCCTGACAAGAACCTGGATTAGAAAGATGTTTTACATCCACTGTGGAACAATAAAACCACAAACCCTTAAACGCTTCCAAAATGTTAGGCCTTATGGACTTTCTTTACTATCTTATCTGACATTACAACCTCCTTTATATAATGCTTTCACATGTGACAGAAGTAGGAAAAATAACAATGGGATGATAAGGTTTATTCCAGCCTGACTGCTCTGCTGAATCATTAAAAAGTAAGCTTCAGTAATGGTGAAGCCCACAAGGCCTGCCTGCAGGGAAGACAAAGGTAAATATTTGGCAGCTGGGATAGTTCAAAAGGGAGATGAGGACAGGTGTGAAGAGGAACTGCCTCTGTGGACACGTGCATGGAAATCTTGCATTATTTCCTGTCCTTTCCCACAGGCAGCCCCTTCCTGCCTTTCGCAGGACGATCTGAGCTTTGGAGTGGAAACTACCAGTACCACCTAGGGACCTCTCTTCCTGTCCTCTGCCTCCCTAAGGTACTGCATCCTGCTGCTCACACCACTCCCCCTTTGCAGCAGCCTATTCCCACTTCCGCAGCCAGAAGCCATCCCCTTTCCTACACAACAAATAGCTTATTTGCATGCCAAAGAAGTCAGTCTCCACCTCTCTCTAAAAGAGATGCTAGTGCTCTGCGAGCAGCATCCTGCCTACCCATTCACCCTAACCTCCATCCCAGGCGACTGCTGCATGCGTGGGAAGGACAAGAGCTTCTGCTGCAGGGAGGGAAGGAAGCAGATTAGAGAAGCCCTGCAAAGCACCACATACTGTTTGGAGGAGATGGGAAAAGGGACAGGCTCCCACAAGGAGCTGCCTTCTGGCCCTTTCAAGTTGTTTCCTGCTTCTCCCACCTTAGTAGGTGGTCACTCTCTAAGGTTTCACAGGAAGCAGCAGGAGAGCTATCAGCTGTGCTGCAGTGTGATCTTCTCAAACAGGTGCTCCACATCTTCTCCAGGGACAGGCCCAGAAGGAGCAGACATCTGAGCCATGACTTTGCAGTTTAGACAGGGAAAGGCAAATAGTCCTACTACTACCTCTGGAAATAACCTGCGTGCTTTGCACGTGCCTGAAGCTGGCTCAGTAACGTGAAAAGGCCACATAATACTCTGCACTGAGCAATTTAATGAAAAACCTCCATTGGTGATCTCAGGTATACCTGCATTTTTCTTTTGATCTTTACTAGTTCGGTCTACAGAAGATTCGTTGTTCTTTTTTGTTTGTTTTGAAGCAGCCACCGCTTTATCTGGCTTTCAGTGTTGGCAGGATGGGGCTCAGAGCAACAAATTAATGTGATCTTTCTTTCCAAATCAGAAACTAGACAGTACAACACAGTAGCCTCTGATTTTAGTGCTTTCTTTCTTTTTAAGATGTCATAGGACTCACAGTTCAAACAAGCATGCAATTAATCAGCTTCTTCCGTTCCTCCCATCTGACCTGTCCATCACATGAAGCTGCTTTTCAGTGAGGCAGGCTGCTCATTTTGTCACAACTTACACCAAATACAGAAGACACATGAAGGACAAAGTTTCTCTGTTTCTTGTTTGTTTAATGAAAGGATTATAAAGTTAGTCAAAATTTAAACTGAAATGACAGACAGGGCTATGTTATGAGCTGTATTGCATTACAAAATGGTTAAGATGCAGCCGGTGTCAAATAGTTAACTGAGGCTTATAACACTCTATCCAAAAGAAAAAATAATGCTCTTTGATAAATACATGTGTATGTCTGACTTTATTTATCAGAATTTTATGAGTGTAACTCTGTTCTTCTATTTAAACTGATTAGCTTATTTGGGAAAGAAAATCATTTGGTTTTGCACAGCATTTAAAAATCTAAAAAAAGAAATCACACTATTCTTTTCAATGCTTAAATTAAAAATACTGAGAGATATTATTAGTAAATATTGGCACACTCATGCCAGACATTATTAACTTTCATCATAAAATTTCACTTGTATATAATCATACCATAATCTATGTTAAGTTGCTGGAATCTTACTCAGATACTGTAGGGACTTAGCGCTGCTGAAATATTGCAGCTCAGACGATTAATCTTTGGGGCTGTTGATTCATTTAAAAAGTTGATGCAATGATCTGTCACTTAGACTGACTCCCCGGTCTGCGATACTGCCAAAGCAAGCAAATTTCCTTTCACTGAGTTTAAATTCTACCAAAGCAGCACAGCATCCCAACACAGCATCAGAGTTCTTTGAAGAAGTTTGATACTGAAGCCGACAAAACGAGAACAACCTTGTTTTCAAAAGAGCAGCTGGTAACAGCAAGACAAGTCCATTAAGGGAAAAAGTAAACTTTCTCAACACCTTTGAGTAAGCATAAGGAACAACACATGCTCTTCAATGCTGCTCAAAACACTTTTCTCTCACAGGTAAAACAACAGGGCTTAGGAAATAGCAGAATACTGTAGTCATCTAGCTACTCACGTACAAGAGTTATTGCAAGGGAAAGAAGATAAAGCCTTTCCAGAGACACAACTAAGAAAGCAGCGATTTGTTCCTTCAAAGGAAATACTGCTCCTTTAATCTGCACAGCATGTCCCAGGACTTAGAGAAGGCGTGCAAAGAGATGTGAAGATTGAGTGGAGAGGACAGACAAGTTCTGAGGTCTGATATCCAGCAGAGCCATAGGAACCCAGGCATGTTTCTGAGCCACTCTTTCTAACCGTTGCTTATTAAACAAAGCTTCATTGCAGTCAGGTCCTTGTAAAAGTACACTAATTGACTAGTCCTGCAGTAAATGTTTTTCTACTTCCTGGTGCAAAAAATTGCTAGGAGATGCTCAATGTCATGCAGTAATATGGCCTGTTCAGCCTTTAAGCCTACAAATATGTGGAAATGGAGCACAAAGGTTATTTTAGCTGATACAGTATTTTGGTTTCAAAAACATACGCTGAGAGAAACAGCTTGAAGCATTTTCTTTTAAGCTGTGACTTACTCTGTATATAAAACCCACCCATAGGACAGGCTGAAACACAGTCTGTATGACTTCTGCAATAGGATAGGCTAATCAACTGTAATTTATTGAACAGTCCACAAAGCCAGTTCAGGAGGATAACATTTGATTTTACAAGCCAGTATTTCTAAGTTCTTCAGGAAACACTGTCTCTGCTAACTGAGAAAAAAAATTCATTCTTGCCAAAGGAGAAAATAGTTTATTACTATCTGTGCCTCATTTAGCTGAAACAGAACTAACCACTGATAGTCAGTCTTGCAGAATATATGCAAAGCTGATTCATTAACTGCAATTTTAAAACCCTGATACAAATGAATTTTGCAAACTGATTCAGATTAACCAAGTCTGGCCATGCTTCCATCTGGAAGTTATATTTTATAACACTAGCCACATCTTGAAAAACAGATTCAGATGTTTGGAACAAATTCAGAACAGTTGTAAGAAATTCTAGATACAAATGAAAAAAAAATTGAGCTTTAATGTCTTTTTCCTCTCAGTTTTCTTTCAAGTGAGCATTTATAATCATGGTGTTTAGGGAGTTGAGGGGTAAGGAAAGTATCTTTGTTATTATCTATGACGTATTTACTCATGTGTAACAGCAGTTTGTTCTCTCATACTACTCAGTAGTATTTTAAGCCCATCCTTGTAAAGGGACACGATGCCAACTGAAAACAGCAGAGAAGCATGGTTGAAGCATCTGGTTTATCTACGGAGACTTTGTGCTAGAAAAACTGTCTTTACATGAAACAGTAAAATGAGCATAACCTCTGGAGCGAGGGACATATTCACACATCAATATTCATATAAAAACACTTTTTTTTTTTTAAACAGACATCTAGCCTATGGCTTGTATCAGCATCAAATAAGTGAGTTGTTCAGCTTGTAACAAGTGCTGAACTTCCTTAGCTGGCCAAAAACAAACTTTTTTTTTTTTTTCCTCTAGGCCCCTCATCTCTGGATTTTGGTCAAACCTAAATTACTGTTGAAGTATCTCTTAATATATAAACCACACGGAAGAATAGATCAGCGTCAAAAGAAAATAAGTTAATTTTGAAACCTAACAGATTCAGAAATGTTTATGCCTTGAACAGAAAAGAAAAACTGCTGGGTATGGCAAAGACTTCTGCCTTTCCCACGTGTTTAGAGAAACTGTGTAGCCATAAACAGGAAAGTCAAACAAGAGAAATGCGCCTGAGAGTTTCTCCAAAAACATGGTATTGCAGATGACTGAGGACAAAAGACAAAACAAGATTTCTTCTCCACTCACTCCATTTAACGCAGATCATCTAGAAATCCCACAAAAACTGTTCTCTATAACATACAGAAGTTTCCTGACTTACCTTGCCTTTTTGCTGGTCTTGGGTTTTGGCGTGGTGTTTTTTGCTTTCTTTTCCTTTGGCTCTTTAGGGGTCTTAGGGACTTTGGGGGTCTTGGGTTCCTTCTTTTCCTTGGGCTCTTTAGGATCCTTCGGTTCTTTTTTTGCCTTGGGTTTTTTCTTTTTCTTTTTATCTTCTTGGGAGCAATCCACTGAGTTCCTGCTTAGATTCTGGCTGTCAAGTCCCCCAGGAAAGTCTTCCTTACCAAAACTTTTACTGGGACCTTCTGCAGCAATGTGATTGTTTTTCTTTTTCTTTTTCTTTTTCTGTGGCTGCGGTTCAACTGATGGCAGATAATCATCACTTTTCACTAGCTGGGTATTCGGTCCACTAACCTGAGTCATATCCGGCACTGGTTTCTCTAAAAAAGGTTCCGATGGAGAATGCTGAGAGAGACAAACAGAAATGAAATTGTAGATTTGCAACTTCAATTTCTAAAACTTTGCTCTTTTGGAGCAAGAGGGAACAGTGGAAGAAAATATTAAGCAGGAGATTACATTAGTAGCACATCTGAAATACTGCACAGCAAATCAGTAAAAAACAACAACAACAACAACAAAGCTTTCTGCAGTTAAAATGGTGGCAAAGTGACCAGAAATTCTCGATGCAGCAAAGGTAAAATTATTCTGTAATCAAGCTTGTGTACAAAGTGGAAGTACAGAAAACATTTAGACTCTTCAATTCTTAGATGCAATAGGACAGTAACTGTTATTTCAGACGTTTCTGTATTCACAGTAGTTGTTAGTAGAATAACTTGTTACAAGCGATTCTGTTGCACTGAGATCTTGTCCTCCAGAAAAAAAAAAAAGTTGAAGTCTGATTCTAGATGTACAATAAGAAAATAGAGACATTCACAGGCTGTATTTATACAACATTAATTTACCTTGGTTCATGCTGTGACAGTAAGCATTTTGATCAGCACACAAAGGTTTAAGTCACTTTAAATTTAATATATGGTTACATTTTATGTCAAAGAACCACAGCTCCCTACTTGTAATTGAAACCTGCTACAGATTGGACAAAATATTATATTAAGTAATTGTGAAACAGCAAAAGCATCCTTTTTCAAAGTCTATGTAGTGTATCAGGCTTACGTCGGACTTTCATAAAGTATAGGAAAACCTCTGCAAAATTATACAAATGCAAAATGCCTAGACTAAGCATATTGGATATACTTGAAGTTCTCTCTTTAATAGCTCTATTTATACCCAAATATCCATGAGACAGCAAAGAAAAAGCATCTGAGCTCTATCTTGACTTTGCAGCATCTCCAAGCTCTGACCTGCTTCCCACTGCCTGCCTGCCTTCTTGTCCATGGTGACTTGCCTTCTTGACCATGGTGATTTTTAAGAAAAAAAAAAGTAATAGCATGACAATGAACTGATGCTTTTCTTAAAACTACATGAAGGATCAGACCATGTTCTCATCTTCTTTATCTCTGTTTCTCCTACTTTTCCCTAGAAATTAAGTCAGCATAACTCTTAGTGTAAGAGTTCCCCATTAGCCACGGTCACAAAGTGTGGAGAAGAAAGGTCTATAGCAAATAAGAATATTACTTCTAGGAATAGGACAGCCTGTTTGTAAGGTTGTCCCATTTTCTCTTTTCTTCCAAATGGTACTTGAGAACAGCAAGTATGCAACAAATGATTACAAATCCTGTCTCCTAAGATTTAGGAAAATAGAATTCTTAATTATTGCATGACAAAGCAAATGCATATGTATTTTTTCTAGACTATAAACTATTTTTCAGCATTTCTTCCCAGTAGCAAAAAAGAAAAAAACAAACAACCCATTATGCCCTGAGTATACCTGCATACTCAGAAACTACCCACGCAGCAGAAGGAGCAGACTTGCCAAGGGAGGGAGGGCACATACCCCTTCTGCTCTCTGGGAGAGTTTTGACTGGTATGAACTAGATACTCTGGTTTGCTTTGGAGGAGACTCCAGGACAGAGGGAAAACCCAAGCAGCTGACCAAAGGTATGGGTCTACTTGTCTTAACCTAAATTTTTGCAGGCTTCCATCCTCCTCTTCTTTATTAAGATAATATTAAGCTCAACAGGGCCTTAGTCATGGTGAAAACTCAGCTACACTGCCAATCTGATGCACCCATTTAATTACTACCACATCTATTAGCTCCATCTCAAGGTAATCTCACATCAGGCATCCCGAATCAACACCTCTTCTAGAAAGCTGTGGTCACAGTAATACCTGGCTAACTTCATGCTGGAGAGTTCATAAAATTGGATATCAGTGATTCCGATGAGTTCTACAGTCCAATTATGCTTTACAGAAAATACATATACTTTGGATTGTTTTTAATGGTCCATTTACTGAATTGAGTTGAATGTCTCCTCGGATTTGTTCCTTATGTGAAATAGAACAAAACTGCCTTCTCTGTACCTCATACCCTTATGTGTTTGTACTGCTTAACATTTATTTTTAAGTTGGAAAGGACAGGAATATCACACAGATCACTGATACTATTTTTTAATCAACTGGCTTTCAGAGCAGTACTTCTAACTTAAATTTCCCAATGCATACATGTCTGTATTTTCTGTCATTCCGTATCTCATGCATCCTGCATTTGATTTTCACACACTTTGAGACCAGGTTTCACCAATGTCTTCACTGAGCTGTTTACTACAAATCTCAGTCCTTTTTTTAAATACTGCTCACTTGCTATGCCTAACGTATGAGAAATCTTACGTTTTCCATTATTTGTAAGAATTTGTATTTAACAAGTGCTTTATGTTTGGTAATGCACTATTTGTTTGCCATCTATAAGCTTATGTGTGATACACTTTCTAGAATAAAATCAGTCAACTGTTTCAACTTTTTTCTTCCTCTTTTGACGCATGCAAAGCAGCCAAGCCAACAAATACTAAAAACTGCAAGAAATCCAGCAGTGCTGCCTAAATTTAGTTCTGTAAAACTTTCAAGATTTCACCTACAGTACTGATAGGGCTGTGTCAATGAAAGCAGTATGAAGTCTTATATATGCTCGAGAATTCTTGTTACCGTTTTAGTGTAATTCAAAAAAGTCGTCTTTTTTTCTAGTCATGGTTTGAACAACTTCCAACACGGTCACAATCAAATCTGAGCATAAGGTAGAGAGCTTTCCAAGGTTCCACAACAGCAATGACAGCCCTTTATGATCTGACATTTGCAGTTCTATGACAAGGTCCGGCCATAAGGTTACATGGCAGCAACTGCTTCCATGCTGTAGTACTCAGTACTCCCTATAACTGTGTTCAGTGCAATTTTGTAAGGTGTCACCCCATGAAAACTCATTCTTCCTACCTCAAAAAGTTTATCCACATTCTCAGACTCATAAAACTACATAATCTATATATAAGTGCAAACTTTACATGTGAAACAAATACACAGTGCTTACTACCTTTTATTTACCATGCCAAGGTAGATGTATAAGTATACAAACCAAATCGCTATGATTTTGGTTTATATCACTCACGCCCCCCAGACATTAAGCTACAGACAGCCATCTCTACTCTAATTATGATTTGGTTGTATTTCCTTTTACTTGAAAATACAGTGGTTCTGCTACATGCCATTATCTCCACAGGTTTGGCATGTTTTGTAATTCACTTACATGTGATCTTCTAGACCTAGCACTCTTTCAAAGAAACGGGTACAATAACTTCTCTTTTCTAGGAAGTCTGTGCTTGCACTTTAGCAATATTCTAAAACAGCACATACCTTACTGACAACCCCACATTGCTCCCTAGTGTGAAGCCGTGTAGGAGCAGCACAATTCTGGTGAGCAGAGGAGAGGGGAAGCAGTTTAGGAGATGCGTTTTCATGCCCCAAACCAGTTGTCTGCTCTTTCTTAGAAGGGGAGAAAAAGGAAGAAGAATAGGCTTTCACTAGTAAATATTAGTTTAAGCCTACCACAGGGAATCATTTCAAATAGTTCTTCTTTAGATTCACGAAGGATAAATTCTAGTTACAGGGTCATAATTTCTGATGGAAGAGCACCATTTTCCATTTACAAATTAGGAAAAGATGCATATTGTGAATTTTTACCAAAAGATTGAAAAAACTATCTGTGTATTTGACAGAAATCACTTCTCCTCCTGCTTTTAACCATAACAAAGCCATAATTTAGCACATTGGTACAGAATTTAATCTTCCACAGGAGAGGAATCAGTGAAGATTAAATACAAATAGGTATTAATCCTATTTGATATCGCATCGGAATTATTTTTGGTATTATTTGAAATAAGGTGAAAAAGGTGCTCAAAAATATTGGTGTGTTTACTAGACCCACATCTCTTTAAATCTTATAGAGAAAAGCTGTTTTTGTAAACATTTAACAAAGAACAGATGGCCTGTTTTAATCATGCGAAAAAACCTGGAGCTCACATTAATACTCCTAGCACAGCCTACTGGGTCTAGTCACCTCCCTAACCAGCAGCACAAAACAGGCTTCAGTAATACCATTTAATTTTACAATGGATATTTTCTCATCAATTCCCCATGTCCGACAGTTAATCAATGCTATTAACGTGCAATATCACAATGCAGGACACTGCTAAAGATCGCAGCTTATTAGAGCAAAACAGTGATTCTTCAGCAGCTCTGAGTGTTCAAACTGTTAGCAGCTCAACAGGTTACCAGGGCAGTAATACACTCGTGCGTTATCACTGAAAACCAACGACATCAGAGCCAGTTTTACAAAGAAACAATATTTCAGGTATTGTTCCTGGAATACTAAACCTCACTTTTCTGGATTGAAAACTTATTTTTAAACTTCCAAACATACTTCAGCCAAGATGCGGTAAGTTAAAAACTAAGCTGCCCGCGTTTCACGGCCGCTCACATATTTAGATCTAAGCTCATTCTCTGCAGCCCAAAGAAGCGATAGACGCCTCTAACCAGGCCTGTTATGTAAAGTAGCAAGATGGACAGGATGGGGGATTAACCCAGGGAGGGTTAGTGGCACCGAGGGAGGCTAAGGAGAATCTCCCCGTTGCTTGAACACGGATTGAACCACAATCAACTGTGCTTAAGTGCTGAAAGTAGATGAGTGGCAGTTCCCCAGTAGAGCAGCAACTTGAGCCAATATTGAGCTTGTAGGATGGCGAAACAAGAGCAGCAATGTATGCGACATGACTCAGCAAACCTTGTGAAATTTAAACATCAGTGTTAAACAACAAAAGTCTTTCCCCTTGTTTTGTTGTTTTGATTTTTAATTAGGACTATTTCAATATCTACTCTCTCGACCTCCCCCATCATTTTAAAAAAAATTGCCTGTAACCAGAAGATACTCAAATTTTCTTAGACTTTGGTTTATCAAGTGAGTTGTGTTACAGCAGAGTGAGCAACCAATCACTTCCCACTGGTTCCAAAATACAGGACCCTCGATACAATATATACAACAGAAATTTTTAGGTTAGGTAAATTATTACTGAGTATTCACTTTTGCAGCAATTACAATTCCAGCTTAAATTATCACCTGCACTTGGGAAAAGTTAAACAGCAACCTGTGACCAAGGAAAGTTCTTTTAAAACAAAGGAAGAACTATAGCAGCACTTCTGAAAGCAGCTCTGTGGAGAGTCAGAGGATTCATATCCTTCCTGATAGCACTGTTCACAATGTTTAAGTCATTGTATGTATTGATTGCCCCATAATTGTCCTTCAAAAATTAATGAAAGGACTCGTCATCCCTCTGGATTATTTAGAGCAAACTACTCATCTCTAAATAAATCATCTGGAAAGTTTCCTCATGTGTCTGTACGCATGTCTCCATCCCTGCAGTTCTCAACTTGCCCCCTCAATGCCTCCAGTACCAGACCTGCCCTGCTGCTCCCTCCAGCTTAAGCTTGCTTTGGCTCTTCTAGCCCAGCAGAAACTTTTCAGACACTGTCCTTCTGTGAAGTTCATGTGTCAGTACAAACTGCAGTGCACGCAGGAATCAACACAGCTTCAGAAATTTCCTTGTACAAATTTCTATAGTAGCAGAAATCCAGAAATATCCTCAAGAATACACTCGTACATAATTCTTCCCAAGATCTGCTTTACCAGTCAGCTTATCCTCCTTCACTGCGAGTGATGATTCCCTTCCCTATTCTGTGAAATGCCTGTCTTGAACCAAAGTTGTATATAAAATTTTTAATTTATGGTATGAAAATGCTTAGGAAGGGCAACATGATGCTGAAACTCCGATGCATCACTAATTCAGAAAGTCTTCTACACAGTGTAGTTCTGAGGTGACAACTTGCATTTACAAGCCTACCAGTGTTGTTGTCAGTGATCTTTTCTGCAATAAGACTCTGTATCAGATGAAAATGGAATACCATCTATTTTGCAAACACAACAGGAGCCTTCCAGTTTACTGAATTTCTTGCCATACTTCTAAAAGATATGGATGAAAACCTACAGAAAAGAGGGTTCAATTAATACCTTGGCAAGAAATACTTAAAAATCATTTGCATTAAAAAAAATAAATCAGGTTTTGTTGCAGAAGCACTTCACTATCATTTGATTTCTTAAGCAATCTTTCTACTCTGTTACTGCTACCAGGGAGATTTTTAAGCAGATGCAACTACTGAAAAGTTAAAACTTACTGATCCAAAGTTTTCAGAAAAATCTCTGAATCAAGACACTTGCAATACCAATGCTTGCAGCGTCCTAACGGTAGAACGGAAATGTTTAAAACCAGTCTTAATGCTCTCAGACACCACTGCAAGAGCTCACTCATTGCTGGTGCAACTGACAATATCAAGCATTTACTGTGTGGGAGAAGAAAGATATGCTATACAAAATGCAGCGTTTTTAATTGAGTCTCAACATAACCACAGCATTAGAATTCTTCATTTTCTGGTCATGCCCTCTCTATAGAGTAACACAGATTACAAAAGATGAATGACACTAATGTAGCCATCCAAAAAGCAAACGTTCCATCATATTTAACAGTAATCACATGTAGCAATGCTGTTTTGTGCTCACGAAGTGAGAGATATTCATGCCATGACTGCTGATGAGTCCATAGCTCAGGAATAACTAATTTTTCCAGAAGAGAGCTCTCCTCTGACCATGGATCAAAATCACCAACGTAGATAAGACAGTATCAGACAAGTGCCACTCCTAAGACAGTGAAACACGTATTCTCCAGGCTGGTCTTTCATGTAAGAATCTACAAGAGCTACCACACTGATAGTATGTAACTGTTAACAGAATGGGCCAAAAGACAAACATTTTTATTAATACTTTTATGTGACAGGTTACTTCTTAATACATCCTAGTTTAGTAGTATAAGGCTGCTCCCAGCGCAAGCAGGTCAAAAGCCATATATTATACAGAGGTAGCTAGCACAGGACCTACTCTCCACTCTCCATCATCACTGTAAGACAGGTCAAGGACTCAGGATTTTTGTGATTTTCATTTATTTTTACTAGTTTTAACTGCAGTGACACACAGCAAGGGTGGGACAATGAGGCACAGAATTCTAGCAGCAAAACTCATATTGCTGATGACGGTAACTCGCGCTCTACCTTAGCACTGCTTTCCCTGACCAACCACACATTTGCATATGCTCCATTAGCAAGCAGTAAACATGTCAGAAGCATGGTGACATGAGTTTAACCACACAAGTTTTGCAGAGTTATGTGTTCCAGGTGGGAAAATGAAAGGCAGACCAGCAATAGCTCTGGAATACTAGCAGAAAACGGCCCATAAACATCTTTTTTTTTTTTTTTTTTTTAAACACATTACTTCTGCAAAGTATGACCCGTACTGAAAAACAGATATTTTCATCATGAAGTTATGTCTGTGTTCACTACCCAAGCACAATCAAGGGACTTAATGCTTACTAGAGAACTCTTTAGATTAGGATACTCCTAAGATTTATCACCAGTCTTTTCCAACCCCTTCAAAACAAGATGCTGTCTGTACAACTCCAAGCGAGAAAGAAAACTCATGCAGTAAACCAAAAACAATGCTGGGGTGAAATGGTTTCCAGATCAACTAGTACAATGCTTTAGCTTTTCCTGAACAGAATCATAGAACAGCTTAGGTTGGAAAGAACTTTAGCAATTACCTAATTCCAATCCCAGAGCATTGGGCAAGGCTGCCCCCCACCAAATAAGGCTGCCAAGGACCCCATCCAACCTGACCTTGCACACCTTCAGAGATGGGGCATCTACAGCTTCTCTGGGCAACCTATTCTGATGCCTCACCACTCTCTGAATAATTTCTTCATAACATCTAATCTCAATCTCCCTTCTTTCAGTTTAAAACTGCTCCCCCTTGTCCTATCACTATAGCTGTACTTAGTAAAATACATCAGCCATGGAAAGACAAACCTAGCCTAAAAGTATATATAGAGGCAGAGACACTGTTCTTGGGCTTGCTTCCACATTACAAAAAGATGTTCACTGTGAAAATGAAGCAGTTCCTCTCTAGCAGTAAACAAGCACATCTGCCCTCTCTGGGACATATTTCACAGCCATGCTTTGAAATCCAGGTTCCTAAAGGAAGCCGAGAAGCATACTGTCTTGCACACAAGCTCTCTTTCCTCCACCAGGAGATTTCCTCCAAGGAAGTGACTGGATGCCACACATGCAGCCATTCGACCCTTCTAAGTCACCAGTTCCTCCATCACACTGCATTCCCACTATCACAAGTAATGCCCCTATCAATTACAATTTCTACTTAACACCCCCTTTCCTCCAGAAAGAGAAAAACCAACACCACAGTTCTGACTTGGTAGGTAAGAGCTTACAGAATAGTGATAGTAATTAGAATAATAAATGTCCCTTAAAATTTTGACATTCCACGAGAGACTTAGAATCACCCTGTTTTTTTAAACAGGACCTTAATCCCTTCCATCAGGATGCTTCTGTAGCGTTACCAAAACTTGAACAAACATGACATGAGCAGACAGCATCAGGTTTATCACTCCGGGGAAAACCAGAGATCAATTGACTTGGTGTTTCACCTGGCTGTAATGGACGAAGAAATTCTGTCCAGGCTCTCACTGCAGCAAGCAGCAAGAACAACAGGAGCATTACACATCACCCAAACAATGGAAACTTACAGGAAGAAGTATTGAACAAGCTATGTATGTAAACATTAAGCACACATTTAAATTAAGAACACATACACATCTTATATACTTACATATATCAAATACGCGGTGTAGGCATAAGTTTAAAAGCTATCCCTCTTTTTTGATCTGCAAAATCTCTAATGAAGTGTGCTTTATCTGAATTCAGGTAATGTACACTTTATCTTCTTACATTTTTACCTCAAGTAAAACATACATAACTTGAGGGAGAGAAAATAAAAACAAATAAATAAAAGAGGGAGAAGTAGCATGTTTGGGTTTTTTTCCTGTTTGTTGCTTTGTTTTGACTGGATATAGCCAAAGGTGATCAGTCCAGCAAGTTTACAATTCTTGTTTTCTCTCTGCCTAACATTCACATAAATGCAAGCTTCAGAATTGTCACCAGTTTGATGAACACGCTGTGAGCTCTCATCTGTTGCTTGTAAGGACAGAGTGAAAAGCTTTAGAACACCAACAATGAACCCAAAGGACCAAACCACAGCAAACACTACATGGAAGTACACTAGGAGTAGAGTTGAGCACAGATAAGCGCGCCGCGGATATAACTGTGTATTGCCCCAATCTATTTACATGACACCACTGCATATTATGTTGTTGTTTTTTTTTTTTTTTCCTACCATGTCCATATCAGTAAATCCTCAAATTCATCTTTACATCCTTCATTTCTGCAACTATTTGCCACACTCGGGTACACGCACCATCACCTCCCTTCTTCTGGGCTTGAGTATCTTCACAGGGGAGCCCTACCAGCCCTGGGAATCTACTAGGCACAGCCAACTCCTGTGAATTTTTCTCCTTGCAAGCCATACACTGTGTATCATATAGCCCTGGCACCAGGGCAGTTTCCAGACCCTCGCCCAAGGATCTTCAATGGGATTAACCAACATCAAGAGATGTCTAGGTCTTGGGAGGCAGCCTAGGGTTCTCCACTGCTAACCAAGCCTTCTCTCACAGAAAAAAATGAAGGCAGCAACTGAGTGGCTGTAGATATAGTTGTTGGTGATACGTTCATAAACAATAAGATACTGCAGCCACAAACAAGATAGTTTTGTATTTACTTCTAGAAAATTGGTGTACGTAGTAAGATTTTAGGTAAGATGTAAGATATCTATCACTTTCCTAGCACCTTCCTTACATACCTAGGGGGGGAAAAAAGCCCAAATTCTATGTTTTAGAGTTACTTTAAGCCTCCCTTCAGATTCTAGACATGCACATTTAAGCCAGCACATACAAAAAAAATTATAATTAAACTGTTGATTGATACAATTCATAGGGAAGCTCTAATGAGAACCTCATCACTACTCTCACCTGTAAGCTCTCATGACAAAAAGAGCAAGTTTTCCCTAAAAGTATAAATATTTAATCGTGTTCTAGTAGCATGTGAAATGAGGGAAATGGCCTCACATGGTTAAGAGTCCAAACACGACAAAGGACTCAAGTCTGAGTTGTATTCCTGTACACAGAAAGGAAGTCCTACGTAAGTATACCATACTTTCACAATAACATCCATAAGTACTTTCATTAAGTAACAAATTACCCTGAATTCTTCTATTGTTTGCAGCAAGATTTTTCAATTTTGGCAGGGTGTCTTGTAAATATGGCTTACTAACTTAAGAAAAATGAGTGTAAAGCATTAGAGGATACACCACCACCACACAAACTACAATTTGGGTTGTTTGGAGCTGAAAAATTTCTTATTCATCAATATTTTATTTGATGACTTACAACAGACCCCACCAGACAAGTAATAAAATATCCCTTTTCTTCTGTTTGCTATTTCCCTTTTCCCCAAGGTGAAAGTGCATTGTATCCACAATCAAAAGACAAAATGTTCTAGATTCATTACATGAGCTAATGTCTTTTTTTTTTTTTTAAGAAAAAAAAGCAAAAAAGCACACCCTGTACTCAAGACTATTCTGCCAGAAATTAAAAAAAACAACAATAAACAATAAAAACACTCATACAATTCATCCAATCCCATGGATTTGTAATACAGTAAAATCATCTATCACCTTGGTGGTGCCATAAGTTAATCCTAGTCTAAAACTTTTTTCCCCCATTTTCATATTTCAATTTACTGACATAACCTGATGAGAAGGGTTCTGATCTCAGAATTTCCCAAAAAAGGCCATATTTGGTAAATGTTTTCTGATACACAAGGACATCCACAGTAACTCAATCATCCTGCTCCTATTGTTTATGTCTCCTCCAAGTTTCAAGATGTTTTACTTGCTGCTATTTCAATCTCACAGCACATGTGAGCACGCTTACTGCTAGGCGATTCACTGCTTAAAACGAAATAAAAGTTAACATTTTATTTTGTTGTGCAAAATGCCATTTCCTCAGTTACAAAGAAGTTCCACCTCAGAAGAGAAAAAGAAAATCCAAAACCTCACTACCACTTTTACTTCTGTTAGTTTTTCCATATAACTTGGACTAACTTTTCTAACCCACTTTTATTTAGAAATTCGAAGGTCTCTCCAACAACCAAATGAGTCACCCCACAAGCAAAATAGTGAACATGCACTGTTGTCTTGAAAAAACTGTACAGTTAACCCTAAGAAAAACAATTATAATTTACAAACATACTTTACATACATATATATATTTTACATTTTCAATTAATTACTTCAAATCCTTCAGAACAAAGAAGTACTCCATTTAACGTAACTTATGGAGCAAGTTCTGCTTCTGAGTACACAACTTTGACAGTAGTATCTCAAACATACAGACTGACTTCTCCTAGCTATTTCTAGACTTTCTGTCTTGTTCAGCACACAGGGTGGAAGAGACTCCTAGATTAAATCAGCTCTGAATGATTAAGATAATACCCTAAAGAGAAGACTCCGGTTACTTTGAAAACCTAAGTTCAGAAAAGGACAGACTGCAAAGAGATGGTCTGTGGTCAAAGCAGTGAACATCAGGGAAGATAACTTTCTTTCCCCACCAGTCTCAACTCACCATGATACTTTTCTGTTTCTTTCAAGAAAGGCTTCCTGGTTTATTTTTGTTGTTCTGTAAAACAACACATTTCTTCCTAAACATGGGTCTCCAGCAAAGGGCTTGCCATGGCCCCTCTTCTTGAGAAGTGCTCACCAATCATGGCCCCAAGCATCTATTCTATGTAGATAACCACTGGCTTCAGCATCAGAGCTATACAGCCTAGCTGTATGCTAAAAAGCCCCACATCCTACATCTATTGCTCTCTGGCCTCAGGGAACTGTCTGTCTGGGCTTCCTCACATAAGGTGGGGAAAACACACTAGAGGAGAATTTAGAAGATGAATTCACTAGTGGCTGTTGAGGTTTTTCTTCTTATGATTAAAATTACCCTAAAAGAGTTCGGTTAGCAATTAATTCTTTAGCAAGATATGAAAAGAGAGAGTTTGTGGGAAGAGTCAGTGTTTTTTACGAGATAAAGTGATATTCACAATGTTAACTGGATAATGTATAGTAAATAAATCATCAGGCAGTAGCTCAGACAATACAAGCAGATAAGTTAAACAGCAATTTATATCACAGAAGATCTGAAAGAAGGAAAACAGAGAGAACATAACTGCAGATTGCACCCTGCTTTGTAGGCATGAGGAATGTGCTGTGACAGTCCTACTTCTGACCTTTCTGAACTCTCAGTTTTGCAGTTTGCTATCATACAGCGAACTCGATCAGCTAAAATACGTGTACTAAAAAATCACACTAACATTTTTATTTTCTTTAGCTTACTGTTGTTTTGCGAAGCTTACTAAGTGTCTGCTGCAAGAGTATATGCAAACAAAACAAACTACTGCCATACAAACAAGTTGTTATATTTTAAACAAAGATGTCATATACTAAATATGTGGAAAGACAACAACGGAAGAGTTAAAAGCTATCCTTTTTAAAATAAAAACATATATTTAGATATGACCATTTAATTTTCACTGTGTTCTTTAAATCATCTCCCCTGATTTCTGTCTCCCCAAAACAGCACTGTAGAATCACAGAATCACTAAGATTGGAAAAGACCTCCAAGATCATCCAGTCCAACCAGCCATCTACCATCAGTTTTTCCCCACTAAACCACATCCCTCAGTATATTATCTAAATGTTTCTTGAACACATCCAGGGACAGTGACTCTATCAGCTCCCTGGGCAACCCATTCCAGCACCTGACCACTCTTCCAGCGAAGAAATTTTTCCTAACATCCAACCTGAGACTCCCCCGGCACAGCTTGAGGCTATTTCCATGCTCACTTTCCACAGCATATAAAAGAGAAAGCAATGGAAAAATTCAACTGAATCACCTGCAGTTCCGTCAACTCACAGAAATGCAAACGCAAAAGGTACAATATATCTTCAGGAGCAATTCATTTTACACCAACGATACACATTTTATGAGAGAAAAACTACTAAAGATTTAATGGTGCCAATTAAAAAGCCGAGAGTTTGAATGGTTCGATGGCTGAGTCACAGACCTTTGCCTATAATAGGTTCCATTATAGCCCCGAGCTCAAGATGTGGGAAGAGGTTTGCAGATGAGTAAGAGGAGTCGGTATTTCTAAATGTTATTGCAAATGAAGGTGTCCTTTAAGCATTGCACAGTTGTGACTGTATCAGTTTGTGCTTCTCCAGATTCCTAGCTTTACAAGTTCCGAAATTTGCAGACACATTACAACCACAAATACTTAGACAGAAATTAAACCCATCAGTGTGAAGCCCTCACAAATTTAAGTATGATTTCATACACATGTCCAAATTTAAAACACTTCCATACTTTCAATTTTTGTTATCACTCCTGATTTTTGGTATTCATTTACGTTTACAGGTAAAAAGGTAAGACCAGATAGCTCAAGACTAAATAAGTTTGTACTTAACCACAGGATGGCTACAAACAACCAGCGAGAAGAAAATTAAAGGTTAATATGCATCTCACAATGACTCCCACTAAAACCAGGGAAGTATTTGTCTAACGGCACAGTTTTGTATACAGCTCTAATAATTCACATGAACAACTATTATTCTTAAAACAGACATATGTATGGATTATCTTAAAGGAGAAGGGTAGAAACTTCAGACATTGCTCTTTAAGAAAACACCAGCTGATCCTACTATAGCAAAGAAAAGGAATCAAGATGAAAGGTAAAACTGGCACGAAAACAAATTGAGTATAAAACCAGCGATTAATATATTTAGCACAGAAAGTCTGATGCGTGTTCCAAGAAACGGAGTAATCAGATCTGGGACAGGATCTCCAAAAGGGGCATCGAAAGCAAAAGGCAAGTGCTCTTTAAAGTGAAGTTTAATAAGGTTATGGAAAGGACTTTTTAAGATGGTAATGTGACAGCTGGAGGCACAGCTCAATGGCCCATGCAATCTTCATAAGTACCCTTCCCTGAAAGACTGGTGATGGTAAAAAAAAAAAAAAAAAAAAAAGAACAAGATCTTGTTTAAATTAAAAAAACACATTTATTTTAACAAACATAATTTGGAATGTGACAAACATTGGACATTCTAGTTCAAAACTTCATAAAATTTGCTTTGAGTACCCATTGGCATTTAATATTCTAAGGAAAAGGACATCTTGATTAAGCAAACAAGCAGGATGGGTAAGCCACACTTACCAAATTTTACATTAAAACCTGAAAAAAAAAGAGGTTGATTGCTCCCAGAGGTTCCTATAGTTAGTCTGCGCAATATAGTCAGAAAGAAAGAGCCATTACCTCTTTTACAAGCCTTACTCGGCTCACATCCTTAAAGCCTCCCAGCTATAAATACAAGTACTCAAACACCATAAGAAAAACCCCTGTGATTTCAGATGTTTGTATTTAGTACATCTTCCTTTGACTAATAATTGCCTTTGCTCATACGACAGCTGATGTACAAAATGCAGTAGTGCTACCTGACACGGGAAGAGTTACTTTTTAAAGAAAGGTATCACAGTTCCAAGGCCTGGTTACAATGGCTTTTCTATTCCTTATTTGCACAACTTTCCAAAAAATATTGCAGAAGTCATTTTTATTTTGAGGCATTCTAGATAATAAAGGTTTGAGAAAAGTAGAAGTAAGAAATTTATGAAATTACCGGTCAACAGTTTCTGATTTACACAGCTACAGTATTTTAGTATTATTGATACACTTCTAAGGAGCGGGTGAGTGCAGGAGATGCTGGTATCCAACTGCTGCACATCTTTAATTTGCAATAGGAATATAACCAAAAAGGCTCCTGAGAGAATTTCACTCCTTTCTTTCTCATGTTCCGTAGGAAACCTTGTTCCTCCTCAAGAGCATCCTGCACACAATGTCCCTAACAGATGAGATGTGAATCAAAGAGTATAAAAGATAACAGAACAAACTCTTCCTTTAAAATTGCTTTCCAAAAAAACTGCACCAGGGCTCAGAAAGCAGAGCCCCCAACCTGCCTTGATGGCTCCCAGACCTGTTAATCACCACCTAACCCCCATGCCCATCTCCACCCATGGAGGCAATTAGACGGTTCACAGCAGTGCTTTGGTTTTGGCTGAATTCCTACAAATGAGTGCAGAGATGCCCAAAAGAGATGATGAAAATTTGCTTTTCTCCTTTTGCACCTATATGCAGGTACTAGAGCTTAACAGGTAAATTGGCTGAAAGAGAAATACAGTGTCCAGGTCAGACTCCAACTACTCACAGCCCAGGTTTTCTGGTATAATGCATTTCTCTCCACTTTGCTTTTGAACGCAAGTGTCTACTTCTTCAGCATCTGCAACTCAGAGGATGTGTTCAGAAGCTAAAAGAAAAACATACTGATTGCTTCTTCCACAGCTCTATGTCTGTGGCTTTCCAGCCATAAAGTGATGTTTTTGTAAGACTGACATAAGGTAGATATTTTCACATGTATTGGGTCCTACAGTTCTGCACAAGAACAAGAATACCCAATCTAGACATAGCAAAAGCCCCTTAAAGGCAGAAAGCTACATTCTGAAGCTTCATCATTAGAAGATAAAGCAGGATGTGAAACTACTTCCTCCAGCTTTTTGCCGTTCTGAGAACGCAAGCATGTAACAAGCCAATCTGGCATCCAAGCTTGGGCAACTGCTAAGGACAGAGCTGCGTGTGACCCTGCTGCTGCCACAAGTGCCCCTCGGTCAGCCAATGGCTGAGCCCAGCTGCAGGCAGAAGAGGGTGGAGGATTGTGGCCTGCGTGACACCAGGCGTACCCTGAACAGCCCGTTTCCACCTTGTCAAATGGAAACACTGATAGGGTTTGCTGGCCCCGTCAGTCTGTTCCAACTGAGTCACGTTACTCATATGTTCTCTGGCAGAAGTCAGCAGACGTGCGGGGGACACGCAGCAGGCAGGCTACAGGCATGCTATGTGCTTACTAATACCAGCCTATGAGACAATTCAGGTAGCAGACTTCAGCCTAACCGTTTACACCAGGTCCGTGCTGAAGTGAGGTTAATCTTGCAGTATATAACATTCTGCTGGCAATTTTCCCTTTATTTTTATTTTTTAATTTGTAAGTCACACAGAATCACAGAATGGCCAGGGTTGGAAGGGACCACAAGGATCATAAATCTCCAA
>JAOWBP010002052.1:50152639-50174051 GCA_028571105.1 Tragopan temminckii | reverse complement strand
CCATTAGAAGAATTTGCATCACCACAGGGGCAATGAACAGCAACCATAGCACAAGGAAGAAGCAAAAGCAGGACAGCTGCTTTCAAGCAGCACAACCCACTGGAACAGCTTAAGTCTACACCACTCATTCAAACAGCCTTCATGCCAAAGTCAGGTAGGTGGTTCAACAATCTAACTTGAAAAGCGTGGCATTAAAATAAGCCAGGCATCTGCTGTGTGGAAACACGAGAAACCAGTGTCTGTGTCTCTGCTATGACTTCCAGAGAAAAAAAGGAATTCTAATTTGGTCAAATACGTGAAAAAAAATATTTTGCACTGAACTGATTAGCCACGCAGTCAAGTCAATACGGAAACACTATTCCAAACATGGAAAGTTACCACACCTGCTGGCTTGCAGGGAAAACTGCTGACTTTGAATTGTTTCGTATCAACGTAAAACTACAGCGAAGGACACACAGATATTCTGGGATCTGACATTAGAATTTCTTTTAGGCAAGAAGTGTTATACCTCAGTGTGATTCAAGAAAATAAAGGTCATTTGTGAATGCTCAGTCTATTTGTCAGGAGAGTAAAAGAACAGGTCTTAGTTTAGGCCTTCCAAAAGCAGTTAATTCATGGTGCTCAGAGGACTGCCTCCAGCAGTTCAATCCAAGCACACACACGCTCCCTCAATAAATGGCTGTTTTGGATAAACATGCTACTTAAGGGAAAAATATTTCATCCACATTTAGTCCATGCCAAGGAGGCCTTCTGAACACAGAGAGGTAAAAATTTCTTAGATTTTTCATAACACTTTCCTTGATCACATTGTACTTGTCTGCAATCTTCCCTAAATCCTCCATATTAAAAGCCCATTAGCATAAGATTGGGTTTTATATATTCCTTTCTAAAAAACATATTCAACCCAACATTTTTAGAATATATCCCCCTATTTGAAACACTTTTGTTCCAAGAGCTGACCATTACAGACTCTTTTCTAGATATGGCAGGACAAATTCCTTCCTGTCTGAGAGTTTCCATGGTAATAAAAGTCCCCTTTAAACACATTCACGGTGGTTTGGGCAGGCCAAACAGGCAGCCTTTGTACTGAAAAGCTCCCTCTTTGTACTCCTCTGTGCTGATCCTGCACAAACTACCGTAAAAGTGTATTTTAGTGGAGGCAGAGTAAAACTAAGGCTCACATCAGTTTCACACGACAACTGTTTATTCCACAGCACAGGCACAACCCTCTAGAAGATTCCCTTCCCAAAGAATTTCAAGTGGTTGAAGAAAGCAAGATACAGGCCAGCCTATGGCATATTTCAAGTAGCCCTAACCCAAGCAATTTCACCACTATTAAAAAAAAAAAAAAAAGCAGAAGTGCAATGACAAACCTCCCTTTCTCTTCTCCGCTCCCCATCCTGCAGCCTCATTTCTGCTTGGAGGTGGCACATTTACACCAGTGCTCACATTCCCTGTTAAAATGGGGCAGTCTTGACTGATACCTCTGTATCAGTGTGTCATGGAAAGGGACTGGGACGATCACCTAAAATGTGCTTTAAAAATGCTATTTTGAGAAATAAACAGAAACACAAACTGTTTTAGAATGTCCAGTAAAGAGGCTCCCTTTAAATTTCTACCTGTTCACATTTGTACTTTGATACCTTTGAGTACTAGCACAAATTTTGACACAGTCTTGCAATTAAAGGAGTATTTTTTGTGCTTCAAGTGTACATTTCTGCAAGTCTCATGGTATTTCAAATTTTGATTTTTTTTCCCCCCAGTATCAACACAGCAGCCCTCCTACAGCAGCTGGACCAACTCTATAAGTAATAGAGTCTTTTAAAGAATTAAGTCATCAAGCATACACATGCAACTTTAATTCACTAAGAAAAAGATCTCAGCTGTCCTTTCAATTTTCCTTTGTTAGCTTTTGAAAAATCGGTATGCAGATTTCATTTTAGATAAAAAGCCTGTACTTCCTGGTGAGTTTGTTCTCTAGATTTCAGATGGTGTATGTACCTTCAGACATCTCAAAACTCTTAAGTGCAGCTCAGTTCCCAAGCCAATCTTTCACTGTTTATGTTAAAATAAGGCAGAGCAAGCTGTAGGGATCTGACTTGCACAGTCAGTTTTTCCTCCGTTCTAGTTAAAACTGAGGCTTTTTCTTCACCTCACCTTGCAGAAGTTTCAGCACAGCATATATAGTCTAGTCTAGGCTGTCGAGAATATGCGCGAAGAAAGCAGCACGATCACACAGAGCAGCTCAAAGATCAACATACTGCTTCATCTCTCTCATCTTAGGTGTTCTAACATACCACCCCCACACTCCTCTCCCATCCTCTCTCCTGTTTAACCCATTTCCCCTTGGGTGCCTCCGTCCCCAAGAAGTACAATCTTGATTGAAGAGCTTCTTTGCTTCCCAAGAATTGAAGCGGTTTGTATGGAAAGCATTATCCAGATGAGTCAAAAATCTGTCTTGTAATCATTTTCACAAGAGTTAAGAATGAAAATACCCAATTTTTGTCAGATCTAATTTAGAAACATTTAACTTTCCTTTTTCACAATAGAGGAAACAGCCTTATAACCATGGCAAGTTTGAAACGATGGGAGGCAGTCCAATAACATTTAACAGGGGTAGTGGGAACACAGTTGGACTAGATGATCTTGTAGGACCTTTCCAACCTTGTGATTCTATTCTATGATTTAAGTCAGACAGGCTGCACAGAGAAGCATGTTATGCAGAACTAATCGGATCCCAGAACAGCAAGCTATAGCTCTAACTGTCTGGAGAAGCTCTGGGATAGGCAGATTTTAAGAGGACAATCATAGCAGGTACAGAAAATTAGAAGATGAAGTAGTCCTGAAACCTCTTAAAAAAAAAAAAAAGATCCAGTAGCTCACTGACTACTTGCAATTGAAATCACACACACACACACACACATATATGTTTTTGCTTAAGCAATAGCTAACAGCCTTTTCCAATAGAAAATTTCAGGAAAAGAAACCGAACAGAATTTGTTTTGGTTGCCAGCAAAACCCAGTCTATCGCTTTCGTTGAAACTAGTCCAATTTAAACAAACATCAATATAACATCCCACATTTCTCATGCTAACAAATCTTATTAAGAATACTTCCACAAACACACAGCGTTGCTCAGTTATTAACAAATAACATTTCTTACAGGGTCCTTAAGGATTATTTATAGTAAATCCATGTACTTCAGCAACCCAGCTATGAATCTATCTCCTTAAACAGATGCAACTTGTTAGGTGATTCTCCCTGTAGGTTGCAATGTCTGTGAGTATGTTTAAATTGCCCTCAGATTATGCTTTATCAAGCTATCATGCTGATTGCAAGATAACTGAATATAATCAGAAAAGGTAAACTGTAGCCTCTATTTCTTACACATCCACTTCTTAGAATCAGTCATCATACAACAGAGATTTCATTACCACCCTGTTCTGACAGAAACCAATATTAATTATTATTTGAATTAACCTTTGAGCCGTAGTTTTCATCAGTACTCAGTAAAGACATGGACAATTTCTAATTACATTCTACCCTCATTATAAGTCACCAGGCTGTAAAGCTGTATCTGACAAGACTACTATACTTGGCCTTGAAATGCTTTGGACTTCACTATAAATCTTTCAGAAACACCTAAGAACTCATTGAATATAAGAGCTATCGCACAGGATGCTTCTCCAAGGATTCAGGGGTGTTTTTAAAGGGATACCAACTGTGATAGCACAAATCTGCCACACTTTTGCTGAAAGAGAATGAGCTTTATTATTCAACTTCATTAAATAGGGGATCTTTTACCTAAACTTAAGTGCAGTATATCCACTCAGTCTACCGACCGCAATTAGGCAGTAATCATCAACTGAACCTAAATTATACTCAACAGCATAACAAAAAAAATGATGGTTTAATCTGCACTGTAGGCTGTACTTACTATAGCCCAGAGAGAGAAAATGTATTCACAAAAGAGTTTGCTCTCAAGCAGGGAAGGTGGATTTTTCAAGGTCATAAATGGAAAATACCCACTAATCAATATACAAAGATTGGTGCAAGAGGATATTTTTTTCTTCTGTAAGTTTTCTGCTTTTCCTCACACAATCACTTCACTACAGTCGGTTAGTTAGCCAAAATATACTGAAATACATACACAGGAAAAGCAAATGCCATTTGGAAAACAGGTTTCCACCCTTGACTACGCCAAATCTCTTGAATGAATAGGTTAAACTTCTAAATGAGTTGCCTCATTTACACAACTTCCACAAAGCTCACATTTATGACTAACTCCAAATGCTCCAACAGTAAGCAGAGGATGGTTTCATTTGAAAGAATACCGGGGGTTGGGATCTATCAAGCTTCAAAACCAGGACTTGATTTGGCCACTGATTCTAGACATATGTCAAGATTCTGTTTTCAGCCTTCCACTGCTGAAAATGCTTATGTATCTTAAAACAGAAGCCTCAACATAAAGTTAGTTTAATTCCAGTGGATGACATTTCATGTTACAGAAACCTAGAACTGGACTAAAACATACCACAGATATGTTATGTTTTAATTCTGTTCATTTGCAAACCACTTTGTAAATGCTCTTAATCACACCAAAGATCTAAGTAACAAACATTTTAAAGAGAAATTACAAGCCATAAGGAAATCCAATATAAAATCTGGAAGTACACCAAAAACACGTTTAATTGCATGCACAACTAATGACTGACTTCATATTAGTTAATGCCCAGCAATCTTGTAATCATGTAGGGCAAGTGACAGACCAGGACAAGTATAGTTACGTACTGTTGGGCTTATCACAAGGCAGAACAAAACTAGCAGATTTTAGATCTCTTGTTTTTTGGGAAAGGCCAGGGACTATGGATGGGACTTCAGTCAATGAAAACGCACAGTGTTTGTAAGGTTGCTGTTATTAGTATTGCCAGTTCTAAAAATGCATCTATCTTGACACAGAGATTGTGTTTTTCTTTCCAAGCAGGATTACCAAGATCACTATCTTAAATTATGCCCACAAATTCTTAAACTATCCATATCATTTTCCTTGAAGTCCCAAGTTGTCCATTCTAAACACAAGAATTGGCAACAGTAATGTGTCGCTTGGTTTCTTTTTTGCCCGTGACATCACTTGTTTTTCAGAAGTTACTGCAAATTCATATCATCTCTGTTACAGCAGTACCTAGCTGAATATTCAAATAAATATCTTTTTTTAATATCTATTTTACTATATATTAAGTGACAGGATTATTAGGATTATTATTCTGCTCCTCCAGCTAAAAACACTTAAGTAGTACCTTGGCTATTTCTTTTCTAGATGTAAAAAGGGGAAAGGGGAAAAAGAGAAGAACAGCAGCTTTCTCAACCATAAGATACCATGCCTATACAGGAACAAATTATCTGTGTCCTTTCACTAATCCTCACCTATCCTGTTAATAGGAAAATGAGGCTGAGCGATGGGCAAATGTAAATCAATTCATGCTCCAATCACATATGCTTGCCTGACTCATATCGATAATTATATGGGGAGGAAAGTAAGCATGAGAAGCACTGTAGGACATTCAGCCTCCACAAACATTTTTAAAGTACTTTCCACATAAGATTTCCAAAAACTTGTTATTGTAGTTAACTCAGAAAATCTCTACATCATGTTAAACTTCAGGTTACACCAAAAAGAACAAATATGCATGTAAACCCAGGAAAAAAGCAAGGAAGATTGACAATTTGCTGTCAAAGAGTCAGTTTTGATTTTATCCTACAACAAAGCCAACACTGGGATGCTATTGCACTATCATGTAACTGCTCTGCAATCCTCTCATGCAGGGATGTGAAACTTACAGCACGTGATTTCTTACCACCCATTGCCACATACATCTTTTTTGATTAAGAATGAGATAACGCGCTAACACCACCAAACTTAGCTGAAGACTTCTCCAGCCCACAGAAGGGCTCTCCTGCCTTTTAGTTTGATCTCTTATTCATAATTCACCATTATGAAGCTGAGCTTCTAACAGAGTTAAGACTAAAGTAACCGACCATCCAACTGCCTGTTTTCAGCAATTCAGGGTTACAATTCAATGAGTAATTGCCAGTAATTGCCACCCAGCTACTTTGTTAGGAACATACCAGGTGGGGCACAGCCTATTAAAAACTTGTTGCCAGCCCAAAAAGATATTGCCCTATTGATGGCAGGGGCAAACAAAAGCTATACACGGGCCAACAAGCACCACAGAAGAAGCAGCAGATACCTGCAATCCATAGCCTTACTCATGCTACCAGATTAAGAGCAACTTCCTCCTCCCAATGCCACTTTCAAAATCCCAAGTGTGTGGGGGGATGGGGACAGGGAGGTGAGTGGAGGAAATGACAGCGCTGCAGCACCTCGTTTTGTTTATCAGCTATTCATAGACCATGACGAAATCTCCTTGAACTGTCATGTCATTTTTTTCTTATCAAATTTGCTTCTGCCACTTTTAAACAAGCCTGTAAGCAGTGTCTTCTAATAAATCAGCCCATAAAAGCCCCAGTTCCACTTAAACACGGGCAATAGGTGACTGACAGTTTGTGATCTTCCACTAGCAGGCCTGCACTGTACTCATGTGGAACAACCATGGAGCTTTTGAATGAACAAATTTCAGATTTTCCTTCTACTCATGAAGGTTACTTGGGAGGAGGAGCTCAAAAAGCATGGGTTTTGGAAGAGATACAAAAAAATGTCTGACCTACAAACACCCGTCATTTCTTCCCCCATTAAACGTCATCTTACAACCCACCGTTTCCAGTCATGTCTTGGCTGGATTCATTTCAACCCGTTACTTCAAATCATGCTATCAGCCTACATTCTGCCATCAGACGTAACAGCATCCCTCCACTCTCTGCTAGGTGCTTTGCTGGCATTATTTTAACCACAGAGCAACACCATTCTAAAATTCTTTCAAGTTATTTTGTAAACCAAAAACCTGTACTTCTATATAGAATTTATTTCCTGCTTTCCCTCAACAAATCCAACTGACCTACAAGCACATTCATTTCAACTTCACTTAGGAATTAAACAAAACCAGCCAATAAAGATATTTTATACGTATAGGAGGCTACCTAGGAGGTTTCATGAGAAAGCTTAAAAATTAACTTATCAAAGTACAATCATAACTCCTCAGCGCCTGGAAAAAGCGCAAGCCCTTCATGACACCTATGGCCTTGACAGGAAGAGACAGAAGAACTCTCCAAAAATTCCACTTCTTTGTTAATTTCTGTGAACTCACAATTGCCACCTTCCAGAGCATCCATTTTGAACCAACTGCTCCTTCATCACAAAATCAGTGAGCCCACCTTCATGAATAAGCAGTCCCAAACAGCTAATGATCTTTGCAGAACAAACTTTTTTTCCATTACTTGAGAGCAAAACTCCCAAAATTCAGTTGCTTAGTCTGAAATAGATATACATGCAATATTTCTGCACACTTTGGAAGTCGAAGCAACTTTCAAGATAGCCTTGTCTCCAACAAAAGTTATCACACGAAACACAAAATAACAGTAAATGCTCATGACTTCATGTTTTCAGTTTGATCCTACTACTTTCTCAAGTACATGTCAGCTAAGCAAAGCAATATAATTCTCAAAAGCCCCCACAAAGAAGATATTATTTCTGCAAACTTTTGAAAAATACACTAGTCACATCTATATGTGAATAAACTCTTACTGTTCCACCACGGCTTCAAGCACCAAAGGTTTTTATACAGAGTGGTACTGTAACATGTCACATACTATGATAAAACAGAGAGACCTCAGTGCTAAACAATTAAATACTATACTACACTAGAGGTTTTTACATAGGAAGCGAAGAAGAAGAAAAATCAAAGTTACGGGTCCCATGATAACTGCAGCTAGATTGTAATGCTATTTTATACTGCATATTTGGACAAATGCACCAATTTACAGTTGATGGGGACGAAGGACACAGTCACATACTTGGTCTCATTCTTAAATCCATGGCATTCAATTCAGGTTTCCATGCTACTTGTACAAGTCAGCAAGGGAACTGATTTGCTGGCAAGAACAAAGCAGGTTATAAAAGCAAATTAAACCATACTTCTCCAACACTTCTCTGAAGTTATGGTGAAACACGCAGTGTTACACTGTAGCATTTTAACAAGATTATGGACTATTTCAACATCCAACAAATTATATTACATTCACATTCGTCCACATCACGTTTGACTTGACTATAGCATAACAGCTATTACTAATGAAATTTAAGTACATTTAAGCTTAGCATTTCTAAAAAGCAGCAACCACCAAAATAAGTTATTGGAGTGCTTACTTTGAAAAAAAAAAAAGGATGAAAAATGAGGAAGCTTGGTAAGAGAACCAAAGTTGGACAAAATGGTTGCAAATGACAGACAAAAAAATAGCACAAAAAAACCAGAGCAAAAACATTCAAAGATAAACCAGAAGCTGGGGAAATTAACACAAGAAGTAACATTCTTCATAAGAGAGAATTAATAAATAAGAGAACTAGCAAGTAAAAACGTAAACAAAAAGCACACGCGCAAAAGGGCAAAGCAATAAAAGTTCATTTCACACAGGCCACATACGTGAAGCCTCCTAGAAAACCCACTGGGCTAACGCACAGCCATGATACAAAATAGTTTAAGAAAACAAAGGGTTTCTTGCATTCACTGTCACTGGAGAAGCTAAGGGAAGCTTTTCTTGGAATTTTTCCTCGCAGAAAGCCTCAAAGGTAGTTTTGGGTCAAGCTAAAGCAAACAGTAACAAGTTCCCAAAACAAGATGGTACTCAGCCAAGAGTTCTGACAAGCTCAAGGATAAAACAGCTTATCTATTCACCATACCATTGGTGTCAAATACTGCTTTCACGTCCTGAAAGGCAGTCACACATTTAGGCTGTTAGGAACGATAGGCCAGCACGTCCAGCTTCTCAGTGGGGTGAATACAGAGAAGATGCAAGAAGCAACTTCCATGGGAACATGGATAAATACAGACCACAGAAGCAGTGTTGGTGTCTTCCTTTAGAAAAGCCCTGTGCTACTAATGCATACAAATTCTTTGAAACAATTGATAAGAGGTCAAAGTCCGAGCTGACTTGTATGTTCAAAATACATCTCAGCTTCTGACCAAAGGTCCTCCGCCACAGGTTCTTAAATGACACCACAACTGCAAAAGAGGGAGTGTGTGCACATGGGTAAGCAGGCTGTTCTAAAACAGGAGAAAGGTGTTAGGAAAGGTCAGCTGAGTGTTCTCAGGTCTATGACAAGACCCGTGTTGTTTAGCATGCATGTAAATGATCAACAGGAGATGAGCCTTAAAGTAACTTTGCTGGTAACAGCAAAGAGTTCATGTTGCTAAAAGTGAAAATCAAAAGCAGGAAGTGGCAGATCTTCATCATACCCAGCAAAGGTGAAATGAAATGGTGATGAGAGTCAGCGTGGGTAAACAGAATGCAACACACCTGGAAAAAAGCAGCCTGACTGCTTCACATACATCTTCCCAAGCTCTGGTCCCACTGCCTCACTCTCAAGGAGATTTGGGGGCTAGAAGAGATGGATCTAGGAAGACGCCATCTGTCAACAGACTGAGGTGTACTCTAAGAATTCTAAATGCTACGAGTAGTCCTGGAAAAATAAAAATTAAAAACAAAGAAACAACTGCAGCAGAGATGATCACTGAAGTCGCTGCACAAGTCTGTGGAATACCCATATCCTCCTGCAGTTCCACTTCAGGAGTAAAACAACTGAAGAACCACAGTAGAGTGATGGGCACTGTGTCTCCAGCCCAGATAAAGGACATCTGAAGAGAGAACCAGAGAGAGCCTACAGAAGCACCAGCAGCACAGAGCAGGAAAGTAGGGAGCCATTGTTCCCTCTCTCTTAACAAGGAAACTAGAGAACATCAAACAAAACTAGCAGGTGGTAGGTTCAAAATAAAACAAATAAAAGGAAGCAGTTCTTCATACAATGTGTACTTAAGCTGCAGAATTCATTGCCGCAGTCCCAATGGAAGCTAAGAGTTTACATAGACTGAGAAAGGACTGGGTGAATTCATGCAAGAAAAATTCATTAAGTGTTACCCATCACTTTTTCCAAGGAAATTCTGAGCTGTGAAGTTGCAGAGGCTGAGGGGCTCACTCTGCTCCTGGACAGCCTCCACCAGGGCACTGCTAGGCAGGGCTGAGGATAATGCAGATCCTCGGGGCAGCCATTCTGCCACTACAAAAGCAAGATTGTAACACAACTAACATAGCTCTTGACAAATATGCTAGTTTGATAATATGCAACTTTCAGTATATCATTTTGCTTTCCTCACGCAAAGAAACTGTATTTCAGTGCCTGTTATCACCACTGAAGTGTGATCACAACGCTTGGGAGCACACAGCACGGATGAGACAAGGACACCCAAAATTATGAGTATCAGACTATGCTGAAACGCTACCATTTTTTCTTTGCATTAAGGACTATTCCAATAAAAAAAAAAAGCAAGTCTATAATCTGGTTTTATCCACTTTGGAGCACAGGTGAAGGAAAACGCTGGATGAAGGGAGTAACAGAAATGCCGGCAGTACTCAACACTGCAGACAAGCAGGCCTTCTCTGTATGCTACTCAATGGATCCTAAGTTTGGATTCAGAATAAATCAAAGCCAAATTGTGTTATACATTGAAATTTCAGGAATACTGAACTTGTATTAAATATATTTTTTCACATCTGAAGGGAAAAGAGTTAAAAGAATACAAAGTGTTAAAAAAATTGAAATGTCCATACTTCTTTCCTGTTTTAAACAGCAGCTGTAAGAGATAATATCAAGTCAAAGCACTGGCTTGAAGTTTTACTACCCTTATAAAAAGGTACTTAAAATAACTACAACATATTTAGGTTAAGCACTTAAAGGAATTACTTGAAGACTGAATTCAATCTTCAGCTTCAAGCCACAAGTCATTGTGCAACACCTTAGCTGCTGAAAACAAAACCTCTCTGTTACCTATTAAGCAGGAACTGTGCTCATCGTTCTAATCCTGGGACGTGGATTTTCCCCTCAAGAAGTGCAGAAGATGCAGCCATCACTGCAACAAGCCCTTAAGGGCTGTGCCTCTGCACAGTTTCCAGCCTTTGCCACTGCAGGAAGGAGTGCAGCAGCGTGTGCCCCATACAGAATAACAAGCCTTCTGCTAAATCTCCACCCAACACAAGGCAGCACAAGCCAGTTGTTGATTTTTCCAAGGCTCATAACAATCAAGGGTTTCACGAGTATAGGAAAAGTGACCGTAAGCCCCATATTCAGATCACACCCAACACACAGCTGTTCAAAGAGATTGGCTGGTTCCTGTTTGGTTTAGTCAAGGTTTGACTTGAGATGGAAGAAAACCCTCACAGAAAATATGAGACAAAATGGCTAATAACATAGTGTATGATAGAAACTACACTCTTTCTACTTCTAAACTTCATGGTGCATTTCTAAAAGTGCTCAATAGAAGACCAACTCTGCTCTTAAGGACAGTCTTCACCTGCCTCACAAAAGCAGCATCAAGACAAAATTAACACTGTGTAAATAACCACAATCACGTGATGAGAGCTGGTGCGTACACAGCAACTATTACCAAGCCCAGCATGGCAGACCTTGAAAGGCATCACTATGAGCCTGACATACCTGCTGGGAGCAGCACTGGAGTCCCTGGCTCACAGCTGCCTGCTGAGCCCCCCAGCACTAAATGCAAGGAAAAGAAGAAGAGCCAACTGACCACCTTGAGGGGCAAGTGCTGAGCAGGTATGTTGCCCTGTAGCCTATCGATGTATATACATCAGGCTAAGAGCATCAAATTCACTCATTAGAAATGAATATACTTATACCCAGAGCACAGCAGAACCATATCCTCAAAACTCCCCTAACTTTCAACAAGTCCTGCACTGCTGCATGGACCATACATTAGCAACATCCATCCACTGTCAGCATCAGCGAGTAGGAAAATACCACCTCCTCCATTTCGGGGGCTTTTTGAGGCTACGTGGTTTTTCAGTTCCTCTTAAGCACTTCCTGTAGCAATGCCCACCACTCCAGACACCTCTAGATTTAATCCACTGGAATAAGCAGCCTTTAAATTAAGGTGTTATAAGGTCATATAGCAAGTAAGATGATCGGATTAAAGAGGAAGTGGAGTTAAGTTAATACTGAGTCACTATTTTAAGTTCTGATTTCAGGACAACAGCATGATAGCTTTTCAAGTGTAACCCAGCCTTCAAGCAGGAAGAGTAAGAACTTTTCTACTAAAAAAAATATTTTATTCTTTAAATCTGAACATGAAATGCAGGACAAAAATTCATCAGACAGACAAGACCTGATTCCTGAGACAGATGTTTTACAGCTGTGCTTTGGGCTTCCTAATGTCCATTAGAGCTAGCACATACAACTCCTAAAGTAAACAAGCTGCTTTTAGTAACTACAGCATTCACTCTGAACACACACAACGTGAGTCAGAGCCACCACTCCTTAGAGCTTTCCCCAAAAGCAGCGTGCAACATCCTCAGGTCCCAACTTGCAAGTCCCCTCTGCTGTTCTCCTGCCATCCCTGCAGCTCCCGAAAGGTCACTTTCAGATTTAAAACGTGCAAAAAGAATCCATCTAAGAGGCACCACACTTTTTCCTATGGAGCAACATGGCAAGCGTTCACCTTCCACTAAAGCACACACACTTGTCTATATTTCAAGAAAAATGGAAAGGAGAATCCACTATTTCACCTGTGTGGTACCTTTCTGTCATACAGCAGGCAGTTTACACATAGAACTGCACAATAACCATGGCTCTTCAGAAGCAAGCAGCTTCTCCTGATGTATTCCTGCTGCTCTGAAAGTCACCTAAAATTGTTAGGAAGCCTGAGCATGAGCTCCTGAGACAGAGCTGCCAACTTCCTGTGATATGTCCACTCCTTATGAGAGCTATACAGTGTCAAACACCTATCTGTTTCTCCAAAGGGCAGCAGAAGCATTGTACCCAAGCAGCATGCTATTTTACTTGCAATATATTTTTCACCCATTTCAAACAACTAAGAGCAATGTGATTGCAATTAATCACATGTTCATTTCACTGTGGGAAAGCTTCAGATCACCATCGGAACAACACAGTCTTTGCCATCTATGAAGACCAAGATATCTCGCACAACCTCAAACTAATGTAAGAATAATCCAGATACTTGGGATAAAGTTCCGAGTAACCAAACCCTCTGAATTAAACACTGATTTGATAAAATTTGGGACATACAATTTGGCTCTGAAGGTTTATGAACCTAATGGAGAACTTTAAGCTTACCACAGAGAATCACACCCACAAAAACAACACAAAATGAGGAGAACACACAGAACAATGCATTTTCTCATGGATCAAGTGTTTTGAAGATGAAATACTCCAAATGTGAGATCTCCAGCAAGCCATTTATACCTCAGTAAATCTCTTCAGCTTTGTTCTTCTACCTCAAAAGGAAAATCGACTTCTGGACAGTTGTTTATTAATTCTAACAAACAGTTTAGAGCACACGGTCCATACCATTGCTAGAATAAACAAATTTCAATATCGGTTTGAACTCAAGCCAGCACATTTTCTCCTTTTGGTGTCCTTTGCTTCACAAATGATTATTCCATCTCTATTTGGTCCAGGAAGGTTCCCAGGCAACTGATCCAATCCACTTGTTCACTGCCACCAAAATGAAAAGATGAAAAGGGCTTGCTGCTCTCCAAGCCACAGGCCCCCCTCGTCCTTAGTACCAGCTCTGGTGTTCATCAGATCCTTTTATGAGCCAGTTTGATTCATTACAACAGCAAACTGCTCTCCATTTTCCCGGGTTATTTTTCTGCCATTTCAGTGAACTAAAGTGGTTCCCAGAAGGACCTGACAAGCGCAGCTGCTTTAGAGCCAGGCGCCTGGGAAGAAGGGTGCAGGGGGACAAAGGCAGAGTGGAAACTTCTCCTCGCAGAACAATGTCCAGCTAAATTAGCTCACTGCGTTCCCCAACTCACATCCTGACTTATATGTGATTAGATGGACCGCAAGGCAACACTCAATACTTTCCAGCTGTCCTAAGAGCTACCAAATAATTTATTGTACAAGAACTATAATATGTATTCTCTATACAGATTTACATACAACACTCCAGCAGAAAGAAAAAAAAAAGTGCTCTCACAGAGATAAAAGATGAGGATAAGCATAACTGAGATAGAAGAGAATAGGTGAAGAAAGCTGTGGAGATTCTACTTCAGTTTAAAGAAAAAAAAAGTCACTGGAAAGTGACCACCAATCTCAAAAAGCCATATGACAAAGAAAAGCTACAAGAATTTCTGTTAAGGAGAAAACAGCGAGAACTTGGCCTTTTCTTCTGGGGCTGTCACCAGAACCGAAGCAGACCTGTTACAGAAGGCTGGCATCCCTGCTTCCTTAAATTCCTGGGGAAAAAAAAGCCTTGAGGGAGGCAGTCCAGCCAACAAGGTGTTTCACCACATGCCACCAGGTTTTCGGAGCAATGCTTTCTCCCTGTGGGTTGACTGATCTCCTTCTTTCTGCGCCCATGCCACCTTACCCGAGTGGTGTACAATAACCAGTCACAGCACTCTAACCCCAAGAGCCCAGCTGTGTCCCCAGTCCCACACCAACCTCAGCAGGGACAAGGGATTGGCCACTTCATCCAGAGAGGCAGGTAGCCCGGTCTTCTTTCCTCAGAGACAGAGGGTGGTGAAAAGAGAAAAATGCCTCAGGAAGAGGGCTTAGAACATCCCTGTTGTGGTAGGGGAGTTTCTTCCGAGAAGAGAGGTGGGAGTAGCACACTCCATCTGCCATTTTTTGGGAGTTGGTCATTTTCAGTACCGCAAAGCCAAGCAGTCATTTGCTGGTGGCTGCAGGGAGAGCGAGAGTATGAGGCGTCCGCTTATTTCCTTGAGGAGGAGTCGTTTCAGAACTCGGTCACCTTAAACACAGCACTTCTTTAAATCTAACCATGATTAAGTGAAAAGGCACAAACCACTTCCCCCTTCCACTTTTCTTTTCTTAAGCTTCAATACAACATCTCACACGCGTGACTTCTAAGACCGTCATCTTCTATACCAGTGATCAGACCCAGGCTGGGAACTGCTCCTGCACTGCCCTCAACCAATTCTGCCAAACAACTCTTTTTCCTCTGCACGGCTGCCACAAAGCTCCAGTCCTGACTGAAATAGGGTAAGTGCAATCCCCAAGAGCCGCTTGGGGCTGACCATTGCTGCAGAACTGTAGTACAGCTGAAGGGCAAGTGAAGGTGATGCCAGTTTTCCAGTGACCTCTCTGAAGATACGATGGAACTGGGGAATTGCATAGCTGCCTGTTTTTGCTTCTGTACAAATTAACGGCCCACAACAAAGCACACCTCTGCAGAGATCACTTCCCCCTTGCTTGAGGCTGAAGCCTGCTCGTTCACTTCCCCTCCCAAGAAAGGATGATGAAAGCAGGGATGAGTAAGGCTGCACCCCATTCACAGAGCTAAGCAAATGCAAAGTGTGGCAGACACCTCATAACAGCACCGATAAATACAGTGAATTACTTAGCAGGTCTTTCCCAGACTTACCTCCTCAGGCATGTAAGGAGCCCCTATTTAACTCACTTCCTGAATGACTCCTTCCTAAATCAAAAGATTAAATTGCTTGCTGTAAGCTCTCAGTTTAATTCTTCATGTTTAGAACAACTCAAGGCAAGAATTACACTGTAACAGGAGTCCCTTCACTGGAGGTCAAGGGACCTCTGTGCTCAGGTAAGCGGTGGCTCGAATGGCACAGGGCCTGTGCTGAGGCCATCCTGACAAACCTCCCTGTGACCTCTACCAGAAATCTGGACCTGAACTGTTCCCAGCACCTCGAAGCACAGCCCAAGCACCTCCCAAACCCACAACCAGAGACAGGGACCTGTCCGCCTTCTACCTGGCAGCAAACAGCAGCATCAACAAGTAGCCACTGCTGACCCAAGGTAGCAGAACTCAGAGCACAGCCTCAAAAAGCATCTAGGTGCAAGTCCTGCGGCATGTCAGGTGGCCCATCAGAACATCATCTTACACCTTAATTCAACCTAATAACCACAGTTACAGACTGATTTCTGATCCCATATAAACAGTATACATTCAAATGTGAAAGTAAAAGACTCAAGTTACCAGGAACACCGGATTTCTGGACTTGAGAGATGCTCTCCTACCCAGTAATACGCAGGTACAAGATTCTGAGAACTGGCACATCCCAACTACTAATTAAGATGCATCCCTGAAACTTACCAGTCTCTCACCTACGTGCAATGCCATCTCAGCCTTATCAGAGCAGTTTTCGAACATCTGTTAGCCTCACCATTACCCTCCTTTCTTTAATCCTCCTTCTATCGAGCATTAAAAACAAAGTCAGATATCCTTTCAGGTTGTCTTATTTCCAGCTCTAAGATTAAATACTAAACTGCTGCTCTCTACAGTCCAAGCTGACAAGTAGCATTTCAGCCTTGGATTTCTATCTCAGCAGCTCTCTAAGCAAGGAATACGCTGATACAGTACGTCACCACCGGCACAGCCTCTCCACTCATCAGCCCACACAAGTTGTCAGAGCTGAAAGTCTGAACTGAGTTACCCATTCCTATCCCGCAGGGGTTTGTCCCACGTCCCACCGAGATAGCACTGCCCCAAAACTTTCTCTGAGGAAAACCTTTTCTCCTCTTTTCTTCCTGACACTGATCTCTAAACTTCTAAAGTTACGGATTTCCTTCTGTTTCCCTTCAGTTCTCTCTTAAAGAACGACCACTACTCCTTAGCACCTAGAACCTACATTTTTTAGCAAATGCTGTTCATTCTCTGAATAATCAACCTATAGGCTTCCTATACAGAGATTCAGGACAAAAATGTGCCTTTAGTAAGTCTTGGCTTGATCCAGGTTTGAATCCACTTCACACCATCACAGCCTCTGCACTCCAAACCTTCTGTGCAGTTCTGAGCAATGTCCAGATCTCTGTGCTCCTCCACACACCCCAGATTTCACCATCTGGATAGGGTTAACCTGTAGCTTTGGGGTTACACAGAACAGGTGAGAGGACCAGGCTTCTCGCCCACACACATCCCACATCACGGAGCAAGAACACACCTTACAGCTGTTTGTTAACTACTGAACAATGCAAGAAAGCAGTTTCCACAAACACAAAAGCTGAAGCAACAGAACTACATGGGGCTCAGGGCAGCTCCCCAACTCCTTCCATATTGGCAGCAGCATCCCCTGCACTGCAGGCAAAGAGCAGCCCTATTAGAGCTGAAATGCTGTTTATTCTGCAATGTGTCCTAATAATCTGAGGCTAGCAAGGAAAACACAACTCTGCTAAGCAAACAAAGAGCAACATCAATTGGAAAGAAGATTAAAAAGGAGGTAGGAAAGGCACAGGCTGAAAAAGTCTATGGGAAAGCTGGGGATGAACAGGGGGAAGAAAAAGGAAGAAATAACGTTTATATTTCAGAGCAAGACTGGCTTCCCCACTTAAAAGAAATGATGATTTGTACATCTGATGTGCGCCTCCACAAAGCGCTTTTAGAAGGGAGGCTGACTTGGTAGACAGAAATCAGGACAAACTGCAGGGTGGGCCTGCAAAATCACAAAGAAGAAATTCTGAAGCCAGCGACCTGTTGAAGTTATAGCAGCAAGCAGAAAGCTCAAGCAAAGAGCTTAAGTGGCTCAAAGTCATTAAAATTAAGGTGCTTCCAATACCATTTGGTGTGGGACCTTCCAGCATGTTGCCTGCTGCCCAGGCAGGCAAAGTCACCATGGTGCGATGACCAAGGGGAGCCTGAGCAGAACAACCCCTAGGATCAGGCCTTGCAATGTGAAATTTAATTTTCCTCCCAGAACCATCAGAAAAAAAGGCGGACACGTTGCCTGCAACGACTTTTTCCACACAACTGATTCCCCAAGTTATTTATTCCCCGCTGATCCCCTCAAGGCCCTCTCGTCACAGCAGCTGCCCATGGCACAGGCAGGTTGCAGGCAGCCCGGTGGAAGCCCAGCAGCACCACACCCCATCACTATATAGGTCACCACAGTGCCCTGTGCCACGCCAGCCAGGCCTCCCGGTTAGCTCCTATACGCCAATAAGCTCGCAACGTCACGTGCTATGACACCAGGCTTTCACGGCGGCTTACATGATAATAAGCAATCTTCTCCCAGGTTTAACTTTTAGATTAGGACGGTTACATTGAGCAGTGTCATTTCTTGCTCTTCAGGCTGGAGCTGCCCCAGCAGCAGGATGCACGGAGCAGCGGTCGCTGCACAGGAGGGCCCAGCAGCACAGCGCAGGCCGGCCTCCTCTGAGGTGCGTGTTTACATCTCTGAAAAGTCACAGCATTGGAAGCTAGCAGCTAATCAGCTTTTGTATACTTAAGAATATCCTTAAGAGCTTTGTTGTCATATTCAGGCGCTCGGAATGTGTCCTTTAGGTCACAGAGGCTTTTTTTTTTTCTTCTAACATGTCTTCCGACTGTCTTCCAAGTATTTTTAACGCTGAACTACAGGGTGGTATTTCCACAGCCGCCGGCCTCAGCAAAGCCATGGAGAGCGGGTCCCAGAGATGGGAAGGAACCAATGGGGGGAACTCTTCGTCAGCATCCCAGCAGAATCCCAATAACAACATGGGATGTTTCTGCACACCGTGCCTTACTCTGTGCTCTGAAAGAATTCTAAAATAGTAGTAATAACTGCAATGGAGTTTTCCTTCGCCTTTTCATTCATACACAAACAATACCCCAGACTTCCCTCCACCAAAGCCCAGCGGGCTGTAACTGAGCAAACAAGCTGTTTGCATAAATAGGGAATGATGGGAAGGGAGAAAGTTAACGTCTGTCTTAACAACTAAGCTAAATCAATGCAGTCCATTAATGCAATAACTTTTCTACCAGAAAAGTGAGATCTAAAGCCTATTCTGCACACAAAAGACTCATTTGTAAAAAAAGATGGTTTAGTTGTTTACCAAAATTTGCTATTTTCTCATGCAGACAAGTAACTTAAAAATAAGATACAGGTATTTATTACACTTATGGGCGCCAGCAAGCCAGACCCCAACCCAGGTGCTCAGCAACCTGCTTACCACAGACACACAAAGAGGTCAGGATTAGGGAAACAGGGAGCTCCAGGCAGGTTCCAGCAGCCTTGTCCAAATAACGCCAGGTTCCCCATGGCCAACACCACCCAGCAGGCCCTTAAGGCTTTCCAACCAAGAATATCAAAATAAGATGAAGAGGAAACAAGGGGTGGAGATAACACACACAATTTAAGGTGACGCACTTGTTTATTTTTGCCTTCTTCCTTCCCAGCTACTTTTCCCCCTCCTCCCAGCTGAGCGACCTTTAAGCACCACGCCATACGCTGGAAACCAAACAAAACCAAGCAGCCAGATGCTCCAGGATGCTTGGGATATGGCAATCTGCAGAGCCTCAGAACAAGGTTTTAAAAAGCACTGGAAAACCTGCAAAGTTCCTGCAACTTGGGTCTCGCACCTCAGCAGAAAAAAAAAATAAATCACATCTAGAGGTTCAATTTGTCCTTGCTTTAAAGCTGTGCTGCTCCCTGGCACGAAGGACCACCTCCAGATATAGGGCTAAGCCCTGGTGCAGCACCTGAGCAAAGCTTCTCTCACCTCAGTCTTGTGCCACCCTCACTGGCACTCTGCTCATTCCACACGTCACCAAGCCCTAATATTATCTGAACGTTAATGAGAAATACCACAGACATTAATCAAAAGCTTCTCAGTGCCCAACAGTAAGCAGCTCTCCAAAACAGCTCCGGCTGAGCTCTCTGCACAGAGCTGGAACTCTGTGATGCTCCTGGGACCTGGACCGCCCCAGGGTACACACTGACCACATTCAGAGAAGAGTGGCTACAGCACCCACCTGCCACCAGTGTGCCAAGTTCTAAGTGGAGGGTGCTGCTATATCCTGTTCTGGCCAATATTTTTACAACACTGCATCCTTAAAATTTATTATTTTCCCCGTAAGAGCTGTATGATCTTCAGTGGTGATCACAACTTCCCTTAATTACAGAAGAGGTGATGAAACCACTGTAGACTTCTATCTGAGCAAGTTTGAAAAGCCAAGCCAGAATTGACAAGAATAACAGAAATATCATTACGCTGCTAAATATTTAGTGAGATATTTGGTCCAATACAACTATCCAATCAGTATCAGGGAAGCACTAATTCAGTTAAACTCACAGTCACAAGCATTTAACACTCTGTCGTGCAGCTTTCAAAATGATCCTTTATCTATTTCTTATTGAAAGAAATAAGCTTAAAAATCCTGGAAATAAGCACATTAGGTTAAGAGAAGAGCAGGGCAGATGCCGTGCCAAGCTCTGGCATTCTACAGTGCTCCCACAGGGGAAATTTTGTTTTGTGCAACTGTTCCAAACTTCCAAGGGTGCCCAATACTGAACACAATGACTTTTCCCAGCAGTTGTGGGTTTCTCCCAGAGGAGAAGTGCCCACAGACCCCACACACCCATAACCCCCAGCAACAGGGAACGGGCAGCGCTCCCACTTCCAGCAGCCAGAGATGGGCAAGTGTTGAGCACGTCATTGTTCTCATCACCTGTTACGGTCCCCAGAAACAAACAGTGAACGTTCTCCAGACACCATCTGATGTTAGAAAACATCATGAGAATTTTTCCGCTGCTGTTACGGAGGCAGAGCCCTCAGAAGCAGCCCCCCGACGATGCGAGCACTGCCAAGTTTGTCAGCAACCCCAGTGCCTAGCAGGGGCTGTAAGCGCAGCACCACGATTTTTTGTTCCTTCTTTCTTTTCAAATTAAAAAAAAAAAAAAAAAAAGGCACAAAAAAATGCACTGGAAACTTTTGGGAAAGAGCAGGAGAGCTGTGAAGTTGCTCCCCGTGCAGTGCCCGGCAATGGAAGGGGCTCTGCAGGCGCGCCCCCAGCACCCGGCCACATTTAGCTTTCAGCCTTTTTATTATCACTGTCAATGAATGGGCCCCAGTCAAATTAAAGCTGCCATTTTAGGTTAAAGACTGGAGAGCCTCTGTTGTGCAACAGCAAGACAAAAACACTCCGAGCGACAGATGCGGCATTCTCATTGGGAAAAGACGGATTTCAACTTTCATTAAAAAAAAAAAAATAATAATAATAATAATTACGGATCATGCTTTTAGTATGAATTATATATTGATACTCACACATTACCGCAAACTAACGGGATTTATAATTGGGGGAAATCAGCTCCCCGTGCTGCTAAGGTCATAGTCATTAAGATTTTTTTGCCGTCGTTAGAATGGATGATCTGTGAGGAAATGAACAGAAACATGTTTTGTTCAACTTGTTTGTGCCTCGCCAGTCCCGTATAGCACGAGAGAGAAAAAAATAAAGGGGGTGGGGGG
>JAOWBP010002052.1:50108689-50126189 GCA_028571105.1 Tragopan temminckii | reverse complement strand
GACCCTCTCCAACAGCTCTCTGTCTTTCTTGTAGTGGGGGCTCCAGACCTGGACACAGTACTCCAGATGGGGACTTCATTACTAATTGTAAGAAAACGTTAAAAAAAAAAATATCAAGAACACTGAACTGCTACACATTTCACAAATCCTAAAGCATGACCTTCACCTCTGTGGTCAGTCAACAGCTAGAATTCCTCTTTCCCAATCTCCTTCCATCGGCAGTAAGACACAATATAGACCATTATCCTAGTACTGAAGGATACATTTGGAAGGTGTGACGATATGGACCACAAAAGGATTTACTTAGTAGGGCATTCTATATCCCAGAGTGTAAGTAGTACTCGATGGCCACTTTATAGAATGGGATCCCAAAGCTCTCAACAGCTGTTTTACACACCAAGACAACACTTCTGATCTTCAAAAAATAGCCTGGGACACCGAAATGGTTACAGAGGAGTTAATTATCAAGCAGTAGGGAAGTATATGGTATATAGTGAAGCCACACCACACAAGTGTCCTAGCGCATCTGTAGCTTTATACTTAAAGTGAAAGTGCACAGACCCAAAACAGTAATTTGCCTGTGCAATCTCTGGCAAACTTACTGGAAAGAAGCATATTAACTAGATCCTGAAGTGTCCCAGGAAGTGCTGCAGTTGGTGCTGAACAAAGGATGGAGCATCTGAAGAAAAAAAAAAACCCACAAGCTAAAACCCCAGAACTAAGGATCAGTCTGTCAAGAAAATAACCTATGGCTCACTCAGGAAGCCATGTAATACATTTCAAGCTCTTCTATAAAGCCTGGAAACCTCAGCTGAGAGTTTTGATTCTGATGATGCTTCACTACATCCCAAAGTCCTAAGAACTGCAGCAGATCCACTGTTATTTACAGAAGAGTTGGGACACTGTCCTAACCAGCTTCTCACAGCTGAAGTGTCACAGAACTTGGGCTTCAAGGAACTCAAGAAATATTGGTTTTGATACAACTTAAGTAAAACCTAATTTAAACAAGTATCTTTCACAAACAAGAAATCACTGTTTTGCAAGTTCTAGTCAGATTACACCTTATGTGCCGCTTTTCTATTAAAACTACTAACACCTCAATTTTTCAAATTTTATTAACTAAATCTCTGCTAACTAGATCACCAGGTCAAACAGCTGGTGTGTACCAGCAGCTATATTTAAAGAGAGGAAAAACGTAGTTCTAGGAAACATCAGTTCTAATTTAGAAACTGATAATAATCATTCCATCTTTCTGTGGGATTTTCATTTTTAGTCTGTAGACTATTACAAAGGCTTTCTTTCTTCCCTTATCTGTGACTGAGCAGTACCCCTGTTGAAAATACAGGGGGTTTGAATACTCATTTTCCATTTAAGCAAAAGTATGAAAGAAACTGTCTGAAGAGAAAATTAAGTTACAAAATTGGAACAAAATTGTCCAAAGACCATCCAGCTGTACATGGCCAAAGTGCTCAACTGTTGAGTTGACATCGTTAGTCCATTCAGTTTTAATCTTAAAAAATACATTAATGCATTCTATTTATGTGCAGACAACTTGAAAAAACAAATACAATAGTCAAAGATGAAAGCTTGGCAAAGGGCTACATAATCCCACTGACAGGGGAAACAACTCACTGAAACCAATTCTCACACCAGGAGTCAGTGATAGGCAAGTCTAACATAAATGAGATCAGCTCCTGAACAGCAATGGTGTCTGGTGCTGGCTTGTTCAGTATCCAGAAAACTCTTTTGCTTAAACTTGATTGTGTTAGTGATTATTGAACTAAGCAGTATAGAATGGAAGAGGAAGGCACACAAAGTTATTCCGGCTTTCCAAATACAGCTAGGAATCTTTAGTTCTTCACAGTAAGCGTATGCAAAAGGATTCAAATAAATGATATTTCAGGGATGAAAAGATAACTACCAAGTGCTAGTATCACTGGACAGTTAACCTGAGTTCATGGAGATCCTATTCCACCTGTACCAGTGTCAGACACTGCCCAAGTAGAAACCATTCAGCAAGCTCCAAACTGCAATTTTCAGGTAAAACCAAAACTAACAGCTGTATATTGCTGTTGAACTGCTACTGAAAAATGCAACACAGGCATTAGTATCTTTTGCAAACAAGACAAAGAAGGTCTTTAATAAAATTGTGTAGTTTTAATGTAAGGTAGGGAAGTAACTGATGTTTTAATTAAAACAAGTACAGAGATGTCTGAGGTCTAAAGCTTAGAATTGTGCATATACTAGTGAAAAGCTTACTCACAGGTATCACAATACTTTCTTAGGAGAAAAGTAAATAAATGAGACATTGAGTTCTGCAAATGGTACCTCAGAGCACACTAGAAGAAAACACAATATCTATGAGTTGTGACTAGGATAGAGGAGAAGTATAACAGATACAGTAACTATATCTAAAAGTTAACACTAGATTACTTTCAGCATAAAAGTAAGAAGTTCGATGTTTCACATCACATATCACTTTGTATCCTGGTCTAAGAAAGCCAACAGGCATGTTCAGAACATGTATTACAAAACACCTTCAAAACATTAAAAAAATTATTTCAACAGAATTGTAAAGAAAGAAATGCCCGATGTAGACAGCTCAGAAAACACTGAAGAGAAAGAGCACCCCAAAAACTTTGTTATGTTGATAGCTCTTTATCTATCTTGATGGCTATAGGGAGAAACTAAGAAGTGCACAAAACCAAAAAAACTTTTCACAAATACAGTATGGCTGAAGAGGTTACCATAACTGGTCTTCTGGAAGCAGTCGAACAATAGACAGTCCAATAACAACCTCCCTCCAGTCCTTTTAACCTCCTAATGATTCAGAAACTTTCACCCCATCACACTCCATACGCAACATGATGATTTAACTCTGTGGCCATGCTGATTTCTTAGCTTCTCTGGAGGTTTCTATGAAGGAAAAGCCTGTCCACTTTCCACTTAATGGTCTATTATGCAAACAGGGTATCAGCCTCCCATAACAGCCTTGCACTAGATGAACAGCTAACAGGATATTATTCATATTCTCCACTGCTAAACATTCACATGGAGATGCAGGTTAATAGACAATAATTCTGAAGAATCATAGAATGGTTTGGGTTGGAAGAGACCTTTAAGATCACCTAGTTCCAACTCCCAGCTATAGGCAGGGACACCTCCCACTAGACCAGGATGCTCAAAGCCCTCTCCAGCCTGGCCTTTAACACCTCCAAGAAGTGACATCCACAGCCTATCAGAACACAATGATTGCCTTAAGATCCAAGCACCAAACAAGGACATGGTACTGTTGCTGTGGCTAGATATTGACTAGGGCACTAAACACTGGTAGAAATAAGGATTAGCAAAGAAAAAAATAACAAAAAACAAAGACAAACCCACAAAGACAGGAGCAGATTTGTTCATTTAAAGATACAGTCAGACTCTACCATTATGGTTGTAACATTACTGGAGCGTGTTCAAAGAAAGGCAACAAAGCTGGTGAGGGTCTGGAGCACGGGCCTTATGAGGAGCAGCTGAAGGAGCTGAGATTGTTCAGTCTGGAGAAGAGGAGGCCCAGGGGAGACCTTACTGCTCTCTGTAACTACCTGAAGGGAGGTTGTAGTAAGTTGGGGGTCGGCCTCTTCTCTCGTGTAACTGGTGATAGGACTAGAGGGAATGGCTTCAAGCTGCGCCAGGGGAGATTTAGGCTGGACGTTAGGAAATACTACTTTTCTGAAAGAGTGGTCGGGCACTGGAATGGGCTGCCCAGGGAGGTGGTGGAGTCACCAACCCTGCTGGTGTTCAAGGAACGTTTGGATGTTGTGTTGAGGGATGTGGTTTAGCGAATACTATTGGTGACAGGTGGATGATTGGACTGGGTGATCCTGTGGGTCTTTTCCAACCTTGGTGATTCTATGATTATCCTGCACAGATTTGTGGATGCATGGCCACAGGTTTTTTCTGCTTTAAATTTCAGCCAGGTAAGTTCAGCTGATTTATCTCAAATTTTCTTTCTGTTTAGCTTCTACATCCTCAGCTAGTTACAACATTATAATTTCTTTCTAGTCCAGAAGCCACATACTGGAAGCTGTGACTGCTTCAGTTCTGAATACCTCTTGTTCTTTCCTCTAATGTTGCCCATTTCACACTATTTATTCCCTTATTCCCCTCTATTTTTTTTTTAATATTAAACAGTTCAGAATAAGCACACTGACCTAAAAATAAAATGGGCTCTTCCTTCACCCATGAAGTGGCACTTTTCACTTCCTGTGCCTACTATTTCTTCACATTCACTGTTATTAAATCAGAGGTTAAGATCTTGCTCTTTCAGTCGTAATCATTCTAGATCATGGTACCTCTTTTAGTGTTGATTGAGAATGTCATTTAAGGAACGTACTTGACTGGCACTACAAAAAATTATATCTTAAGGTTTTTCCAGAGTGAGAAAGCAAGTACAATTGCACATTCATTCATATCATAACAAAGAGAGGATTCAATTCAAACTTATTTGAAAAACAACTTTATGCTGCTCTTCCTCCTGGTAATCATAGAGGCATTACTGGCCAACGCATCCACTGTAAAGCATTTTTTTTATCATGGAAAAAGGTGTTAATGTTGGAATCATATAATAACAAAACAGAATGAAGTAAATGAAAGCAGTACACTTTTCGTAACCTTTAAAAAGTACAATATTGCCAAATGAGAAGGTTTTCACTACTTAAAATATACCATGATGGTTGTCCACCATCCTGCATTTAGAATGACTTTGGATACGAGTAGCGACAGATTAGGTAGCATGAAAAACAGAACTATGTCATACTACTGTAAACAAGGATAGAAAACTGGGAAGCAGGAATTGAGGGCCTAAAAGTCAAGCAAAGAAATCTCTCTGCTCTGCATAGCACCAACAACTCATCAGGAACAATTTGTCCATTGGGTCTGGCTGGGATGGAGTTAATTTCCTTCACAGCTGCCTGCATGCTGCTGTGTTTTAGATTTGTGACCAAAACAGAGATAAGACACTAATGTTTTAGCTACTGCTAAACATTTCGTGCATAATGTCAAGCTTTCGTTTTTCTCTCTGCCCCAGCAATTAGGCTTGGGGTAAGCAAGACACTGATCTCTTCAGCAACTCTCCAGAGGACTGAAAAAAATTCTGTGCGTGAACTGCAGGTTCCTGCTAGGTAGTGAAGAGAAACAATGAAAACTGTTTTACAGTAGAGACACCGAAGCATTACAATAGCTTGCACTGAAGAGTATGTGAAATATTAAGGTCTTCAAGAACAAAAATTAAAGGTCTTTAAGAACAGGTTAGAACTGTGAAGGAAACTGAGAGCTTGTCTTGCTTTGGACTAGCAAATCCATTCTAGTTTCAATTTTAAGATTGAGACAGACAGGTGTACCCATTTCATTTCACTGTTTGAATATTTTTAAGAAGTACATTAGGTAATAGAATCTCAGTGATATCATTAGTGCTGTGCAATCAGATATAATCTAGACCATGTCTTTCTCATACTATAAATTAAAAAGTAGTTAATTCAAGTTAATAAATCCAAACACCAAAAGGAATAGCATCTGTAAAAACTACAGAATGCAACTCAAAACAATTGTTTTACTAAAATAGCAGCGTTAAGCAAAGTTACCTCCTCTACATTGGAAGCAGTTTTGGCAGATGTCTCCATAAAGATGAGCCCATGCTCTCGTGCAAATGCTTCACCTTCTTCTTTCTTGACTTCTCGTCTAGACTCTAAATCACTAAGATATAATAAAAAAAAGTTACTCACATGGTCTATCCATGTAAATGACATTGTTCAGAGACATGCTTATAAGTGAACAGTCCCCATCAAAACTTACGTACATACAAAAATATATTCAAGCCTTCATATGAAGTAGTATTACTATAAACTTTGCATCTGCAGTACACAGAATAGGCACATACCACACTTGAGTCATTAATTCTAGTTGATACAGATCTTATCAAAGAGTTTGTGAAACGCCTTACAAAAGGATACAAATATACTTATCTAGCCATTCCTTGGAATGTTAACTTTAGACATTGTCATTTTAGGTAATTATCACTTTTCTAGTATCTACCAAACTACACTGCACAGCTAAAACGATGAAAGACTTTCATAAAACATTCATTAAGAGAAGCAAACCCTCCAGACTTTTTTTTTCTACGCAGGAAAACTTCGTATTTAGGTCTTTTTAACAGGGCAAAACCTAAGAACCAAATTAAGTCATTTTGAACTAAATTACTTGTTCTCTCCTGACAACCCTAGCATTACAGTTTTGACCAATTCCTTTAGAAGCAGAACTTAAAGTCACTGTAACACAATTTTTTGTTTTCTGCTTTCCAAGCAGACTATAAAAAAGTTAACTATTACAAAAATAGCAAAGCATACCTTATAGGACTGAACAACTAGTACCAAATTCACCTCTCTAGGTCACACGGACACATTAGTATTTCACTCCTCCTTTTTAAAGCTTTAGGAACAAGGTCATTGAGAGTTTCTGTCCCTCCAAACATATTAAACCCTGAGCAGTAATAATGTTATATTTCTTGATATATAAATAGTATTTTATATATATATATAAAAAGAAAGCTGCCTTTAAATTACACATATAAAGCCATTCTTAGATACTCAATCTCAAATTAAACAGTTTGCAAATACATAGATTTTATCTGCAGCTAGAATGCTAGTAAGAAACATACTGGGCCACCATTCTTTTGATGACACATACATTGAACATAAGTCACACTCAGTGGCATCTACTTTGCAGCAAAGCAAACCCTTGTTATTTTTACAACTACATGCTAGCTCAGATAAATTTTAGAGTCAAGACAATTCAACACATCATTTAAATACGGAGCACCTGAAGATAAGGATAGAAGAATTGTTTTCTCTAAGCAAAAAAAATAAAGTTGATGCTCACAGTCTGTAAGCGTTTCCAGTATCTCAGCTCCAGGCTTCAGATAAGCTAAACAAGGTGTTTCTCATGTGCCTGAGATAGCTGTTCAACATTATATACTTGAACAGGAACAATGTCTTCATTGCTACTACCACGCTACTCTCAAAAATATCTTATTTAAAACCCAACTCACTACAGTGCTAGCTGCATAATAAAATAGAAATAAACAATTATTTTTATTTGAAATAGTGCTGTTGCATTGAAAACTGCAGTGATAACCCACTCATTACCAGTATCTAAAGATATCCACGTAAGAGCTTTAACTGCTTCTACTAACCACAGTTGTCTTCCTCTCTGCATACATCCCATTCCAATAATTCGAAGCATTTGGTCTTACTAGATCATTATAGCTATGCTTTGTTCTGGAAAGAAGATTAAGTATAGCATTTGTCACGTTTTAATACCACTATTTGTAATGTTTTCAAAAAACAGCTATTGTATTTTAGCTTAAATTCTCAACTCCCTTCAAATTTAGAAGTCAGCAGAACAAATGTATTGTAAGTGCATTTTTGGGATTCTTAAAAACAAAGTTTGTTCTTTTAAAAATATTTTGCTAGTATGTGTGTTCTTCCATATCTCCTGTAACATGCTGTTAGTATAGTGCAGAAAGGAAATATTTTTCCTATCCTTCTCTTCGAGGCTTGAAAATAATCCCCTTTAAAAAGCTTCTTAAAGAACATTTGCTTCCTGTGGCACCACTGTCTGCATCTTAATATTTATTTTCATAGCACCTTATGCAAGTAAACAGTACACGCTTTTTCTCTCATTGCCACCTTTTTACTCACATAAAAAACTGCTGGTCATTGGCATCATGGGCTTACTAAAGTTTCATTTATAAACCATTTGTGAAGACTGATTATCACTTTCCACTAATAAAAAGAACCTTCCTGGTCACGTCATTTTCCAGATTATATATAAAAATGTGGGCAAGCTTCATAATTACTTACTGCTTAGCATGGTTTTTTTTTTTTTTTTGAGGGGGAGGAAGATAGAAGGACAGAGAGGAGAAAACAGAAGGGGATAGAAAGGGGAAGAAAAAGAAAACAAGAGGTGAACAGGCCAGACTAACAAAACTAGACCATATTTACTACAAAGCTGTTTCTCAGTAGCATCTAAGGCATGATCCAGCAGTTCATTTTAATGACAAGCATACACAGTTACTTCAGCTGGCATCTTTACCTTTAAGAACTACTTAGGCAAGGAGACGAGTTAAAATCCATTAGGTAAGGACCTGTTACTAATAGGTCATTAAATTCCGAGATAATACTTTTGATGTTCAAAAAAAACACTAACATCCAGTAAAAATCTAGACATAGTGTTACAGTCCAGTAGATTAAGAACCAGAAAAATTACAGATAAACCTAATGTATTCTGTAAAAATTTTTTACAAAGACTTTCAACATAGATCAAAATCTCAGCATCCACAGGGAACCATTTCGGAACTCTGGACAGTCTAGTTGATGATAAATCAAGCAGATAAATGTTTCCACATTTACTAACAAACTTTTAAATCTTTTGAATCACTAGGACATGGTTAAAAAGCCTCTGATCCCATTCCCAGCTGGAATGTACAGAACATGAAGCAGGCCTGAAGTTCAGAAGCACCTTGTAATTGCTGAGGCATGTATTTTTTGTATTTCATAATGTTTTTCAAGTGAATCTAATAGCAAGGTTCCTCTGCTGCGATTCTTAACTAGAAAAGCAAACCATTTTGAAACACCCTAATAAGCAGCCATATTCCCTTTATAAGGGACAGATCTAGGTGCTTACACGTGGTGTCATCATCATTTAGAAAGAAAAAAGGTAATGAGAAAAGTTTTAGATTTCCACCATCTACAAAGATATGATTGGTTAAGTTTTACCTTTTATTTCCAATAAGCATTATAACCATGTTGGAATTGGAATGCTGACGAGCATCTTCTAACCAAGTTGTCAAGTGATTGAAAGTGTCCCTCCTGAATATGGAAGAGAAAGAAAATTAAAGGCAATATTTAAAAAAATATATATACAAATCTTTTTGGCCTCTCTTAATTAGCTTCTCTACCTGAGCAACCAAATCATTTATTAGTACATACACTTCAAGGACAAAAGCTGGTAATCCCTTTGTGAGAGGAAAACAAGCAAACAAAAATTTAGCAGACATGGAGCATTAATGAACTCTGTCTAAAGAGTAACTGAAAACATTTACTACAACGAGTATTCTTACAGTCATAAGAATCTGCAATGCTATACACAGATAAAATCTGCTGACTGCAGTTTCAGAAGTCCATAACATCCTCAAATGAACTGAAACAATAGTACGAGCAGTCATTTATTCATAAAATAATACTTATTCTACTGCTGTCAAAAGAGAAGGTTGACATTCGTTTTCTCTGAATTTTTAAACTTAATAATGAATTTAGCAGTGATGTATTTTAAAGTAAGAGAGGTACAAGATGACAATGTTACAGATCTTAATGAAAATGTACACTAAATATTTAATAACATGATTGTGCATTTAATATTTCACAAGCATAAAGCCACCTACTTACGAATCAAAGACTGATTTGTTGGAAGTCAACTGGAAAGAATAGATTGCTTTCTGACACTTAAAAATAAGCAGGGAACAAAAGGGAAACTAAGAAATCTCGTTGCTTAATTCAGCAATGAGACTCAAGATCCACAGAAAGGAATCACACAATGTAATAGAGCCTTGGAGCCTGTATATTTTCACAATCCAGTTGTAATAATTTTTTAGTTAATAATCACACCATGGTTTTGCAGACAAGAGTTACAGATGCTTTATTCAAGACTGCAGGAATATCTCAGTCACGTCTGAACATCTGCTACTGAAATCACACCTTGAGAACTATATTCCCCAACTTGATAAAGACAGCATTGGTAGAAGTTTCCTGGTATTTCTATGTAATCAGATTTTGATATTTTGCTATTTTTTACTCATTTATTTCAAGAATGGCAGCTGAGTAAAAAGTTTGCTATAGTAAAAGAAAAATTATAGTTCACAGTAATAAAAAGACAAAAAAGGAATTCATGAAATGTTTTAACGCCTTTCTCAGTAAAGGTAATCCACAGGTTCACGGTCAAACACTTTATATAAATACTTGATTCATTCTTCCCAAGAGTTTATACGTACTTTTTCCTCAACCGGTATACTGAGAAAATTAGAAGTATATATACTGAATCTGAGTTTTATATTGATTTTGATTACCTAACAAACATGATAAAACATTAGATTGCAAGTATTTCTACAAAAAACATGCTGAATTAGACATTTTTAACATTGCTATATATCACAGTACAAGTCTACAAAGACACATAATTTTAGTACAGTTATAACTTCTTCCATATCCTCACCTTGTAATGTCATACACTAGTAAAGCCCCTGCTGCCCCTCTGTAGTATGACCTTGTAATGGAACGGAAGGACTCCTGCCCTGCCTGCAGAAGACAAAGTTTCATTATTTCATGTCTCAAGTTTATGTTTCATTGCTGAAAACCATAAACTTACTACTTCTGTGAGGGCAAGGAAGTATATGGAGGGGAAATCAAAGAGGGAACAATTGGGGACAAAGTCTCTAACACTGGCAAAAGAAGGCACGTAAGGAGGAGACACCAACTACAGCACCGTGCAGTTAAAAAAGAGAAAAAAACAGAACAAGACCTCTAAACCTTTTTTGGCAATCCCTGACAACCCAATTTACTGAATGGCTTCACAATACATGAATCATTATTAGAGCACAGAATGGACTCCTAGCAACTAAGCTCTGAAGACAAATTTGAATGGAAGCAAATAACCCAGAGCTTCACATTTGAATTCAATAACCCGCTCCCTGGGGCAGCTGTTGACACTAGAATAAATAAAGCCCATTGTAAATAAATGATGAATGACATCTTTACGCCCACCATCTGCTGGTGTAAAGGTTGTTGGAAGGCCAAGGATGCAGATTTTATCCGTTATATCATAAACTGCAGCCAGCTTTCAACAGTCTTCAGATGGAATTCTTGCAGTAATCATTTTATTATGAAAAAACAGAAAATGGTTTTGAATTTAATTCTACACAATTCTGCTCCACAGCTAATCAATTTCCCCTGTACTTGATAAATAACACGTGTCAAACAGCCACAGGATGCAACAGCATATCCACTGGTGAAAAACTTGAGATACTACAGAAATTAGATAGTTCTTATAGAAAATATTCTGTAAAAAATCTCAGCTCTTAGAAGAACATGCTTATCAGCTTACATTTTAATCACCTTCCAACAATCCACAGCTGTTTTGAGTCTTCTTTACCAAGATATCCCTCACAAACATGCAATAGTCAACCCAAAACCTTTTCTGCATTTATAAAAACAATTTTAAAGAGCACAGGTAGAACAGTTCACGTGGATAAAGCTAAAGAACAAAGGTATAACCCTTTTCCTTCCTGTATTTAAAATCAAAGCCCTGAAAGATAAATATTCATAATTGCAAACATTGAGCTCTCAAGCTTGTGTTTTTCAGAAGTGCTATCTAGCAATTAACAGTTACTAGAAAAAAAGATTTTTAATGTTTAGTATTAATAAAAGCTTTAGCTTAATTCAGAGCTAGCGGAGAAACAATTAAGAAACACTAATGTTAATGCTGAAAAATGACATGCAGTAAGATAGTGATCCTTACGACTACAGGAAATTATCCTGATTTAAAACTATGAAAAATGAGAATGAAATATTTATCAAAGCTTGTGCCGTGCAAAAGTTATGATTCAGCTAGACCTACAGAATCTTCTCACAATCACTGTACTTTCATAATATATGGTTCTCCTGAGTCTCAGGAGCACTTGAGCCAGATTCTGCTACTCAATGAGAACACACAGTAGCAGAATCTAGAGCACTATACATTTTCATGTGGCCAGTTTTCAAAAAGCACCCTTATCTTCCAGAATAATCAGTGACTTCAGCTTAAGAAAACATTTTGTCTTAGTCACTCCATTGGAATGAGTTACAAAAGATGGAAAATACATTCACCAGTTTCAACTCAGTTGAAATACGCCAACGTATGGACTAGGACAAGAGTCCAATCCAAGCCCATCTTTATACAGATGAAGGTAACAAAACACAGGCAACCTAGTAGAGAGCATTAAGGAACAGTAAAAACAAACAAGTGTTTAGCTCAGTACTGGATTCCTTGCCCAGGAGCTCCAAAAAAGTCAAGCGTTTTTTCTTGGTGTGATGAGTTGAGCAAGCACACTGTAGATGCATTAAACATTTTCCTCCTAACTAGACAATAAACAAAGTTACTGTTACTAATATATTCTACACATTGCCAAAAATTGTGCATTATTGAGACAGCCTACCACATTCAAGATTGCCTGTTTCAACCTCATCAATTCAACCTTGTCATGTTAAATAATTTACTGTGGAAGACGAACAAGTTAAAGTCAACCGCAATTGCCAGAGGCTCTACCAGATCTACAAGAACGTAAGGATTTGGAGTTCTTACAAGAATCACTTGGTATTTAAATCCTGATACTACTGTAATATTTTCAACTGTTTTATTACGTGTCCGTGATGATATCTCTTAAATATCATTGTTTCCTGAAGGAAAGCCTGAGAAGAAGGTGGAACACACTACTATTTTCCTCAAAGATATGGTTTTCCATTTAGCAATAATGAATTTGTGTTTACTTACATGAAGAAAACAGAAACCAAAGCCTCTTTTATTCTAAATAGAAGAAAACTGAGTTTCTGTAGAGAAACTCTATGAAATCTAATATATAAAGGCATATATGTATGTGTAATATATAAAAATGCATCTTTACATGTAGAGATGTACCTATTACACATAAAACAATAAGAAACATTTATTTGAAGTCTATTTCAACAACCGAAATCTAAATGAGTGAACTGTAAGGTCAAAATAACATGGGTTAGGCATGTAAAAGATTTTCCACATATATTTATTTTTACTGTTATTACTTGAAGCATTTTTCATCTGCGAACTTGCTCTTTTGCTTCCAACCCATTTACCTCAAGAGGAGGGAAAGACAAAATACAGAAGTATAGGCTATCACCCCAAAATATAGCAATTACTATTATTACTACTATAATAACATATTTTAAAATACAAATTTCTTATGATTTTAATACTTCATCTAACTTGCAAAGAGGGACCAATTAAAGTTCAGCTACTTACCTCAAGAAGCAATGGATAGAACAAGCAGTAAGGAAGCTCAGTACAAAAGCAAAACCAGGTTTGATACAAGGAGAGCCCTCTATCTTGTCAAGCAGAATTAACAGCATGCATAAAATCTTTTCCATACTCTCCTAAAATGCAATGCTTTTCTCTGCTTCTATATTCAAGGGAATTTCCAAATTTTCAGTTTCTTCACAGAGCAACTGAGATCAGAAGGGATCTCTGGGTCCATGTTATCCAGCCCCTGCTTAAGCAGGGACACTCCAAGCTGGGTGCCCAGGGCCACATTCAGACAGCTTCTGAAGATCTCCAAAGCGGAGATCACAATCTTTCTAGGGAACCTGAGGTGGCACACAGTCATTCACAGAGATTTTCTTTTTCTTTCCCAAAGAAGTGTTCCCAGGTGTTGAAAGGAAACTCCTTGTGTTTCAGTTTGTGCCAATGACATCTTGTCCTGCCACTGGGCTCCATCTTCACCGTATACTCCCTTCAGGTATTTATAGACCCTGGTAAGAGTCCTCCCTTATGGCTCCTGAAGGCTGAAGGGTCCCAGCTCTCTCAGCATCTCTTCAAGGAACGCTGCTCCAGTCCCTTCATCATCTTGCTGGACTCTCCAATATGCCCAGGTCTCTTGTACTGGGAGCCCAGAACAGGATACAGCACTTCAGGTGTGGCCTCCCCACCTGCTGAGCAGAGGGGAAGGAGCACTTCCCTCAACCTGTTCATAATACTCTGCCTGACACAGTTGTTTAATTTTTCAGCAACATATGCCAGAGATTGAATGAGGGGGCAGCAGGCAAGGGAGTTAGTAGTTAGTGACAGCAGACACTAAATGAAGGCCTAATTACATCTGGTAGAGACAACACAAGCCATTGCTCTGAGGCAATGTCAGGTTACACCCACTTTCAGAGTTACACTGTAGGGGAAGGGAGAAGGTGGAAGCTCTTTTAGATAACAGACAGACAACAGCAGCTATTTCACTCATAGAAACTCTAGCCCTGACAAGGTAGCCTACAAGAATCAATGTTCAGCTGTGCTACGCAGGCCTGAACGTGCCTCTTTTCTCTTTAGGTTGAAGGGCACTAGTTCTGGCATGAGTAGTAGCTCATGAAAATGAGAAAAATTGAGCCTCTGATAATCAACTGATTCTTTGTTAAATAACACCTGTTTTGGTTGTCTTTTGGACTGTGAGCTTTTACAGTTCACACACTATCAGCTAATAAAGATAAACTTTCTGAAATGAGAGACTTAAGTAATCATAGTTTGAGTTACAAGCCTTCAAAACAGTACTAAAAACCTTAACCCCTGCATGAACTGGACATACATTCCCGCTTTTAAATATAAGTCTCTGTATAGACCAAGTTGCAACTTCAAAATAACGGTATAATCAGAATGTAAAGCATTACCCATCACATTAGGTGCAGAGATGAAGGCCCTGTGTTCAAGTTTTCTAGGCCATTAACTGTGTTACAGTTGACACGCCTGTGGCACGAGAAAAAAGACTTCAAGTATTACATTTCCTATAGGAAATCTCAGCAACATTTCTAAGGATGCAGTGTAGCTATGAAGGGTTTGGTTGTGAAATGCATATAGACAAGTCTCTGCTATAGAATTATAGAATTGTAAGGTTGGAAATGACCCGCAAGACCATCTAGTCCAACTGTCCTCCCATTACCATTGCTACCACAAGCACTAAACCATATCTTGCAGCTCCTCATCCAGTACCCAAAAAGGGTACTTTGAAAGATCCTGAATTGTGTATTTTTGAATCTATGAGGACTGCTCCAGAAGTAATGCCACCTATATTATTACACTGGCACATGACGTCAGAGACAGATGGTGGTGGTGGTATGCCAGTAGAGACTGAATCTTCCTGCCAATATTCCATTACATTTTCCTGCCACATGACAGATGGAAGCAGAGGGGCAGACTGATCAAATGCTGTCTGACATGGAAGTGCATATGAAGCAAAGGGGTGGAAGTGAATTCCTCCATGTGGAAAAAATTGCACCACTGACACTCATCAATGCTTGCAGTGGGTGGTGCATTTCAGCAGTGGCAACAGCAGGTCAAGTCCATTGGTGCAGATTTTTTTTTTTATAAGCACAGCATGCAGGCTCTTGTTCACTGCTGGTGAAAATGCATAGCTAATGATGGTGACTACGTTGAAAAATAGCGTTTTGTAGCTGAAAATTTTCTCTATCAAATAGTGTTATTGCATTCTTTGCGCCTGTTGTCATCTCCATGGAAATAAAAGCAGGCATTACTTTTGGAGCAACCTATATGTGAACTGAAAAAAAAAAATTAACCAGTTCACGTCATTTGTCAGACTACTTATGACAACTGCCAGTTGGGATCTACTTCAACAAGTTGATCCCTCGAATAAAACGTTCCAGAAAGGGAGAAGAACAATACATATCCTTCAGCACAGTTTTGAATACTATAAGTGTACAGCCTTTTAGTCAGCCTTTTAATCTTGCCATTATGTCTCTTACTCTGGAATAAAATAATTTTCAGATAATTTACTAGCATCTATTACAAGAAAAAGGCATAAAGGCAGTATAAAAATAAAAAAACAACACTGGTGCCTTCCAGCAAAAATGTTCTTTACTAAGATCCATCCCTTGTAGAAGAGATGGAGCTAAAAGACACAGGTGAATACAAATTCATTAAAACTTTTAAAAACGTCAGACTTAGGATTATTTAGTCAAGTTACAAACTGCTTCAAAAATAACTCTGCCAGCATCCTAATAAGAATTGAAATTTCATGAGGAATAAGAATACCCAAGGGTGGAACTATACATATGCCTTTCTTTTCTGATGTTGATGCATGCAATTTAGACATTCAAAGCAATTCCCAACACAATAACAGAAACAGAAAGCTTCAACTCTCTACTATTAGAAGTACCCTCATGAATTATTTCAGTTTATAAATATATTTGAAACCTTTAAGTAACTAGGGTCACTTGAAGTCAAGTTTCACTGCAGACAGAAGGAAGACTAGCTCTCCTTCTATCTCAGGCTTTATCCTAAGCAAGATCTCTCTCTGTTATTGTGAAATGTAATGAGAAACTGACAAGAAATATAGTGTGAAAATAAAATACAAACATAGTATATTAGTAAACAAACATTTAAGCACATTACAGACTAAGGTTTGTGAACACTAACCCGGACAAGTTACCATGGTTTCCTGAAGTACTATCACTGATGTGAACAATAACTTAACAACTGGCACAGAGGGTCAGATGATGGCCCTAATTACATAAACAAGAGGAATAACTTCCAAATGGACAAAATCCCTCCAAGCTCTAACTCCCAAAGTGAGAACAAAATGTAATGAAACAGGCCATTAAGACGACAGTGAGGTTGGAGGCTACAAGGTTGTGCTCAGCCCTAGCAGTCGACAGTATCACTAAGATGAAACGAATATTCATTTAACATACTAAGGGGACTTGGTTTGTTCTGCTAGATTCAAGGTATTCATAAATACATTAAGGATAACTGACTTTCCAAGAAGGATTGGTAGAGTCCAAATTTCTCAATGCAGACACATCATACTACAGTTTCACTGAAAAAAAAAAAAAAAGACATGCCTTCAGCTATACTTTCCATCTTGCACAAACAACTTTTTTGGTGCAAGCTCCCAGTTAGCAAAAAAAAAAAACAAAAAAAACCCCACCAAATCAACAAAAGCACTGTTAATTCAGTTAGATCACTTATATGAAAACAATGCAAGTATTTGAAAACAGTTTATAAGAAAGGAATTTCAAACTTGTCTAACAAATCCAAAAGGCAGAGGTCTCTTTTTTTTTGGTTATTGTTTGTTTTGTTTTTAAATATGGGCTTACAAGGAAAATAATTCATTGTCTGAAACTGCCACCCCCACATCTACAAAAACTCAAGGAGAAAACTAGAAAAACTATGCTTATTTTCCAACAAGAATCATGCACACAGAATAGCAAAACATAATAAATATTTTTGGTCATTGATTTCCATGAAACAAAGAGAAATATTAACAATTTTGTAAGTAACAATAAATACAATTCAGAACACTCCCCCTCAATAATAAAGATATTGACTCAGCCTGGTAACAAGTCCAGCAGCATTCTGCAACAATGAAGTTTTTTTTCCTGAGGAGAAATGATTTTTATATTTCCCAGTGTTGTACTGCCACAAGACAAGCAACCTTCATCTACACAGCTTCTTTAACCCTGTGAAGCTAAACAGCTCCCAGAACAGACATGGTGGCTGATCCTTACCAGCTTCTACAGGCCACTTCTACTTCTAGGTCCCCAGACAGAAAGGGGATGCTGGTAACTGTTGCAAGCTCAACTATCACACTCTTCCAAAAAAAAAAAAAAAAAAAAAAACA
>JAOWBP010002052.1:50092460-50108589 GCA_028571105.1 Tragopan temminckii | reverse complement strand
CAAAAAAAAAAAAAAAAAAAAAAAAAGCATCCGAACTTCTCATACTAAACTACCAGATAACCATTTTTGACAAAATTACTTCGCAATCTTTCCAACTAATGAAAATCTTTAATAAGATAAAGATCAGAGGAAATGAAATAACCTAGAGACAGACAAGACAAAAGAATAATTTGATAATTAATTGATAATAGTTAATACCTGCATCCCCCTTGACTGACCTAAAAGCATCAGGAAGCAGAAGTGAAATCCAAGGACTTCCAGACCCAGACACCTTGACATACCACAGCACACACAGCAGCAAGCTTCTGGAGCCAGGCAGCAGGGAGAATTTATCCAGAAGCTGCCTCCACTGCTGGGAGATGATGAGGGGATGCACTGGCTGCCCGTGTCAATGCATGAACAGAAGCAGTCCTGAGACCGCAACACTGAGCACATGTACACAGTGCTCATACCAAGCATCTTTTATGCAAGTTTTTTTTTTTTCCTCCCCCCAGTATTTTGCTTTTATTTCACTTTGGACAAGTTTTACCAGACATCAGCTCACAAGAACAAATACTGGACTACAATTGCTAATAGGCACACGTGGCATTCCTTGAGCTTATCTTCCAGCGCAGCCTCATCCAAAAGGAATCCAGTTTGTGTACTCCCACATGAAATCCAGAGTGCAGTAAGCAGACCCTGCTCCTGCAGCCCACTCCTGAATCAAACTAAGATGCTAATGAAGTCTTGAGTTATGGTACAAAAAAGTCCAACAGAAACCACACAAATGGATCTCACTGACATACAACGCTGTTCACTTCAGCTGCCCCTGAGTTAATCTACTCCTGCAGTGAGGTATGCTACAGCTTCCATACACTGTCCCTTACTAAGGAACTAAGGGATACACCTTTCCTTGGAGCTGCGCTGATCTGCTGAAGACAACAAACTGATCACCATAGCACTGAAATACAAGGCAAGAAAAATTTGCTTAAGAAAGCCAAAGTCCTCACTTCTTTTTAACCAGGGGAAACAACATTTTATCTAGTTTTCCATTTCTCACGCCTCTGCTCAAGATGCCTCTTACTCAGTGATAGATTAGAAGCAGACATGTAAGACCAGTGCTAAATCAGAGAACTGGTGGTGCTGTGACTCAATGTATCAAGTTTTCTTAGCCATATGTGTAAAATCAACTTCTGTCAAATAGAAATTGTTACAGCTTAACAAATATCAATGTAGCACTAGCAACAATTAGCAGCTTTTGCTAACAGAAAAAGAAACCCAGGAAATGTTTAGCCCAGACAAACAACAGAGACACAGTAACTTTGGTCATTATGGACATATTTATGTACCTTGACATCCGTATGTTTGAAATGTGCCTCACTGTATTTCTTATCTTACTATTTCTTTAACACCTTTGCAGCCAAGCCCAAAACTGAGCCATTGGAATGTAGATATGCTTATGAGACTTGATTACAATAGATCTATCCTGTGTTTAAAGAAGTCTGCACAGAGTTTACCTTTTAACTCCAGGCAACATACAAAGTCATTCACTGCTTACAATTCATAAATTATTAACTACAATTTCCCAGTCTATTCAGAGAATATGAAATCTTCCAATTAGTATTTTCACTATCTTTGTGTTATCAGTTAAGAATCTAGCCAAATAAAATCCCTGCCAAAAAACAGCTCATAATTTATAATAAAGAGCAACTCCATTGAATTTGTGGCCATCAGACACTTTGCTTGCATTTAAGTAGCCAAACAGACAGAAGAGCTACTCAATCTGAGGCATAAAGGAAAACAATCCACTACAAAATAGGTAAAGCTCATGCATAACCAGGAAAAAGGTAACAGCACATTATCTTTCAAACTGATATGATTAATGAAATGCAGTGACTACATAGGTAGTAAAAATAGTAATTTTATCTGCAGACAAAATGTCCCAATTTTAGGAAACTAGAATTTTCCTAGTTAAGTTACACACTAAAAGTTTGCTTCTGAAACTTCTGTTTATGCTACCTCTGGCTGTCTATTGAACTTACGAAGTCTCAGCTACCTTGGTAGTTTGCAAATCCGCAGCTGTAGCTGTAAAAACATCCAGGCTTAGAAAAAGCCTGATGCACAATCTGAACGTAATTCATTTATACCACAGAGAATATGTAAGGAGGCACAAGTTTTAGATGTGATTTTAGATGATGAACTTGTAAAATAAGCAAAGCACATTAGATTTTAGCTATGAAGTTAACTCAAGTACTGCTTTTGTTTACATCTTTAGATATACACATTTATAAGAAAACATCTCCCTTCACTGATTTGCTATGCCAGAAAGAGCACAAACATGAATCTGTTGGTTTCTAAGGGTATCTTAAAATGCTTTTGGAAAAAGAAATAAAACTGTGACTTATCAAACAGTTAAGTGCACAAGAAAGACAAAGTTATTGGTATGGGTGTCTTAGAGATGTTGAATCATGACAAGAACACTGAGGCCAATTTGTCTGTGCTACAGCAACCAACAAGAATATATCTGACTTTGCTAATACATGTTTTAATCTGAACTCCCCCTGAAAGTCAAGGTCTTTGGGTTTGTTTTGGTAGGCTTTTTGAAACTTTAAGCTTTTACCGGTCCCTTCTTAACCATCCAAGTATTATGATGACTACAGTGAACTGGAGTTCTTGATGTTTTCTGTGAAAACAGTGAGTGGTATCTTTTATATCCTACACTGCAAATGCAAAAAATCTACTCTAGAGAGCTCCTGAACAAAACTAGTAGACACATGCCAACAGAAAGTGACATTAGTCAAACTTTGCATGAACACAGAGACTACTTAGAGGAATCTAAGTTCTGAGAAGCAGAACAGTGAGTTTTGGAAAAAAGAAAAAGTGAAGTCTCTCAAATCTGAGAAAGCATTGCTTGTGGAAGTTGAGTTATGGTGTAAACAGCAGCAATTTGCAAAGTTTTAAGAGCACATCACATCAAAAAAGAAATTTATTTTTTTTAGCAAATTTTTAATGTTCACAGAAGTCACAGAAAGCTGCAAGACTTAGGCTAACATGGTGTAGATCATGGGGAGCTTAACCAGAATGACAAAAAAAAAGCTAGAGGAGACATGTTTAAATAATTTGTCTTATTACTTACCGTATCCCATATCTGAAGCTTTATTTGTTTTCCATCAATAGTGATCATTCGAGCCCCAAATTCTACACCTGGATAGATGTAACAGAAGGTTACATTATTAGAAGACATCAGAAAGAATGTTTCCTAGAAATACAATATTGAGTTAACATATGTTCCTGCATTCACAGTAGTTTATAATCTATTTCTCCTCCTGCTTTAGTTAATTCTTGAGCTGCTTTAAAGAGCTTGAATATCTTCCAGAAGGATGAAAGCTTCCCAATTGCTTTATAAATACATTGATTAGAGCAAGTGCTAAGGAGATATTTCCTACCAAGTTTTCAAAATGATTCAATAGGTCTTTCTCAGAGCAGAAAAAACATGTGCTTGGGTACAAACAGAGAAATGAATAGAGTCATGGTCACTTTTAACACTCTACCAATGTTTTATTACTACAGACGCTTTAGAAGAACTTAAGCCTACGATTCATTATCAACAGAATAGTCAAAACAATCAAAAGAATGTCACCTTCAACAAATTCTATTACTCTATTAATTAGAATTCATCTGCCTTTACAAAAAAAATGCTTCCAAAACCCAATCTAGTTAAAGATCAAATCTGGTAAGTAGCAGAGAAAAGTAACAGAAAAAAAAAAAATCCAATCAACAAATGAATTTCTTTAGTGGAAAAATCCAGCATTTTATATCAGTCTTATAAAGAAATTCTGAGATCAGTACGAGTAAATGAAGCATAAATTTGAGGCTATTACCACAATACTTAAAACATGAAAAATACCTAGAGTTAATTTACATAACTATAAGACTACAAAGTTTCCATTACGCTATGATTCACACATCTACTATTTCATTAGAAAAGAGATTTAAAAGTTTCATTTAAAATTGTCTAGATTCATGTCTTCAATCCTCATTTTGAAGGACTCCAAACACCTCTTCAAAAGCTTGCTGTGAATGTTTTGGGGCACCGTTACTTTCTGCAGAATTAATGACTTTTGGGAAGGGAGAGGCAGGAAGGAAACCACTCTCCCTCCCACAGGATACCGGAGCCAAATAGAACCCATTGGCCAAAGAACGCTGTGCTCTATCATCTGAATAACTTGCAGTAGTTACATGCAAAATAAAAAGAACAGGAGAAGGTGTGCTAATGAGGGAGTAAGTGAAAGGCAATGCTCTGATGTTGAGTGCCAAGCCAGAGGAAGGTGCTTAAGACTAACAGAAGCGTCAAAATTTATTACCTGATCTCAAAAATGCAGATACTGAGCAGCCAATTTAAACTCAGCAACCTTTCTAAATGTTTAGTTCTACACTCAACCTCACAGAAAAGTCAAAAGTACTTATCTTGTTCCATCAAAATAGTTGATGAGAACAAAACCTGAATTTGAAACAACCCAGTTTGAAACTATGCTGTCTTAAAGAGAGAACAGAAGCTTTTCAGGTTTGCAGTTGAGGAGAAATCGTGAGCACAATGGGCTGAGCTAACAAAACTTCACAGTAGTTTTTGCCACCCATTCCATCTACAAAAATCATAGTCTAGTTTTGCCCATCTGTTAACTGCATCATGCAGCTTCTCCCTGCTTCAATTATTTTAATGGCTGATACTTTCATTTTCAAATGGAAACAATACAGATAGTTGTTGCATTTTAAGTTATTAGGTTTGAGTATTCTATTACAGTTATGCACAACTCTGCATGTAGCTAAAAGACAGGTTATACAGAAGCAGATACTTTTGTCTTCTTTTTTCTTCTGATTTTCATTGAAGTTTATCTCTGAATTTAAGAAATAATATGCTAGGCTAGCTATAATAAAATTTTAGGTAGAATTTTACATGCTTGAAGTAACTTTCTTCCCCATGCCTAATTTCAATTCCCATTCTCTTTTGAGTTGCCCACAGTAGAAACAGAAACTGCACTCCCATTTGGTAAAAGTTGTTGTACTATGTTGACAATAGTACTATATCGATAAGAAAGTGCTTGCTTTACATAGGCCTTTCAAAATCTACAGGTTCTCTAGAGTTTTAACATCATCAGCTGGAAGCACATAAGATAATACCAACCCATCCTATCTTGCCCCGCACGGACATTGATATCAGTTTGAACCCACGTTCTCTCTCTCTGTCCTCCTAAATCTGTTGGGGTAAATGAGAGAAGTATTCTAGCCAAAACAGACACATGCCCTATCAGTAATGCTGAAGGAAGCTTCCAGCCTATACCCCTTTCTTCTTTTCCAAGCAGCTTCCCATGCTTCATTCCCACATCACTCACTATGCTGCTATCTAGGCTCACTTCCTCATGCCACTAGCTTCTGTACCTGGTCTTAGATGTCAGCTATAAGGCAGGCACTGAACTTGCACTACAGCCATCCTGCTAAAGTGAAGCTGTTTCCCACAGCCTATCAAGTTGCTGAGAAACAAATGTGCCACAGATTGCCAAAGGCATATGTTTTTATGGGTGTCATATATTGGGCAGGACCAAAGAAGAAAAGATGACAACAAATTATACATCCATGAAAAAGCTTAGGCTTTTTATTCAGCTAGCCTACCTGCTGCCAAGACATCAATTTGAAAATTGATGTTACTCTAAAAGTTTAAGTTGTATCAGATGGCCATAACTAAGCCACAGCACACATTCTGTTACATGAAAAATATCTGTTCATGTTTCAAGAGTCTATTTTAGTACCTCCCAACACAGGAAGTCTACCTATTCCAGGACACAAACTAAAAATAAAGACTGGGGATACATTCTGTGCAATGCTCAGCATGATTCGAAGGAAAGCTTAACAGGTCCTTTGAAATAACATGAACAAGTTCAAAGGTTCTGCAAACTTACTAAAGGCTAGCATTTGTTACGCTTAACAGTGAAATTGATCTGAAGACTAAGCTTGTCCACAGAAAAATTTATTCCCACACTATTCCTCTTATTTTATGTAGAAATATAAATAGAAGTTGGTATCATTTACTGTGATAAGAAACACAGAGACAATGTTTTCTGACAACATTTATTCACTTCCCACAGTACGAATATCAAATCCTACCTAACACAAACAGTCCTCAATCAACTGAGAAGTTATGAAAAAACACCTGTCCCTTCCAAACAGTGGAAGGGACACACATTTACACATAATTCTTTGCTATCTGTAAGCTATTCTTGCCAAACTTGCTTATTCATCTTCAAGGTTAACTTTTCTTTGGTTTTATCTTCTACTTGTCTTCAAAGTTCTGTAGCTAGAGGCTGATACTCTGTTCCCTGGTGAAAAGCCTGCCATTTGCATCACCTTCATTGCATTTCAGGCTTGACCAATTCTATCCACATTCAGTTTTCAGCTTTTTAGCAAAAGACAACTGAGATAGTTATGATTTTTGTTGTTGTTATTTCAGATTCTGTATTATCTTTCAAGTAAGAAACAGGCCTCCATTTGGCTTTATTAGCTAATGAACACTCATCAGCTGAAGATTTGCTGCTGCATTAATAAGAAAAAAATCCAACATTAGCTTAGCACAAACTCATAAACACGTGCAGAGATACCGTAATTGCTTAAAACCCTTAAAAAAAGGCCAATCAAACAAACCAATCCTAAATATGTTTCAAAATAACACATTAGTATTGTGGGGGAACCAAAGAGACTTACCAATAGTGAGATCATGGACTGGTTGAAAACGCTTATCTGTGAACTGTAACAATAAACATGATTTCCCAACACCTGAAAAAAAAAAAGAAGAGAAAAAAGTTTTAAATAAATTTCAAAATAATCTGCCAAGAGTCAATATAAATCAACTGAGATGAACGGTGTATATTGCTTAAAAATTCATCACTAGAACCTGAAATACTGAGTTTCAAACGCTCCTATAAACACAACTCTCTCGTAACAGTTTTTCTAGTTTCATAAGTATTAAAATAGTTATTTAATTATTTTGAAGTAGTAGTTCTGCCTTTAAAACTGCAAAAACAGGTTTCCTAACATACTTTCAAAGCACTATTCCATATCCTCTCATCACTCTACCTACAGGGCTTGCTACTCCTCATCACAATTCTATGTCTACCTCTCTTCCAGGAGTTTCAGCTTTCTCTCAAGCTAACACGATCCTCAATAACATCTCATTGCCACATCTCCTAATTTATCAGCTGAGGTAACAACAGATATTTGTGGGCTGCCTATGACCATTATGTGCTACTTACTGCTCACTAGTTCCCAACAGGCTGAGAAGCAGTCTATGCAGAATTAGGAACAAATGAGTTCACATTACAACCAAACAGGATAACAGTTATCCTGATCTCAGATCCACATGGGTTAACTACTTCACACTACACAGACACTGGTCAGCAAATGGGCAACAACTTCTGTACATGAAAGTACATAAAAGCAGATATAGCTGATAGAAATACTCAAGCTACCTGCATTTGTAAACACTGACTACTCACAGTTTATAGTTTATTCTTTTTCTTTTACTTGGAAGGTGTCATACTTTCAGTTCTGCTCCATCATATTTCGTATTTCTAGCCTTATAGAACTCTGCAATCATACGTTTGATTTCTATGCACTTAGACTCTGCACTATCAAAATGGAATACTATAGCAGCCATTCTCCTGCTGGACTTTGTTTAAACTGTACAGGGAGGTAATGCTAGTTCAGCTACATATCAGAGGTCAGCAAGAGCTGATCAGGAGCAACATACCTGACAAAACAAGATAACAGGGGAAAAAAAATAAGAGGGACAAGTAAAAGCAGAACCATACTTTAAGACACAAGATAGTGACATTTATCTTTCTACTGCTAACTTCAACATTCCCAGAGTTTTTTAGTACAGTTTCACAAGAAACTAAAGCCTACTCCATCAGAATCACCCCCATCTGTCAGTTTAGTCTTAAAAGCTAAGACCAGTTACAATTAAAGCTCACAGAAATAGGAGACTTGCATTTCATCACTCGGATGTAAATAACAACTGAGGCAGCAATTCCAGCCAGCTAAGCCAGTCCCTGGTGCTGCTGTCCTTACTCTTCCCTGCAGCATGTTCATGCTCCCTTCTCCACACTGTTTCAGAACTCACTGGACTAAGCCATTTCAGTTTTCTGCTGGGTTAGCGTGCTAACCTGACAAGAGAAGTGACAAAGCAAACAAATGGCTTAATGCAAGGTCAGACAAGCATGAGAGTGAGTTCAAATGAGGGAAGAGAAATGCAGCAGCCGGCAGATCAACAGCTTAGAGTGGCATGGAACTACAGCTCAAGGCAAAATTTACAGCATTGGTCTTAACAGATTGTTTTTTTTTTGTTTGTTTGTTTGTTTTTTTCCTGTAGCTCTCTGGCTTATGATAGCAAGAACTGCCAGAACTGGGAAGCAGTTAGTGTCCCATTCAGCCTCCAACAAAGTTAGTGGACATGACAGAAGAGGAATGGGTGAGAGGATGGGACATAACAGATTGAAGGACAGGCAGAATACTGGAGCTGTAGATACAGAGAACACAGATCTCTAAGGAGTCTTAAAATAACAGCCATTATAGTACTCCCAGAGCAGCGTTTACATACAGAGACAACTTTTATATCACTACTATTGAAATACAGCTGCCCCACCATAGAACATAATCACCATCTCACTTACAAAAACAACCTATAAATCAATAAATCAATCCAGAAATAGAACACGGAAAAGCTTTTGCCATTAACTTGAAAAAGTAATTTCAAGTATCACTGAATAAACAAGAAGCTCAAACCTATCATCAACTATTACCTGCAAAAATCTTACCATCATTAGAAAAATATTTCAAAATTCAATGAACAAAATGACACTTGATTCGATGTCCCAGCACCGGTTCTCATGCAGCAATCTGATCTTTCTGCTTGGAAGGCTGATGAGTAGCTTGTTGGTTCAGATGAACATACAAACACTATGGTCAGCACAGTCCAGATGACGGACAGGCACAGCCCTCTGACACACACGTGGTCTGCAGTTAGCACAAAATGACCAAGATGCCTGCACCTGTACGTTCTTTTAGCAAGGCTTTTTGGAGCAGACTGATAGGTTCACTGAACAGAAACGGAAGAAATGAACCAGTTTTTATTCAATGCCATTCCTGCTACTTCTACAGCCTCCAGCAAAAGCCAGTGGAAGTCCATAAGTATTGCACTGAATAAGTTTCACAAGAAGTTGCAAACAAAGCTGCAGCTCCTCTTAGATTTATGCTATAATTCATCTTCAGGTAATGCTTACAAATATTGTAATGCCTACATTTAATAGCAACATTTTGGTTTCATTTTATAGTTTTAACACACTGCAAATTTGTAACAAGACGTTTCTTACTACATCAGCTTGTGACCTACACACTTGTAGAGAACAAGCAGACTGTGCTATCACAGACACAGACAGCAACCTTTATCAGAAACAGGAGTCATATTAAGTCCTGAACAGTTTACCATCATGTGAGATATATCAGGGCTGCAAAGACGATCTCACAGTTGCATGGCAGATAATTAAGTGACATACAAATGTTTTATGCTAACTCCACTGGTTCACTCTTGAGCAAAGTGGTTATTTGTACTTAGCACTGTCTTCTGCCCGAAATGAGGCAGACTCCCTAGAAGCATGCCTCATGCTAGTGAGTTGTACAACACATAAGGGACAGATTCAGTTATTTATTAACTCATTCTCTGTTTTACTGCAACAATTATTTCAGACAAACCATCCCCAGAGGAGAAAAAACCCTTAACATCTTAAAACGAGATATGAGCAGATCTTGGATACGTTTCACCAACAAACAGCAAACAAAAGCTTTTGCTTAGGAACAAATTCAAGCAACAGATTATGTGCTCAGAAGGGAGCAGTATGCTTCTTTGCAAGACCCTGTTGCAGAATCACTTCACTTCTTAGTACTCAAACAGTGACAAAAAGTGATGTGAAGCTACGCCACAGTACTACTTTACTCTTTCATCTCTGTATTCCAAACCACCAGCCTGAGGAGTCTCCAAATGTCTCTGCCTTCCATAACAGCTTCCGCTTTATCCAGCTGCTACTCTGCAGTCAATTTCCCTAGGCAAAACATTGCCACACCTTTGCTATGGTCTCCATTGGCCCAGAGATGCTTCAACACCTCCTGATTCTGGCACCAGCATTCATTTCATTAGCAGCAAAGCTAACTTCTCCCTTCTCACTCAAAAGATTACACAGTGAGCTAAATCAAGAAACTGACCCAGCAGAAAACTACAGTCACCCAAGATATCAGAACATGCATGAGACAAGGGATACAAAATAAATAGTAAAGAGTTGATCCCTCCAGCAGCAGAGCCTGCTTGTAGCGATTTAGAAAGCAGCTCTGTAACCACAGCACTCGTGATGATACAGATAAACCAGTTCAATTGCTTTTGACAAGAAAGCAGACTTGGTTCCTTCTTCCCTTCCAGCTCCTGAGTCTCCATAAATAACTCGAGAAAAGGAAAAGAAATATATATCTTTATGCTTGATCAACTATCAACTACAAAGTCAGAGGTGCACTGCTGTCTTCCAAAAGGAACTTCCAGGCTTTTATTACCACTAGACTAAGCTCACCTACTCGCAGATTACAGCCAGAAGATAGGGATCCACAACAATTTAAACCCATCTAAGTGCTGCAGTCTTGTTCTCTCCACTGATGTCTGAGTGTCTTAGAAAGCTAACTTGTCTCAAAACCAACAATGCAAAAAAAAAAAAAAAAAAGTGTGGGTGGGGGAAAGCTAAGCTCACTTCCTAACTTGTTCACATAAGCTCTGCTATAGCTCCAGAAAGGTGACAAAAGGAAAAAAGAAAGAAAAAAAAAAGAAAGAACCAACTGCAACAGCAGTCATCTCAGCTGGGGTATGGATACTGAATTCTGAAGGCAAATCTCTGTAGTTAAACTGTTAATCACCTCTGACAGATAGACTCACTCCTTCCCACACAATTCTGCCTCTTTACTCAGAATGGCTCTTACACTTTTCTGATCACACCTGCTATTTGCTTGGCTTTGTTTCTTTAAATCACTTTTGTGAACTGAACTGTCTTTCTGAAGGATGGTTCAAGTACTGACACCAATAGCTCAGAAGCAGAAATTTGTAGCTAGGAGGAGAGGTAACCAGGACCTCCCATTTTGGCAGCAGATAAGCACTGGATTACCTCAGGCATCTCAGACTATTTGTTCTTGTTGCTTCACAAGACAGGGTGACCAATCAGCTCACCACCCACAGTGGCAAAAACCTACTCCTGTGATAAGTCACTCTCACCAATTCTCCTAGGTCCATTTCCTGCTCTTGAAAGCACTCCAGACCTTGGGAGGCAATTGCCTGGGCCAACTCAGCTGGTTTATCCACGCAGCAAGTAGTTAACTCAAAATGTAGGGACTTACCTACTGCATTTGTGAGCTAAATCAGCTCGTACTTGAGTGCAAAGATCCCCATGAGATTATGAGGAGCCAGACCTCCTCCCTTTTACCTGCGATCAACTACATTAGTTGGATGCCCAAGTAACCAAAGCCACAATACTGAGACGAAACAAGCTTCCTGCTTCTCCTACTTCTATTAAGGAAACAAACAAAAATAAATCTTTAAATAGGCTAAAGCCTGCCTCAACAGACAAGTCTCAAATAACAGACTTTAAAACCAAATCAGATTTAAACCAGATAATTAAATAGTAAAGATGTCACAAGATACAGACTTCTAATCTGGCTTATGAGCGACTTCTGGTTCTTTGCAGTAGTCTCACTGTTCTAGATTGCTTCCAGATGTTTCACAAACCTTTGTCTCATCACAGACTGCAGCTCATTCGTTCTCTCCTTCCTTTCCAAATACAGCATATTTTTCCCAACTCAGCAAAGTAGAGTTGCATATGACCCTTCCATGGGGCTAAGCATAATAAGACATTAACTTAAAGCAAAAATTATCCTTAAACTCTTATCAGACAGTTGTCTGTCAGACAACTCTGTCATTAACTGATTTTTTTTTCTTTCAAATAAAATCAATAGGAAGGAGAGACTACACAGCTTCAAACTGCTATTTACAAAGCAAAGGGACTTCATATGCCAGGGACAAGAAAGTGAGTAAAACAACCATTAAAATCCTTCATGATGGCTACGTATACTTGTGAAAAGCAGTACTGTAAAAATCGCTTTTTACCTTAATTCTTAAAACAACCCCAACATTGCTGTACGTTATTTATCGTGATGCATCTGAAATCAATAATGCTACTTTTCATTTCTATATCGACAAACTGAAAGGAACATTCAGCTTTATCACATTCCTTGTTGCATGGCACAACTCAACTGCTAACTCTACAGGTTTTAAAAACAAATTATTTCTAAGACAACTACACAAGGTTGTAGAAAATCTGTTTGTATTCTAGATGACCCCAACAGACTTAGAAAATAGCCAGTCATTCAATAATTAAAAAAAAAACTTGAATAAAACCTTTTTACTAACTGAACATTAGAATCTGTATGAGGGCAAACAGTAACAGACCATTTGTACAAGTGTGCTTGCAGTTTGCTATTTCTAGTTAACCACTTCTAAGAATTTAAGAAGTACTTACACAACACCTAATATCTACATTTTTGGGATCACAGTGTCATCAGAAGCACCTCAAGGCAAGATGTAAGTAGTGTAGGTCCAGTTTCCCGATTTTCAGTATGAAAAAGTTCTCAAACTAACATGAATTGTTAACAACAGCTCCAGAGAGACGAAAACCTGTTTAGTTAAGAACTATTGTAACATACTTGTAGAAATTAAGGGCGAGAGGCTTTTGCCTTGCTTACTGCCAGCAAATAATGGCTATCCTAGAGCAAAGTGCAGTGACACTGGAAACATTTCACAAAGAGATGAGATAAAAATAAAGCCAATTCAATCACTTAATTTCAACATTTGAGAATCTCCTGGACAAGTGAAACAGCTGACATTCTAGAGTAAAGTAAGTTCTTCAGGTAAGGAAAGCGAGATCATAAAGCTATCCTACTTTCTCTCATCTTTGCCTAGTAAGAACAACTGAGATACCCTTGGTTTACAGGTAGCAATTACTTACTGAATTTGAAAGAAGTTCATTACACAAGAAACTCTGAGGATTGCTGAACTAACGCATCAAAGAAAAGAGGAAGACAGACTCGCCCATGAAAGATGCAGTAACGCTGATCAAACACAGACATTTAGATGGAATACAACTGGCAAATTATGTTGGTGGCAAGAAATCTGACCGTTGCAAAACTGGTATTTCATACGTACTAAGTTTTGTAACAGTCTCTAATGGAAACTACTAAACATACTCTAATACCAGAAGATCCTATTTAGTGGAATGGGGGAAATCCAGCCCTACTACTTACAGAAATTTTATGCATCATTTTCTTCCTATATAGTAATACATTACCGGTAATGAAGACATTTAACCTGGAAAGGAGATTTCACTGTCATATAGAAAAACTTCTGAGAAAAACAGGAAGACTTTCAGTCACCAAGTGCAAAACTTGGCAACCTTTGTGTGCTAAAAGAGTTCATGTTCACCCTGACTCAGATCGAAGTCCACCTAAACTTCAACTGATGGCCAAAAACAGATGTGTTGGAAAGAGCAGAGGAACACACCACCTCCCACTGCAATCAAGCCGAAAAATACCCCATCAGTCACAACACAAAGGTCTCAAGAGTAAGCCCCAAGCGTTATACTCCACATATACTCCTAAGCACATCTGCAAACTCCTGTGTTTAGGAAACATTCAGACCAAAAAACTTCACCTGATAGCTATAACAGCAGCCAGTATTCCGTAACACTTGCATTTTTCTCTTGAAAACATTAACACTGAAATTCTACAGCCGCCGCCCCACTGACACAGTGTAAAAACCACATGGATTCACAACAGTGATGCCTGAAGACCAGAGGAACAGCCATGGTATTTCAGGTTTCTCCCACAACACAGCTTTTTATTTATTTATTTATTTATTTTTAAGATAAATAATAAAGCAATCACAACAGAATCAACCCCATATTCATAAAGCTACAGTGCTTGAAGTACCAGCAGAACAATAAGCCACTGAATGTCAATGAAAACCAAAGCAAAGGGACAAGATCTCTCGAGCAAAAGGCAGTGTTGCACAGTCAATTCCTGTGGCTGTCATTTTAAGAGGCTGAGATCATCCTGAATTCCTGTGTTTAAGTAGATGAAAGCACCAGGAATCACAATTTGGAGAAGACACACGCAGGTGTCTTGTATAACTGCAGGTTTTTTCTTTATTTTGTTTTCAGCTTGCATAACCCACTTTGCTTTGTAGTGCTGAAAAAGAATACGAGCTAAATGTTAACATCTGTCCTTGGTTACTGATGTCTTACTTTTCTCCTACAGTTTGTTTACAACCAATTGCTGAGTCACCAAGCAGTTGATCCACTTCCAAAGACTCTCAAGTCTCAGGGATAAATTTCTGTACTGCTGTGAAAATCACATGGCATGCAAGGCCACTGGTGGTAATGCTGTGACAAAACACCACTGGAACAGATCGAGATAACCCCCACCCATTGTTAATTTCCATAAACAAAGCTACCAGTTGAGCTGTCTTTGGCTGAGTAACAGTAGCAACACCTATCCCATCACAGTGTTTTTGGCAACAAGCTGTGCACAACATGAATTGTCTCTTCAGCACTAGCTATGTTGGAATACTAAAAGACTCTTAGGAGATCTGAATGAAAGCAAAAGCAACTTTCTGCCGCGGGCATATTTCGTTTACTTCAAGAATGATCACTGCATTGGTTTTAATTAGCTTCCTGTAGCAACTCTGAATAAAAGCCAAAGAAACTAAAAGAAAAAAATCACAAACCCAACAACAAAACAAACAAAAAATAAATTTGTGACATGTTTTCCCATATCTCCCTTCTCTATCTTACTATATCCACATTTGGCTCCCAAGAAGCTGAAACAGCAACAGGAGTGACACACATCAATTCTGCATTTCTCATTTCAAGCAAGTGAATCGCAGCACGGACCGTTGCATTATGGAAAGTTCATTCTAAAAATTTAATCACCATACAATCAATACACCAAAGCAGTTGTTTGCTGTCTTCCCTACCACTTCAGCAATCACAGCTTTAGAAATGCAGCAGAATTGATGACCTGTTCTAAAGCAGCATCACTCTGAACTCTACATTACTATTTCGCGTGCTCCTGGGCAGACAAACTTGCTTCTTTCCCTGAAGCTGCTCAGGTATTCTCCTGTGCTTGGGGTTAATGAACTGTCACTCACTTAAACACTCAAAAAAAAAAAACAAAACAAAAAAAACCCCCACCAAAATAATCAGGATTTTCACTTATCTCAAACCTAACATTTCCAAAATGGCAGTTTAAACTGTGATTTCTCTCTTAACAGACATTTGTACTAAAGCTTCTACTGCACCAGCCTAAAAAATGCTTGCAGAGTTAAAAAAAAAAAAAAAAAAAGAAAAGAAAAAACCATAGTAACTGCAACCAGTACATTTAATAACCTCACGCGTAATGCAACTGCCACATTTAATTACACTCTAACTACAATTTGGCTCGTGAACTACAATTATGGAAGTACCCCTGCAAGAATATGCAAGATGACATCTGCGTCATCAAAGCTACTAAAAGAGGTATTTACTCAGGTATGAGGAAAACAACAGGAAAGACATATGATGCACAGGCACAATAACTACGTTAGTTACCTCCCCCTGACAACAGCTGGAATGGAAACATGCTACCTACATCCACCCTGTGCCAAGGGCACACAGAACACATTGGCTAAGGGGCTCCAGCCAGCAGTTTCTATCAGCGTGCGGTTATGCCCACAGCAACAGTAAGCAGGGTTATTCGCTACGTGGCGGTGACGACCAGCGCACCGCGAGTTTCCACGAAGGACGAGAGAGGGGACGACAGCAACAGCAGGGGAAAAAAAAAATAAAAATCGCGCCCACGGAAAAAAGAGACGCGAGGCTTTTTTCCCCGCATTCCTCCGGACACCTTAGCGGGCCACCCGCAGCCACGGCACGGCGGCCCCCGAGGCCCGCCCGCAGGCTCGGGCCCCGCGGTGACGGCCGCCGCC
>JAOWBP010002052.1:50030815-50080415 GCA_028571105.1 Tragopan temminckii | reverse complement strand
GTAAGAATTAGTACTTTGCTGAGCTTTATTTTAAAGTAATTATCCTGATCAGAATTGAAGTTCCGTCTAAACCCCTTTATTGAATGCAAACGAAATTACAAATTACAGTTTTGTCAGACGTAAAACACATACATGTTATATGTTATTTCTAATAGTATGTTTAGTATCTCATTTGATAAAGATAAGTTATTGCAATCCAGCGGAAGATGTGACACCATTTATATATACTGGTTTATATTTAGGGGAAATGTGGTGCAAAATTATTTGCTTGAAAGGTTTCGTAGCTCTTTTGACTGCCACAGTGTAGAAGAGAGAGACAGAGTGGCATTAAAAGCACTTTTGAAATGCACGTTATGTATTAGGAATAGATGGGAACAGACAACATTATTCCACAAGTTTGGTACGCTTTAAATTGATACAAAGAGAGAGATTTTAATTATTCCAAACATACTTCCAATTATGGGCATGAAACACTGCTAAAAGAGCAGTCATGCTTTTCAGAAAATAAACACAGATGTTTGCAGTGAAGGGTCCTTAACATAATTTTGTCATGTGCATTATATTTTTTATATTTGAAAAAATCTTCTGTCAGAAAAAAATACATTCTTTATATTGCTCTTTTTAAAATGCTAATTTAACTGTATCTGATATTTCTTTTTATACTGCTTTAACTTTCAATCCTATACAAGAAGAAGCACTTTGAGTATTACTTCAGTACTTCTCACAAACTGTTACCTTTTCATGGAGTTGATAGTGGATGATGCAACAAAGATAAATGGAACATCAAAGAGAATGCTTTGCAGAAAACAAACACATTCTGAAGGAAGAGCTTTAAAAAGTGTCCAGGAAGCATCAACATGAGGGCTTCAAATTGTAGTTACAACTGATGAACTTGGCTAAAACTGTATTTAGCAGGCCTTGAACTTAGACCATTGGGTAAGAAGTTGAATCTTGAGAGTAAATCAGGTAGCTCCTGGCTCTTTTCCTGAGGTATTGAAACAAGACCAGATTTTAGACTTCATTTGAAATGTACGGGTTAAATTGTCTGTCAAACATTAATGGTCTTTGCATCTAACCATGATTAGGGAGCCCCTGTGGAAAGGCAGAGCAAGCACAAACATAATCCCTTAGGGAAGCTAATGGGGGAAGAGGAAAAGGGCACTGCAGAGTAGTCTAATGGTGGAACAAGGCCAGCTTCTCAGTCCTTTTTCCACCAAGACTGAGTTATGGAAAGGAAATGGAAGTGTGGCACAGTATTTTTGTTGTGTTTGAGATGCATAGAATAAGAAAGGAAGAAGACCTTAAAAATCACTGAAGTTCATTAAAAAAGTGCAAATCTAATAAGCAACTTTTTTCTTTTGAGTTGCCAGTAACAGTAGAAAAAAGAAGCTACTGGAATCAGAGTGATGGTCCATTCTAGTGAGCCTCCATCAAAATAGAAGGCTTTGCCAAGATCTGGAGGTTGGAAAAGATACTTCACTGAATAATTTATCTCCTTTAGCTGCATGGATTGTGGTAGTATACAAGCATTTCCTAGAGCTGCAATTACTCTGGGAAGGCTAAGAATAGGCTGAGGAGTAGTTTATATGATAGCAGACATCACTGAGAAATGAAGGAAAGGAACTATCTGAAATGTGCTTATAACGTCTTTCTTAACTGGACTAAATTTACCTTCAAAACATCACAGATACAGAAGGTTTAAATGTTGTCTGGAATCTAATGACATAAGTGCAGACTCTACATGTGTGAACAGCCAATCATGCAGAGCAACATAAAACATCCCAGAAGATGCATTTTGGCTCATGTACTTTTCCTGGTGTGCAACTTGATACAGAAGCTTTAGATGAGGAATTGCTGAGGTTTTAAATAACTAGAAACATATCTGTGAATATCAAGAGAATGAAACCAGCCTTGGCCTGGCACAAGCTAAGCAGTGATGACTGTCTTGCACTAACAGACTGGTTGAGGGTTGGTATTTTTTTCCCCCAGTTTGCAGTGGTTTCTATATTCAGTTAAATAATTATTAAAAATTGCATGCATATACTCTCACAGTTATTCTGCCAGGAATTTAAATTAAAAGAGAGGAGAAACTGACAGCTTAGATTTATATAACCAGTTGAGGGCCAAGCAGTCCAACTCCAGCTCTCTTGAGGTAGCCTGCATGTTTGAGATGATCATATGTATGAATAATAGCTACATAAAATCTTTTCAGGTTCTGCTTCTGCAAACAACAATTCTGGTAACCCCTGTAGTTTAATCTTTCGTGGAACTCATTCCATGCTTTACCATAATTGTTTAATTATCAAAGAAATTGATATGAATAACAGGATTGGATTTTAGAATCTAAGTGAACTACAGTTGTTTCCTATAGACTAACATTTCGGTGTTTGGATGCTCTCACTCGCTGCAGAAGGAAACTGTGACATAACCATTAAAAACCTCCATAGCACTACTACTGTTAAATAACTATAGTAATTTGATATGTTAGAACATAGAGCTGCTTTCCCCAGAGTGTGATTTATGGCTAACAATTACATCCAACATCGCCAGTATCTCAGGTACTAAATATTAAAACTGAAACTGTTGGTGTTTAATGTAATACAACTTGGCTTTTCATTGTTTACACGGGCCAGTGCTCACTGCTGACCACTGAATTTAATCAGCCATATGTTTGTGTCCTCCTCCCCAAATTCACGAAAATTATCAAGGTTATCTTAGTGCAGTTGCTTCAATGAATATAAAGATTGATATGCATTTCAGAACAACAACATCTAATCTCCAGGTTAATTTAATTTAGTCATATATGTTGACAGTTATTTTGAAGTACAGTGATTTGACATTGCTTTTCTTCTAGATAGTTGGAGAGTTTGCTTTGACTCACTTGGAAGAAACCTTGAGGAAGGTCAGCAGTCATAGCTGAAACATCACTTTCTTCAGTCACTGTCAAAATAAACAATTTAGGCTAGCACAGGTTATTGGAGTCAGAGTTTCTTTTGCAATATTCTATGTTAGTTTAGAGGGCTGCATTATAATATTTACTTTTACCGTATACAAAGAATTTTCAGGGTCACTTTTACCATTCTTCTAGTCAAACTCTTGGTTAAATAATGTAGAAACAGCCAAGAAGGTTATTGCTGTTATTATTATCTCTCCAAATCTTTACTTCAAAGTGGAAGCAGGATATTTTTGGGATAGAAAGTTTAAATTTACTTTGGCAATATCATAGGAAGTTGGTTTAAGAACTGGGACATCATCTTGTGGCTTGAGTTTATTGGTCTGCCACAGATTTACCATTGCCCTGGTAAAAAATTCTGGTTTCTAACATTACAAAAGATGAAGATCAAGAAAGACTGAAGAGCTCAGATATCTCAGTAATAGTGGCAATGCAAGCATATTAGATATGTAGTCAGCTGAAAATAGACAATGCATCAGAAAGGATGTACCTCTGTAACTATGAATAGAGAAGGAAAAAGCCACCATCATCTACTATGATTCCATAGCTGAAAAGACCTGAAATATCTGTTTATATTTGGGCTGGGTCAGAGATGATGTTTTGATAATAATTAGATTACTTAAGATCATTTAGATTTCCAGTAAGATATCTTGCTGGACTGTTGTAGAATATTACACCAGAGAATGGATGTTATGTATTTATACAAACATTTTCAGGGTTTGGAACTGTCTGTATAAATACCTTCTACATATGTATTGGATACAGCTATTTTAGCGACTCTTTTCTGAATTTACTATGAAATGTAACTAGAAACTCTGTAACGGTACTGAATTCACTCTTCGATTTATAACTGATTAATTCCTCTCTAATATTTAATTACTCTTGTAATAAGTAACAAATTCCTAACAACGTAGAAGTAATTACTAATTATTTTGAGTTAATCATTGAAAGTGTTTTCCTCAAGAAATTTAGCACACTGTTTCAGCCTCTTATCTAGAAAGATCCTCTATATGAAGTAATTCTTGAGGTAACCAATAACAGGGTAATTTTCAAAGGAATCAATTTTAAGGAATCATATCAATGATTGAGGTTTGAAGGGACCTTACAGATCATTTAGTTCCAACCACTCTGCCATGGACATGGGGACCTCCCAAGGCCATCCAACCTGGCCTTGAACAGCTCCAGGGATGGGGCATCCACAGCTTCTTAGGGCAACCTATTTCAGTGCCTCATCACCCTAATAATCAAGAATTTCTTTCTTTTACTAATCTAAACCTTCCTTCTTTTAGTTTGATATCATTATTCCTCATCCTGTTACTACAATCCCTGATAAAAAGTCTTTCCTTATCATTACTGTACCCTTTAAATACTGGAAGGCCACTATAAGGTCCCTTTGTGAGACTTCTCTCAGCTAAATAACCCCAGCTCCCTCAGTCTTTCTGATCATCATCGAGGCCCTCCTCTGGACCCACTCCAACAGGTCCGTGTCCTTCTTATGCTGGGTGACTCATAGCTGAACACAGTACTTCGGATAAGACTTCATAAGAGCAGAGTAGATGGGGACCATCACCTCCCTTGACTGTCTAGTTAGACTTTTGATGCAGCCCGAGGTATGCTTGGCTTTCTGGGCCGCAGTTGCATACTGTCAAGCTTTTCATCCATCAGCACCCTAAAGTCATTCTTCTCAGGGCTACTCTCTGTCCACTCATCACCCAACATGCATTTGTGCTTAAGTTTGCCCTAGCCTAGGTGCAGCACTTGGCCATGTTGAACTTCATGAGGCTTGCAAAAGTCCACCTCTTAAATCTGTCAAGGATGTCAAAGATGGTAACCTTTCCCTTCAGTGTGTTGATCACACCACACATTTCAGTGTCATTGGCAAACTTGCTGAGGGTTTACTCAATCCCACTGTCCATGTTACCAATGAATAATATTGATCCTAACATCAGCATATGAGAGAAACCATTTGTCACTGGTCTCTACCTGGACATCAAGCCATTAACTGAAATTCCTTGAATGCAATCATTCAGCCACTTTCTTATCCACTGAGTGATCCATCCATCAAATCCATGTATCTACAATTTGGAAACAAGGTGGGGCAGTGTCACACGTTTTCCACAAGTCAGGTAGATGACACCTTTTGCTCTTTCTTTATCCACCTGTGTCGTAACCCCATCATAGAAGATCACCAGATTTGTTAGGCATGATTTGCTCTTAATGAAGCTGTATTGGCTGTCACCAATCATCTCTCTGTTCTCTGAGTGCCTTAGCATAGTGTTCAGCAAGATCTGCTTCGTGATTTCACCCAGCACAGAGATGAGTTTGACCAACCTGAATTTCCTGAACCAGTGGCTGTTTTTCTTTTCTCCGTAATTGAGCATTACTGACTAAGATTAACAACTATCATCAGAAAAGGAAAAAAACAATCAAGAATTATTTGCTTCCAAAGCAAGCTATTTTGAGTTATACATTTTTTATTAACATGTATTGTAACAGAGCCAAAATTTACAAAAATGTTAGGTAGCTTAGGAAAAAAGCCACTTAATTATGCTTATATAGAATCTAAACTTTTTAGGAGCTTACTGAGCCATAATCGACTCAATGACTGTATTGTTTGCCACTCTAAGTATTTTTGACAATAAATCTTATTATGAAAAATGTAGCAAAATATGTCTATCTTCTGTGTGGTGAAATGTTTCCTCACAGAGCAGACTTTAAATTAAGCAAAAGCTTTCTTCTCTCAAGAGATAAGTAGCATTTAACCAAGATACCTTCCCATTTCTTTTCCTGCCTACTTATGGCAAAACAGAGCTGTCACTTTTCATAATTTATTTAGCCTCTTATCACTTTCTTGTAATCAGAAACAATATAAAGAGTGTTTGTCTTGTCAGTAGATGGATGCATATTCCCTTTTGACCACCAAGCAGGCTACTTGAGCACTGAATTTTGGCCTTGTAGAACCGAAGGCACAGGTTAAGGAGCTGCCGTCACTGCAGTTCATGAAGGAATTTGTGTTCAAGAGAGTTGCAACACTTGTCAGCTACAGCTTAATTTATAGTCTTACAGCTTTAATTAAAGAAAGTAATAATTGCTTTCAGCTGTAGTCAGTGGTCCATTATCATTTACTGAGTTTGCCCTCTAAAATTTGGTATAAATCAGCACTTGGTTCCTTTACTGAAAAGTCAAAAGGGCAAAAAACAAAACAAAAACAAAACAACAACAGAACAATAACAACAAAAGAAGGTAACTTTTGATAGTATAGATCTTTTTTCTCTCTTCTTTCCTTTAGTGTTTATGTATGTATTGGTACTTGAAAAGGATTGCAAAAATACTTCCAAAAGCAGATAAGAATGTTTAGCAACTTGCATCAGTAAACCTCAAATTCCTTTCAGGAGTGTTAATTTCAGCCCAGTTTTAATTAAGCAATGAGGTTTCTCTGAGGGCTTACCAACTTCCAGGTGTTCTTGTGATAGCTGCAACATTTTTCTTACACTTCAGCGGTGATGTGATAGCAATAAGGCTGTTCCACATTTGGAGTACATACTTTACCTTGAAATTATACACAGTACGTTTCTCCACTGTTACAAGATTCATGTATCAACCAAATAGGATTTTCCTGCCTGCACAAGACTGTGCTTTGTTCAACGGTTAACCATTCATGGTACATTTTTTCTTGCTCTAAAAATGAGTTAGTGAGATTTATATGCTGACAGGCCTGAGTTTCACGGATCTGTTGTTTACCAGTATGTTTTTCTTTCTTTTCTCAGAGCCTGATTTTCTCTAGATTTTGTTATTCTTTTTTTTTTGTTTGTTTGTTTTACTGGATCATTTTATGTTAGATAAGACATCGGTAAGTCTTGTCTCCAGGTTACTTCTCATATTACTTAACATATGCATGTAGACTAAGGATCCAGTCTAAGTCTTCAAAAATGTTTGAATATTTTCTTTGAGTATTTTATAGGTTATTTTCCTGTACATCTCTGATAAGCTGTTTCCTGCTGACTCAAAACAGCTATTCTATCTGATGGTTAATCCAAAACACGAACCCTTTCTTTTCCAGATGTGTTCCACCAGCACATGATAAGTATTCACTACAGTGTCATATCTGTAAACTTGCCACTTGTCTCACCTTTATAAAATAATGCCAATATGATCCTTTATAATACTCAGGTTAGTATTTGTATATTCTCCTTTTGAGTTCCTGAGCAGGATTCTCCTTCCAGTATAGTGCTGTTAAATTTTCAATAGCCAGGTACGCGTGAGTACAACATGCTACATTAGGGCCTTTCTCTGGGGAGAGAATAAATTCTCTTTCCTTTTCAGTCTTCCTAAATTATAGGAATGTAATGATGCCCACAAGCTGGCCTGACAAAGAAGATACTCCACGCTCTTAGCAAGTCAGATTTGATAGCACACCACTGAACTGCAACCATATCGCTGTACTGCTCTGTTTACAATTTCAGGAACACTGTTGCCACTGATCAAGTACCCAGTTCAGTTGAGAACCATTAAGGAACAACTCTTTTTGCTTAAATAAAAAAAGATTTCTTTCCATCCTTTCTAATAAATGTTTGTTCACTGACAGCCTGACACAGTTTCCTTACCCTTCAAACTTTCGAAGGCATATCCACAGATATCTATCTGCTCATGGGCTTCAGTGTTCCACAAAACCTCATCTTCTCTTTCTAACTAACTTAGTAATTATAATGTATTCACAGTATTTTAGGCGGCAGTGTTTCCTGCTTTGTCTCTTTTCACTTGTTATTCTTCTGCACAATGCTTTGGATGACACTACTCAGCAATCCTGAATCTCAGCTGCTGGTCCCAAATACTACTATTCACAGAATTAACACATCCATTTTTCAGCTGTCCAGGATACTCTGATCAAATCCCACTTTCATTATGATAAACCAAAATGGGTAAAGCTGACTTATCTATCCATTTTCAGGGAGCTGTGACTTTAAACTGTTTTCTTTTACATGTTCCAGCTTTAGTTGCTGACAGTTAACAGATTTTCCACTAGCACATCATTTCCTTCATGCTTTCTTGGAACAGTATGTCAATTTTAATTTTTCATTATACTCTTCCTGAATTCTCCCTCCTCTTTTTTTTAACTTTCTTTTCCCTTGTTGTAATTCATTTCTATTCTTCTAGCTCTTCTCTAAGTAATTTAATATTTGATTCAGTTAGAATGGATTTTTGATGTAATTCTATGCCATTTTTCCACAAAATAATACTCAGAGACTTCTCTTAGGTATTATTTCTTCTGCTGGAGTAAAACCCCTCCTATCCCAGTACAGAAATCTTTCAACTATTCATTAGATAACACTTCTGAGTAACTAAATCTTCTGCAGTATCTTCTGCTAGAGCAATGTATATCAAGCAAGTGAGACTCTTAACAGCTAAACTTCTCTTGCCAGGCCAGTTAAATGTTTCGTGAGGCAATTTTAACATGAGAGGTCTATTAAACTTAGGTGTAGCTTGCATGGGAGCCTGTCTTGTCTGTTGAGTTTTTGAAAACCTTAAATCCTGAAAGAAACAGAACATTTATAAATGTACTTTGTCTTACCCTTTGATGTCTTGTGGGTATCTCATTAAACTCTGATGGTGCAGGACTTCTAAAATATAAGTGAATGTTAGTATTTCAGAAGATCTTGTTCTGCACCAATCAGAGCTTCACACCCAGCTGACTGGTTTAGAAGCAAGTTCCAGAACCAGAAACCTAGAGGGACTTAACCCCAAAGAGTCAGTTTAGTGACCAATAGTTTGCTGAAATTGTAGTTCAGACACTAAAAATATAAATTAATTAGAAGTTGCTATCCAAATGGCGTCTTCCTTTTCCTGCTTGCTATAATTCCCTTGACTATAAAACCCAAGCATAAAAGGGAAGGACTGAATCAGGCTTTGTGTTATTTTCTGGAAAGATACCCAAGATTGCCTGAGATATGTGGGGCAAAGTGACAGCAACAGTGACATCTGCAGAGCTGGTACTGTCACTATCAGCAGCACAAATGTGTTCTTGCATCTTTTATGTGCTTAATTCAGCTGAGGATAGAATGGATCTTTTGACAAATTCTGTCTTACAATTACAAGTCTGTTGCTCAAAGAGAAGGCTGTTTCTCAACTGAGAAATCAGAGACTGCAGTCATCTGTAGGCTGAACTGCTACAGTAATTTAGCACAGAGGCAAAGAATATATAATCCAATTATGGGAAGTAATATCTAAGTCACTGATTTCTTTTTTAATGGTTTGCTTTGGAAGCCATTAGGACAAAAGGATCTTTATGTGTGTAAAATATTAATAAAATGAAAAATTGGAATAATCGTACTTGGTTGTAAGAGAAAAAAGTGCATTCATTTATGTTCCTTGTAAGTCCTGTCTTTCAGACATTGACTGTCTATAATATATTGTTGTAGTATCCAATATGGCAAAAAAAAGTAGTAATAACAAATGATGGGGGTTAGGGATATGTAGCAGATCACTTTTCCATTGTGGTACCCGAAGCTGCCTTGAAAAGAAAAAAGACGAAGATCTGTTTCAGTCTTATTGGTGACAATATTCTGAGGATAAATTAATAGAAGTTATGTAGCCAGATTATGCAAACCAAGAACCCGAGCCCTTGATGTTAAGACAACCTTCAGATAAGACCTTAACTGTGTTTGAGGTCAAAAATATCACTTCAGCCTGTGACCAGAAACAGGCTGCTGGCCCAAGTTTGCCAACAAGCAGAAATATACTGATTTAATTTCAAACATCTCATTGCACTGGGTTAGTTTAGACTGTAATAAAGGAAATGTTTATCAGTCTCCCAGTCTTTTTCTGGCCCAAGACTCAGGACCAAATTCTGGTCAATATTAAGGATGAAAAAGTACTTTCATGTGAGTGGCATGAATGGAGAGATTAGTTGTCTTGAAATAATTATTTTTTTCCGTGACAGACCATTAACATTGTTTTCTAGGGTGCTGGGAAGTGAGTGGCTAGTCCAAAAGCAAGACAAAGGAGCAGTTATAAATATACTTCCCCTTCCAAACCCTGCAGAAAAGATGGCAAGATTAACACATATGCAGCTGCATAATCTTTTTCTTCTGTCAGTCACTCTTAATCTCTTCCTATCTTTGGCAGGCAGGCAAACACAAGGATTTGAAGGGCCAATTCAAAGAGCGAGGTGGCAATCAATTTTGTTTAACTGTAAGACAGAATCTGTGAATGGGAAGAACACTCCAAACTCTTCATGTCACAATTGTTATATGATGACAACAGCAACCTCTTTGCCAAATGAAGCCTTGAATTGGTGTTTTCTTAAGAAAGATGTTATCAGCCTTGCAAATAGAAATGTTAATCTGTTCTTGCTCCAGTAACATAGCTTAACATAGCTATTTCCTTTGAGGCTATCCTAATTTACACCAAAGTCTTCACCCCAAACATCTAAGACTTTTCCTTGTCTGGGTTTAGCCATCAGCCATTCCTTCTCTAGTCAGCAGAGAAAGAGAGACACCTCCAGAAGGCAATTCAGAGAGCTCCTTCAGATACGTTTGGCCTGCTCCATGAAGTATATACAGAGCCATGCCTATTACTGTGGGCAGTATGAACTTATCCTCTTTATGTTCTGGGCTTTATTGTAGTGGGTAATAAGGAAGTGATGAATTTGTTGTGCTATATGCCAAAAGTGGAAACTTTCGGTTTTCTAAAAGTTCTTTTTGTAAATCTTCAGTCAAAGATTGGTACAGATTAGAAGGAAAAAACAAGTCGTATATACATAAATAGCCTCCATGTCTCCCACAATATCCACAGTCATAACTCTGAATATAACCCCTGCCAACAAACAATGCCCGACTGTTAAAGGCGTTTTAGAATTTCTGAAGTAAATGGTCAATTCATAAAAAGAACAACGTGGCAGATTTTGTTCTTGTACTCTACATAAAAAAGGGACAACTGCTACTTAAAATGTTTTGCATTTATCATCTTTAGGAAATAAAAAAGAATTTGGTATTGCTACTCAATCCCAAGAGATCATTACTCAGTGTCCAATGTGTCTCAAATTATAATGATAATGTAATGAAGAAAAGTTCCCTCTTTTCCTGTAGCTGTACAATGTGGCAATGTGCAGAAAATTGCCTTCTGCTGTAGCTATACAAATATACGTTCTTAAACAGTGAGCTGTGTTCTCACAATAGCCCACACTTTTTTAGGGATTCTTTCATGAACTGTGATTAAGAAAGGAAAATCTATCATGCTATAGGAAAGCACCAAGTAGTCCAAAGTCGTAATCAGATGTCAACTTAATTTAATATAACTCAAAAAACCACTTTCCGAAACCCTGAAAGGACACCAGCACTGATTGTAGTGTGATTCAGAGATGGTTGTGACCTTATTCCAAAACAAAGTACTTAGGGAGCTTACATATTCCAGTGCCGTACTTGCAATCTGACCAACAGTGTGAATATTGCCTTCGTTAACCAGTATTTCTGTGTATTCATCTCTTCTAGAAACTTCCATACAGACTCATTTACATATGTAAATAAACGTAGCTTCCTGTTACATTTTCCAATTCAGTCAGGTTTTTCTCGCACAAATTTCGCAGAGGACTTCATCCCTCTTTCCCTGCCCTTTTGTCATGCCGTGTGAAAAATACACTTTTCCATAATAATTTATTTTAAAATTTGTTACAATCCTGGCACTGACACAGTAGGTGGTGGATAAAGTGAAATTTGGCTGGGTGGTAGCTCTGAAGCGTGCTCCCCAAATTTATTTTGATTTCTTCAGTTTGCGGTGCTGAACTACTGAAAACTTCATCCAATTCCATAAGGGAAATTGAAGAAAACTCCACAGTATGAGCATTTACCCAAATATCTGTGGAAATCTTTTTCTCCTTCTTTCTTTCCTCCTCCGTTCTTTCAAGGAACAGAAGGTCAGTTCTCATTCAGGTAATAAGCTAATATCAGTTAGACTACAAAAATTTAGCACCTAATTGAATATATGCTGTTAGAACAGGTTCTGCCTCTGTTGTGGCTGGCAGGATGGAAGAAGCTTGCTGAGCATCTCTGGCCCTTCACCAGATGCCTTGCTGCGTGGCCTCAGTGGAAGGAACCTAGTAAACAGGAAACATTATTACCCAGACTACTTTCTGCCTATAGAGGACAGTAATATTTATTGATTCGCAAGAAGAAATGAAGGGAAATTATAATCAGGAGCAGCAGGCAAAATCAGTAGACTATTATTGATAGCGACAAAGAAAAAGTGGAAAGCAGTATGTTGGCAAAAGGCCAGCGTAGCTCCAGCTAAAGACCACGGGACACGTTTCCAGACAGAACAGTGAGGAGAACCTGTGAATTTTGCCCTCTTGTTTCTGACTGGACGGCCAGGAAATGGACTGCTTGTATGGTCTACTTAGTAACTGTGTCTGATCCTTCCTTGTTTTTGTGCTGAGGCATTGGCACTCTGGTAATGTGGCAGATTTGCTAAGCCATGCAGATGACTACTGTACCACAGCAAGGTTTGTAAGGTTGGCTGAGGATGCCTGCAGCAGCCAGCTTACACACCTCTGTGCAGTTGGGCAGCTCTCTGTAATAAGATGGCTTATAGCACTCACCCTGCACACACTGGCCACAAAGACAGAGGTTACAGCAAAAATTCTTTGAGGAGGTGAGAGCCTTTCTTAGAAGGGTCATTTGGGTCCTGTTAACTCCAGCCCTGAGACTTCACTATGCACTTGTGTTCCTGATAGGCTTCAGGATAGGGTGAGATGCTGAGTGTGCTAATGAGCTGAGCTCCAGAGGTTCCCTCCAGCTCCATCTTCACAGGACCCACCCAACTCCAGCAGTTCTGTGGTTCTGTGACTGCACAAGTGGGAGCTCCTTGACCAAAGTCAGCTCCTTTGCATCTGCAAGGCTTCAGGCATGGCAGAATCAGCCAGAATGAAGCTGAAGGTTTAGCTGCAACTTCCATCAGCTGGGAGCAATATGATCTCCAGTACTGGCAAAATGAGTCAAGGTATCTTTCTAAAGCTTGTGCTAAATGATACCACGTTCATATGCTCATTTGTATCAAGTGAGGACATGAGATCTTCACCTGATGCAGGCACTCTGCTATAATCTATACGTTCATTAATTCCAGTGTAGGAACACTGTAACCCTGTGCTCTCTGTTGAGTCACAGCAGAGCACTACTGTGGGTGCTCTGCAACACGACTGTGAGGTGACAAAGCCCAGAACACCCTTCATTGCATCCACTGCCTTAGGAGCAACTGCTTGAGTGAAAGCCTTGGGGAACTCATGTCCCCTGGCCTGGCTTTTGTCACCCTGAGTGGCCCAGGGCCAAATCCAACGAGGGGACATTGGTTTCTCTGTGCACTGTGCTACACGTGTGATTACAAGTGTGGGAGCAGGGTTAAGCCAAGGAGTGACGTGCCAGCTTAATTTTAAGCAGATGTGAGATGTGACCTGTGTGTTTGGCACGAGCTCCCCTTTCCTTTGTGTGCTTCTCCAAAAGGCTGTAGTTTGCAAGGAGTGATATTGTGATGATGCATACATTTAAATAGGGTGGAGGATTCTGACTGCTTAGTCTGACTTTTGGCATTCTGATGATCCCTCCTTTCCACTAGGATCTCTGCTTGATGTACGTAGGTACGCTGTTAGAGCTATGAGCAGTATTTTGCCTGCTGTAAAATGCTGTGTAAAATGTGATTGTTGTTAACATTTGTGGAGCACATAGGATTTCCGAAGAATAGAATTTTGTCCAACTACCGAAAGTGAAAAACAACTGAGGCTGTGCTTTCAAATTACCAGCTTGCTCAGGGCAACGAGGTTTTCTGTTATAGCTCCCTCGGCCCTTCTGTTTTCCAAAGGTATTATAAATATTTCAGTTGCTGTGTGAAACGAATTTTAATTTTGGAAGAACTTACTATATAGCTTAAATATTTATGAAACATTGTGTAAGGAAACTGTTGCTATTACTCCTGAAGTGAATCAGAAATAAAAATGACATGTGAGGAACTGCAATCATTTCGAGGAGCGTTCGGAATTGCTCCACTAGGTGGGGAACTTGCATCAAGTATGGAACTGAAATGGCAGCGCTGAAACCTCAGCTGCTGCTGCTGCTGCTGCTGCTGCTGCTGCTGCTGCTGCGGAAACCAAACTGCCAACAGTGGAGTAGATTTTGTGTAATGCATTCTTTTTATCAGTTCTGACAAACGGAATGGCCTTAGGTCGCACCAGAGGAGGTTCAGGTTGGATGTTAGGAAAACCTTCTTCTCAGAAAGAGTGCATTGGAACAGGCTGCCCAGGGGGGTGGTGGAGTCACCGTCCCTGGAGGTGTTCAAGAACCAGGTAGATGTGGCACTGAGGGATGTGGGCAGTGGGCATGGTGGGGATGGGCTGACAGTTGAACTGGATTTCTTCAGAGGTCTTTTCCAACGTTAAGACCTTTCAAATTCATGGCATAGAAACTGAGTGCTGTTAGAACACTGTATTAATTTATGTTTAAACCCCAGCTGATTCTGATGGGGTGTTCACTGCACAGACTCTCCAGAGGAATGATCAGGGAAAAAATGTTTGCCAAAAAAGATTAAGTCACTCTTAACTAAATCCCAGTTAAACTTGGGAAAAGCAATACTTAATTATTTTCAATGTTTCTGTAAACACGGCCAGTATAAAACTATCATGTTCCTCAAACCTGGGAAGACGACAAATGCTGACTAAAGGGAGATTTGAAAGGGTCTTTTTACATTGGATATACATCCCAGCCACCGTGTAGGATCAGTGCTGGGATTAACTGTGGAGTTTCTGCAGATCCGGGAGCCAGGCATGTTGCAATATTCTGTAGGTCCCATATAGGTGGGAGGAGAATGAAGATCTCATTAATCTTCATTAATGGGGCCATTTTTTCTTAATGTGCTGGGATTAATCTGTGGAAACAAATCTGCGATCTGCACATTTGTCTACTGGAAATAATTGAAGGGTGGGATAAGGTTTTGTAGGAGTCTGAGCATAAAGCTTCTGAGGCCTACAGCTCCAGAGGGGAACAATTCACAAAGGGCAGTGCTTGGTGGGGTGTACTAGCTAGCACTAAACGTCAAGATGCATTTTGAGCTGCAGTTTGGGAATGGAAGAGAAACTTTGGAAAAAAGGAGGTGTTTTTTTGGTTTCCTCAGGGGAGTGGAGCATCAGGAAGAGGGCAGCATCTGAAAAGAGTGAATGCTCTATATCCACATCTACTGTCTGCTTGTTCAATTAGTGCTAGTGTTGGGGCTGGGGTTTGGGAATTTGTGTGGTAAGGACATTTGCTGAATTCCTTATTCTGTTGGCCTGACTAAGTTAGGAATAGGACAAGAGATGATAGGGAAGAAACTGGATATTTCTATCATTATGTGATTAACTCTGAAAATAATTACGGACAGAGATAGGGTTTGGAACCACATTTTCATGACTACAGCTTTTAATGTATTATCCATGTCTTGCAGAGCTCAAAAGACAGGACAACAGGGGTTGGTAAAGGCAAATATGTTATTGGTATGCGTGTATTATTAAGTTTAGGTCTAGTGGTGGTCTATAGATTAGGTTAAAGCTCTGCCTTGCTTTGAGCTTAGCACTGAAATTAGGTTTTGGGTTAAGAGGCATGCTGAGAGCCCAGGCCGTGGCTGTATTTCATTATTCCTAAAGACTTGGAAGTGGGCAGTTTTTTGAAAGATCAAGGCTCTACATTGTCTTGCAGAGCTTCGATTCATACAAGTGTGCTGGCCAGGGCCAGGGGTAGTATTAGGAACTGGGAATCTGAAGTTTACTGACTCCAACTTATTGCTGGATTCTCCAGGGACTAGGGAAATATGGGGATGACATGTTTCTCTATGGAAATAAGCTTTTCCTTAGTTTTTCCTTGCTGTACCCACTGCTGGCATTAATGTTAACATTAGGTTTGGAGCTAGGGTTGAAGTTTTGGGTTTAATATTTAAAGGAACCATCTTTATCTAATTGCAAATTAGATCAAGATCTAATTACAAATAGGGAAGACAATTGGATCGGTCAATGTTTTATATTCTCATTTACTTCTGTATTTCCTTCAGTTCATTCATATAATTTGATTTTGTGTTAGGATGCACACTTTGTATGACTTACAAAGACAGCAATAAGCAATATGTAATATGTAATTTTTTTATATTAGTAATTGCTCTAAAAGAATGACTTTAAAATTATTAAATAATATAAGGGAAAATTTTTCATATTCTCTGTTCTACTAAAATGTACTCCTACTAATAATTAAGCTTAGGTTCAGAGTTGGTAGCAAATTTAGGGCTAGAAATCTAAAAAGTACAGTACGTTAGTAAGGTCTACCGCAGCGTGGAAAGAACAATTTTTAAAGAGACTTGATGATAATTAGAGGCCAGATCCAACTAAGCATAATTAAGATTGAGTTTAGGAGTTTAATTTGGAAAGTCGGTATATCAAGAGCCCAGTTGGCTGTGGTGCCTCGTAGGGCCTACTGAAGTAGAAAGGGGGAATTTATTTTTTCTGGGCAACATGCTGTCTTCCTTCCATGGATGGAAGGGAGCTCCTGCCAGTAGTTAAAGCCAGAGTCAGAGTGAGGGTTTGATGACCTTCTGGGTCCAGTTTATTGCTGGCCTCTGTTTTGCCTCGAGAGATACAGGAAGAATGGGAATATGAATGCATATGCTGTACCAGGATAGGGCAACCTTTATTTCACTTGAAATTTATTTCGCTTACGCTCACAGCACAAGAGATGCTGCAAATCTGGGGATGGCTGACATTTCTGTCCTTTGCCAGATGAATGAATGGGTTTCTCTGGCCATTTAATACTCAGCTTCCTTTTTAGCTTGTAACATCCTTTAATTATTTGTTTTATTTCCTGTAATGCTTTTCTCTCTTTTTCCGGTACAAGTTGAAAAATATTGACAGAGAGCAGTGGACCATTATGGACTGTCTGCCTGTTTTGTTTGCTTGCTGCTTGCATGTTGGGTTAAAGGTAAAAGGGCACTGGAGTCAGAGTGATTTCCTGGAGGAGGAAGAAGATGGATCCTTCCTGTGGAAACATCTGGGCACAGCTGGAGAGCAACAGTTCCAGCAACTGGAGCACGGGGGAGAGGAGTAGGGAATCTCAGGCAGGGACAGTCAAGAGGGGCAGGGAACATCCACGGGTGGAAAAAAGACATTTCTTGGGATCTGCAGGAGACTGAGCAGTTTTCTTCAGTTCAGAAAGCCAGCTGTCACTGAGCCTGGTTATAAGGAGGTCCTTCTGCACAGAATGGAAGGCAAATAACTTTTAGACTTCTGCACTGAACCAGCTTTGCAACTTCTGGTTCATCAATAAGGAAATGCAGACTTACAGCTTTCCTTTTTTTTTTTACTTTTTGAGAAAACATGCCCTACTTGTTTTTGTAAGTGCTTAAGAGCATTCGGAAGTGTTCAAATGAGGCATATGTCTGTACCAAATAAATGCAACATGCTTAGGGAATGCCCTCACATTTGTATCCTACAAATCACCTCTGCCTCAATAGCTGTCTTTTGAAGAAATAATCAATCAAGAGCTATCATTTAATAAAACGGTAACAGAAACTTTTTTTTTTTTTTTTTAAAGTACAGCTTGGGAAGGATTGATTGATGAAGAAAACAAATGACCTGCTAATTTCAGCATGGATAGGGAGTTTGTCAAATTTCTTTGCTATGCTGAGAACTTCTTACTCCCTGGAACTGTGCTCTGTGTGTAAGAGTGCTCTTGACAGTTCTTCACTGCAAGTTTTGCTCTGCCAGCTTTTGTAACCACTGTAGCAGTCCATGTGTGCCAGTGCAGGTAATGTTACATGAGGCTCATGTACCCCTGAGTTCGGTGTGATGGGCAGAGAACAGAAAATAATTCATCTCAGTTGTGCCTTGAAGTAACAGAAACGAGAGCCAGGCTGAAGAAAAAACTTCTGTCTTCAGATCTCTGTATGGAAACCTTCCAGATAACCAGCTCCTCTGAGTAATTGTTTTCCATTTAATTAAGATACAAAGAGAAGATCAAGAGCCAAGATGTCCACAGCCAGAGATAAAATCGTGGGACACAAAGTTCAGGTGTAATGAAGGAGATTTTCAATTTAAAGTGTTACATCTGTAGAACAAACAAAAACTCCTGAGGAGGAAGACTGTGCGCTCCTTCTTCTGGCCAAGAGACAGCTGTGTGAAAGTGATCTCAGCACTACAAATGCATAACACAGTGAAATGAGAAAACCAGTATCTGGTCACATGAAACTGAAAGACTTTTATTGTGTTCAGAAGACAACAAACACAAGCAACTTTTACCTTAACTTGTCAGTTCAAACAGGTTTCCCAGCTGATATATTTTGCTTGTTTTGCATCTGGCTAAGAGAGTCTGCATGACTTATTCTGTGTATGGGAAATACTGGTTTTCAGTCCAAAATACTTCCTCAGCTCCATGTTTTTTTGAATGCAAAAACATTTATGCAAGTCCCAGAAGTATAACTTTCCCAGAAAAATACTTGAACTGTCCAGTTTCACACTGGCATTATTACATCCCATTAGATCAGTAAGATTGATAATTTTAGAGGCAAGGAAGGAAATCTATTTTATTTTATTTTCTATTTTATTTTATTCTCTGTGCCTGAGTCATTGAATCATATCATAGAATGGCCTGGGTTAAAAAGCACCACAATGATCATCTAGTTTCAACCCCCCAGCTGTGTGCAGGGTCACCAACCACTGGACCAGGCTGCCCAGAGCCACATCCAGCCTGGCCTTGAATGCCTCCAGGAATGGGGCATCCACAACCTCCTTGGGCAACCTGTTCCAGTGCATCACCATGCTCTGGGAGTCCACCATCAATTGGAGAATTTTCAGGGTCCATTTTTTCAATGCAGAGACTTCAATAGTTAGGCAGTTGTGCTCTGTATATGGAGAGTGAGGTATGCAAGAGCGGGGTCTATGGGACCCACCTATCAACACACAGCGATAGTAAGAAATCCCAAGTAAGCATGAACCTCACTGATTAAGGTTCTCCAACGTCAGTACCTCTCTCCTGAAACTGGAGTCCCTTTCTCACAAATCCCTAATGAAGGCAAGAGGAAGAGCCAGTGCAACTTAATGATGTGGAGCATTCGCTGTTGTATTCAAACTCGTTTCTTTCATCTTCAGAGGTGGCGGTGCTGGGAGAGTTGAGTCCAGGTTTTGTAGTTTCTTCTTCACATTTTTGCATACTGTATGAAACAGCTGAATGGACTTAGGACTGTTCAAATCTTTCCAGGCTTGAACTCCTCTTGAATTACTATACGCAAAGTGGAGACAGTTAAGATGGCTAATTGAGGTTCACTCTGACTTGTTTGAGACACGGTGATAATAAATTCCCTTGGTAAGGGGGTGAGGTTGATCAAATCTTTTTGAGATGTAACCTTGAATCTCGTGTATCCTGGATGAGAAATTTAACCTTCAAGTTTTGCATAAAAGATGAGGGCATTAAAAGGTAAGGACAAAAGATACTTTTTTTTCCTTAATTTTGTAGAAGAAACAGCTTTTTTTTTTTTTTTTTTGGTCCAAGAGTATCAGTCTTATAAGGTCTCACAAGGAAGAAAATACAGTAGTAGTCTCATTGTTTGGGAATTCCCTTTGAGGGTGTAAGAAATTCTGGGTGCATCCCAGAATAGGCACAAATTAGGTACCTGGAAACTGTGGGCCTTCTGGAGTGAAGAGTCGCTAAGTGAAGGCTTCAGGTAGGTGAGTTTCAGACTCAGTGTGTAAATCCTGAACCCTTTGTATGAACCTAGCTTTATAATCCCATCCTTGCTTTTGTGCTTCTATGGCTCCACGAGGAAAGCCTGAAGGAGTGGGAACACCTTCTTTCTATAATTGCAGGGTGAAATCCCAAACAAATGCCGGAGTACCCATCAACTTCAGTCACGTCAGGAATTTACATGTGGTTAAAAGATAACTGTTTTTGTTTTTCTCATATGTCTTTCCCCTTTGTTGATGAGTGTTGGCAGTGAACCTAACATAATGAGATTTACAGAGCTTCTTGGGACAAGCTTATTAAAAAAAAAAAAAGAACAGAAAAAGGAAGCTGTCTGATGCATCTAATAATAACTGAATGATAGCAAACTATTCACGTGGTCGTCTCAGTCAGCAGGGAACGTATTTAGGGACAAAAGGGGAGGAGGACTTCCAATCTTATATTCCTATGAAATACGCGAAAATCTGTGCAATGAGGCACGGCGTAAAATATGTATATCTGCATCAAACAATGAAAGTAATGTCATTAGAACCATTCTGAAATACTTACCTACAATTCCAAATGAGTACTTGATGCAATTAATTAATGAATTAACAACAGACTTCTTTTCCAGCCACTGTCAATCATGGTCCTTATTTATTTCCACATAATGTTTTAATGATAAAAGGCATAAATCAGATTTTTTTTCGTGACTTAAGAATATTGTGTTTCAGTTCAAACATTTTTCCATCCTTTTAAACACAAAAAAATTTGTGTTGCTCAATTACCAAAAAAAATGTTTCTGCCAATATTCAATTTTGTTCTCACACCATCAAATATTTCAAAGTAAGTGTTGTAAGTGCTATGACTAATACTTTCTGATTTTCGCTTACTTCTGCTCAAGCTGTAAGGCCAGAATTTGTTCTTCTTGTTTGTAGTTATGCCTTTCACAGAAGTTATTACAGATCTTTGGTTTGTTACTAATTAAAATGTAATTGTTGTAACCAAATTGTTCCTGCCAGTTAAAACACAGCGTATATGGCAACTGTTCTAGCACCTGCCTATCTCCTGGGATATTTTAAGCTGCAGTTTTACTTCAGATTAACTGATTTTAAATTGATTCTATATAGTTATTTGTTTCATGAAATTGTTCTACACATGGCGCATGTGTTTGCTTGGCTGTGGGCACTTCTCTGCTACTGAACTCAATTTGGTTGTTTTGGCCATTTGTGTAACGTCCAAAGTGGTCCTCACAACAGCGTTAACAAGTAAGTAATTGATTTACAAATTGCCATGAAATCTGTCTGTTTTGGATGGTTCTCTACAAGTACTTAATATAGGATAGTCCTTTATTAGAGAATACATTGGCTATTGAGTTCTACTCTGTGTTGCACACTTTTTCTCCCACTTCTTTATGCTCTTACTTGGTAGGACACTTTGCAGTGAATACTTATGAAGAAGGCATTTCAGTCTGTAAGCCTTATGAAAAAGCTACACCAGTTCTACTTGCATGTTTAGCCAGTTCTAGTTTAGCTGTATAGTATTTTTTTCACTGTTGAATCCCAATTATTTCTATACTATTTAAACTAGAATTTTTCCTTTTTGCTTAAAGCTTCACATATTTTAGTTGGACGTGTTTAAATTCCCAGCCATTATAAAATGCTCCCTTTCATCTGTGTGCCACTATCTTCTGCAGGCACCGCTTTCAGAATCCCATTTGCTGTCCTTCAGTAGTGTCAGAGAATCTCAGAATCAGAGAATCAGAGAATTAGAGAAAGGCTTGGGTTGGAAGGGACCTTAATGCCCATTCATTGCCATCCCCCTGCCATTGGCAGAGCTGCCCCCAGCTAGATCAGGCTGCCCAGGGCCCCATCCAACTGGCCTTGAATACCTCCAGGGATGGGAGCATCCACAAAATCCATCATTTCTCTCCCTTCAGCAGTGAACAAGGCTTTCCTCAGATCAGGGGAGTAGAAGGACATGCCATCAAAAACCCTTTATGTGATGGTCATCTCCTGCAAGCTGGTAAGAGCTCCTGGCTGACACTATTCTTATACAGGGCAGCCCTGACTGTGCAGAGAGCTGTCCAGGCAAGGTACAGAATGAACTGCCTTTGTGCTGCTTTTCCCACAAGGCAGTGTGCCAAAGCTGAGTCTCAGCACAGGCTGGAGACTTGTGTACAGATCCAGCTATATGTAAATGTGTGGTACCCAGTGTCAGAAATGGGATTCCAAACAGCCATTAAAACCTCACATGCTGAAATGTTAATATTTCATAATTAAGAATATTACACAGAAATTATGCCGTTATGCTATGTGTAATTTTTCTCGTTCATCAAATTTCAAATGTTATTTTGCATGATTTTTTGGATGCTTTTAAGTGTTTTTCGTCCAACTTTGTTGAATAATTACTTATCTGTCATCTGTTAACGCCTGCTTGATAGCTGAACAGCCACATCCTGGCATCATAGCCAGGGATATCTGCTAGTTTACTGCTGCAGCTTTCATGTTCATTGTTTGTTTTCTAATGGCTCTCGAACATTTCCCGTGCATATTTGGGCTGGAATGATTCTTTACATAATGCCTTAGAGGAAAACAAGGTTCTTCTAATAGCAATTAAAATTAGCAATGATATTAGGCTAAAAATTTAAAATCACATCTCACTCCTATGCTGCTTCTCCTTTCGTCATTAAAAAAAAATCAGTTTTCAACAGCGTTGTATACCTCATGCATAATACACAGCTTCAGTGATGCACTTCTTGTTTTGGCTCAGGCAAAGCTGAATGATATAAGAGGTTTTTTTTCTTTTTTTCCTGTAATAGTTTATATTGTCTGCATAATGAGTCCTATCTGAGCTTTACCAGGAGAGTTACACTGTTCACACACTTCTATTAGTACAGAATTTCCTGTCTGTTCTCTTAGAGAAGTTCCTCTTATCCTCAGATCTTCACATAAGTATCGGGGAGAGACAAATCTGTAGCCTTGAGTTTTCTTTGAAGCTGGTTGTCACAATATGGGTGCAGGAAATGGGGGAACAAAATTAGGAAATGGGAATCTTGAGATAAAAGAATCATGAATGGTGCTGCAAGGCGCTCCCAGCCATGCTACACTTTTTGTGCCATTGCCATGTTCACAGTGAATTAGATGAGGAATAGTGCTATGCTTGGAGAGATATTCAAGGAAGAAGAGGTGTTTTCTAGCCAGAAGTAGAGAGGAATGGACAAGAAATAACAGTGAGAACTACCAGATAGATCAAGAATTTGTGATATCTGGACATTTGGTATGTTTTGCCATCTGAGAGCGTTCCTAGAAAGTGACCTACTTTCAGATTCATAAACAAAACATTTATTATGAGTCTTTCTATACTAAATGAATACAATTTTGCTTAAAAGTATATACCTTTCAGATAAAAAGTCCTTCTGGGACTAGTAAGTAGATCAAGGTGTAGGAAAATAATTTCTGTAATAATAAAAAAATCTGTGTTTGCCTGGATTCAACATTTAGATCCTAAATTTACAGTGAAACATAGTCAAAGAAAATAAAGTCAAGATCGAACACTCATTCTTTACTTTGTGGGTTTTTGTGTTCATAAAATGCAGATTTGTCAGCTGCATAATGCAGGTAGAAAAATAAATAAGTTCAACTCTTACAGTTTAGTCATTGCAGTCTACCAGGTGGGATTCTTACAAGCTGATCTGCAGTGAATACCAGCTAGAAATCAGAGGACAAAAGGAGAGCAAATGCTCTCTAGGGACTCCAGTATTCCACAGACACTTCAAGAACGTCTCACAGGAGCTGAAGGCCACTGTCAGTAGGTAAAGATACATTTCTACACTATCTGAAAAAGGTCAAGAGTATTGATATAGGTTAGGTGCTGCCATGAACTGTTCACACATTTCTGTAAATCCCTGACAACTCTATCTACCTAACTAAGCAGATTCCAGTTATGAGAATAAAATGATGTAAGGAGAAAGGAAAATGGGTCGGTGATAGAATCACAGAATTGTTTGAGTTGGAAGGGATCCTAAAGGTCACCTGGTCCAACTCCCTGCAGTGAACAGAGACACCTACAGCTACATCAGAGTGCTCAGAGCTCTATCCAGCCTAACACTGACTGTCTCAAGGAGTGGGGAATCCACCACCTTTTGGGGCAACCTGTGCCAGTGTCTCACCACCCTTATTGTAAAAAACCTTTTCCTTATATCCTGTCTAAATAACCCCTCTTTTAGTTAGAAGACATTTCCTCTTGCCCTATCACAATAGACCCTGCTAAGGAGTCTGTCTCCTTTCTTCTTAAAGCTCCCCCTTCAGATATTTGAAAGGCAGCTCTCAGCTCTCCCTGGAGCCTTCTCTTCTCCAGGCTGAACAGCCCCAGCTCTCTCAGCTCGTCCTCATAGGAGAGGAAATCAAGAATGAAGTATGGGTCAGTCTTCGTGTGAGGATTACTGGGTATGGGCTTGGAAGGAATGTTAAGGAACATGTCACTTTGGATACCTAAAGTGAGATATGGAGCTCATATTCATTTCTACAAATAAGAACAGAAGTTATACACTGAAATAAATATTTGAAAGTGAATTATGCCAATTTGAGGTTACTTCTTTGACTAACGTTTTGGTGAAGTTATGGAACATTACATTGCATCACCCTGAATTACAGTGTGGTGATGTTTTTTATGTAGAAGCTCAACAGGAAGAAGAATATCTCTTCCAAGATCTTTCCAACATTACACAAAAAACACTGATATTTCACTACCTTAACAAGATACAGCTTGGTAATTACATTGTGAGAACATATTATACATGTTAGCTAAAGGAACTACAGCAACTAAAACTTGATTCATGGCAGCCTGTGGTAATACAGGCATGTTTTCTCTGGATGTTGTGGAAGAAAAATGGTGCAGCTGGCACAGAGGCTGCACTTTGATATCTCTTAGCTTGCAAGAAGTCATAAAGCAAGAAGTCACTCATCGATAGAAAGAAACGTAAGTTCTCACAGAGCTACTGGTCTGTTCAAGCTTGCAAACAAGCACAACACAACACCACAAAAACAAAACAAAACAAACAGGCATTCTTTAGTATTTGCTGAATATATAACTTGGATCTGTTCCATTCCTCTTTATAACAGCATCATTGTCATGCCTCTCTGTATGACGTAAGAAATGTGTGCTCATGATAAAAAATTCCCCAGTATTGTGGTTCAATAAGCAGTCTCAGAAAATATTCCTCTAAATATTCCTATTCACTTAGCAAAGATGCAAATGAACCATATGAACAACCAAGAAAAAACATATGTCAAGTACTGTATTAGTTGCTATATATATACTCTAAAGGTCAATGTAATGAATTGAAATAAATCTAGGACCACCTTCAAACAAGTTAATCTCCAGTTAAGATTTTGATGTCTCTGAGGGCCTTGGGCTGGCCAATAGGAGGCAACAGGCTCAGGGATTTAGATAATATTTAGGTCAAATGAATTATCTTTAAAGCATATTTCAGAAAATGTTCTAAAAAGTAAATTCAGTTGTAGTGCAAGCAGCAGCCTGGCATATTACACACCATGAGAAAGTCATCTGAAGAACAATCATTTTTGTTTAGAGGAGAAAAAATATATATAGTCTGAGGATTTGGGGAAGTACATATTGGAACTTTCCAAAGACCTTTTGATTATTTTATTTCAATAAACAAATGGAGTGGTATTTAAAAACATGACATCAAATGTTTTGTGTAAAAGATATCATAGCAAAATATCCAGTGCTTTCAAATCAAGAAATTTCATTGAAAATGAAAACACGGAACTTAAATATTGTGGCTTTTTTAAATTTGCATCACTCTCTGTTTCTGGTTGAATTTATGTGTGGATATTACCCTAAGTTCCCAAGTTTCAGGGTACCCGGAATTCATTTACTTTACACAAAATGTTATTTACCCAGCTCTGAAGTGGCCTTAAATCTTACCTCTTTTGTAACTATTCCTTGGAAAGAGAACAAACTTCTAAAGATTGCAAGATTCTGAGAGAATACTGCATTTTGAAGACCTTTCTTCTTTTTTTTTTTTCAGAGAAAATGTGATAGTTCAGTGATGTCTGCAATGTACAGACAGTGAGAGTTAGTGGGTACAGTAAATGTATTGCAATAACATAATATTTCATACCTTGACCTTTCAAAATTGATGTCATTTATATCCTGCACAAAGTAAATTTAACTGTTTCACAAAGGTTGGAGGAGTTCCTGAAATGTTCAATATCAATGTGTGCTTCAGACCAGTATAACAAAGAGGGAGATTTCATGCATAAGACAGATCTTCCAGAGAGACAAATATTTTTATGTCTTTGGTAGTACTTCTTGTTACAGATACCAAGGGAGTCAAGTAGGAAAGGTGCCCTCCTAGATTTGTTGTATGTAAGCAGAGAAGTTCGCGTGGGTGAAATGGTGACTATAGGCTGTCTCAGCCATAGTGACCATGAGATTGGTGAACATACAATCTTTGGTGATAGGAGAAAAAGTGCCACATTAACACTGGATATGGGGAAAGCAGACTTCATGCTGCTCAGGGAACTATTTGGCAAGTTCCCTATGAAAACTGCTTCTGAAGGCATAGAGGTCCAGCAGTGCTGGTCACTTTTTAAGTGCCACCTCTTACCAAGCAATTCCATATTGTCCAAAGTCATGCAGATGAGGCAGAAGGTCAGCTTGGCTGAGCAGGGATCTTCTCCTAGAGCTTAGGTGAAAAAGAAAGTGTATGGTCACTGTTCAAAGTGGTTCAGGATTGGGAGCAAAACCTGCTCATGTATTAGATCAAACGTGCATAGGACTTAGTTTGATCTCCCTGTACACACCTGAGTGTTTCCATGCAAGCTGATGCCTGCAGGTGATTCTATTGCCATCGTTCCTCCATCAGTGTCCCTGAAAACAGAGGCAAAACAAAACAAGACAGTGGAAATGAGTTTTCAGGGTTACGTTCAATGGGTGCATTCCAAAGATGCCTTTGAGTCTCCCTCTCTCTGCTTTCAGCTGATGTAGCTAGAGTACTTGGACTATGCAAGCTGTTTGTACTCTTATGCACAGAATTACAGAATGTGTTACATTTAACAGTAAAAAAAAGTCTTTTACTATTTTCTGCCATTAGCAGCAGAGGTACTATGTTGAGATGTCACTGCAGCAATCCTCACAGAAGAGAAGTAGTAACTGAAGGCCTCTTCAAACACTGGAATCTCTTTGCAGCAAGTACAGTTATAAAAGCTGTACCACTCAAAATCTGCTTTGGAATCCGTATGAGACAGAGACTGACTGTAGGCAGACTAAGCACTGACAGAGTAAAGTAAATGAAAATAACCAATGGAAGCAGTATAGTACAGTGCAATTTATCAAAAATCAAAATGAAAATAGGTGAGAATTCACTGTATATGCTAAATTACACATATAGGTTACGACTTCACATCTTGTGTCTGTCATGTATGTGTTGTATTTATTGTGAAAGCTAGAAAGGAAAATGGTCATAAAATATTTAAGCCGAGTAAGTGGAAAAAAATGTTTTCCCAGGATAATGGACTCCTCCAGCTATTAGGTAATGAAGCAAAGAAGCAGCATTTATTTTTCCAAGCAGAAGGCGTTGCTTCTGATAAATCTCTGTGATAATGAACATAAAGCAGACATACCATATAATTAATCCAAAGGAATTGTGTGCAGCATGTATTGAATGAGCGATGGCTGTTCCCAGTGGCCCTGTTTCCCAGAGCACCACTGTGGGGCTAAGTCCTACCTCTGTATGGGGCTCATGGGAGTCAGCAGAGGTGATGATCTCCAGCAATGTGATTACTCCTGGAGAGCAATACTGAAGGAAAACAGGCGTTTTCCTTCCCGAAGATGCGGTGTTCGCTGTGTGAGTGGTAGGGGGCAGGCTTTGATAGAAGGCTTTTTCTGCACACATGTCCTTAATTTGTTTCCTATACATTAAAGGCTTTGCTTCCAGTACCACTTTCCAGTGATTTTTATGGGTGACATTGCTGTTAGTTTAGACGGAATAACTATCTATCTCCCTGCTTGTTTAGAAGGACTCTCTTCCCCAAATTTCCAAACAGAACCAGAGGCTGGCCTTTAAATTACCTCTCGTGCTTTACTTTGGGCACAATTAGCACTTTGTTTTCCTGCTGACTTTTTATACCATGGGACTCAACTTCCTGTAGTCTCATATTCAATGTGTTTTTGGTGGTGCAGACAATCTGAAAATCTGCCTGGCTTCTGTACCTTTCTCAGCACTCATTTCTTCAATATTTGTTCAACATTTTTAATGTTCCTTTTACAAATTCTCATTTCTAAATGTCATCTCTTGATAGCTTTTTAAACCTCTGAACTTGTATTTTTTTTATCAATTTCAGAAATATTTATTTTTGCTTTAGTAGTAATTCCCTTCTGTTCTTTCAGGAAAAGAGCTGCTAACCTGAAAATGTAACTCGGTAGAAACATTTCTAAATTACTGTATAAAACACTTCATTAGGATATTATCGCAGGAATGTCATTTGAAGTCAAATACATAAGTACATACAACCTGATGATACTTATAAAAATACCCAGGATTAACTTCAGAAGCTCAGAATTAAATGCAAGCTCTGCCACCCCAGGTACCAGCTCATTTGCTTGGGCAGATTGAGCTGAACCTGTGACAGGTTTCCTCAATGACATGAAGTACATGTAGTTAATGGTGGGGCTATTTGCTCTTAAAATGTCACCAAGGCTATTTGTGCCGGGTCATATCACTTCAAAGAAAGTTTTTTAAACTCTTCTCCCTTCTTTCATCTTATCTGATAGGTGAATATTCTGCCATTGCTTATTGTAAAATCAGCAGACATCGTTTATTCCTTTATCTTAAATCACTGGTTTTCTAAGTCGATACTATTGTCTATGTTGAAAACTGGATATTAGGGATATGCATGTAATAACAATAGCACATAAATACTACTAGACTGCCCAAAAGTGCATTTAGCATTTAACATTTTCCTTACCATTGCTGCACTGGTACAGAGTGTATATGCTATACTTTTCTTAAAAATCAGGTATTTATATTTGATGTCCTAACTGGACTTCATTCAAATTCATACCTGTGATTTGAGTACTTCACCTCTCATCACATAAGAAGAGAGAGTCCAAAAAGGATAGAGCCCGGTTCTGTTCATGGGGTACCACAGGCAATGGACACCAAATAGAACAGAGGAGGCTCTCTCTGAACATCAGTAGATGCTTCTTCTATATGGGCACAGGCTGCCCAGAGAGGGTGTGGAGCATCCTCCTTGGAGACCTTTACAAGCCGTCTGGACATGGCCCTGCACGCCCTGCTCTTGGTGTCCCTACTCAAGCAGGGGTTGGGCCGGATGGACCCAGAGGTCTCTGTCAGCAGCAGCCTCTCCGTGATTCTGTGATTTTGTGAAACCTTATCTCTCTTGAACACAGCCAGGTGTCTCAATACTAGGATGGACAAACTTTTTCAAGTATATGTTAGCGACTGGGCTGAAAATTCGAAGTTTATGTAAACAAACATATGGTAAGATTGTAATTATTATTTCCCCAACTGAGAACTTAGTGGTTTGAAGCTCATTACATAGGTAGGGGGGAGGAAAGGCCTCTATAGGCATGCTGTCTTTATTTAAGGAAATGAAATCTAAATAACACTTGAGGCCACTGGAGGCAAAACTTGCAAATTTGATCTCATTTAAAGGAAGCCCAGGAAAACAAATGTGGGTGCTGCTATCATCCTTACCTCCTCGTTTCAGATTTTTTCCCCCCGTTTAAATAGAAAGAAAAATTTCACCTCAGTTCAGTTCTTGCAGATATATAATTTTAGTGGCTCTCACTGACTACGTTTAAAAAGCTGTGCAGGCTGGTAATATTTACACAAGGAAGAATAAAATTTTAAAGCCATAATTACAGTGCCAGGCTACAGCTCCCCTTCCTGAGGGGCTTCCGGGGTGGTCAGCAAAGGCCCCACAGTAAACTGAAGAAATGCTGCTCCACTCTTCCTCACTATTACACATCTTTTGTTTTTTATTACTATGGTTATGATTCTTATTTCCACAGTGCCCAGGAGGGCTCAGCACAGTGGGAGTCCTATTTAACTGCAAAGAGAAATTCAGAGACAACAGCAGTTCCAGAGCACCTGTTTGGAAAGAGATTATGTTTGAAAGAAGAGTAAGGCAGCTTCCAACACGGGGGGCTGAGCATGCCCAAATATACCCTCACCAATACACTATCGTTCAACTCAAACAGACGTTTTCCGGGCAAATAAACAAACGTGTATTCACATCAATATAAGGATCTGGGGTCTGCTCATGCTTCTGAGAATTTGGCTCCATGTACGTGGATGTGGAAAACAACAGCTGTGAAGGAGGGAATTTAGAGAACACCAGAGCCAGCTGCAGATTTGCATTCTTTGACATCTGGTGCAGAACAGACACTGGGGAGTTCTCTGACAACAGAGACTTTATGCATCTGTCAGCTATACCTAGCACTTCTCTTTGGGATGTTTGCATGAGCGAGGTTGATCTCAGAGAGCTGCTTTAGGTCAGAACAAAAGAAAGGAGGAGGATGTGCATGATTTGGACTCTGTAAGCAGAGCTGGCAGGTTGCAAGGAGCTCACCTTGAACTGGGATAGCACATCTCTTCTACAAGAATTTGCAAGATGGCCTCCACCAAACACCTATATCTTTGATTTCCAAAATGCTGGAGCTTGCCTAAAGCCTTTTAATGCACAGTAAAAAAGCTGAAGTGTATTTGCGTGTGCATGCATATGTGAGTGTGGATGTGGCAAATCCTGTTACAGGGGAGTGACCAGTACAGCTTAAAAAAGTGATTTTCAACACCTCTGTGGTGTTGAAGGTACTGAAGGAAAAGAAGAGTTGTGACCACATGACATGGTCTCTCGAACTGATCTGCTCTTTTACCTCCTTCCAGTACAGCTGATATTTCTGAGATGAGAAAACATCTGCTTTGTGCTTAGCCAGTTCATACAACCACAGTTTACATGAAAACAAACAAGATTTTGATAAAGACACTGTACATCGTTATACATAGTAAATTTTCACATGCTCTCATTATGACTATCATTATATACTGTTGGGCACTACATACTGTAAAATGTCTTTGCAAAATGAAATTAGATCACTGATTCATGGACTTTTATTTTAGTCCGTATTGCGCAGTAACAATTTCCTCCTGAAGAAGGAAGCTACATAATTTGATTTTAACTGGATTCTTCTTTTTGTGCCACCAGGATAAATACAGGCTTCACACGAAAGCATTTAACCTCTTCTCATAACTCTGGACAACTGAAAGTGAGCATAGCCTGGATTCAGGCAGGGATGCTGTGCAGTCTGAGGCAGCGACCTTCCACCTCAGCCGTCTGAGAGCACACACCGTGCAGCAGACGGTGCTGATGAAGGCCACCCTTTCTCAACATATACACGCTTCATAACCCCTGCTATGTATGTTATCTACAATGAGGTATAAAAGATGGGCAGTACAAAGGATGAATCCTGCCTTTTTCCTTCCATCCTTCCTCCTGCCTTTTTCATCTTCCTCTCAGACAAGCGTATGTTACATAGTGCTGCTTGAATTGCTTATGTTTAGTATGTTTAGGCACCTTTGCCATCTATGTGAAGAAATACCCTGAACTGCTTTTGTCTCTGAATAGTATATGTTGTGTTACACATGTGATGGGAAATGTTTCTGTAGTATAGACCCTAAGTCCTTTAATTGTAGCTTATTGCCCCATGATGGATAAAAAAGAAGCAAAGTTCTTAAGTATACCCTATTAATGACACCCATAAATGTCTATATTACTTTAGCAGAGCAGTAGTGGTATCTGGTATGCTAAATAGAGTTCCACAGTTTTCACAGAAGTACACTCCTTTAACTTTGACAGAGAGATAGGTGGAAGTTTACTAGGGGAAAGTAGGCTTTGCTGAAAGCTTGCGGTTGACAAATGTTAAAATCCAATTTCTGAGAAGTTCGCTCTTGGTCATATGACAGGCTGAGAGGGTTGTGGCTCTTCAGCCTGGAGAAGAGAAGGCTCCAGGGGCACCTTGTAGCAGCTTTTCAGCACCTGAAGGGGGCCTACAGGAAGGCTGGGGAGGGACTTTTTATAAGGGCATGGAGCAACAGGACAAAGGGAAATGGCTTTAAACTGGAGGAGAGTAGATTTAGACTAGATATCAAGAAATTCTTTACTGAGAGGGTGGTGAGACACAGGAGCAGGTTGCCCAGTGAGGTTGTGGATGCCCCCTCCCTGGAAGCATTCAAGGCCAGGTGGGATGGAGCTTTGAGCAACATGGTCTAGAGGAGGTGTCCCTGCCTATAGCAGGGGGATGGAACTAGGTGATCTTAAAGGTCCCTTCCGACCCAAACCATTCTATGATTCTACAATCTAGGAAAGAGAGGAACCTTGTTGCCTTCAGATGACTTCCGTGTTTTTATATTGGATACAGATACAGCTTCTTAAAAACAGATTGTATTTAACTTGAATACAACATGCCTGTTGCTTTTACCAGTTAATCTCAGCAAGCAAATAATTGCAATTTTTGTTTGTATTGTAAAGTGCTGTTATGTCAACATGCGTGGTGTTTGAATGTGTGTCCATGCATGTGGACGTAGTTCTTGCAGTTAATACACATGTGTGTAGCTCCTATATGTGGTGTTTTAGTCATGCAATTAATTACTTTAAGGCTCAAAACCCAGAATATGCACCCATAAACCCTTCTGAAACTGAAGCACTACAATACTGGCATGCCTCAACAAGGGTATCAACCTTGTGCTAGATTAAAATCATTCCAGGCAATCTGTTTTGCATTTCCAAGTGTGCTCTCATGCTTAATGAGTTAACTCACTTGGTATCCATTTCCTTCTGACAACTGCTTTTGGAAAATAAAGTGTGCATTGTTATCTTTGCTTTGTCCATCCTGTTAATTGTTTAGGAAATGCAGCTGAAGATTATCTGCAGTTTTCTATGGCAGAGGTTGACCTGTGGCAATGGGACAACAATCAATCTCATCTTGATGGAGTCACAAACAAAATGCTTATTCATTTACTTTTCTGGATTAAGCATGGCATTTAAAAATGTTTTCCTCCATTTATGCAAATAGATAAAAACAGAAGTGTAATCTTAGGAATTTTATGAGAAAGTCCTCCCCGGTGTATCAGTGCCATTCACCTGGTGAAGGTGAACATACCAACATATTGCAATACTCACATTTGCCAGCAGCACGCTGGAAGTCTCCTCTACTCCTTTCTTGTTTGTTTACAGTCATTAAATTGACAATACCCTGAGAATTCACACGTGCACTCTTAGTGCTTGCATTAGGTTGGCAGGGCATGAAGACAGACGCAGCACTCCCACCCCACATTGTTCTTCAGCGTCAGATGCATGAAGCAATGCTGAATTACCCCAATGATGCTTTTGCTTGCTGCTGCCCAGCCTTAGCCTGTGCTTTGGTAAGGGCTCTTGCCCTGCTTCCCAATCTGACATTAACGGCAGCACCTGCACCCTCTACTTCGCTCTGGTGAGACAGGACTGTGAATGGACCCAGACTGACTTTCATAAAACAAAGCTATTTAGAGTGCCTCGGATTCCCACTTAAAAACTGAAAAAACTTCCATGAGAGGCAGCTGTCATGCAAGACAAGCTATTCATTGGCAGCAGCAATCTTTCCTGCTCTTTTCCATCCCTACAACACTTCCAGGAGCTCTTCAAATTGCTGTGCACATTGTCCTCAGTTTCCTAGTATGCATTTCAAACCTGCTATCCTATGGAGAGTCCAGCAACTAATTTCTATAGATGTGTGGATATCTTTGATCCCTGGTGTCCTGGCTGTGTTGCCCATGCCAGCTTTTTGCACTGAGCTGTGTGCTGAGCCCACTGCAGCACAGAGCGCAGCATTGCTTGTGCCCATCTCTCCCTTCTCTCCAAGCACAATTAGATCACCTCAAAATATCTGCACCATTCAGGGGCTCTAGATTTCACGCGAGGCTTCAGAGATTAATTTAGCACAACTGCTTTGCCTTGGGATTTAAACAAGCTACTAATTTAACAGCCCTGAATCTTTCTGGCTGTCCCTGTGCTGAAGCCCTATGCTTCCCATAGGATCTCTGGGAATAAAGAGTATATAAAAAGAAAAAGAAGCATGAGACTCTTAGCCTTTCAGCACTTCATTTCCCCGTGACTTTCAGATAGCACTGACTTGCACACTGGAGAGACTCAGAGGTATTTTTTTTTAATAGGAAACGGATTGAAGGTGCAGGTTTTCACTGATCTCCATGCAAGTTCACCTCTCTGAGAAAATCCCTGAAGAGTTCAGTGCACAGCACGAGGCATATTTGGTACCTTGTATTATACTCTGTTCTCTCCTGCACTTAGTTTCCAATCAGCAGGTGGTGGAAAAACCTCTTCATTTTCTTTTACTGTGTATTTAAAGGTTGCAAATGATTTTGACCATCCTAACCCTATTTTAATGCAAGCCACTGAAGCAGAACCCTTGAATGCCCCCTGATCCTGAACAGAGAGCTGAGCAGAAGCGGAAGCTGGTTACATAAGACTAAGGAAATCTGTTTTCAGAATGGCAGTCCTCTGCAGCCGCATGCGGCGTTGCGAGACTGTCTTCACCAGCACTAGGGTGACACACGAATCTGAGCTGTGCTGAACGAATGCATGCATCTGAATTTCCATTTTCCCTGAGCATTCCACCCCTTCTGAGGTGCTGGTGGCACTTGGATGGCCCTGCGTGTATTGGGTGGGCCATCTGTGCCTGGCTGTGCGAGGCTCATATTTTCCTTGATGCTGAAGAGCAGCTGCACATCTGCAGGATACTCCAGGGAGAAATGAACCATAGTTTGATTTTCAGAAATAGCCTCATAAATCTAAGATTTCTAAAAGAAAATGCTGGCCAGGCTTTTACTTAGATTCCATCCTTATTTTTTACAACTTAGTTCAATCTAAATAATAATAAAAATAAGGGTCCTGTATTCTCCATTACACAAATTGGTGCAGTCCCACTGAAGTCTATAGAATTACATCAAATATGCTGGCAGAAAATTTGGCCCACAGAGGGAAAAGAAGCCTTGATAATGCTGTGCTGTCAACATAAGCATTCATTTTCCTTATTGTCTGTACCAAGGGATCGTTTTCTTTAGTCAGAACTCCAACTGCAATTTTTACTGTAAAGAATATTGCTCTTAAATAGAAAAATAAAAAGTAAATGATGATAATTTTCAATAACTATACTACTATAGCCTTAATTTTCAAGGAAAAACATTACATAAACTCAATTTCAGATAATGTTCTATTATGTGAAAACCACTGTTGATATAATAACTTCTATTTTAGGTTGCTAGTAAAGAGAAGAACAATGTGACCCATTTAAAAACTGGCTCACAGAAAAATATTAGTAATCCATTTATCATTTCTACTTAATTTTGTTGATAAGAACCATCTGATAGAAACATTTCTTTTTTGCAGAACTAACAGCACCACAGGACATATTTGACCATAACACATACATTTTGCAATGGTACTGAGAAATGGATTTTCTGTTCATTGCCAATGCAGTTTGAAAGGGAAATGAAAAAAGAAAAGCACTCACCTTTGAATTCTTCAGTGGATGGAGCCTGGATTTTTAGAAATCTCAAAGTAATGGGCAAATCACACTCACACGACTAGAGTGCTGCAGTGGCTTTGTACAGGCTCTTTGGGAAGGACAGGCTGGGATGATGAGGAGGGGCAGTTGTCCTGTATTAGAGAGAGAAGCAGGGATGCATGGAGCTCTGCCACAACCCAGATGAGAACGCGTGGGTCTGGGCTGGCTGGCAGACCAACACGGGTGACATTGGTGTGGGTGTCTGCTACAGACCGTGTGATAAAAAAGAAGCAGCAGATCATCAGGCCTCTTTTGGACTACTGGAAGAAATGTCTTGTTCACTGGCCCTGGTCCTCATGGGAGACTGACAATAGTGATGTCTGCAGGAGGGACAACACAGAAGGGCAGCTGCAATCCCATGGGATATCATCTTGGAGAGAGGAGGAGTCCAGGAGAGCTGGCTGATTTTCAAGGACTGCCTCCTCCAAACTCAAGACTGGTCCATTCCCGCGTGTAAGAAGTCAAGGAGACGAGGCAGGAGGCCTGCATGAATAAGCAAGAAGCTCCTGGCAAAACTCAACGACATAAATATGAGGTGAAGGTAGGGTCAGGTGATATGGGAAATACAGACACTGCCCCGTCATGCAGGGAGTAGGTCAGGAAAGCCAATGCCCACCCAGAATATAATCTGAAGAAGATGTGAAGGGCAGTAAGAGATTTCTAAAGATATGTCAGCAGCAAAGGAGAGACTAGAAACTATAGGCTTGCTGCTGAATCGTGCAGGGCACCTGGTGACAAAGAATATGGCAAAGGCCAGTCTACTGAGTGCCCTTTTCTCTTTGTCTTTTGCTGGTAAGACCAACTTTCAGGAATCCCAGGTTTCCTGAAACAAGGAAAAGTTAGCATCGTTGGAGGATCAGGTCAGGGAAGACTTTAAAAACCTGGACACACAAGTCTGTGTGACCTTATGGAATGCAACCGTAAGTACTGAGGGATCTGGTTGTAGCCACCACGAGGCCATTCAATAATCCCTGAAACATCAATACAGTATAAAGGCTCCTGAGGACTGAAAAAAGCAAATGTTGCTCCTTTCTTCAAGATGGAAGGCCAATCAGCCTCACCTCAGTCTCTGAGAGGGAACAGAGAAAAAATCCTGGGTATCATTTGCAAAAATAATGAAAAGCAAAGAGTAGGAGTAATCAGCACAGGTCTGGGAAGGAAAAATCATTCTTGACAAAGCTGGTAGCTGCCTATGAAAAAAGGACTAGTCTGGTGCATGAGGGGAAAGCGGTGAATGTTTATCTTTAGTAAGGTTTTTGACACTGTCAAATTGATTAAATACAGACCTGGACTGAAAATTAGCCTAATTGCTGGGTTGAAAGGATTCTGATCACATAACAAAGTGGCCACTCACTACAGATATGCACTGGTATGAATAGTGAGGATGACACTGTTTAACATCTCGATTACTCACATGGACCTTGCGACAGATAAAACGCTACTACACCAAAAAGTTGAGCATGACCCAGAAATACACACATGCAGCAGACAAGGCCAACAGCCTCCTGGTTGCACTAGGAGGAGTATTTCTAGAAGGCTGAGGGAGATGATCCTTCCCCTCAGTACTAGTGAGCATGTGGAGCACTGTGTCCACTTCTGGGGTCCCCAGTACATGAGAGATCTGGACAGTGTCCAGTGAAGGGCCATGAAGATGATGAAAGAACTGGAGAACCTCTGCTGCGAGGAGTGGTTGAGAGAGCTGTGTTGAGGGTGATGGAGCACTGGCACGGTTTACCCAGAGAGGTTATCATTTCCTCCTTGGGAATCTTCATAAGCTGCCTGGACACGGGCCTGGGCGCCCTGCTCTGGGTGTCCTTGCTTCAGAAGGAATTGGACCAGGTGACTTCCAGAGGTCCCTTCCAACCTCAACCATTCTGTGAAATCATTGCTTATGTAATTTTTAAAAGTGCTGCCTCTGAATAAAGCCCCATGTTATAGGAATATACCTAATCACAGTCTCCTATTGTTAAAAAGTTATATTATCAAGAATTCCCATGTAAGACTTCAGGTTGCAAGTGCACACAGGATCCTGACATCCAAAAAGAAAGACATCAGAGGTCTTTTGTCACCTGATTCTGAGGCAGATAGCAGATGTTTTGACACACCTCACAAGCTGCACACCTGAAGGACTGGGCTGCCCTATGTGAGGAACACAGGTGGGACCATAACCTTGGTCCAGAGTGCTGGAGAGGAGTGAGCTGCTGGTGGCAGGCAGCTGACTCTGCTGGCACTGCAGCAGTTCAGGAGCCCTTCTCTCAAGGAGAACCTGATGCTGATTTTTCCAGCCTACTTTCTAGACCTTTTGTGCTGATCCTGCGAAGCTCGAAGGGAATAGAGCAGGGCTGGGAATACATGTGAAAAAATTATCTCTCCCAGTGTGCTAGGTACTGAACAGAAGGAATATGTAACAGCATGACATCTGCACGAATTCCACAGAGACAAACTGTTTCTGAAAGCAGTTTTTGGTTGTCCAGGAAAACTAATTTTCTTCCCAGGTTTGAAATAAGCAAGGTCATTTCATTTTTACTTCAGCTTCCTATTATTGTTATGATTATTATCATCAGTGAATTATTTTGAATATCAAGCACACAAAGCAAACTATTCTTTTTATTTTTACATCATACTTTAATAGTAAGTTTTGGCCTGCATTTTTATTAAATGAGAAAACATTACCTACTCTGTTTAGAATTAATGCATTCATGAGTTTTATTTTCAGTGGCTATGAGGGAAAGAAAACATTTTAAAGGAAATTGAGGTAGTTGATATCTTCCCTAATGCATTTTTAATGTATGAGACATGGTAAGGAGCAGAAAAGCATTCCATAGTCTGCAATGCAATTTGACAACAAAAGAATTAACAAAAGACAGTAAGATAAAAACAAGCAAACAGAAGGTAGGGAATAAGGAAAGATACAGCTATGCTATAAGGTCTCCAGTTAGGCAATTTTATTGGGATTTCCAGCATACAATGAATGAATCTGATAAGTGGTGAGGGGATGAGGAAGTTGTGATATTAATAAGAACATAATTCCATATGAAACTGTGCTTCTGTGATTTATAGCTATTAATATTACTGAAATAAGGAAATGAGGCTAATGGAGACAATCAATCCTATATGATTTTTTTTCTTTCTATTGTTGATTCTCAAAGCATTTTTGATGGAAAAAGGAAAGATTTGTCTTCTCCTCCCCACAATCTCTGCTGACATGAGAAGTCCCACTGAAACCAATTGGCAAGCAGTCTGGGGAGTACATAAATCTCTGTGGATGCACTTCTGCCTTGCTTCTGTGGTTTGTCTCTCATGACAGTGTCCTTAGAGCACATTTTCTTTGAGTAACAAGGCTACCATAAGTGCATTTGGAGTGCAATTATAGGTCTTACTGATGTGTTAACAAACTCTTGCTGCTCTGAACGTTACCTTTGATCTTGCTGACTTGGGTACTGATCACAAAGGCTTTTGCTGTGCTATACCAATCTTTCCAGATCTCTGAGTATTTATGCAATTAACTAGTCTGCACTGTACCCTGTACTGCTTATTTTCTCTGGTATTAGTACTGGAGAAAACTAAAGCAAGGTTAGATTAATTATATTTACCCACACTGCAAGAACGCCACAGACTGCAGTGTATCTCCACTTCTGATTGTTATCTTTTCCACTCCAGCATGCCTTCATCTCAATAAATGAAGTCCAGCTTCAGTGAGATTTGGCAGATCCCAGAAAACTTACAGACAGTTTTTCTCTCCTTTATGTTCCTTGCCTGTTTCCAATATAGTTACTTGTTTTTCTTAGAAGGGAGAATGTGATTTAGAGTATTTATCTTTACAGCATTTGGAAGAACACCTATTTCTTCACAGAAATGTCATGGGATGTATTGAAGAACACAGGCATTTAAGAAATGCTGGAAGTACTATGCTTTGCTTCAAGCGCAGAACTCACAGTGCTCCTTATGAGGGAGCCTCTACATGAAATTACTAATTTGTGGATAGACCTGTGGATACTAACGAATGACCGTTCTTGGGGGAGAGTCTTCCACACAAATTTCTGTTCTCTAAGCCAACACATTCCTTTCTTATATTCTGGAAATGGACAGCAGAAATTGCTGTGTCACCATGCTCATTTAAATCAATGACAACCTTTGCTATGACAGTGAGGCAGGATAAGATCTCTTGTAAACAGCCAGCACTCACATCTTGTCCTGGCCTCATGAATCACAGAATGATAGAATCATTAAGGTTGAAAAAGACCTCTAAGATTATCTAGTCCAACCATCCACCCACCACTAAACTATGTCCGTTGGTACCAAATCCACATTTTTTGAACGCCTCCATGGATGGTGACTCCACCACATCCCTGCGCAGCCTGTTCCACTGCCTCACCACTCTTACTGAGAATAAATGGTTCTGAGTATCCAAACTGAACCTCCTCTGTTGCAGCTTGAGGCCATTAGCTCTCGCTCTATCACTAGTTATGTGGGAGAAGAGGCCAATCCCCACGTCATCACAACCTCCTCTCAGGGAGTTGTAGAGAGCGATAAGGTCTCCCCTGAGCCTCCTCTTCTCCAGACTGAACAATCCCAGTTCCCTCAGCTGCTCCCCATCAGACTTGTGCTCCAGACCCTTCGCAGCTTCGTTACCCTTCTCTGGGCACGCTCCAGGGCCTCAATGTCTTTCTTGCAGTGAGGGGCCCCAAAAACACAGTACTCGAGGTGCATTCTCACCAGAGCTGAGTACAGGGGGACAATTACTTCCCTGCTCCTGCTGGCAATGCTATTCCTGATACAAGCCAGGACGTTATTGGCCTTCCTGGTCACTTGGGCACACTGCTGGCTCATGTTTAGCTGAGAACCAACCAGCACTCCAAGGTCCCTTCCCTTTACAAAGTCATCCAGCCACTCTGCTCCAAGCCTGTACAATTGCATAGGGCTGCTGTGGCCAAAGAGCAGGACCTCGCACTTGGTCTCGTTGAAGTTGTTGAAAACTGCTGTTATCTGATTTAATACCTTACATGTTCATCTCATCCAAATGCAAGAGTAGGCACATGGACATGAGACAGAAAGGAAGTATGATGGTGAAGAGAAAGATGTGTGAATACAGAGCTGGAATAAACGTATGGCACTACAGACCAGATCATACAGCACATTTTTCTGTGCAAGGTTTTTTTTGTGGGGAATCTTAATTCCAAGAAGTTGCTGAGGCTAGTGGTATGGAGTACAGTAAATTACTGGCAGAATAGAAAAAATATTTTAAATAGTAGGTGCTTGGAATAGCTGAAGTCTCATCTGAACTTGCTGAGAACAGTTTGAGGTATGACATGAGCTGTGGAAAGATCAGGTACACAGCAAGCAAGAAATTGACCACTTCAAAAGAAAAATATCTGATTATGTTTATCAGAAAACAAAAGAACGAAAATCCTGACTGGTTATTTGTATTTGAGGGTGCTTCTGAAAACCACTTACCACAGAGTAGATTAAACCCTAGCACTGTTGAGCTGTCATCACTGTAAATTCATTAATGCTTCACTGAACTGTTCTAATGCCATTAGACTGCCCCATGTGACATGTGCCGTGTCTATGAATGCTTTCTTTGTCTCTCCACTTAGCATGGAAGATGAAAGACTCTGGAACTTTTTCAAGCAAAGAATACTTGTGATCATAAATAAAATAAGTATCTTCAATTGAACATTTATTCCCTCCTTTCTCATGCAGAAGTAGATGTAAGTACCAGGAAAAAACAGGTGCATAGAGGCTTTCAGCTGCTTTTGAAGACAACCAGGAAGCAAATAAGTCATATGGAGATGTGCTGTAGAAAAGCACTTATAATTTCTAGATACATTTTTCCTAATGAAAACATGAGATGCCAGTTCTTCCTAAGGTACAGCATGCACTGTTGAATTCTCATCAACACTGATGGATGCTTGTTGTACAGGAATATAATTTAAACACAGAGATGTATGGAATGATTCATTAAATTACCAGATAAAGTACTTATAAAAAGGATTAATAGTAGGAAAAATAAAATGCTATTAGAGGTAAAAAAATTTCCTGTCTTATAAGCAGGAAATCCCCAAATGGGTGCTTTCAGTACATTGCAACACTGTCTGAATCTGCATAGAAATACCCTGAAGTACTACTTTAGTAGTTCTAAAATATCACTATCACAATAAGTTTTTTAATTTCCAAACCTACTGAAGGTCACAGCTTTCCTGTCAATAATATTATTGCTGTTAAACAGCAGTGTAATCTGAGATTATGTTATGTTTTGGGCCTGTGGTTAGAATTTGAATAGTAGTTTTTTTTCCCCCGGGGCAATCCAATTCTCACATAAAACATTTTCATTTTTCAGGATTAGACCTAACATGATCCACAGTCTCTATGAGATGAAGGTGAATGAATGAATGAACTATGCCAAAGTCTCTCTGCCCTCTCCTTCCACATCTATCAGTAGAGCTGGTTCGATGTGGATGGAAACACGCTATTCTTTGTAAAGAGCTGGCACAACGCGCCCTCATTAGTGGAGCAGGCCCACTTCTATTTGGCAGTCTTGCAGTACCTCATTTAAACACCATGCTGTAGGGATTTTGTAAAGTCTCTGGGATCTTAACTATGAAAGAAGTTATTCTTGTTAATTCCTGCAACTTCCTGGGCTTGATACATGGCATTGCCTGGCACGGATTTCACTTCCCCCGTGACATGGAAAAAGCACAAGCACTCCTGTCTGAGAACAATTTGCTTCAGTGCCATACACTAGCAAAGAAGGTCTGTGATGAACAAGCTTTTAATTTTGTATTGCCACACTTTTAGTTGATAATTTACAACTTGACAAAGCTGTGTATCAATGACTGTGCCAAAAACTCAGTTCTGAACGAAGTCGCTAAAAGAAGTGTGAGTGCAGAGGATAGAGCGCTCATGGGATGCTCACAGAAGAAGCTTCGCAGATACTTTTGATCCACTGCCATCACTTTTATTGCTACATGCATTCTATTTACTGCTAATATAGGACAGTCCAGGAAGAGTCCCAAGAAACTATAAATGATGTCTTTCAATTGGGGAAGTGCCTTCTGCTTCTCTGAACCCCAAGGCGGCATCTACCAAATCCAAAAGTGCACAGAGACTCAGAGTAGCATGCCGTCTGCAAGGAGAAGATCTCTTTTGATCAAACTGACATTTAATCAAAATATATAGGTAGCCAAATTTCAAAGAGCAACAGACTTTCAGCAAAAAGCCCCACTGGGTCCTTCAACACAATGTCTGCCCAAGCATGTCAGGCAAAACTGCTGGGACAGGCCAGCAGGAGAAGGGAGTATCAGCTGCTTGAATGCATGTTAACATACCTGAAAGAAGCATTTCAATGAGATGCTAAGTGCTAAAAAAGAATAATAATAGAATTTAAGAGGACTTGCATTCTCTGTGAGAAATATTGACCCACTGGGAGCCAAAACCTTCAGAGAAAGTGCTTACACACAGTCAAGCACTTTGTGAAGAAAGTGACAGCACAGGAACACAGAATAGTGTAGGACCTTTTCTGCTTACCTGACTGCTGTCTTGTACCCTGAGAACTTCACAATAATCTTTAACTACAACACTGTCTCCTAGTGCTCTTCCTCTGCACCTTTTCCAGATGAAGAGAGGCTGAGATTATCTGCTTTGCTGATGCAGATATAACAAAGCACACTGTGTTGTGAACTAACACCCTTCCTGTGGAACAAATATTAGGAAGCAGCTGAAGAGATATTTAAGACTCCTGTGTTTCAGCATAAAACAGAAAATGCCTGCTTTCAGACTCTGGAAGAGGGTGGAGACTGTGAAATACAAAATCTCAAAGGAAAAACTCAAACAAGTAGACTGTTTAGTGAGGAAGGCTTCTCTGATGCCTCTTTTAAAATTTATATAAAACTGCTGTATATTGATGTATTGCAGGACATTGATAAAATACTAGAGCCATTGAATAATCTGGTGAGATTTGGGCAGAGGCTTCATATTTAGTGTGTGAGATGTCTTTTCGATTTTTTTAAGATGTCAGCTGTTTGGAGCTGCTCAGTGATTTTGAATGATACTATCACCCTGGAGGAATACTATTTCAAGAAACCAGCGGTCAAGACATCTAAAGTTCCTATCCAAAGCATTAAAGTTAGAACAAAATCAGTTGCTTCTCCCAAATTATCTGCATAGAAACATGATTAGTGTACAATAACAGCTAAACCTGCATGGAAATGTCTCCTGCTCCTATGGTCCAGCTGAACTGTTCTGAACAGCTGAGGCTAAAGATATGTGCCAGGAGGACTTCTGGTAGCATTACTGTGTTGTCTCACGCTGTCCTCTATCTTTTCCTGCCAGGTCTTCCTTTAAATACTTTCTCCTCCATAACTATTATCTGCAGTTGACCGCTGGACTTTGAAACTGTAAAGTGCTTTCCATATCTTTTTGCTTCCACCTATCTACACTTCGAAATCACACAGCTTGTTTTGTATTGCTATTACAAGTGGCATGCCAAAGAAAAGCATGAACAAAGCTTAATGAAAACAAGGAGCTCTTTAACTGCAATAAAATGTGGCAAAGTATCACAACTCTTCAACTGAAAAGAAAGAGCTGCTGTACTTAAAATCTAGTGCAGTGAATCTAGTGGTGAAATGAAAAATAATCTGACGAGGAAATGGAAAAATAACCAGAAATCAAAACTATAGTAAAGTAGAAAAAGGATTAAACAAATATGGATGTGGAGTAGAAATTGTGAGCTGTAACTGTATTGATGAACAATTTAGGGAAAAATCCATAGCTAGGAAGAAGAAAAATAAGTAACAATTTTCTAAACGCATTATTAGGAAAAGAAATCTAAAGTCAATTACTAAAGGACATTGAGGAATTGTTTACAAAGATAAAGAAAAATTAAATAGATTCATAAATATTTTGGAGGTTAAATATTTGGAGAGAAGAAGTCTGATCTGCTCAGATCTTGTGGGTAGAGAATTTTGCAGTTTGTTAATGGTTAGGTGGTATTACACAATGCTATGAAACCTGGAATGTTAAAATCTGATTTAAACTTATGTACTTGCACCCTAGAGTTCTGCTAGAGTTGTCTGAACAGATCTTTGGTCTCTTATGTCAATTTTTAACAAATCCAGGCTTAAAGAATTTCAGCTTTATGCAAATGTTAAAGTGGAGAAATTAGATAATCTGGATAGCTACTGTCTGGGTAGCTGAAGAACAGTTTTAGGAAAAATACTAAAAACATCGGCAAGGAACTGTAGCCATAAGAATTTGAAGGAAAGGAATATAACCAATGTGGCAATAGCTTTGGAGAAAGTATTTTTTGTCAAACAAACCTATATATAATGAGATTACAGAACTTATGAGGCATATTTCTGTACTGTACAGGATTTTGATGAAAAATAAGCATTAGTACTCATTGAAATGAGTGGCATATTATGTCAACTAAATGTAAAACGATAATGCAGGTTGTGTTGATGTTCTGTAGATTGACTCCTGGATACTGTGACTCAGAAAGAGCATCTAACATTTATACCACACATCAGCAAAACAAGAGGTCCGATGTCCAATCCAACAGCAAAAAATAAAAAAAAAGTAAATAAAAAATATAAATAAAAACCAATCTAATGTGTGTGGTCAATGTGTGCATAAAAAAGAAATGAATGGGTACACTGTGGTAAAAAAAAAACCACGCAAGAGCTACATAGGAGAAATCTGATGTCTGTATTGTTAATGCAGAAAAGAGGAAAATGTAAAAAAAGCTTAAAAAGATATCCTGGTCTTACTTCTCCAGTAAGTGCTAATGAGCTCCTCTTGTTCAGACTACAAGGAGGTGACCAAAATGAGTACATTACAGAGAAAACAGAACAATGAAGGCTCTTCAGTCAAGGCAAACAAGCACAACATGAACCAGTGGCTAGAGGTTAAAGCCAGATAAATTCAAATTAGAACAGAGTACCTATTAGTAAAGAGTGATGGGGATTAACTGCTGGAACAAACTGTCAAAGGAAAGTAATGAATTCTTCTTTTCTTGGTATCTTGAGGTCATGCATTTCTGGAAAATGTGCTCAAGCAGAACACAAGTTGTTATTTATTTATAGCCAAATAATTAACTTGATACACTAGTAACTGTGAAATGCAATCATGTGTGATATAGGAAGCCAGATTACACTCTCAGTGCATGATTTCATAGCTTTACCAGAACTGGGCACGTGAGCACTTTGTCAACTACAGATGTTTACATATTGATAAGCAAAAGTCAGTAGAATGAATGAAAAATTGACTCTCCTTTTGCTGTAATTTCACAGAATCAAATACACTGTTATACCCCTGTACTCAATCCTGCTCAATGCTTCCATATGCTCATGCACTTCCCAGATGAAGAGCCAACACTTTTAAGTCAACATCTGCCTCTGCTTCTACAGTGAAAAACTGCTCAGGCTCATTATTTAGCTCATTTTCTCCTTTTATTTTGAAGAGTAGAACAGTATTATGCATTTCCCTGATTCATGTTCCGTGCTTCTTTTTTAATCATGTAATTTTCAGGTAGTGGATTCAACATCTACCAGTTTCACTGACAAAAAGCCACTCAAATAAGTATTAAATGAAACTCATAATCCTTTAGGAATCTCACCTAATGATAAAGATCTGAAACGACTATAGTTAAGTAAATAAATATTTAGCATTTTCCTACTGCAGATTTTCCCTCTGAGCATTTCATCTTCTTCCTCGAATTTTGTCTGTTCTACTTCCTTCCTAAAGAAATAAACTATTTACATAGGAGTTCTGCCATCTCAGGGCCTTTAATTATTATTTCTTATACTGCATTTCAGAGATATTCTATTTCTATTCTATTATTTTTTTAGCCCTTAGAAGTACATTCTTATTTCTTGAGTTCTCTTTAAGGAAGTGGAAAATATCCTGTTGTAGATTTATTGCCTTCTGGATGTATGTGTGAATTCTCATTGGCAGCCACAGTAGCCTTGGTTTACACATTTGAATACTGGAAAAACATATGCTAATTATGCCCATTAGTTTAGCAATATTAGCTTTCACTTCTTGTGCACTCTGACAGATGCAGTTTTACACTTAGAGGTTTCATACCTATGCTGTGGTGTGTACTTGAGTACAGACTTTCATCTCATCTCATCTCAGACCTTATAATTCCAAAGAAATCATGTATAATGTAAAGTTAAATTTGTGAAGTGTTTGCAGGACCAGCCTGCCATTCCATCAGATGGTAAACTCAAGAAGCACAGATTTATGCTTGCAGACCATAAAATGTATATGGCCACTGAAACCACACTTGGTGTAGATTTAAAAGTAAACTAGAATCCAGCTGCCACATTTTGCAATGTTTGCAGAACAGATTTTGCCAATATAAACCTGACTTGCAAACACTTGGAGTCTTTCACCTTAAATTGTTTCTCTTTGCTATAAATGAGCTCTATTGAAAATGGTTTCTCTTTACCTTGTCATCTTGTACTTTTTATACTACTTAGCCATCCTTTTTCCTTTTTGTTACACAACACTCCAGCTTCAGAAAATAATGATAGGCAAATAATATTATTCCAGGCCAGGAAAGCTGAAATATTCTTCCTTGTGGTGAATAAGCTCCTTCAAAAAGCGCAGGGAAATTTTCAATTTTGTTATATATAAGTCTGTACTCTAATGGGCAAACGTAGAAACTTTCAGTTTCCACTTCTGAGCACGGAAAAGCATCAAACTTATTTGAAAGAGTGACCTGGCAAGAATAAAGATAGAAACAAGATCATGTGAGTGATAATTGCTGGCCAACCTCGTGGTTAAACACAGGAAGCACAATCTGAAAAAGCTAGGTGCTCCTGGTACTTTAGTTGCCTACGCTTCTGTATGGATGCAGTCTTTTCTTTCAGGACAACTTGACAAGAATTGAGAGCCGGCTTACAGAAACATAACTGTGTTCTAAATTGCCCCAAACTGAACACTCAAATGTCCCATGGAATAATTATCTCCTTATACTATTAAGTCCTGCTTGCCCTCAAATACTCTTCATAGCAAGATAATGAAGAAAAAACTGGCTAACAAAGGAAATATGGTCATCTTATAATCTCAATTACTTATTCTTGCATCGGAGAAATAACTATCAGCTCTGCAGATGATCAGATCAGGCCTGCAGAGAATCCTGCAGGTAGGACTGTACAGTTCAATATAACTTGTATGGAATTCTGTTTTTAGTTTTCCTATCAATTTCTTACAATCTTAGTAACCTTATTCTCTGAACTGAGCTCTCAGTGTAATGAAAGCTGTAAGTAAAAATGGCTGAACTTCTAAAAAAAAATGTTGGTAGTCATTAATTTTGATTTATGGATACTAATTTCACAAAGTGTTTGGATACAGAATTTTGATTCAGATCTGGTTTTCCTGGTATATTCATTGTAAGATGCTAAGAGGAGGTATAGTGGCTATTTCTGATATTCATAAGTTAGTACAGTACTAATTATAGGAAAAAAGAAATCAGTAACTATCTATTAAATATCTTGATACAGGAAATACAAGAATAATTGTTCACAATCTCATTAGGATTAAGCAGTATACTGAAGATAATTCAAAATGCTATTTTACAACAGGGAATGCTGGAAACTGAGTCACTTCTGAACTGTTGTCTTCTGAGTTCAAAGAGGAACTGTTGAAACAGTGGATCTCTGCCCAAGCGTTTTTTTTCTTTTCTGTTTTTTTCTTCCTGTTATCATCAAAGGCTCTGATCATTAATCCCAGTCAAGAAAGAAGTCAGAACGCTTCATAGGATCAACAGCTGAACTGGGATACAGGAAGGATGTGCCCTCCTCCTGCTTCTGTTGGTATGCTGTCATATGAAGTCCAGCTTGTGATTCTTTCTTATGTTTTGCCCATTAATTTGACATTTGCTATGGCTTAAAGGGCCATAACGGTGCCCACTTATGGATTTTCCAGCATGCTGAACCAATGCAGCAAAAGTTACTATAGTGAGTAATTCCACAAGCAATGAAATTTTACAGAATAAATACTGCATTTAAGTGTATTATATTACCTAGTAATCAAGTCTTTATAGTTAAGTCAATTGTAACCTTATGTGCAAACTTAACAACATGGATCAGTAAAGACTCCAACAATTTCAAGAGTGCCTACATCATTAAAAGAGAGCAAATCCCACTGATCTCAAGCAAGGCTTTCACCATGTCATTATCTCCATCTGATTCTGCGTGATTCAGTGCCTTTACCTGAAGATGGGAGATGGGTCCATAAACAAATGAGTTGGTTTGTGCAGAGATTGCTCATGTCAATTGTGCTTGGAGTTAAATGAGAAATATCTGTCCTGTGAACCCTTACATTGTAGAGATACAACCTTGAAATCCCTTGTTACTCACACACTTCACCAATTCATAGCGATCTTCAGCAGAATCTAATCTGCGGATTAGATCATTCTATGCCAGACAGCTATGCCAGACAACTATGGAAAAAATACAGTATTTGCACAAAGAATAACTGAACAGACATAGAGAAATAAACAAGCCTTTACCCGCTGTGCCTAATTTTGCAGAAAGATATGGAAAGAATGAAAAGGTTAAAAGGAAGGGCAACAAATATAAGTAGTTTAGCACTTAACTTCAGTTATGAATGGAAGCCATGAAAACTATGAAAAGCCATTAAAAGTATTTATTACAAAACAGGAAATCACAGGTCTGATTATGTTGCCACTCATAACTGTGAAATTCTAGAACAGACGTCCCACAGGAAAGCTACCACAGGAAAGAACTTAATAGAGGGCATGAATGAAGTACTGTGCTTCAAGGGCCATTGGAATGAACCCAGCCTCCTAAACCTGTTTTTTCTTCAAAATATGAGACTGCTTAAAGAGGAAAATGCATTTCCAGTCAGATGGTCCAGAATCAATGATTTAAAGCAGTGTTTTTTTCCCCCCTGTGGGTCAGCAATAATTCAAAGGTACTGACTTTAATAGTGTGTGTTTAAAATGGATTTAGAAGATAAAATTTGCCAAACAAACCAATTTACCATGGGAGAAAAATACGTATATTCATCATGCTATCATGTGAAAAAGATCATGCCAGAAAACTTGCATGTTCTGTTTGTAAGGATGTCAGCTATTCAACATAAGAGAAAAACGTAAATTTGCTTCCTTTTTCTTTTTTTTTTTTTCCCCACAAGAAGCTGCATACTGATGTAGTTTGTTCAGGTAGAATGTATTCCTTTCAGTCATCAGTAGTGAAGACAGTAACTGAAGACCATGAAGAAAGAAACATGTATTTTT
>JAOWBP010002052.1:50001886-50026650 GCA_028571105.1 Tragopan temminckii | reverse complement strand
AGGCAGCCTCGCCCGTCAGCCGCGCAGCCAGCCCCGGCCCGAGGGGAGCAGCCCCCATGGCTGACCGGAGCCTGATCGAGGGAGCCGAGCCCTTCCCGCGCAGGGAGGACGCTCCGGAGTGGGGCTACGAGGAAGGTGAGGAACGGCCGCCGGGCAGCGGCTGCGGCGGGGGAAACTTTCCCCACGGGCAGAGGAGGTGGTGGTGGTGGAGGATTTACATCGCGGCGCGGTGGGAGGAGGGTCGCGGGGGAGCCGGGGAGCCCCGGGGGCAACCGATAACGGCCGCGTCTTTGGCGGGGGCGAGGCGGGGTCTCCGGGGATGGATCGCCACGTAACGACTCCTCCCGGCGCTGCAGGAGTCGAGTGGGGGCTGATTTTTCCCGATGCCAACGGGGAGTACCAGTCGCCCATCAACTTGAACTCGAGAGAAGCGAAATACGACCCCTCGCTCCTGGAAGTGCGCCTGTCGCCCAACTACGTCGTGTGTCGCGACTGCGAAGTGATTAACGACGGACATTGCATTCAGATCGCCCTCAAGTCCAAATCAGGTATGCCTCGACACTGCTTACGCTTCTCCGGCGGCGTTCCCCGGGCGCTCGCTGCCTCTCGGGTTGCCGTGCGCCCATAGGAGGGGCTGCTTCAGCGCTGGCTGCGGCTCGGAGGAGGGGTGGGTGCTGCTGCCTTGGGACTGGCTTTGGGAAGTGAGCGTGTCAGCGCCGAGCTGGATGGGCAGTGAGGCTGCTCCAGGGCACGTTCGGGGACTCTCAGAGCAAGGGTTGGACCCTGTTGTGGTGCTGTCATCGAGTGTGCTGACAGCTGTCTGCTGTTGCTATTGCTAGGACAGCGTGATGCCAAACTGCAAAGTCTGTCCATTTTCTGAAGTCCATGTAAGTTAAACTAAACTTTTCGCATTAATTTGAGTGGGCTGTGAATACTAATCAGCGAACACAGATGCTCCAGTTATACATACCTACAGTATTGGTGAAGAGCAGGTAGCAAAGCAGTCCTCATCTCTTAAAGGGTTTTTCAGGTTAATTCAACAAATAAGAACTAGAAGCTGATAAACAATTTCAAGTATAGTGAAATGACAGTATTTCATTTGGACCTTTCATGTGGATAAACTATTCTCTACAAAGGAGACAACTGTCAGGGAAGTTGGCAGAGAAAGCTCTTTGTGCTTTCCAGCCCTGTGGTAGTTCTTGCCGTGTGTTTTGAAGAGTGTCCAAGTTATTATAACCAGTCTTAGCTAACAGCTGCCTTCTGGGGGCATTTAAACAGCTGAAGGTTGTCAAACCACAAGACAGCCCAACTTTTGTTTCCTTCTGAGATCCCAGTAGTCCTGTGAGCTGCAGCTGTGTTGGTGGTGAGGGAGTCAGTTCAGTTTTACACTAATTTTTTTAAACAGAAGCATTTGTTCTTTTAATAATTATGTTTTCCTTTATGATATCCCTTCTGTGGTAAATTTCATGTTTTATTACAAAACAGAACACTTCTTTCCACAGATTTTTGCAGATTTCCAATAGAACAGAGATTTTGTACTTCCTGTCAGTTTTATTGCTTTCATCAGAAGCAGGGCTCTTTTCTCCGAGAGTAAGGTTCTCTCTTCTAGATCAGGAAGGTCACTGAATTCTCCTCGAGAGTAAGACTGACTGCAAACAACATTGCCACTTGCATGCCAAAGTGCAACTCATTAAACCCTCCTTTCTGCAGGCAGTTCGTAATTTCGTAGCAATAATTAGTAAGATGGGACTAACACATCTATATGCATGTTCAAAACTATTCAAGACCCAGGAAAAGAAAAATACTTTTTAAACCAGAATGCAGACTGATGTCAGACTGATGAGTGCTGAAATGTAAGACATTAAGTGAAATAGAATGAAAGTTTATGAGTGAGATATGGGATTAGGATTTAGGAACTCCTGATTTACTTTCAATTTCTTAGTTTCGTATTAGCTAATTTTCCATTTTTAAACGGGATAATTTTTCCACGTTTGGAGGGAGACATTACTTACCCCTACAAAGGGAAGAAAAGAGTTAACAAGCTGTGTTTGACCTAGTATTCTGGCTAATTTTCAGGGATTGCGGAAACTCCTGCAGATTTTCTTCCTCACAGGGGATCTCTGATGACAAATCCATTTAGCCAGATTGTTTTAATGGGAACTGTTGAGCACTAAGTGCTTTTGAAACTTTGTCCAGTTGATGTGCAAGAGAGTCGCGTCTACTGTAATGCTGTCAGTCAAAGAAGAACTTCTTTGTGGAAAACATAAACTGATTAAGTACATATTAAAAGTCAATTTGTCCTTTCTGGTGAATTATTTTATCCTTCAATTCAGGACACGCTCCATCTGGAATTCTTCAATCCTTCTTATTATTTAATTGTAAACATTTTTACAGGCTGCTTTCAATTTGATCTTCGTACATCTGTTATACATTAGGTGGAATAAGCATGACCAACTGTGTTATGGAATTGGATATTGAAAATTGCTTTGGAGGATCCATATAACAGAGAGACTTCTCTTAAGCCATTAGTAGATTGCAAATCAGATGATTTGTTTTCTAGTAAGGATCAAAAATTGCTAGAAAGTATAGTTAAACGTTTCATGCATTTACAAAGATCAGAATTTGATGAAAGGCAAAGAAAGATAAACACGCTTCATGCACTGAAATACTTTTATCGTGGGATCAGTGTATAAATTAAGCTTCAAAAATGAAGTCTTGGAAGCTCCTGCAGATACAAAACTACTTCATATAGAAGATGTTTAATCTAGTTACACTTTTTAGGAACAATATTTTAAAACAGGAAATGCTCTGCTTTCCTAAGAAGTAACCCTAATTATCATGTAACTTTTTATTCTTCTAGATTTTCCTAAGTACTTCAATTGGTTTTCCCAAATATTCACTAGATTTGCAGATTTTTCCCAACAGATATAGGTATGAATATGAATAGAATATAGATGAAGAAAGTTTAAGAAGCAAGTTTGAATTCATAATTACATTTAGGACATTTCGTCTTAGGAACCCTTATAGCTGTTAGATTAATTATGACGAATCATTAAAAGAGAACTAATCTGAATATTTCTTCAGCACTAGTGACTGAAAACTGTAACTGATCAGGTTTCCTTTCTTTTTTTTTGATCAGTATTTTTGTTTTTGTGCAGTTACAGTAGGATTCAGTTGCTGAATTGTTTTACTACTACAGTGTATCTTATGGTCCAAACTAGTCCAAGGCTACTTAGTTTGTATATCAAAATTACTTTTTTATTATGGAACTGCTGTTCTCTAAAGCTGTACATTATCCAATTAAATAATCCTTATCAATTATCAAAGATTGTAAAAGTTTCAAAGTCAATGAAATGTAAGCCAGAATGTAATGGATTATGGGGAAGACCATGAGTGACCTTAAAACCCAGCCCTATGTAGAAGCCAGGACTCAAATGATTTCAGCATAAAGTTACCTTCAGCAAGCAGAGTAGTAGTTGGTGTGAAGCCAATTCACAAATCCCTGGGCCAAATTTTTCCACTGATTAATTCCGAAGTAGGCTGGAACTCAAAAAGGTCCAAGCAAAATTGCTTGCTTTTAGTACTTATTGTTAGAGTAGAAGTCTCCATTAATGCAAAAGACTCAAGCTATTGTGTGAAGCGGTTGCTTCGTGCAGTAATTATGGATTGATACTTTTAAGAAATTCTGGATTCTGTAAAAAAAAAATGTTAGGAAAAAGATATGGCTGTTTAGAAGCTGTTTTTAAGGAAATAAGCGCATGTATGATTATATATATTGATTATATTTGGCTATGGAGGTATTCTGTATCTCAAAGGCTGACAGGTGGCGAATGACTTACTACCTTTAACTTGGCAAATATTGGCAACGAAAATTTTCTGTCAGTTTCTGTGGTACATAGAAAATATAGGTGATGAAAATTAAGCATTTGGACTAGTTGAAGGTAGTGACCAGTTCAATTCACAACCTCTGCCATCTGTTTAGAGCATGTGGTTACTGTCTTGATAACAGCAATAAACTTATTCACTCTTCTGATAAAGGTACAGTGTTTTTATTTTGTGTTATGAACCAGCTGTTCTGGCTCATAAAACTAAGAGTGCAGCATGACAGTGTTTTCACTGTTGTTTATAACTGCCTACATTCTGTACCTGCACAGAAGTTCTAAAGTAAAGATCTCACCTCCGTCAACTTCCCTTTCTAACTCAGTTGAGAATAAGCTTGCAGCAATGTCCTCACTGTATTTAGAGAATATATCTATTGGCCTGTCTCGTACAAAGCCGAGTGCATTACCGTTTGTGTTCTTTCCCAGTGTTAATAGGTGGGCCATTACCTCGAGGACATGAGTTTGAACTACACGATGTTCGATTTCACTGGGGGAGAGAAAACCAGCGTGGTTCTGAGCACACGGTTAATTTTAAAGCCTTTCCCATGGAGGTAAGAGTGACGCTGCATTGCATAAAACCATTTAAATCCAAAAGATTTCAATTCTTAGCTTGACTTTGTGGAAGTTCAAAAGAGATTTTCTTTTAGCTGCTCAGCATTTTAGTGCTTTATATTTCACCTGCAAAACTGTCTTCCTGAGGTGTGCACTGGGGACGGTAAATTAGGATATACATCTGGAATAGAATGCCTCCAGCATTCACCCCATGTGATTAATTGGTCATAAAGTTAACTTTCAGAATTATTAACTTCTGTCTTAACAATATTAGTGTTCTAACAAGATCTGCTGTTTCAACACTTCCTATGTCACCTTGACTAATAACTATATACGGGGAGAACTGGCCACTGGAAATGTTTCCTTGGTGAATAATAACATTTTGGGAACATTTGGAGGAAACATAGTAATTTGTTAAGGAAACAATTTTACATATCTGAAATATGAAGGTTATGTGATACTCTTAGATATGTTCTTTAATATCTTAGTTAATTTCAAAATTTTGAAACACAAGCAAAGAAATGATGGAGTCTGAAAAAATTCAGCTCTTCACAAGATGCCAGTTTTGGACTCCCAGGCTCCCCAAATACTAGGACTAATGTCTTCTTCCCTCCAGCAGCCTTTCATCATTCACTTTCCACTTTCCCATTGCTTATACTTTTATACTTTTCAAGGAATGTCTTGGAGTATCGGTTAGACCAGGGCTACAACACTAACATATCAGATACCAAACCTGATGTTTAATGACTTAAGTTTTTCAATTTTTATTTCATTTACTGTAATCTGTATTAGTTTTAAATAAACTGTCAAGATTTTTTTTCAGATTTCTTTGAGTTATTTTTGCCTTAAATATCTATCATAATTCCTTAGGAGCCTGAAGCAATATTTCTTTTTCTTTTTTTTTTTTTTTTCTTCCCTGTTTTCAGTGCTAAGAAATTTATGGCAATGTTATTCGTGAGTTCAGACAGTGGGAATAGAACTGCTTTATGGTAAAGGCTATAAAAAGTATTAGAGTACCTTCAGCAGAACTCATTGTAAAAGGCATGTTGGCTTACACCATCAATCTAACTTTTAGGGTTGTTTAGATACCTTCTTTGGGGTCAAATGTAAGTTTCTGGTGTTGATTTTGCACTGATCCATCACAAAAGCCAGGCAGATATAAAGTCACTCACGTGGACTGTATAGGTTGATTTCAGGCAGATCCTGGCAATTCAGGAGAATTAATTGAGTGGGGAAGACTCAACAACCTAAAGGAAAGCAGAGAAATCACCTTTGCATCCTGGTTACCTGGCTTAATATAGTTTGTATGGGCAGTAACTTCATGCTACTACAGTGTTCCTATGATGCAGGAAATAATTTGTTCATTGTGAAGCAGCTCTGCCTGGTGCTGTTCCTCAGGACAGATTCAGCATGTGGTGGTCAAGAAATGTTGACATAAATTATGTCGAGAATTGTTCTTGGGAATCCAGTTTCCAGTCTCCTCCTTTATCAAGGATCACTCTGCAAACAGTCTTGGTGGCATGTAGGAACAGACTAATAATATCTGCAAGACTTACAATACGCTTCAAATATAGCATTAATGTTGAATTTTGCAAACAGATCCCAATGCAGGTTAATTCTGGCAGAAAGTGACAGCGTAGTTGATACCATCATATCCAAGATTGTTGTGCACAGGTGTAATGTTTGAGTCAGTTCATTATCTTCTGTTTCATGTTGCAAAAAAAAAAAAAAAAAGGCAGTCTGACAGATAAGTTACAGACACTTCATTTCCTGTATCTGTGAAGAGCAGTTGTATTAAATCTAGCTCAAATTGTCCAAATTAAATATTGGACTTGAGGTACTTGTAACCATTAATGAGAGTCCAGAATGGATGATTTTCTTTTTGTGTCCCAGGGATTCCCGCACCTAGTTGGTTTTGTGGACAGCAAACATTTGGACGCGGGGACTGAGAAATTTATTTTCTTAACTTTTAACATCAGCATTATTTTATGCAGCTGTGGGAAATCAACATATTCTGAACACGTACTGGGCTTGAATTTCACTGGGCTTCTTAGTTACTGAACATAAATGGTGATAGATGCCTATTTTTCAGATGCATGAGCACTCTGTGGGAGTTTATGCTTTCTTACTATACTAAGTGGTATTTGTTTCTTTGAACACAAATACATGGCTATAAATATAAATATATAAATACATTGAGCACCAAACACGTAGTTTGGTTCTGCTGTCAGTGGGGCAAATCTAGTGGGATGTTTTTCCTAACAAACTAGAGATGAATTTACAAAGCATTTTAAAGAATTTTAAACTCTCCTCCCTTTGCGAGAGGAAGACAAGCTGAGCAGATAAGCAGTAATATGCAAACCTAAGAGCTTGATTTAACTGAGCGTGTTTACAACGAACTAGGTGCAGATTGCATGCTTCATTAAGCTATTAGCAAATTGGAGCGGTTCTATAAAAAACAATGTAGAAACTTTGAGTTTAAAGAGATCTATCTGAACTAACTATTTATTATCTGGAGCGGCCCTCTGGTTTTTAGGACTGAAGAATGTAAGGCTATTTTATTATTATTTGTTAGACCAGGTAGTTGCAGAAGCTTCAGACTATCAGTGTAATGATCTTTGTAAAGGATGACTTTAAAAAGTATTATTTTCAAGTCTGAAAGAAAATTCTTCACTTATTTCTTAAATCTCTTAATCATAGAATCATAGAATCAAAGAATCATAGAATCATAGAATGGCTTAGGTTGGAAGGGACCCCAAAGATAAACAAGTTCCAGCCCCCATGCCTCAGGCAGGTCCACAAACCTCCAGATCTGGTACTAGACCAAGTTGCCTAGGGCCCCATCCAACCTGGCCTTGAACACCTCCAGGGACGGAGCATCCACACCCTCTCTGGGCAGCCTGTTCCAGCACCTCACCACTCTCTCTGTGAAGAACTTCCCCCTGACATCCAATCTAAACCTTCCCTCCTTGAGCTAAAACCATTCCTCCTTGTCCTGTTACTGTCTACTCGAGTAAAAAGTTGATTCACCTCCTTTTTATAATCCCCTTTTAAATACTGGAAGACTGTAATGAGGTCTCCTCGCAGCCTTCTCTTCTCCAGACTGAACAAGCCCAGCTCCCTCAGCCTGATTTCATAGGGGAAGCGCTCCAGCCCTCTGATCATCTTTGTGGCCGTACTTTGGACCCTCTCCAACCTCTCTACGTCTTTCCTGTATTGGGACACCAGACCTGGATGCAGTACTCCAGATAGGGTCTCATGAGGGCGGAGTAGAGAGGGATAATCACCTCCCTCTCCCTTCTGGCCACCCCTCTTCTGATGGAGCCCGGGATACCATTGGCATTCCAAGCTGCAAGAGCACAGTGCTGGCTTATGTTCAGTTTTTCATCCACCGGGACCACCACGTCCTTCTCCACAGGGCTGCTCTCAAGGAGTTCTTCTCCCAGTCTGTATACGTAACTGGGATTACTCTGACCCAAGTGCAAAACCTTGCACTTCGCTGTGTTCAACCTCATTAAGTTCACACGGGCCCACCTTCCGAGTCTGTTGAGGTCTCTCTGTATGGCATCCCTTCCTTCTAACATGTCAGTTACACCACTCAGCTTAGTATTATTGGCATACTTGCTGAGGGTGCACTCTAGCTCACTGAGGGTGTACTGAAGTCCATTAATCTTTAATCTCTGATACCATACTGCTTTTATAGAAATTTAGCAATATCTCATCTTAGTTAGGTAATATCCTGTGTCTCTTAGTGCAACAATCTATTATTTCTTACTCGACAGCTGGACCTTTGCATGTGTTAAGATATATAGGTTCATGGTGAAGTAGGTGTGACTCCTAAACTTAAGTAACTTTTGAAACAGCTTGAAATTGTTCACATTGGAGAAGAACATTATTTATGTGAGTTGGAGACTGAGTGCATCGTTATGTTTATTACTGTTTGAAGTTCAGCAAAGATGTGTTTTCCACCTTTCATGACTGAAGAAGTCAGAATGTTGACAATAATATACAAGCGTAATTGTTTTCACTGAAACATCTGTGCTTGCAATCAGTCAGGAAAATAAGTTGTCAAAGGTGAATACTGTAACACATTTTTTTAATCAAAAAAATACTCCTCTCTTTGTTTCATAAAAAACAGATCAGAAGGGCTGCTCTTGCATTTTGGACAGAAACTGGAAGGAGACATGCAACTTTCTCCAGAAACTGTTCTTGCTAAGTACTTTTGCACATAAATAGTGTTACTTGACCTTTGACCACCAGTTGTGTTGTGTTTTCAGTAACTGTCTTAACACTGAGAGACTGTTTCTTGTTAGTAAGTGGAACAAGGTACCAAAAGTCAGGTCTTGCTTTACAGTACACATTTTCACAGAGCAGTAAAACCCATGCTTGTGCCCTCATGTATATTACCTGAACCTGATTTAGGTTTGAACGAGAGAGGAACTATTCCATATATTTCTCTCTTTCATGCCAAGAGTATGGATTATTAAACTCTAATGAAGCTCTGCCTCTCCTCCTTGTCTTTACTGTGTAAGAGGGAGACAGATGGAGACAGGAGTAGCAACTGACTGCTCATATCATGCCATGAGCATTTATTCTTATTTTTAACAAAATTGCTATAGGGGTACCTAAAAATGGACTCCCATTGTACCTGATCTTTGTATTGGCATGGCATATTATGATGCCAGGCTTAACCAATTTATGGTCCAAAAAGGACAGGAGAGCAGGAGAAAATGAACCAAGGGGTGGCATCAATGCCTTTTTATGTAAAAAATTAATATGTTTGAACAGCTTCTGAAATGAAGGAAAATGTAGGGAAAATTATGCCTTAAAGGTGTCTCCTGCTTTTATTTACTCAAGTGGTGTAACCAAAGCCGTAGTCTGAATATAAGGAAACTGTTGTTTCCAGGCTGCTGTTCTGAAATAAAACTGTAACTAAGGAATAAAAGGGCTCCTTTCAGTGCTTGTATATGACCAGGAACATAATTCCCTGTAATCCAGCCTCTTTAAAATGTAGGATTATATTAGCTGTGAACCACGTGAAAACTCTCAGTAGAAGAGGATTGGCAGAAAACCATTTTAAAAATGTTTCAGAGATATGCAGGAAGGTTACAACTTGTATTATTATCTGTTTTTGAACAGATGAAAATCCAGTTGCCTGAAGGACCAGAATCAGTTCTGCACAGGAAAATCGGTGTTCCTTTCTGTTGTGTAATGAAGAGCAGAGTAATTCATTCTGTAGTCTCTTTCAGAGTTACTGAAATATCTACTAGAATGTGCTTGTGTATAATTAAACATACCCTCAGTCCAGTTTAAGTTATTAAGTTTCTCTCTGTTCACATGAGATGATGCCTGCCTGTGGATCACATCAGAGTTATGGTTTTCAAGTGTCAGGCCAGGCTGCCAACATTACAATTCTCAGCTCTCAAATCCTTACAGTCTGTGTGTGAGGATTTCTCTGTGTTGAGATCTGTAGTCACAAACATGCACAGAATGCATCCCCTTCCTGCCATTTCTTGAGAGGAAGTGATGTACTCTCAACGTAGATGTTTATTCTTTGCCAACCTTCGGTATTCTTTGCCATTTTCTTTAGTCTTGCCGTCTGTTTTGTTCAGTTACTTATTAGCTTGTTAGCAAATTATTTTGTTTAAAAGCATAAAACATTATTTGTAGCTGAAATAGAAGGCATATGCTTCCCTGTCATTTCCTCTTGACATGGAAATTTATAAATTTCAGTGGGATTGGGTAGGTGTGAATGGCAAGCAGAACTTAATGTGTAATGACAGCAGTTTCTGATATGTGAGCTTAGTTTTGAAACCTGTGGATTTTTGATGGTAGTTTTAATGGGACTATAATCCTAGTCATAAACTATAAAAGAAAACGTTTTAAACTGAGGAATAAATCCTATTACCTGAGAAACGTAAGACCTAGGAGCGAAGAACGTCCAGCTTAGGCAGTCTTGATTTAAGAGGAGGCAAACAGAGCAAATTCTGGAATGATTTACGTACCTTCATGCTGAGGTTTGGAACACTGTTTAGAAATTTTCCACGTTTTCTAATGGAGGAGTAGTTTGTCACTCAGTGGCTTGGAACATTTTCTAAATTTTGAAATCACTGCAGAATAATACCGTGAGCCATGATTAAAGCAATACTTCTTATAAGAAAATGATTTCATTCATGTAATTACTATGATAATGAATGGGATGCTCATAACTGTACCGAACAACATTCTAAGAGATATGGCCAGACATATTATTTAAACATTTAATTGTTTAAATAAATAAAAAAATAGCTCCAATCCGCAGTGCCTTTGTTAAGAGTTGTAATATACATAACTAAAACCTAAGAAAGCTGTTCAGGGGGAAGGAGAGGAGAGAAGAGAAGAGAAGAGAGTTGGAAGGGATCTTCAAAGATTAAGTCAAACTTCCTGACTACTTCAGGGCTAAACAAATATTAAAGCATATTACTGGGGGCATTATCCAAGTGCCTCTTGAATATTGACATGGGACATCAACCACCTCTCTATGTCTCTTTGAAGCCTGTTCCAGTGTTTGACCACTCTCATGGTAAAAAAGTATTTCCTAATGCCCCATCTGAACCTCCTCTGGCATAGGTTTGTGCCTTTCCCATCCTGCCATTGGATCCCAGGGAGAAGAGATTGGCATTGCCTTCTGCACTTCCACTTTTCAGGAAGCTGCAGCGAGCTGTGGAGCTGAATCTTTGACAAGTTGTGAATAAATGATCAATTGAAATAGACATGGCCATTGAACATTATCTAATTTTTGAGAACAAAATTGTGGAAAAACTCAGGAAAAACAGACCAGTATATATAACCGTATATTTTCAGTTTTGATTTCCAAATCTGCACTGATTTATAGAGATACAGAATCTCTACACATTATGTGTACACGTTTTGCCTTTTAGAAGCATAATAATAATTAGTATTACACAGCACTCCATGGGCAAAATCAGTTCTAGGACTAATTTCAGGGCTGTCAGTGAATTTTATTACGTGTGATGTTAGCCTCATACGTGCAGGTGTTTTAAGTATTTTTCTGTATTATTCTATACATCTTACACTCAGTGGTCCTCTAATTCATGTATCTTCTCTCTGTTGTTACTGTTTTTCTTTTTTTTTTTTTTTTTTCAGTAGTGGTATAAAGCTGAGAGGTCTTTGTTCCCTCCCAGTATACTAAATGAAAACTGGCAAGAAGATAAAAACAAAATTACTACCGTTGTAAAAGCACACAGAGGCAGCTTATGACTTTTAGGATTGCTAGTTGCTAAGCTCTTTCAGTATTATGTTTTTATCATGGTTGAAGGATAATTTGACCTAAATAGGCACATGCAGTCTCCGAAGTGTAGTTTGTTTCTAGGTAATTTGTCAACATGATTGGCTCTCGTATTGCTCACTCACGTGTAGTTTTCATTTATCATGGAATATGATCTGTGAGCTTTGTAATGTGGATTCAAGGTTCAGATACATGCAGAAATGGGCTGCTGTGCTAGAAGCATGCATTTAGCTTGACTAGCATCTGAGAAATATCCATGTTAAGCTCTGTGGAAGAACTGTACACATCTTCAGAGGTAGTGTTATTTCTCCATCTGTACGAAATCTGCGATTTATTCATTGGATTGTGAAAGACATACAAGCTGCCAGCCACCAAGTCAAAGAAGAGTGGCATTAATTGTCAGTACTGATGTTTCTTTATTATTCAGTTTCTCTTTTAAGAGTTATCTTACTTCCAGCTAGTCATGTGCTTGAGGCTTCATGGATCGCACACATCTGAAAACTCTTTTGAGGTGGCAGTTGCAGTAGTCTGTGATTTGTGACTTCTGCTAGAATGGAGAACTTCAGTACTCTTCTGAGATATAAATGATCCAAACTACAAATGATTGAGTGAAATAGGAATAACTTTTCTAAGGAGAACATCTCAGGTGAAAAAAGTTTGCTGAAGGAAAGGTTTTTAAAATACATGTAGATATGGCGCTTAGGGACGTGGTTTGGTGAGCATGGTGCTAATGGGTTGATTGTTGGACTAGATGATCTTAGAGATCTTTTCTGATCTTCTTTAGTCAATGATTCAATGAAATGATGAGAAGAAAGCGAGAAGTGAATCAAGAGGGAATCAATACTCTGTGCTCCCTGTTCTGTCGTAACTCAGCTTACTGGTTTAGTACTGCCAGAAGTTGAGTCTTTGCATTTTGTCAGTAATAGACATTTTACATCAAATTTTCTTGCTGTCATGCTGGGCTAAGGTGCAGTGTTCAATCAAAGGTGGTAGTAACACCCATGGTGTTACTGCATACTCACTGAGGGAAGCATGAGACCTTGAAGGCTGAATAGCTCTTAGCAATCCTTGTCTGTGGTGGAACCACTACAGTCTCTGATACTTTGTTAAAATATGTGAATCTTTTCCTCTCCTTGAGCAAAAATACTGCTTCGCCTTTCTCCTAGAACTGTCTTGGTCACAGTACTTGTAGTCATGAATATAGAGGTTGCTATTATGACATCCCTTATTGCAAAGCCCATTCTGAACTTTGACAAGATGGCTAATTAAGTTTGCACTGTGCTATATATGGGAGAAGAGCTTGTGTAGTCACTTAGAAGATGAGACTTCTAATTTGAGCACACAGGTCTATTCCCTGTTTTTTTTTGTTTTTTTTTTTTTCATGGCTGTCTGCCCTTGATTGTTTTGCCTTAGTTCTACATCATTTTCTAATTTTCTAATATCGTCATTGCTTACATCTTGTGTCAGTTTTCTGGCATCTTGGAACTTTGCCCTCACTACTGTGCCTAACTCTTTCTGCCCAAGACCTGTCAGTTCTGAAAGAAGTTGGGAAAGAAGATTACTTATTTACTCCCTTTCCATGCTGAATGCTTGTGTCAAGACCAATTTGTAGGTTAGCCTCAGGATATGAGTGAAAGAGAGAAACAACAGCTTTTTGGTGATAACATAAATACCCTTTTTTTTTGTTATTTGTGTTAATGGTAGACATATGGCTCTTAAGAGGTGAAGGATAAAACTTGAAGCTTACCTAAGAACTGAAGAGCTTTGAAGGCTTCCACGAGTATTGACTGACATGCCTGAGTGCCTCACAAGAACAAATAATGTAGTCTTTGCCTCCATCTGCGCAAGTGAGATAAATTCTTGTATTGCCAATGAACTGGTAGAAAACAAGTTCGGGGGGATTATTTGGCCATCATCACACATACCTTTTTCAGAACTGATAGAGAACTGACTCATAATTCCTATATGCTTAAGTTCTGGAAAGATTCTCAGACACTGCAGTACCAAAATAGCTAATTTAGGTTGTAAATCTCAGCTGAGCAGTTTAACCATAGGGCTATCTGATGCCTTGTTATGCAGGCCACACAGTTACCAATAGGGCAGTCTCACTGCTTATTTCTACCTTCCCACTGTGCCAGCATTAAGCCATGTAATGAACTGGACTGAGGCACAGTTAAAGTTCAACAAAATTTTGGAAGCCCGTGCATATAGGGGAATGGAGAAAAGTATAATACTATTATGCAGTGTGTAGAAGCACAATTCATGGGGCAACTGTTGGATATGCATTACAAGGTTTATTATTCTGACGAAAAAACAGCCAGTGTTACAGAAAATAAATGGTCTCAGTTTCCTTCAGGAGTGTAGTATGGATGAACAACTGTTTGCTGGAGAGTAGTTGAGATTATGACTTAAAAAGATAATATGCAGCTGTAGATTCTCATCTTTTTAGAGAGATCCTTAGCTTGCACACACAAAACCATGAGATTCAAATAAGTTATTAATAAATCTTAATAAATTACGAGGGAATTAGTTTGGTATTTTTAATTTTTTTTTCTGCCTTCATTAAAGATTCTATTGTTGAGAATTAAGTTGTTGATTTAAATCCTTCCATATACAAACAATCCAGTTTTAAGTCCAGGGCAGCACGTTGCAGCCAACACTTTGTGGAACTGGACATGCTTATACTAAATACCTAATTGTATAAATAGCACTTCCAGTGTTAACCATGTAAGCTCCACCACTTCGTGTTTTCTGTGTTGATGGCATTGCTAGCCTGTAATGTCATCAGCTATTCATCAGGGTCCAGTCCTTTTAGAAGAGCTTCACACTTTGCAGATATGAAGATAAAAAAGCATGTGCAGACATACACATACAACCATGCAGATTGGCCACAATCCGGAGTAACAGCAGGATGGAGAGTTCTGCACTGAAATCCTTGTTTTTTCCTTTTTGGCTTCCAGAGTTCAGGGGAAGGAAAAATAAAGGCTTGAATGTGAATGTGCTTCACTTAGCACAGGTGAATGCAGACCCAGGGAACCACAGTCTGCATGTTTTCTGAGGCCAGATGTGGTATTGGGGAACAATATTCTGCTCTGTGGTGCTCCTTTTTCACATTCTGAGCAGAAACTTAAGAATTTGACTGTAAGAACTATGTAGCTTTTCTTTCCGAATATTGAAAGTCAGCAAAATAGAGTCAAGGATGTTTTGCCTTTTTCATTCCTTTACTTAGCCAGTATAATTTTACTGAGGTTGAAAAAGTGTACATTTTTTATTAATTCTTGTTTTGCTTTTATCTCCTATGCATGCCAGTAGAAATAAGCACTGCTTGTGCTTTCAAACAGGAAGAAAAAATAAATACAGATGAATTACAAATTATTGTGTCCTCAGTTTCTCCTATACCCATTGATGCCTTGCCAGTAGTTTTTTTAAGAAGCAAACAAGCTAATGTCACCTGTCAGTAGCCTCTGTCAGCTGCTGAGGTGAAGGTTGGACTGTCTGTTCAAGTCCTGGATGAAAAGGGTCTAGGTAGGGTTTGCAGAGCTTTCTGGAGATTGGTCTCCTTCAATCTTCTCCCACACTGGCATTGTGGTTGCATTAATCATATATTTTATGCCTGTATCTTGCATCCCTCTTAGTGCTGAGAGACTGCAGTGGTGTTTGGCTTTGTGTCAGCCTCCTTGTGCCACTTTCTTGTTTCCTAATGTTGGAAATGAAGCTCCTCTGTGACAAGTTGGCCCATCTTTAGTTAGAAGAGGAATGCAAGATTTGACCCATTTTTTGTTTTGTTTTGTTTTTTTCTTAACAAGGTTAAATCATTTTCTTTTATTAGCCTTTTATCTTCTTTTGCCAAAACAGAAAGAAGAGCACTCAGATGGATTATTTATTTATTTATTTATTTTTGGCTTCCTTTTCTTTTTAGCTTACTGTTTGTAGCTGTGGTCTTTTGATTCTCTCAAAAGTTGTAATTACTGATATTAATTTGTTTTTTTCAGTGGACCAGGAGTTCTTTTTCTTATGTGAAGTGAGACTACTGCAAGGTACTAGATTCTTCAGAGGGAACACAGAAGCCTGGTTAATGTTAGATGTTGCAATATTTTCATTATTCTTTTTCTATATGGTTTACCAATGTGGTAAATACTTCTATAGCACAAGGAACTTGCCACAGTGACTGCTAGAACATTTCTGTCGATTTAACAGGTAATTCAGTAGTCCCACTATTCCTTGTCTTTCCAGTGACACACCTGAAGATACGTTGCACGGTTGCCTAGAATTTCTTCTGTAGTTTATTCTTTTAGTTTAGGCATTCATGGCTGATTTTGTGGAAAGAATAGATTTTGGAAGGTATATTTGCAACCATTCCTTATACAACCTAACTAAAATAATTTCCTTTACAACCACATTACTATTCAACCCTCTTTGAAAGGTGTTCATGAAGAGGAGAGCTGACAGTCAGGATTTTTCTGGATGATACCTTGATATCACAAATGAGCATTCATTCTGAATGTTTTAGCTGTGAATTTAGCTTTTGGCCTAAGATACTTTTTATCTCATGCTATGATGCAAAGTTGTCTAAACAGCTCTGTACTCTACTCCATTCTGCTTCCACCTAATTTGACTGATTTTAGATTACACGTCACTTCATTCAAGGAATGTCATCCTGTTAATTACATACTCAAGAGCCTGACAGTTACGTGCTGGACTAGAACTAGATCTTTAGACTTTCAATAAATTATAATAAGCAGAGGTTGAGCAGAAGTTGTGTTTTCCCTTCTCCCACATTATACTACTTGGGAGATTTTTTACTCTTAAGTGTTACCTGTGTTTCTTGGCAGTGCTTCCAGCCTGTCTTAGCATTGATCTCAGCATTGCTCTCAAAGATAGGCACAGAGTTCCTTTCATGCCTTTGTTTTGACAGTAATCAATGTGTGAAATGTTAAAGATTATTTAATTCCCACTGAAATTCAGTGGCATTTTGGCACCTATCCACAACAGAAGCTTTGAAAAATTCAAGTCTACAAGCATAAAACAAGTACACTGATTAACACTCTTGGCTACTGACTCCTTCTCTTCTTCATACTACTTTTACTTGGAGTTCATAATAGAATCATTTGTTTTTATTTGCATTTGCATTTTAAAAAGAGTATATTTTTCTTGACTGAACCATGCAGGCTTTGTACTTTATGGGTTTTTGCTTCTTTCTTATGTTATGAAATATGTACATGTACTCTTGCTTCTCATAAGACATTTTCCAACAGCCTCTGTACCAATTCCATGAACTTTAATTTCCTAAACTTCTCCTTCAGGCTGTTAATAACTAACTTTCTAATTTTTTAATCACTTTTCTTGAACCTGTGTGCCCTGGTCATATCCTTGGTTTGGTCCCCTTGTGAGGCTTTGAAGCTTAATTACTGTATATTATGGTCACTGCCAGCAGCTTAGTCAATTGCTTCCTGAAGCAATTCAGTGCCAAGTCAAGTATCAACTCATAAATTCTTGTGCACATGTATAATAGTAAGGCATATTTTTTTCCACATTTTGTCCTTGCGTGATATTGTTGATGGAATGTTTGGTTTATTGAAATTATGCATCATTACCGTATGGCTAGGCTGTGTTGCCATCCATTGTTACTAGCTGAAATCCTCAGCTTCATTTCAACCTTCTTAAACCAGGAGAAAGACTATATGTTGGCTCTTGTTAGGCATCTGGAGTTTTCCATTCGTACCATTCCCTCCTTAGCTTTTATGGCATGCTGTGGGTGAAGTGGGAACGTACCGGTCTTTAACAAAACTGGGTGAGTCCAGGAGAACAGTTGTTAAGTTCTACAATAGTTAGCAGAGCAGTTGTTTTTGTATCAACCGTATAAAATCTAACAGGAACAAGTGAGGGACTCTGCACTTGAGAAAGGGCAACGCTGGATATACAAACCGACTGGGAGACAAGAGCCCTTCAGAAAAGAATCTGGGGTTGCTGGTTGACAGCATGTTGAATCTAAGTCAGCAGTATGTCCTGGCTGCTGCCACTGGGAGAGGGGAGGGGCTGTCCTCTCTTCCCTGTGCTGTGCAGCCTCACCTCAAGCACAGGGTGCTGTTTGGGTGCCACAATATAAGAAGGACATAAGCAGGGGACAGCTACAAAGATGATGAAGGGTCTGGAGGGCAAGGTGTACGAGGAGAGGCTGAGCTCCCTGGGTTGGCTCAGCCCAGAGCAGAGGAGCTGAGGGGAGGCCTGATGGCGGCTGCAGCTCCTCACAGGGAGCGGAGGGGCAGTGCTGAGCTCTGCTCTCTGTGACGGCGACAGGGGCATGGAGCTGTCAGGGGTGGGGTGGGTGGGGGTCTGCATTCTTGGTCTGTAACAGTACTGGACTAAGCAGACTTTTCTGGAGCTTGTCAGTTGCATAGCTAATAAGCAACACCTGCACGGTCTAGTTCTGACTGGGGAACAAGCTTTTTCCAAAAGATTCATTTATACTTGATGCAACAAGTACTGACTTTCTGATGTTGCAAGAGTCAGGTAATCTCAGGTGAAAATAGGCTTAGGTGAAACTTATTCACTAGGTGAAATTTACTAATGGTCTCAGAAGAAGTCACCATTTGAGAATCAATCAAAAATCATCATTCTAGCGGTCGTGGGTAATTAATGTCTGGTTTCCTGATCAGAGAGAAGATAGATTGGCCAGGCTCTTTGGAGAAGTGTGAAAGAGCAAAGGAAATTAGTGTGCAGCAAGAGAGATGCTGATTAGATGGAAGGAGAAAAAGCTTTTCACTGTGAGGGAGATGAAATGTAGAAGAGGCTACCCAAAGAGATTGTGGGATCTCCGTCCTTGGAGATATACAGAACTTGGACTGACAAGGCTCTGAGCAACCTGATCCAACTTTGAATTAGTAGCTGACTTTGAAGTTGGTGCTACTTTGTGTGGAAGAAGGCAGATTTGCATCAATTGGCCTTTAGAGGTTCCTTCCAGCCTGCATCATCCTGTGATTCTATGGTTTTAAGTGCGAATTAAGAATACAATAAGGCCAACAACAGATCTTAAAAGATTGTTTTTGCTCTCTGCAAAGATCCACAGAGGAGCCAGTGCCATAGAAGAAAAATGTGCGTGTTCTTGTAATACTTTTTTATTGATAGAAGCTGGCTTCCAGAACTAATAAATGTACAAGGTCATATAGAGTGATTTTGATTCTTGCCAACATTCATCATCCCAGTGACTTATTCTGTGTAAAAGGCCTTTTCGTATTGATATAAGAAATGCTTTCTGTGATAGAGAAAGGAACTCATTGAAGTGTGAGGTTTTCATTTGTTTATTGCATTTAAAGCCCCAAACTCAGGTCCTTACTCAGTTTTGAAGCAGTGTTGATTTGAGATAGGTAACTAGTTAATGTCAGCATCTGTTTTTCCTGGGCAAGGACATCAGGATTAGGATCAAAAGTCTTTTGGTTGAGTGGGAACCAGGTGAAAATAAAGAGGATCCTCGAAATTTGTTCTATACCAAATAATCCTTCTGTGGAGTTCACTTTGCTGCCTGAAATAATTCCTTAATCTTTCCTGGAAGGGAGAGTCTCTCCAGCTGTTCATGAAACAAATCAGCTCTGTCAGTGCTTGGTTATTGTTTGCCTTTATGAATTTTCAGTTCATCCAACTTTAAGGATTTTAAGTCACTGCAACAATTCTTTAATTTACAGCTGGAATATTAAAAGGCTCCAGATAATTTTGGATTTTGGGATGCTAAGGAGTTTCTCACACACTTCTGGTATTTCTGTAAAAGTACACTGTCTAGCATTCCAAGTCAGCTATGACTATCAGCAACACAGCTCGCTCATTCTGGTTGTATAGAAACAACCTGATTACTGATTATCAACGCGTTAGCTGGCAACTTGAACAGCATCTCTCCTGCTTTAGTTTGTTTATACCTACAACGAAGCTCACAGTGGTGAGCTGCCAATACACTGAGCTGGTTATTTAAAAAACCCATATAATAGTGTTTGCATCAGAGGCTGGCACCCACCACTTGGGAGCAGGCACTCTCAAATCAATGTCTCAAATCAATATAGCCGTCAAATCAATGTAAAACTGAAGGTTACCAAAACACAGATCATTGATCTAGTAAGTTGCCCCGGCTGCTATGAAGTTGTCAGTGTATGCAGACATTATATTGATAGTTTCAAGACTTGTAAAAGCACTGAGGTCTTTCCTCTGTGCACATCTGATTCCCATTAATATTTACAAAAGTTACAGGCCATGCTGTTTGTGCACTATCCTCTTTAGCAAATTCTATGTAGTGTTTTGCTGTCATTTTTTCTTTTACTGTTATCTGGTGTTTTTCTCTGATGCCATATTGCAAAAAATCAAATAAACAGAAGGCAAAAGAGCTCCAGAAAATCACACAAATACATAGGAAAAACCACAATTTGGAAGGAAATTTTTTCAAAGGACAGTTAGGACACTTAGGTCTTACAACATTCTTACTAATATTCCCTTTCTGAATCCCTTGCTCATTGAATTATCCAACCTCCATCTGAGCTACATTTTTCCTGTTCTGTAGAAGAATAATTTTGATTTGGCTTCCATGTATTTAAACAGATGTTGACATCTATTTAAATGTGTGTGCACGGGATTATTGGAAAGCAGAAGATGTGAGGCCTAATGGCTTGTTGTTAGGATGTATTTTGGCATTACTAATTTTCATTGGTTTTCCTGTCTAATTTCATCTCGTATATCCCTAATAACAGAACATTTTCTGTGAAGAGCTATTTCAAATATCACCTAAATTCAAAACATGGGAACATAATGAATACCATGTGGAATCAGACCAGTGTTCCATCCAGTATTCCATCTGTAGCTGTGGCAGTAAGAGATGCTGTCTGAGGAGCACCTCAGCCTTACCACTTCCTGTGTTGTACTCCGTCATCTGTGAGCTGTTGGACCTAAGGCTATATCTCTGCCTGTACTTTTGTCTGTTTGTGGACATAATTCATCCAATCCATTTATGAACCTGCTGGTAATGTGTGACTCCGCAAGTGTTTATGGCAACAAGTTTATAACCCACTGTGTAAAAAACAGAGTGCTAATCTACTGTAATTATATCTGCCTATAAGGCAATAATGCAGGAGCATTTTTAACACTGACCAGAAATTTGTTCTATGCTGAGCTACAGAAACCCAGTACAAAATGGTGATTCTTGTTCCAAGGAGACTAACATTTATTTAAAGCATTCTCGAGCAGAACCTCAAAGTTACAGAAACCTTCAGACCAGAAGGTGAAGAATGTCTGTTTTAGTACCTCTAGTAATGTGGATTACTAAATGTGGACTTTGTCAAGTCATGTCTACATTAGTCTTAAGCACATTTATTTTTACTCTTTGCATTATTTTCTTTTTGTAGTAGAACATCCTGACCTCCATTGGGTTGGTGGAGAGGAAGGAGGCTCTGAGGGTCAGCAGAGAATCTTCTTTCCCCAAGTAAATGGCAAGGCCTAAAGATACCCTTAAAATGGGTAGCTCATACTTAACTTTTCTCATGTCCCAGGAGATGTGGGAAGAAGTGTGTATATATATATATATATATACACACCTATATACCTAGCCAGCATATATAATTAGTATAGGAACTGGTCTCTGCCCTGATAAGCCTGATGTCTGAGACAGGACAACAACCTGTTTCTGGATGCACTGGGGTTATTGCTGGTACATGTGAAGTGCTTATTCGTTTTTTTCTCTCTGAGACTGTTTGCCTTTCAAATCTTCAGAAATAAACAATTGTCAGAACATGGAGAAACATCAGATTACAGACTTCACCTCCAAAGGAGGTGCAAGCTGCTGAATGTCATGGCAGCCCTAGCCAGGTCCTGCCTGTTGACATAGTCAAAGGAACGCTCTTTTTAAATTTGGCTATCGCTCTCAGCTCTATTGTTCCAGTCACCAAAGGAAAAGCTTGCTTTGACATTTCAAACAAAATGAATAGCGTTGCCATGTAGCATTGTTCTCCACAGCACCAAGGACGTTGCCATCAGGTCTGCAGTCACTTCAACCTTTTTCTTTCCTGTGTGTGCTCCCGCCTGCCTGCAGCTGGATCACTTTCCCTCCTGAATGTCAGGGCTTGGTTGGGGTGATGGGACTGCATGAGCCCCCTCTGGTGGATGGCTCCTGCACTCTCCAGGCTCTCTCTGGAAAATGCAGTGCTTTGTCTTCTTGAGTGGCGGCCGTTCTGTGTTGGCTGAAGTGAGCGTTAGGGATTGGGTTGTTATTGTTTGGTCCTTTGTTTTTATTTGTTTAAAAGCCAAAGGCAAATTAAAGGTATAGAAAAGTTTGTAATGTACAATAGAATATGACACCAAGTACATTCAGAACAAATTAGTTCTAACAAGGAGCATTTGGGTGTCTAGAAATTTAAGAACATATGTATTAGTGTTTTCATGTGCAAACTTTTTAAAAAAAGTTTCCTTTCTTAGTACAGCAAATGCCTTTCATCGACATAAACAGAATTATTTGCAATTGTAGTTTCAAATTCAATTTGATTTATGATAGATTCATTTGGACTAGGGACTAGGGCAGGGGGATGCTGGGGATGCTGCTATTCTAGGGAATCCTAGATCCTCTGTAAAGGTGGTGAGACAGAAAGCTGAAGTGCCTTTATACCAATGCACGCAGCCTGGGAAATAAGCAGGATGACTTGGAAACCGTGATGTGCTTGGAAAGTTGTGATCTTGTTGCTATCACAGAAACATGGTGGGACTAACAAAGGCCAGCTAGTGATAGGCATATACTACAGGCCACCTGAACAAGGGGAGACTGTTGATGAGGCTTCCTTGCTTCAGATGCGGGAAGCATCATGCTCACAGGCTCTCGTCCTGATGCGGGACTTCAACCATCTGGATATCTGTTGGAAAGACCACATGGCAAGCTGCATTATGTGCATGAGGCTCCTGGAATCCACTGATGATAACTTTCTGGTCCAGGAATTGGACAGACCAACCAGAGGTGAAGCGTTGCTGGACCCGCTGCTCACCAATGCAGAGGAGATCATTAAAGGCATTAAGGTTGGAGGCAGCCTGAGCTGCAGTGACCATGCCCTGGTTGAGTTCGTGATCTCGAGGGATGTGGGCCTGGCGAAGAGTGGCGTCAGGACCCTGAACTTCGGAAGAGTGAACTTTAAGCTGTTCAAAGAACTGTTGGCCAAGATCCCCTGGAATGCTGTCTTTAAAAACAAAGATGTTGAGGAGAGCTGGCTACTCTTCAAGGATGCCGTCCTGAGAGTGCAAGAGCTCTCCATCCCTCTGAATAAGAAAGCAAGCGGAGGAGATAGGAAACCGGCATGGCTCAGCAAGAGCCTGCTGGGCATACTGAGGGCAAAGAAAGGTGCAAACAAGGGCGTGTCACCTGGGAAGAATACAGGCATGCCATTTGGACTTGCAGACGTGGGATCAGGAAAGCCACGGCATAGGCAGAACTGAACTTGGTGAGGGACATGAAAAACAATAGGAAGACTTTCTACAGGTACATTGTCCAGAAGAGACAGGCCAAAGCGAGTGTACCTCCTTTGGTAAATGTAAAAGGAGAATTGGCCTCAACGGTCAAAGAGAAGGCTGAGGTACTGAATGAGTTCTTTGCCTTAGTCTTCACTGGTGGCCAGGATTCCAGTACTTCTCATGTCCCTGAGCCCTGCATCCCTAAACCTCTAGGTGGGGACTGGGGCGGTAAATTCCCCCCCCCCACTGTAAGGGCAGAGCAAGTCTGAGACCGCCTCATGAGACTGAATGTGTACAAGTCTATGGGGCCGGATGGCATGCATCCCAGGGTTCTGAAGGAGCTGGCTGAGGTGGTTGCCGAGCCACTCTCCATCGTATTTGAAAAGTCATGACTGTCGGGTGAGGTCCCAGATGACTGGAGGAAGTGTCACGTCACTCCCATTTACAAGAAAGGGAGCAACGAGGACCCGGGGAACTACAGACCAGTGAGTCTCACCTCTGTACCTGGGAAGATCATGAAACAGATCCTCCTGGACGACATGCTTGATCACAGGAATGAGCGTGTGACCCGAGGCAGCCAGCACGGCTTCACCAGGGAATGGTCTTGCTTAATCTGGTGGCCTTCTTTGATGGAGTGACAGCATTGGTGGACAAGGGAAAGGCGACTGATGTCATTTACCTGGACTTAAGCAAGGCCTTTGACGTGGTCCCCCACCACATCCTTATCACCAAGTTGTTGGAGGGATGTGGATTTGATGGGTGGGCCACTCAATGGATAAGAAATTGGTTGAAAGGCCGCAGACAGAGGGTGGTCATCAATGGCTCTGTGTCCAGGTGGAGGCCAGTAACGAGCGGCGTCCCCCAGGGGTCTGTCTTGGGACTGGTGCTCTTTAATATCTTTATCAATGACATCAACGATGGAATCGGGTGCACCCTCAGCAAGTCTGCTGATGACACCAAGCTGAGTGGTGCGGTTGACATGGTGGAAGGAAGGGATGCCATTCAGAGGGACCTCAACAGGCTTGAAAGGTGGGCCCGGGTGAACCTGATGAGGTTGAACACAGCAAAGTGCAAGGTTTTGCACTTGGGCCGGAGGAATCCCAGGCATCCATACAGACCAGAAGGAGCGGTCCTTGAGGGCAGCCCTGCAGAGAAGGACCTGTGGGTCCTGATGGATGAAAAACTTAACATGAGCCAGCAGTGTGCTCTTGCATGGTATCCTGGGCTCCATCAGAAGAGGGGTGGCCATCAGGGAGAGGGAGGTGATTATCCCTCTCTACTCCGCCCTCATGAGGCCCTATCTGGAGTACTTTGTCCAGGTTTGGAGCCCCCAGTACAAGAAAGACAGAGGGCTGTTGGAGAGGGTCCAGAGGAGAGCCACAAAGGTGATCAGGGGACTGGAGCACCTCCCCTATGAAGACAGGCTGAGGGAACTGGGCTTGTTCGGCCTGGAGAAAAGAAGGCTGTGGGGTGACCTCATTGCAGCCTTTCAATACCTAAAGGGATCCTACGTAGAGGAGGGGAATCAACTCTTTGAAAGGGTTGATAACAACAGGACAAGGGGAAATGGTTTTAAGTTGAAG
>JAOWBP010002052.1:49960935-49992846 GCA_028571105.1 Tragopan temminckii | reverse complement strand
GCTCTCTTCCAATATCTGAAAGGTGATTGCAGCGAGAGCGGGGTTGGTCTCTTCTCACTGGTGACAGGTGACAGGACGAGGGGAAATGGCCTCAAGTTGCGCCAGGATAAGTTTAGGTTGGATATCAGGAAAAACTTCTTTACTGAAAGGGTTGTTAAGCGCTGAAATAGGCTCCCCAGGGAGGTAGTTGAGGCACCATCCCTGAATGTGTTTAAAAAACATTTGGATGTGGTGCTCAGTGACATGATTTAGCGGAGGATTGTTAGGGTTGTTTGGTTAGATTGCAATTGGACTCGATGATCTTTAAGGTCTTTTCCAACCTGAACAATTCGATGATTCTATGATTCTATAATCAATCTACAAGAAGAAGTTACTGTTATGTAGTAAATGTGTGTTTATGTGTGTTCACGTGAGAAAATAATTAACAGTACTTAGCAGGTCATAAATTCACATCTTAGATTTCTGCATACTAACTTCATCATACGAGAAAGCTCATGGCTGTCATAAACCATCATAATTAAAAGGTACAATCCTCTTCCTTACATTAACATTCTTTTAATTTCAGATCCTCTACTGCGTGACTACTGGGTGTATGAGGGCTCCCTAACAATTCCACCCTGCAGCGAAGGTGTCACCTGGATTTTATTTCGCTATCCTTTGACTGTGTCCCAAGTGCAGGTAACAGTTCTGCTTGAAGTGACCTTGGAATATGGTTATGAGCTAAAGGTTATAGTGTGCAAATATATATATCAGGGCATTATGTCTGTTCTCCATGAAGATCCCATTAGATCAGTACATGGCTTTTCAAGTAAAGGTTAACCTTTTGAGTCACTGAAGGCAACGCAAAGGTCAGAGATGAAAAACCTTGTTATCATTTATCATCTGCATTTAAAATAATTCTTTATTTAAGTCAAAGTGAAAGAAAAGAAAGAAGTCAATGGGCAAAAGAAATTCAATTCTTTGTAATTGTAAGCTTTCAAATACCACTGCTTTTTGATGTTAAAGGAACAAAAATGCACAGGGAGACACTACATCCTGGAGAATAAAAAATGTTAGCATAGTACAGGCTAGCTGTATTGGATTGAACTATACATTGCTTACCTTGCTCTTTTTTTAGTTCTATTTTGTAATAAATGTCAAATGGAAACGACCTATTTAAATTTAATTTTATATGTATGTATTTTAAAGTATATTCTTTATAATATCTAACAGTCAAATGAAAGAAATTGGAAACCTGTCTGCAAATAAGCCCAGTAAAAACATTGAAAGCTCCTGACAGTTATTCTCCTTCATTCTGTGAATCCCAACTTGAGAAATGTGGATATAACCTAAGTGAAACTATCTAGAATCCCTGAAACTGAGTGCATTAATTTTTATTGCCCGTTCTGGAGGATGTGCAAACAGAAGGAAAAAAACATAAAAGATGATAAGTTCATGTTATGTCAATTTTAATAATCTAAAATTCTGCTAGTAATCCCAGCACAATGTTTTAATGACTTACCATTTTGAATTAGCATTGATTATTTTTACACAGAAAGTGAATTCTAGTTCTAATCACAGGTAAAAGTGATTGCTCCCAGTAAGCTTATTTCTTTGTTAGCTAGAAGTTAAATGTATCCTTTCAGTCTTGAATCTGGTATTTCTTTGCTTACAAAAGGATAAGTTTTATGACTGCTTACTACTGAGTAGACGGAAACATAACTCTGTTGGTGATGTTAGATTCAGAATAACTTGAAAGGCAGTTTGTTTTGTAACGCAGCAGCTAATTGCCTGGAAATGATATGGATAAATAAGAGGATTTCACTGGAAGTGTGAAAACCATACTCATAAGACTAAGTCATTGTATAACATTTTATTTCATGCTAGTTACATATTTTGTTTTCTCTATTCCTTTTTAATCTAGTCAATGAACAAAAGAGGGCACAGTTCAAGGTATTTGTGTGTGCTAGGAGATTGTGTGAAGGGTGAATCAGAGAAGAATTAAGCAGAAAAATGCCACTTTAATTAATGTATGTGCTTATTTACCACAAGACAAAATGGTGGAATATGATGTGAAGGGGATAGATCTCCAGAAGAGAAACATTGTGCCGTTGTTATTAAAACCCATTATTTGGCATTGCCTTCTTGCTTTAATTATTGAGCACATCTTGAATACTTCTTAAACAGAGATTCTTCCCATAGATATATAGTTTATAGGGAAAAGACTAGAATTTTGGACCTTACCCAGCTTTATTTGAGGAATAAATGCATTTGTGTTGCTGAAGTAGACTGATTGGTATAAATCCAGTCCAGAGCTTTGTAGTGGTGAAGAGCTTACAAGTCATGGAGAGGCTTGGAGGACTTCACACTGCCACTGACATAGTGTGCAACTGAGAGGTGGCTCTGGAGCAGAGAGAGATTGGATCAGATTCATGCCATAAACAGCGAAATAACAAATCAGGACTGCTGCATCAGAGTGTGAATTTCTAGAGTTCATTGCTATTTCTTTAGTACAAGTGATATTCTGTGCTATGTCTGCACTTCCATCAGAGAGTAGTTTTTTGTAAGTAGTTTTGTGAGATGTGGATAAAATGTGTGCAGGCAACTGGAGAGTAATGTTTTGCAAATACAGTTCTTGGAGAAGTTTCATTACTGAACTCTGTTGGAAAGAGATCAAGCCTTGTGTGAAAAGCTGCATCCTGCAGTGTTCTTTTTGCACATTCTTGCCTTCCTTCTGTGTTTTTTATCATCTTCATTTGTCTTGCATTACAATATGCAGCACAGGATTAGCTGTGTTGTCTACTTTTATAGGACTCCTTGCTCATGCGTATGCACTACTGAAATACAATTAAAGAAAATAGGAAAATCTCTCCTATTAGGCCTGAAAAGAACAGGCAAAAACTTGGAAAAAAAAAAAAAAAAAACTTGCTTATGCTTCTCTCCACTGTATATATTTTTTAAATAGGACATTGTGAATGATGTGCTTTGTGGTATACCAAAGCCTAGAACAAATAGATTGTCTAAGCCAGGCAGAGTAGGGATTTAACACAATGATGCAGTGAGGAGCTGTTGTTCTGCTGTCATTGTCAGAGTTAACTGGTTTTGTATTGAATGGCTAGGTCTCTAGTCCTTTCATCTACTTCATTCAAAGTCAAGTCCTCTTAAAGGACAGTAGCTAGTATATGGAAATGGAGTGGGAGTTGTGCAGAATTTGTACAGCCTGTGAAATAAAATAGTCTGTGAAATGTTATTTTATTCTGGAAAGGCGTGTTGAAGGAATGTGAAATTTTCAAACAGAAGAGTAAGGCTTCTATTTCTCGTGTAAAAGAAATGCTCCTAGGGAAAACACACAAATACTCTTCAGCAAATATTTAAGTAAAACAGAATAAAGCAAAATTCAGAATCTGAATACAGGGGATTGGCAAAAACATTCTTGCAAAACCTACAAAATGTAAGCTAACTTTATTTTTACTCAGCAGAAGTAGGAATGTTAACATTGTGGAATTACCCTTTCACTTTGACCCCAAGTTTCAGTATGAACAGGACTGTGGTCTTCTGGGTGTGAGAAAATCTTCTGTAGATGGCTGTTTCTGTTGAAGGTGTGTGAATATCCAAGGAAGTTCATCTCTGTGTCTCTAAAGTATTTCCTCTTCAGAGTGTACTTTATAGCAGTGAAATGTAGGGGGTTGGCATAAGAAGATGAAGAGGGTATAGTGAATGATTCCGTATTAGATGAAGCAGTATGAGCAAGGCACAAATATTGCCTTTTTGCATTGAAATTAAATATGAAAAGTAGCATCAGCACATCTAAGTATTCTTTTCTGACAGCACCACTTCTCGAGAATGAAGTAGACTACCATGTATGTAAGAAGGCCTCTGTCATTGGGATCTCAACCCTAATATGAAGGGGTCACCAGTCACTGTGGTGGGCTTAGAAGCAATTATCCATATAGAGTGAGGCTGCAATTCCTGACTTCCCTGAAGATGTAAGAACAGACATCGGGGTCAGATCAGTCCTACTTTACTGACTGGAGAAATTGGAAGATGCTTTGTGAACAAAACGTCCTGGAGAAAGATTTCACTGTTGGAATTGGGGCAGAGCATTCATAACTGTAGTAAATAACTCACAAATGCTGGTGTTGTCATCTGCTCTTCCCTTCATATGTGTTTAAAGTCTCTTATTTTCAAAAGATCAAACAAAAGCCAAATTCCTGTAAAATGCTCTGTCCAAAATAACAATTATTTCAGACTTTCCAGAGTTGATTCAGTTTAGTGATGGTGACAGACGTTACCTTTACAGAAGTCACTCAGTGATTTATCAGCACTTGACTCCTGAGGACATTTTCAGTTTGGTAGCCTGCTGTGAGTTTGTTTTCAGTTTGCTTTTAATAAACAATAAAAAAATCTTCCAAAATGGAGATCTGCCTCTAAAAGCACTTTGAAGGAACTTTATAGTTCCTTCTTCTTTTCATTTTACAGTCTAAGCTATTGACTTGTATCTCAGCTGCCAGAAGCAGAACAGTTGATATCTAAGCACAGTTTTTTGAGGAAAACACAGCAGAGCAAAGCTAGACTCTAAATCAACTAAATAAGTCTCTGTCACTTCTGCAATAGAGCGGAACAAAACAATGAAGGCAGTTGTCTTCCAAGCTGCGGTATGAAAGCATTCTCTGTGGCCATTATAAGAACAAAAACGTCATTACCTGCTGTTTAGTACCTGACTTCCTTTAATTCTGGAATCACACTTGCCTTCTCCCTTTAATCCTTCATAGAGTGTTTTTCATGAAGAAATTCATTCTTCATAATGTCTTAGATAATAAAAAGATTAAACTTCAGGCTCCATTTTACTTTCTGTGTAACTTCATCTTCAAGTTACAGCTGAGCTGGATAGTGAGGCATAATAGAGACTGTGCAGATACGGAGCCTCAGCCTAGAGAAGTCAGCCATCACGTAGGTTTGATGTATCCAGCTTGACAATATGCCAAAGCAAAAACAAACAAACAAACAAACAAAAACAACCAAGCAATTGTAACTACCCTGTTGAACAGTAAGGCATAATGTTGATAGATGCATTTGTTTTCATAGCCTTTTATCACGTAGAACTTGATGCTGGTACAAAAGATGGAGATGGAAGCTCTGCGTCTTCCTACATTGGATTAGAGTGAAAGATCTGAAAAGAATCTGTACTCCCAAAATACATTGTTTTGGAAGATCTGAAATGTTTTGTATTGATTTTTGATTTTATTTCAAAAATTATATTGAGCACTTACATCTGCAGAACTTCTGAAGTAATATTTCATTTTTATTGTAAAAACATAGTTTTGGTATAAAATGTCAACATACATTCGCTAAAGCTTAAAGGCTTTTCATTATTCTGCTGGTTTAGCAAATAATTTTGATTTAAATGAAGCAACAGTTTTGGGTAATAAATCACTGGAAGAATAACATAACAATTTCCAGTTAACCGAGTTATTCCTACACTTCTTTGAGGAAGACCAGAATCATTATTTTCACGTCACAATTGTGAAACTGATTTTGTGAGATGTAATCTACAATGAGTAAGAAGATTAAAGATCCCAAAAGAAAAGATGAAAATGCAAAGGGTATGTTTCCAAACCACATATATAAAAGTTCTTATTTTTCTCTATTCTGTTAGTGCTGACAACTATTTTTAAATGTTAGAAATGGTGTCTGAACACTCCAAGTTTCAATGCTGCAGGAGTGGCAGGGAATGCTGATTTCGATCATTAGTCCCATAATGCAGAATGTACCTCATTTTCATGTCTGTTTTTTTTGCCTTTCAGATAGAGGAGTTTCGTAGACTGAGGACTCATGTTAAGGGTGCAGAACTTCTAGAGGGCTGTGATGGAATCCTAGGAGATAACTTCAGACCAACTCAGCCACTTAGCGACAGAGTCATCAGGGCTGCATTTCAGTAGCAGAAGAGGAAAAAAAAAACAAAAATAAATCTTTATTAATGTAAGTAAAAACTTAGGAGAAAAATCAAAATCTTGAAATAATTTTCATAGGGGAAATTTTGCCAAAAGAGAAAACTGAGTTAATTACAGCATAATGTTATGATATTTTGCCACAACTGTAAACTTTAACACTGTACTGTTCTATTTTATGCTATGGTAACAAAGTTGATTTGCCTTTCTGACATGCTAATAATTAGGTTCTTTAGTGGCTGGAATAGAGTATGTGAATTTGTGAATTGAAATCTTTAGTAGACAGTGGTTCAGGCTGTTAGATCATAGTTCTTCTAGCTTGAAATTTCTATACTGCAATGGACAACACCACATTATGCCTAAAGTTTTGTGATGGATTTCTGTAGTTGTGGAAAGCGCTAGTTAATTTTTTAATGTTATCATTTAAATGGGGTACTAGCTCTGGAAGAATTCCTTATTTTTTAATTTTTAATTTTTTTTTATCCCTTCTCCTTTTTTTAGAATGCTGTACCTTCTAAACCGAGCAGTGAATCTTGTCAAAACCAGTGCAGATACAAGAGGAGACTATTTGATTAATTTCTCTTATGGCTAACTTTTCACATTATTTTATTCATCAAAGTAGTTGCTGCTTCTTGTCCTCGGTGATTTTAGCCTTCATTGGCTCAGAGAGCAAGGATGACTTTGAATTCAGTGCAGAATAGCTAATGCAGCTGGGAACCTGAATTATCCACACTTCAGTTAGTAAAACTGCCCATGTGATACTCCCCTGGCTTCTAGCAATTACAACATAAATTCCCTCAGTACTCAACAGTTACACCTAAAGCTCACTGCACTTAGGTAATCAATGCTTTACTATAATGAGAACTCTAATAATGAGATTCTCAGAGTTAAATTTAAGAAATTTTGCTATCAAGACATCTAGTTAGCTTGAAAGTAGTGAGTCTGAGACCAGCATTTATGGTTGATTTTGTAATAAATGTGGCTCCACCTTGATACCAATAGCATGAAAGCTTATCTAGGAAATGTTCAAGAAAAGTGTGAATTCTTTCACTTTCTTTAAGAAGTCCTACTACGTTTTATCAGATTAAAAACTATATTAAAAATACAATAAACTATATTTAAAAAAACTACAATACACTATATAAACACAGAACTACAATAAACTAAATAAAAAAAAAAGCATAAGGTACTCACCCTATTTTATTGCTAGAATCAATTATATAGTGACATCCTTTTTGGTATCTGCCATATGCTCATAAGAGAACTAATTCACCCAGAGTTTCACCTGGAATCATGCTGCTGAAAAGTTCTTAATATACACTGTCACAGAATCACAGAACTGTAGGTGTTGGAAGGGACCTGCAGAGATCGTCAAGTCCAACTCCTCTGCTAAAGCAGGTTCCCTACAGGAGGTCACACAGGTAGACATCCATATGGGTCTTGAGTATCTCCATAGAAGGAGACTCCACAACCTCTCTGGGCAGCCTGCTGCAGTGCTCCACCACTCTGGCAGTCACTCCTCCCTGTATTAGTGTGGAACTTCCTGTGTTCCAGTTTCTGCTCTCCACCAACAAGACTCTGCCTCCATCAACTTGACTCCTGCACTTGAGATATTTATAGACAGTTATGAGATCCCCTCTCAGCCTTCTCTTCTCCAGACTGAAGAGTCCCACCTCTCTCAGACTTTCCTTGTACAGGAGATGCTCCAGGTCCTTCTATCGTCTTTGTTGCTCTCTGCTGGACTCCTTCTAGGATGTAACTGTCTTCTATAAACTGAGAAGCCCAGAACTGGACACACTATTCCAGATGTGACCTCACCAGGGCAGAGTAGAGGGTCCCTCGACCTGCTAGCTACACTCTTTTTAATACACACCAAGATACCATTGGCCTTCTTGGCCACGAGGGCACACTATTGGTTCATGGTCAACTTTTTGTTCACCAGGCCACCCTGGTCCTTCTCGACAGAATTCCTCTCCTGCAGATCAGCCCCTAACCTGTACTGATGCACAAGGCTATTCCTTCACAAGCACAAGACTCTACACTTGATCTTGCTGAACCTCATCAGTTTTTCTCTGCCTAACTCGCTAGTCTGCCCAGGTCTTGTTGAATGGCAGAATAGTCTTCTGGTATGTCAGTCACTCCTCTCAGCTTTTTATCATCAGCAAACTTGCTGAGGGTGGACTCTGTCCCTTAATCCAGATCATCGATGAAGATGCTGAATAAGACTAGACCCATCACCAACCCCTGGGAGACACTTGCTACAGGCCTACAACTCTGCACCATTGACCACAACTCTCTGAGGTCTTTCAGCCAGTCAGCCAGTTCTCAGTTCACCTCACTGTCTGCTCGTCTATCTCACACTTTCTTAATGTTTATTACAAGGATGCTGTGGGAGATGGCATCAAACAACTTGCCAAACTCAAGGCACGCAACATCTACTGCTCTCTATTTGTCTACCCCACCAGTGACAACATCGTATGAAGGCTACCAGGTTGGTCGAGCATGACGTCCCCATGTTGGTTACTGGTAACCTTCTCTTCCATTTGCTTGGAGATGGCATCCAGAACAAGTTGTTCCATCACTTTTCCAGGGGCGGAGGTAAGGCTGACTGGCCTGTAGTTTCCCGGATCCTCCTTCCTGCCCTTTTTGAAGACTTGAGTGACATTGCCTATCCTCCAGTCTTCAAGAACCTCTCCCATTTGCCAAGACCTTTCAAAGATGATAGTGGTTCGGCAATGTCAGCATGCATGGATGAATGACATTGGGGTGCATGGATTTGTGTGTGTTAATTTTGGCTAGGTGCTTCTGACCATCTCCTCCTCAACCCCAGAGAAGACTTCAGTTCCCAAGCCTCTCTCTCTTATCTCCAGGGTCTGGAATTCCAGAGGAGCAGTCTTAATAGTAAAGGCTGAAGCAAAGAAGTTTTTCAGTATCTCCACCTTCACAGCATCCCTTGTTATCAGGACACTCACCTCATTCAGTAGTGGACCCACATTCTCTCTAGTCCTCCTTTTACTGTCAACATACTTAAAAAAAGCCTTAGGGTATAGAGAGTTATTTGTACAGTAAATTCATGCCCTACCTTGGTCAATGATGGAAGTTCCTGCTTCACTTCAGGCTCTGTTGTGGAGTTAAGTCTCATACTGTGCTCTGGTTCCAGCACCCAGCTTCATATAAAGTTAACAAATGATCAGGCAGCAGGTAACCCCTAAAAGAGATTAATAATTCAGTATTCCAAAAATGGATCCATTAATGTCTAGTGGGAAGATTATCTTTCCTCCTGCATGTGACAAATCATTAAATGGTCTGGGACAGTGGCCAACAATTTCATGATCTTTTGATATAGCATAAGCGTTCAATATAATATTTAGTATCAGCAAACCAGAAGTTAAGCAAAGAAAGCAAAATACTAGTCCTTTTATTAATACTGTTTTCTCATTCACATGTTTGATTTTGGGCATATCCCTAAGCTCAATTCTCAATTAAATGGTTCTCTACAGTCAGAGAATGTCATCACTTTAATCTTGAAATGGATTATTCAGATTCATCCAGGCTTCTGCATTAAAATTATTTCGGAAAATCATAGCAATATTAAAGTACAATTTTTCTCAGAGAATGAATAATGCCCTCAGGCCAGTGCAGGTAATTCAAGTCTGTAACAGTGAAATTATTTGACACGCTGTCTTTGAGTTTTAAGCATGAAATAGTTTCTCTTTACAGTCTTGGAACTGAAATGTGAAAAATTTCCCTTTTGCTTTCACGTTTGAAATTTTATTACATTTGTTGATACTTATAAAGGATTGTTTTAAACGACAAGTTTTATCTTGGCCATGCTTCACAAAATAATCTGAAGTTTTAATTCCCAAATGTTGGAATTGTTAATGTGAAATAGTAGTATTTGCTGCTGGGCTATGCTAACTATAGACTTTTGAGCACTGAGAAGGAACTGTGAATCTGGTCATTGTGTACCCAACATAAATGGCCACTTGGCTCTCTACACCTGATTGAATTGTTCATCAGAAACTAATTTGTCCAGGGCTTCCTTTTAGTTTTGGGTACATCAGTTGAAAACAGTAGCAAACTTACTAAAGGCTGGCAATACATCCCTGCTATTGATTTTGCCTCTGGGAAGGTGGGAGCTAGATAAGTGTAGTCTAAAAGGAAATTGTGTGGCCTTTATCACCTCTCTTCTACAGAAAGAGGGAAAGAAGGAAATAATTTTACCTATTTTTTACTACTTTCCTCATGCTGTTCTCTCCAGGGGCAAGGTGTTGAGGAACAATAGGTCCTCATGTGGACCTCAGACATTCTTGGAGAAGGTACACTCCCTCCTTCCTAGTGATGAGCAATGATCCTTCAGCTGAAGCTTCTAACGTGGACTGAATATTCCTATGAAGATCCAGTAGCAGATAGGGAAGTAATAGTTGGCAGTGTGGGATGTGCATGATAATCCAAGAGGGAGTGTTTCTTGCTTTCAAAGAGGAGATTACCTTTTATTTGAAAGCTCTGGTATGTCTTAATTATTGCAAAACCAAACATACTGGTGGACTTCTTTTCTGACATGATACCCCTCTACCAAGGCAGCTGGAACACCTGTCTGAAGAGATTTCAGTATTTTCTCTTTTATTCCAAATCATTGTGGTGCAGCCTCTTGAAGAACCTTGAGAAACATTCGTTTTCTGTGACCTCCTCACTCTGTCAAGGAAAGGAGACAAATGTTTCCATACAGGTGGTGTATACACAAGAGCAGAGAAAGGCTGTGTAAAAGGTCTAATTAGTTTTGACTGAATCAGAATGCAGGCTTTATGCATGCCGTGCTCATAAATCTTCAGCCTTGACTGAAACCTTGACAGGATTGAAACCTTTGTGGCTTATGATCAAATAGCATGTGTTGATATTTGTGCAATTTGTGGTAGCTTGTTGAATTGAAGGCAGAGATGACACAATCATATATCACAGCGTGTAATCTTAGGTAAAGAGGTTTTTTTTGTTTGTTTGTTTTGTTTTTTGTTTTGTTTGTTTTTTAGTATTCTGTTATCATAAGAGAGACCAGATTTCAAAATAACTGCCTCTAGTTCTGGAGGAAAACTTGGGCTCAGATGGGGATATTAAGAAGGAGGACACTGCAGGTAGAACTTTATAGCTCCACTACTTTTTTTTAACCTGATTGACGTTAGGATTAGTTTGTTGCTGTTCAGTTTGCCTCTTCTGAGTCTACTTTTCTACTAAAAATGCCTGGGGTTAATGAATCTGTGGGATCTGTGGGTTTTGTGGATGTTTTTGAAATACATTCTTTACAGAATAGCCTTTACATCCTTTTTTTTACTTCAGTTGTTGAAAAATTCATTTCTGTTTCCATAAGAAAAAAAAAAAGGAAGAACTTTTTTTTTCTTGCTTATAACCTATTTTAATCACATCCACTAATGACAAAGCCAGTCAGGTGGTAAGAAATGTGGTGGGAAAGCTTGGTGCAGATTTGCTTTCAGGCATGGAAAGTGAAAAAACTGATTTTAATTTTAGGCTGAAGAACACTATAGAAACACAGAATAGTTGTGGTTGGAAGGGGCCTCTGAAGATATACTAGTCTGATCCACTGCTCTAAGTGTCAGCTACAGTGTACTGCTCAGGACCATGTCCAGCTGGGTTTTGAATATTTTTATGGATAGAAATCTCACAACATTTTTGGGCAACCTGTTCTTTTATTTGACTAAAAAAGATTTTTCCTATGCTTAAATGAAATTTTCTGCATTTAAATTTGTGTCCAATGCCTCATGCATTTACTGGATAACACTGAAGAGCCTGATGCCATCTTTTGTACTTCATCCCTTAAGGTATTTATGCCCCTTGATAAGATCTGTCATGAGATATTTCTTCCTGAGGCTAAACAGTACCAGCCCTCTTACCCTCTTTTATGACAGGAGTCCCGTAATCATCTTTGTGGCCTTTTGCTGGACTGTCACCAGTATGTCCATATTTCTCTTGAACTAAGGGAACCTAGAACTGGACCCAGCACTCCAGATTTCTCACCAGGGCAGAGTAAACATGAAGTATCACTTCTCTTGACTTCCTGGAAATCTACTTCCTAGTGCATCCCAAGAGGCTGTTGCCCTTCTTTGCTGCATGGGTGCATTGTTGGCTTATGTTCATCTTGTTGTCTACAGAACCCTCAGATCCTTTTCTGAAAGAAAAGAGAGGAAGGATAGTGCTGTGACCCTTCAGTATAACCACTAGATTTTTGGCGTTTGATACTTCACTCGTAGTCCTTGCTATCATGTGATATTGGAAAAAGGTTTGCCATTCTTACTATTATACCAAAATGCTTAAAAATAGGGACAACAAATGCAACCACTTCCAGAAATCAAATAAAGAAAACCATAAATTTACCATTTTATTAAAGGTAACTTGGATTCTGATGTACTGTTTTAAAGTATGTGAATTGTCAGTATTTTCAAAATTTCTTGTATTTTGGGGCATTATATAATTACCTTTTGTATAAAGTATTTTTTCACTGAAGTATTATTTGTGATTTCCAGTAGTCTTATTACTCTTTCTATAATTCTTGTTGCTTTATTATATAATTGATTTGGTAGACATGCTTCCATTGCATCAGCAGAACGGCTTAATCTGTGAATGAGCAACATGTCTGTTTTCAAATAGTTGAACGTCATCTTGAGTTGACAGTGATACTGAATTCGTTGTGGCATTCATCTATATCTGTATCACTTCTTTGCAAACCAGGCTATGTAAGCATGATTCCATATACATTATAATTAAATGGTTTTGCTCCCATTTACTAAGAGGTCAGATAAGTGCCCAGTACCAAAGTCATAGAAATCAAGAAGATTCTTTGAACAGAAGGTAGTAAGACCTAATTCTAAAAAGTAATTTGCTAAAACAATATGGAAATAATATTTTCTTTTGAAAGTGATAAACTTTCGTATCAGTTGGGCATAACCAGTAAACAAAGTAATTTAATCTTCAGTTAAATTGGAGATTTAGACAGATTGGCTATCTTGAACTGACGTGTCCCAGATACAGCTCATTTTATTTTCTATTCATAAATTAAAGGTTGTATTCCAGCTACTTATCTACATTACTTTGTTCTCCTGAACATTTTTTTTGCACGTCTGATTTAGAAACTCCTGAAAAAGCATCCGATTTTATGTACACAAGTGCATGTACACATCCATGCATACACATACACCCCTAATAAACCACAGACTGACAGCAGCTNNNATGACTTTGGATGAAAGGCTATTCTTAATGTAATTGCTGTTTTCCTAGTAGTACATTCAAAATTAGAAGAAAAAATAAATAAATGTCATTGAAATACTAAAATTGTGGTAGGTCTGAAGTACAGGAAGGATTTTTTTAGGGTGGGATGGACAGAGACTGTATGCCTGATACTGTGGAGACTGTATAATATTGTGAGGTATGAGCAGACAAGCAGAAATTGGCACACCATTATGTTTGCGGTGTAGACTGAGGGAGGACAGTGTGGTGACTTCATCCAGTGGATTCTGTGAGTTAACAGTATGAACTGCTCCCTTCTGCAGGGCACTGAAAAAGGGATCAGGGTAGCCAGTTTGGAATGAGCTATTACTAAAAAAGTAGTGGTACATTCCCCCCACTGCAGCATTGTACACTGTATCATGACAGTAGAATACAGAATATGAATGGGCATTCAAATAGAGATTGAGCTGTGGAGCTGTGCCTTGTCTTTGAAAAATGGAGTTGTGAGAGGCTTGATGTTCATATTTCTTTGCCTAAGCAGATGTTAGTGAACTTCACATTTGAAAGGAGGTTCTCATTACCAATCAATATGTCTTCACTCTCTTACCATTAGTTTTTGCAGTTCCTGAAGTTCATGAACAGGTTGCTGTGAGGAAGTTCCAACACTTAGGAGTTTTATGTTTTCCTTTTGCATTGATCCAGAGCTGGAGTGAGCTTTCAGCAGCCATGCATCATTGTGCTCTTGTGACCATTCTTCTCTTTTTCAAAACAAAGAAAACAAAAACAAAACTTCCAGAAATTATTAACACAAATTCTTTAGAAGTACAAATACTGATTTCCTAGATGTGATGATATGTAAATATTTATGCTGCCTTTCAGCAAGTGATTTTTCATCTGTCATTATTTGTCTCTGTGAGTTTAAATTTGGTGCTTGAAAGGACTGGTGTAATTGTTGAGTTTCAGTCTTTGAAAGTTACACAGCACACATGGAGTCATGGCTATCAACAATACCAACTATTGTTCTTAGGTAGCATGTCCAGCAAATTGCTGTTACTTCAGAGTACTTGAGAATATACTTAGGTTGGAGTGCATGACTGCAGGATCAATGGCCAAACACCTTTGGCTTGTGTGCCACTCACCATAATCAGAGAGCTACTGGAAACCAAAAACTTTGGAACATTCAGGAGATGAAGAGCTTCGGGAGTGGCTGAAAGCCATCTACCTTTTCAGGTGGCTTCCCACTGCTTCGCTGTAATAGAAGGAAATGGGGTGTACATTGACACTGCAGATGAAAGCTGTAATGTCAGCCTAACTTGTTTTCCCATTGCTAGGAATTCTAATTCATAAGCAGCATAATGCTTTTGTTGTCTGTGTGGCATGCCTTTGACACAAGATAAACAATTCAGTAGCAACAAGCAGTCCATCACGGCAGTGATCATGGACTGATCATTGTTGTAGTAGACGTATATGTCATTTCTAGCCCAGAGCATCAGTAAAGGGAGTGACTAAGCCATAAATGAGGAATAAAATAATGTTGAGATGTACCTGTTTCCATATTGGAATGGTCCTTGTTAAGTCATTTTCAGGGCTCTTTTTAGAAATACATAATTATTAGTGGAGGAATGGAAAAGAGTTGAAATCTGTTAACACACACAAAAAGAAACAAGATATCGTGCTTCCTTTTCAAAGCTAAACAGAGTCATAGGGTAGCCTAGCTATAGGCTACCTCTGCTATATGCTTCAGATAAGATACTCCACAATGACAGAGGCTCCCAAAATTTTTGGTATGCAGTTCTCAATGCCACACATTCTTTGCTATCCACAATGCTCTGTTATCAGCCTTTTTATGAAAAACATTCTGATAGTATAGTTTCCAGCTGCTTCCCATAACTCATGTATGGTTTATTCACTACTGTTTGGAAACTGATAATGTAGCCAGGAGCTCCTGTCATAAAAAAACTTCCTCACAGAATAATTATTGCCAATTTGAGCACAAAAGCATGGCTCTGAAAGTACACACACAGAGAAACTCTGCCATGTTGTATTCACTTACAGGGAAAATGCTGCAGATTGCACTGAGGCTAAGTGGTGAAAAGCATGAATCATTTCTATTTAAACTGCACCTGATTTTTAAAGTGTGGGTATTCTAGATTATTATGTAACAGCTCTCAAATGTTAAGGATATTAGGACATACAAGTACATGTGTATGACTACAGACATAAAGAAGAAAGCCTACAACTTGTATGCTTTCTTCTGCAATGTTGTACAACGTTGCAAAGTGGGAGTACACTTTGTTTTGCCTTAATGAAATCACGAAGTTTTAATGAGAATATTTTTATTCTATAGAAACTGAGAATGCTGGTATTTACAGATCTTTATTCTTACTGGAATTTGTAATTCTAATCCTATATGGATAAAAACAGTGAACTGAACACATGCTGAACAGACAACAGTATTTTGGAATAAATACAAAACCTGACCAAGTTACTTGGGTTACTGAAGGTATTTTTGTAACTGATAATTCTCACTCAGAGAGTGAGAAATGTGTACCAGAAGTGATTGTTATTAGCTGTATTTTATCACTAACTCCAGATTTTGTGGCAGAGCAGACCTACAAAGCAGAACTTTCTGTAATTTTTAAAACCTTTTTATCCATCCCCTGAGCTCAAGAGAAGCAAAGGTACTTTTGTTAGCTTGATATTGTTAAACGCCCACAAAGCTAGAAGTATACTCAGTAAATTTTGAACTTCATGGAAAGAATTACAAATTGTTGGAAGAGACATAAGAGTTTATAAGGTAGTACGATTTCTTTTCTGAGATGCTCTGAATCCATGCCTGATAATACTTTCAAGTGCTGACTTCAGGAAGGTGTAGAATAATGGTAATCTGTAGTCAGTGTTCAAAGTGATTTTGCTACTCATGTCCATTGAAGTTTTTTTAACTCTTAATGAACTTTTTAGTTTAGCTGTTTTTAAGAACGAGAAGACAAAATGCTTCTAAGAAAAAAGCAAACACCATGAAGACATTGTGTAAGACAATAGTGGTAAGAAAAATCGTAAGACAAAGGAAGATGAAAAGCTCTCCAGAAAGTACATCGACTACTTTTAAGTAGCAGAAGAAAGTTTTTGATCTCATATAATGATTTTGGCCTAAGGCTGCTCCAGTGTGGTATCTTATTTCCTTCCTATCAGATGAAAAGGCATATTATCATGCCCATCCTATTTCATTTCTTCGTATTTCATTTATATGCACTTTTCCTACATTTCCAGAAGACTGAAAAGTAATCTTTTTTGCTGAAGTTTTCTTCTATCTTTTCTCTTTCCTAAAATATGTTGTATTACTATGGGAACCTTGGGACCTTCAGTTCTTAGAAGTATACCAAGCTTGGCCCTGATCTTTGCTCCTCCTCTGCTCCCTGTTTTTGAGATAGTTACTGTCTTGTATTTATTCCAGTTTTCTTCAAGAGAATACATTCTCTGTGAGGACTCTAAGTATGTAAAATTGACAAACGCAAAAATTAGAAGTATTCTTAGAACCATGCATATATTTATATTTACATCCTCAGGATGATTTGTGGATTTTTTTTTATCTTGTTAATGTTTCTTTGCTTTAAATCATGAGTATTCTGATGATAGACCTCAGATTTTCCAAGTTTATGCATTAGAGGATTCCATCAGAAGCATTGGAGCTCTGTTTATATGTAGTACTCAAACCAAGCAAAGGAGATTTAAGAGGCAGAAATACACTCTCTAAACAAGTAAATAATCTAGGCAGTTTTCTGATTATAATATACAAGCACATTTGTGCAATTTTGGACTAAGTATTACATAGGTTGCTCCAAACATAATGCCTCCTTTTTATTTCCATGGAAACTACAACATATACAAAAAGCACAGTAACACTATTTGATAGAGCACATTGCTAGTTATAAAAACTACTTTTCAGCATAGTCACCACCATTATCTATGCATTTTCACCAGTGATGAACGAGAGCCTTCATGCTGCTCTTGTAAAAATCTGAATAAGTGGAGGTGACACAGTGTTTAACAGCTGGTATGATGACATAATTGCTAGGAAAATATTGCCCATGCAGTGCATCGTTCACTGGACCGAACAGGTGAAAGTCAGAAGGTGCCAAACAGGACTATGCAGTGCATGGAGTAGGACACTCAAGCCAGAGTTGATGATGTGTTCCACAGTCTTCAGACTGGTATGGGGCCTGGCATTATCATGTTGCAAGAGAAAAGTTGTCTTCTTCTCTGGCCCAGCTCTGGAAATTTGAGCCTTCAGCTTAGTTATCATCATTTTGCTGATGGTTTGTCTGGGTTTCAGGAAATCCAGGAGCATCACCCCTTTCCTATTCCAAAAGGCATGCACATCGCTTTACCTGCTGAGGGTTGTGTCTTGAACTTTTTCTTCAACGAGGAATTTGCACAGCGCCACTCCATGGACTGCTGTTTTGACTCTGGCTTGGAGTGGTAACACCGCCCTGCATCAGCGGTAATGATGCAATCCTGGAAACTGTCACCTTCAAGCTTGTATTCACTAGGACCTGACGAAATTGCGAACAATGTTCTTTCTATTCCTGGGTGAGCATTCATGGGATGCACCCGGCACAAACTTAGCAATATTCCAATATTGCTGTCCTTGTTTCTAATGCAGTGAAGCCGATATTTGAATATGTACAGTTCCCTGGTCATAATCTGCTGATTTGTGTGGATGAGTTGATTGAGACACTCTTCATTTTGTAGTGAGACAGCTGCATATGGCCATCTGGAATGTGGCTTGTCTTTCTCGTTACTGCTGTCACTGCTGAAATGCACCACCCACCATCACTGTTCTCACATCTGCTGTTTGGTCTCCATAAATGTTCAGCAAATGTCTGTTGATGAATGTCTATGGGTACCATTTTTTTCTACATGGAGGATTTCAGTGACTCTTCTTTGCATCTTAAACTCTTCCATATCAGACGCCATTTTGTCAGACTGCTCTTCTTCTGCTGTCTGACACAGAGTAACAAAATGTAATGGAATATTGGCAGGGAGATTAGACCTCTACCATCGTAACACCAACACTGCCTCTGATGTTGTGGGCTAACATCTTAAAATAGAAGGCATTACTTTCAGAGCAACCCTCACACGTCTATAAACTCTTCAGAAGAGTAAGAGAAGCAGGTACCTTGATGTCTGCATAGTAGATAGTAGTGTGTTGCTTGGTTATATGTGTTGTGGAACAGTGCTATTAATTTAGCATGGTACAAAAATCAGTCTTAAATGTGAATAAAAGGTAAACATGAATAACACCACCACCAATATAGACAATTAGTCTTTTGTTAGATTATACATTAGGTATTTTTGTAACAAACACAACTGAAATCTTCAGATTGGCTTGCAATTAGGCTCCTTTCCAAAAGTAATCCAGTAATACAATGGCTGCCGAAATTGCAGTTCAACTTAATTTCACTGACTTTGATTTTTGGACCAAAAGCATTAAGCTTGAACTAGTGAAAAATGTACAAAGTGTGCATTCAATTACGGAGTAATTAGATACTCAATCACCCTTATATCACACTAGGGATTCTCCAAGAAAGAAAAGAGATACTACTTACTGCATTGTATAAAACTGCTTTGTTAATTAGTTTAGCACTAATGGAGATTAAGAAAGTGTCACTTTGTCAAAGCATTAGTTTGCCTATGTAGAACCTTAAGAATGCAGAGTTTTGGTTTCTTCCGAGCTCATTGAGCTTCTGAGTTTACTCAGATTGTTCATCTGATCAAGTATCTTCTGTCCACAAGAGAAACCTTCCTTTTCAGGTAGGGGGTTGGTCCCTGCACCATCATATCAATAGCTCACTGAAAAACATGTCAGAGTCTGAGAATAACTTGCTGTCATTATGTGTTGTTTTTTTTTTTTTTTTTTTTAATGTAGCACCTTTATGCTAAGCCCCAGGTAGAACTGACAATCCTCTGTACTATTGCATAAAGTATAACTATGGCAAAAATCAGCTGCTCTGTGAAGGACCTACAGTTTCCCGTAGAATGTAGCCACTAGAAGTGGCTAGAAGTTCTTCATGTTGGTCATCAAATGATCCTGCTGCCAAACCTCATGGTTTTGGGGGGGGTGTTGTCTATGTAGGGAGAATACAGAAATCATTGCACAGTTTGTCCTGCATGCAGACGCCTACTCCTTGACATTGTTGTAGGTGACTGACAGCCTTTACACTCCCGTTCTCCTGCAGGAAAAGAGTAGAAACTCTCTAGAAATATGTTGACTATTCCTGCAAGTAGTTGTAGCTCCAGGTAATCTATTGCACCCAACCACTTATGGATTCCTTGTGTATACGTTTTGAGTGCTAAAATAACTTCAGGAAAAATGAGATTGCTAGTAGAACAGGATGAAATGATTTGTCATTCTCATACCTACCACTTCTGAAGTGAGGCAGCCCAGCAGCTGATTTCCTAAGGTTGTGCTGTAGCATGAGTATGTGTTTGCATGAAGCCAAATATTAATTTATCTCTACTGCTGATGAATATGAATATTACTGCTATTAGGAGGAACAAAATGGGCCATTGCTTTCAATCTGAGCCCATCTCACACCCATGAGGGCTGTGTACTCAGCACTTTTCTTAGTAGGGCCCCTAGGACGGTAAATGGTAAAAAAAAAATTCTGTGTGATAGTATATTTTCCTTTCTATTTAAAACTATGCTCTCCACATTAAAATCAATTACCTGATTGATTCAGAAAGCCAGTAAAGCTTTGTTTCAAGTTTACTCCTGCACTTGGCATTTTTTATTGCCATTTCCTCCATTGCTATTAAATCTTCCAGTGCTGGCTTTACCCTAAAGGAGAAGAATCAGGATCATTATGTCCATGAGGTATATACCCTGAAACTGCCCCCACCTGCTGTCCATGAAACCCCTGCTTTTAGTTTCTCCTGTCTCCTTGGCTGGACCTAAACATTCTTTCAGTCCCACTGTGGAGGAATTTCAGTAACATAATTGTTCCATTCTCTTTCCAGAGAGGGGGAAGACAATGCTCCCACAGTGCCCTTGGATGAGAAATGGAAACTTTTGAGGCTGCTGCTTCAGTTGAACCACAAAGCCTGTATTGTTTGTCTTCATCTAATTCAACTTTGATAGACAGCTGTGACAGTTGTTCTGTCCACACAGTTCAGTGAAATGCTGGAAATGGGGCTGTACATTAAAAGAAGAAAGCATTAAATCTTCGAATTTACACTGTTAGCTATTTTTAAATGGTAACTATCATTGGTTATGTAATTTCTTTGCAGTAGCATTCAATAGTGGTCTGTGATCCAAATAATACTAATTTTAAGCTTGGCATAAATGTTAATATATATAGAAATACTCATTGTTTTGAATGTTACATTTAATTTTATTTTGTAGCATCTCTTTTGCTGTCAGTAACCATCTTTTCTGTAGAGGGGAGGTGTGTTCTGTAAAGCTAATAAAACCATTGGTTGTTCACAAAATATTACACAAATTCAGAATTCATTTCTGGGCAGAAATGAACACTTCTCTGCCAAGCACTTAACATGGCCTATCAGAATAAAGCTGAATGATATTTGCATTATTAGGAACCTTATTTGAATAAAGAACAACTTTGGAATAAGAAAAATTAATTGATATAACAGCAAACGGAGTCATGGAATTTTACAAAGAAATGGTCATTTCAGGCAGAAAATTATCAGCCTTTGTTCTCCTGTGAATTATGACAGTTCCATTTGCTACTGCACATGGCTGAGGATGGTGGTCTGAGGCCCTTCTTTGCACGTCCCGAGCTGCTACACAGCATGGGTACTGCCATTATGGGCCACACATGACACAGCTCTGACAGAGCAAAAGAGAGAGAAGTAGACCAAGCCTGCAACACAAGCTCTTAGCTTACAGTTCCTTTTAAACACATAGCACTGAAAAACAGTGTCATGTGGTGGGAAATAGCTTTGGTCTCCATGGCTTTCAGTGCAGTCCATTTTGCTAGCACGTTTATGGTGAGACCTGTGTGAGTGCAAGAATGCAGAGGCACAGATGGCAAGCTCCAGGCAGGGCACAATGGAGATGCAAACAGAGGTTCACAAAGCAGAGGTTACTCCCTGGGAGCAGATGGATGAATCATCAATCACAAAGACATCACCATGCAGTGGTAAATGTAGTGCCACAAGGCATGCTTACTCCATCTCCGGAAGAGCTGCTGCTGAATTTGCTGTTGCAAATTTTCGGTCATATATGTGTATATTAGGGACAGGAGAAACAGTAGGAGAAACCCACACACTGCGTGTGAACGTGGTGAGAGGGAGTGGATGCTGCTCACCAGTTCATGTGGTCGTAACTATGTGTACTGCAGGAATGTGTGGAGAGACACACAGATGACCTTGGTATTGCAATAAAAGCATGTAAGTTCATCATGAAGTCATCTGTTTATGAGGATTAGTGGAGTTGTCGTTAATAAACTGCTCCTTGAACCTATGAAAACTCATATTTCTTAGAGTTATGTATAAGAATTTTCCTCTCTATCTTTTGCCCAAATTTAAGAAAAGTTTACATGCCTTACTAGTAAAAAGGCTCAAGATAGCAGTGCTGACCGAAAATATACTTTCTATCTGCAATAGCCCAGCATTTAAATCAAAATAACGGCTTCAGTGGATGTTGCCCCTCTTCCGTCTGCAGGGACTCGGTGGTCCTTATGTGCCCCTTCCAACTTGGAATATTCAATGATTCTACAACTCCTCAGACAACTGCAACAATAACCCAACCCCAGAGCCTGGCGTCCTCCATATTTTGCCATAGGGCAGAGTGTTGTCTCCGCATAAAGATTGCTGTATGTAGTATCTGGTCTGCAAAAGCTTGGCCAGGTTGTCTGCAGATGTTGGCAGTTACCCGATAATTTGTAATTGTCAGGTGCAGCTCTGAAATCTCGAAAAAAAAAAGAAGGAAAAATATCTGCCAGTTGAGGGCATCTTCCTATCTCCTTGCACCAACTAAGGAAAACCCTCCAAAACTGGAGTTAACTAGACTATGAACCTGGTGGTTCTTGGCATGTACATCTAACTCATTCAGAAGACCTTTTCCCTTTGCACTTGATGTATTATTAACTATTGGGTATTAACTGAAAGGAACTGTAATATTAATATGGCAAATATTGACGTTATGATGAAATCTGAAATAGTTTATTCTCTGAATAAATGTGTTCCTTATCTTGGAGCTGGCTGATATTATTCTGGCTGTGAAATACAGATACATTGCAAAACAAATGATGTAATGTCTCCACCGAAAAATTGAAGTCCATTACTTCCCTTTCCTGTGCTCCCTTCCTGTGTTTGCTGTTCTTTCCTGCATTGCCGTGGACTTTGAAGCTTGAGTCATATAAATCCTACTACTGAGGAATTGAGGCTTGTAAACTTGTCTCAACATTTGTGAATTTTTTTTTGAAGGCTTGGCTTAAAAAGAAATGAAAAAAAAAATACAGGTAAAAATACTTACAACTGTATTTTGTCTTTAGAACCAGATCTAATTATAACAAATTCATTCGCAAAAGGCACTCCTAATTACAGAGCGGTCAACCCACTTTTGTGGTGTGTTGGGAAAAATTAAATTAGTCTTTCTGGTTTCAGTAGGAATCCACAGGGAGGAATTTGCAGAAAGGGCTCTCTGTGTATTCCTTCAGTTACACTGCACCCATGAGAGGCTTTCTGAAGTGTGGCAAGGCTCTGTTACTCTTCAATTAGAGTTCCATATGCCTGCCTTGTATTAACATTTTTAAGAAATCATAAAAATTGATAAAGGTGTTCTAAGAGTAATGTAAGGCCCTCAATTAATAATGTCCTTTTCAAGTCTACAGCCACTAAAATTCTCCTAATTAGCTGGCTATCTGCACTGGAAGTGTTTTTAAACGTAACTATTAGTGTCAGTGATGCACTATATAATTTTAAAGACTTATTAGATATGTGAATTAGAGGTTTCTAGGAGGCGTGGAGGCTAGAAGAAATTCACAGGTATGAGTTACATGCTTGATCCAGAAAGTTATGATATCATACTTAGAAGAAGCTAAGTGCCTCATAGGCAAAAGCTGGCTCTGCAGCCTTCAGGTAAGTTTTAGGATAATACAGAGAATAAGAAACACAGTTTTTGGGAGAAGACAGGTGAGGTACATTCCCTGTGGTTGACCTTCGCACTGCAGTTGATGGGCTCTTTGGATTCCTCTATAGTTTTCCGAAGCTCTGAAGGAACACTTGGAAATCTAAAGCTCTTCACTTGTGTTCAGAGCACTTTGAACTGTGGGGTGTGGCCATGGGCTCCTGCCTAATCAGATCAGATCTCTGTGATTGGTTCATCTTTCATACAGCAGCACTGCCTGCTGAAATGCCAGGCAGCTGGCATTCACCACATCTCTTGAGATTGGACCTTGTAGAATGTGTTGGAAGTGTTTAGGTGCACATTTATTTATGAAACCGTAACTATCTGTGTAGCCATGTATGTTAGCACACATCTCTGTGTTTATTCATATCTTTAGAATACTAGAAGTAGAAAAACTGTTCTAAAATAAATGTTAGAGTTTCTAATTAAAGCTAAGAAATACCACTGTGAAGATTATGTGCCTAACATCAGTTCACCACCACTGTACATATTCAGTTGGTATTTGTATGAGTAGATATTTTCCCCTTTTCCTAATGTCCAAGTCCTGCTTACTTCTCTTTTCCCCGTTATTTGTTATTTAGTCACAGGGACTTCACAGGGTGATGTGCAAGGCTTGTTCTGAAGACATAATCATTAATTTTTTCATGGGACTTAATCTCTTTATTTGATTGCTTCGGGTGTATTAATTACTTTTTCACTCTTTTTTCAAATGCCTTCTATCCTGTATCACCCACCTGAGGGACATTCCTCTGATCACAGAGCTGCTACCCATACAATGCCAGGCATAAGAAGTAGAGCAGTCAGCTACTTTAGAGAGAGGAAGAGACGCTTCATATGGCCCTGTAACACATGTGGTCCTTGTCCATGAGAACTTGTTATAACTTTATCTGCAAAGTCATTGACTCACTCACTAGTCAGGTTATCTCTTAAGCTCCCTGATGAAATAATGATTTCAACTGCAAGGTTTGTTTTTCAGTGCTGGGTCATTTCTGTGGCTCTTCTGTCCAGTATCTTCAAATCCTTCTTGCTGGTGTTCTTACCATGCTATGTACAGAGGCAGTCTCAGCTTTTCATTTCTGCTTGTCTTCCCCAGAGCCTGACCTCATCTTGATTCAAAGAGACCCTGCACCTTCCCAGGTATCAGGCAAACAACAGGAGATGGGATCTGAGAAAAGGAAATATTAGGTAAACTTTGAAAGAATTTGCCCTATAAAGTATACAATGAGTTACTTAAGCCGTGAAAAACAAAGCTAAAGTGTAAAGGTAGCAGAGAGCACAGACAGCATAAAGAAATTTCCTTCAATGTACCTTTATCTAGCAGAGATGTAGCTGGAAATATTTCTTCTCTATTCCGATCTCAACTAAAACTCATTGAATCTGGCTCATTCCAGGTGGAACTGGCCCATTTGGGATGAAAGTGGCCCATTTTAGGTGACAACCAACTGCCAAATCAGTGATTAGAAGTCACATTCAGCATGCGTTGTTCCAAGAGTCTGCTGTTCTCATGTCCCTCTCCTACCAGCACCAGGAAAATGGTGGCACAGAGCAACCCTTATCCCAAATGTCACCTTTTCACCACATTCCCTGTGGTTTACTTTTGTTCTCCCAGGAAAACAACAAAGAATTAAACACAGACTCCACTATTTTGAAAAGTAGAGCACTCATGAAAGCTGGCGATTCAAGCATATAAGCATTGTTTAAGATGATGGTTGTGTCTGAGATGGAGATGAAAACATCTTGATCTTACATAGACATAAACTTCTTGCATCCCTTAGGCTTTAATATAAATATACACTATAAACAGTGTTTTCTGAAGTGTCTCTCATGTAAACATCTGACAATGGTGAGCGTGAAATAGACAAAAGCTCTGATAAGGCAGAGAAACACGTAACTGCATATCATACACTGTGTCAGCAGTACTGTAAATAGCAGGTATAAAGTAATTCTGGAAAATATATGTTTAACCTCATGTTGTGAAGATACCAGATTTCTGCTCTATAGGTCAGCTGGAAGTGAATTTCATTATCTTGAGTCACAATTAGAAAAATGTTTGATCTCTTTACTTGTATAATCTTATGTATGGCTGAGCAAAAAGAAAAAATGCAAACGAAAGGTAGCGGAAAGATTTATTCATAGCTTAGAAACATGCAGTAATTCACAGAGATAAGGAGATGTTTACTCAAGAGACAAATCAAAAACAAACACAAAAAACCCTGAGAGCTGTGTGCTCTTGGCAGCAAAGCTGGTAATGATTATCAAGTGCATGAGTCTCAGTGTGAAATTACAGGCTGCCATTTAGCAGATGTGCCGCAGCATTTTGAACCTTCCTGATTTCTTGGCATTGTACATTTTGTCCACCCAAGCTCCACGCAATTCAAAACAATATCCTAGAAAAGCATGAGGCCAGAGCATCTCAAAACGTCCATACTAGGGCCATACCGAATGGCAAATGGACTTGCAGAGCCAAAGAATCTGTTTGCAACAGAATCTGTGCTATCTGGCGTTCAGATGATGATGTGACCGGACAGAATTTTTACAGGTGTCCCATAAAGATGTCTAATTGCACTATATCATCCAGCCACTAGATGTCTGCATGCTATAGAGCTTGAGGCAGGTTTGGTCCCCAGCAGACAAAGAAAACACAGTATCTGTGGATGTCTCTCTTTGTATCATAATCTGGCATCTGTTTTTTTCTGACCTATGCCCCTTGTGCAAGGAGGGAGAAGAGATACTCTGCAAGAAAAATCATATATATGAAAACTGAGTCTGGTTTCTATTAAAAATGGAAAGGAAACAGTAGATTGAGCCATTTTCAGATTGCATCTTCTAAAATAAAATTCACATATAAACGCTGGAAATCAAATAAAACTGCCACACCTGAGTTGGCACAGATTCCAGTGAAGCAATTTACTCAGCTGCACCAGCAGCAGCAGCCTATAGCACAGACAGCGTAAGTCTGGCTGTGGTAGTGATGTGAATGTGGATGCCCTTTCTCCCAGCATTTCCTCAGGGCACAATGATCTGCTGCCCTTCCCAAGTGCCAAGAATCATGTGGAGAAAAAAACCAACAAGCTTTCAGAGCCTTTGCTGTGGCACAGTGTGAAAGTAATGGATCATTTGCAGTGTCCTGTACTCCCTGCATTTGAGCTCTGCCTCTTTCTCCAAGGCCTCTGGACTCCTGTATGGTGTTGATTTCTTTTCCTTGCTCCAAGATACAACCTCCTCTTGCTGCTCCTGGATGCCTTCCCCTGCTGCTGTGGTTTCTTTTTTGAATGCATTTAGTAGTGGGTGGTTGCAGAGCACAACTGCTCTACATGTTCTACTTGATATGATAGTATTTACAGTTTCCTAGGATTTGAGCCCTGTCTTGTGTTCAGACTTTCCTTGCTTCCTCACAGCTCTTGGTTAATTAATCAAGTAACAGTACCTAAATCCAGTTTCTCATGAACAAAACAGAGTCTAATATTAAGGATTCAGTTGCATTTTAGAGTTGATTACCATAATTGTGGTTAGTGTTCCATTGCAATTGACTGTGCTTTTAATCACTAAAAGGCTTGCAGACACTCCAAAGCTCATTTCACACAGTTTTCATTTGATAAATGCTGAGAAGGAAGACCCTTTCAGGGTCTTTTATTTACCAGGTGCAGAAACTTTCTTCCACTGTCCTTAACCAAGTGTCAGATTCTGTCTTTGTGGCCTACGTACAGAGCAATGAGGACGTTTCTCTGTTTTTTAAATAGAGGTGCAACTGATAGGTTGCTTGTTGCTTCTTTTCAAATTAGACCCGAATCCTGTTGTCATATACGTGAGTGCTAAACTATGGAATTCGTGCTCTGCAACACTGCTTCTTAATTCACAGAAATCCTGAAATGATTTGGGGGCAGATGAGTTGTCTTGAGAGAAAAGCCAACTGTGTGCCTGATCTTGGGGTCACAAGAGTATGCTGGTGGCACTCTGGGGCAGGGTAAGATGCCAACCTTTGCTCTTCCTTCTCCCTTTTTGTTCTGTGATTAAAATGTGAATCATTAAAGTGTGAAAAATATCATCAAATATAAAACTTTTGTTACTGATGACAAACCTTGGGAGGTCAGACTCTGTGGTGATTTCTGGCATTAGTTGTAGGTAATGAAAGGAAATGTATTTTCCTCTTCTGTTCAAAGTAGGAAAAAGAATTGATGCTTACATTGGATTTTTGAACAGCTGGAAAGATTACTCAGTGACTGCAGATGAATTTGGAAATGTGTATGCACTTGCAGGTTCAGGATGTTTAATAGACATTCTTCTTTTACCTTCGTATATTTTCCTTTCATGAGCACAATCAATTTTCTTAGGAGAGGCAATTCTACAACTTAGGATTCTTATTTTGGTAATAGAAGCATTCAAAGTCTGACTGCAGATAATGCAAAATGAATCTCCTTCCTCTCAAAGGTACACAAGAAATACAACTTTTATAGTCATCCCTATCATCTATTAGAAATAAGTCAAGCTGCCCATATCTAAAGATGTTTCACCAGAACTGTTCCATGCTGGTACCTAACACAAAGCACACGCACATATGTTTAAAGCTTGCTCTAAATGCATACTGCGCACCTGACTTCCTTTTGAAAATTGCTGAAAAAAATTGTTTCCTGCTAATTTCATGACACATATCAAGAATTTTGCAGTAGAATATTGAGTATTTTCTATGAATATTTTCTATTGGATATTGAAATGTGAATATATTTCTCTTTGTAGAAAACACTGAGTAGATGAAAATAAACTGTTTCAAGAAAAGATTTGTGTTTTGATGAATTCACACATTAAACCCAGCTGATTCCTGAGCAGGCATCTAGTGCATCCAGGAAAAGAGAAAACTACACTTGTTCTGACACTCTACTCTGCTGTGGCAAGGAAATCATGAACCCATGCTCAACCAGTATCACTGAGACACAGTGTGGTAGGTTTTCCACATGGCAGCCCAAAATGGACCTCTGAAGGCTTTCATCATCCTTGGCTGATTGCTGGGAACTTCTCAGGTTTGAAACCTGCAAGAGCTTTGTCAGGAGACAGCTGAGGTTTGGGACACCTTGCTCCATGATAGGTCCTCCCATGCTGCCCTGTTCTGGGACACGTGGATAGCTGCTCCTTGTCCACTTAGGCATCCTCTGAAGCCCTCACACAATAGGTCCACTGGTTTCTTTGCTTTGCCTGCAAGAAGTGCAATTTTGAACATTTCTCCTTTTTTTTTTCCGAACCAAAAGGGACTTTTTCTTTTATGTCAGAATACCCTACAGTATTGAGATTTCAAATTTCAACCAGTTTTAGTTGTGCTGTACAGAACTTTTATTTTATTTTATTTTATTTTATTTTATTTTATTTTATTTTATTTTATTTAACTTCTCTGTTCATTTAGCCTCTAGTGTCTTTCTGGAGCACCCCACTTTCTACCTTTGTTTTTTAAGTATTTGTTTTTAGTTCTCAAGGAGAGATTAAAAAAAGAGGAGTGCTCTTTGAGAAAGTATTTGGCAGTTATCTCATAAATGAAGGGAGTGATAATGTGTGGTTACATTATTGCACGTAAACATCTGAGACTTTGTGATCCTGAATACACACCTCCTCTAACTAATTATCCAGTTAGGTAAGAGCAACCTGTTATTTACTTTGATAATCTTTTTCTGTAGAAAGATATCTATTATGCCTTCATTAATTTGCTTTTACAGATATTTATTTATTTATTAATAATGCTGCTTTCTCACTCATTTTTGAGCAGGAAGAATACCTTCAATACCTTCAATTTTTGGCATACTCCTTGGACTAATTTTATCCCACCTACACTGCCTCTACTCATCACTGCTCTCCCCAACACTTGCTTCATTTTCTCACTGTACACGTGGTAAGCCGGTGGCCAGGCTGGAAGTTTCCCTCCATTTCCTTATGCCTCTCCCTCTCCTGAGCAGCCAGAAGGAGAGAACAGAACAAAATCAAGGCATAGCCTCTTTTGTACCAAAGGATTCCAGATGGCGTTTAAGCTGTGATGGACATCTACTTCCTGGGGCAGAGCTGCTGTCATCCAAAAATGAAGCAGTCACAATACCTGTAAGAGGAGATCATTTAGAAAAAAAGGCAAGGAGTTAGAAATCTGTCAGGTCTAAATCTGCTCTCAAGAGTTTTTCAGTACTAATTTAATGTGATTGTGTGGTATTTTATTCCCCTTAGTCTCTTAAATTGTCTTTCATTAGGTTTTAATGAGATTTTCTTCTCCTCCTCCAGATAGAGTCGTCCAATTTTATTGGTACACACCTCCTGTTTGTTTCCAGATGTACAGAGCTACAGTAAAAGTATATTGAACTCCGTATGTGCAATCCAGACTGCTTTACCAAAGTGACTTGCAATAGTTTACAATTAAGCAACTTTAAAGCACAAAGGTTCACTCTGCCTTTTAACCTTCATAACACAGAGCACAGAACTTCACCCAGTATACAGTATTCTGTCTAGTCCAGAAACGTGTAGTGACTTCCTGCCTGGACTTTAGTTGTGTTTAGTTTGTGTTCTCAGTGTTTTACATTTGATATTATGCATAGCCACATTGGCATTACATGCATGGCTTTTTATACTTTTTTCACTTGTTTCGTTTTTTTTCTTTCTTCTTCTTAATTCAGATCTTGTTATTTTTTTTTTCCTCATTGGCTTTTTTTACAGCTTCTATACCTTTTGCTTTCTTCCTCAATTCTTTCTGTCAGATGTCATTTCTATCAACAAGACACATGCAGGCTGTTTCCACAGCATAATATCTCTCTTCCTCTGGATCATTCTGTGGTACAAATCTCACCCGAGTGAGGCATGGGCACATTTCTGATGAATTAGCAAGAATACAGGGTATGGATAGATGCCAGGCTTTATCCCAACTATGGGTAAACAGATGAAGTGTATTCGGCATAAAGTCAGAACGGGCAGGATGAGCTAAAAACTGATCTGTCAAGACAGATTGAAGTTGTACTAAAAATTCAAAATATTTGGAACAAATTTGAACTGACAGACTGAAGTTGTTTTAGTGTTTTGTGTCATCTGGCCACGGGGTTTTTGATCTTGTAATAAGTGTCTTAAAACAGACTTGCCACCTTGTATATCTCTAGCCTTAGTGACAGCAAAGCAATAAACTTCCTGATATTAAGACAAGAAAGTATCCTTTGGGTAATTTCACCTGATCCCTGCAAAACCTGGTCAGTAGAATTTCCTTCATTAATCCACACTGTGTTCAACAACCTCCCATTATTCTTTAATGGCAAGGTCCTCTGATATAAAATAAAAGCATCTAGCAAAACAATGTTGTTTGGTGAATGTAGAGTCTAGGATTTGCACTCAGTGTCACTCTTTCACTCTGTGCCTTGGAACACCTCTTAGCTTAGACACTGCACTCCTCATCCTGAGTCTCAGTGCTTCCCAAGCCCCCTCCTTCTGGAGGATATTTAGCTTCTGCCAACATAGGGCAGGGAGCAAGCAGGCTGCTTAGGTTGGCTCAGTATCCCTTGATGCCAGCAGCCAAACAGCTACCAGCAGAATAGAAAGAGAAGCTTAGGCAAGCCCTGGTCTTATCAAGGAGAAGCAGGCATCGCACGTCTGGCTGGTTGTCTGTAGCTTGGGGTAAGGCATCAGCCATGGAGAAGAGGCATCTGGGGCTAGTGTTTTCCATGCTGGATAACTGGGTAATTGTCTGTTGCTTCTCAGATGTGATCTGTGTTTGGCTGTCAAAGGGAGGCCACACTTACAGAGGGTTAACAGTCTCAGCATATCCAGTGCTCAAGTCTGAGCCAAGGACAATGTAGAGATCTCAAGCTGCACAAGAGGATAATCTCAAGTTGTGCCAAAGGAAATTTAGGTTGCAAATTAGGAAGAATTTTTACCTGGAAAGGATGTTCAGTATTGGAATGCGCTGCCCAGAGCAGTGATGAATTCCCCATACCCGGAGTTACTGAAGAGACCTATGGATGTGGCATTAAGATACATGGTTTAGTAATGGGTCTCTTGTGCACAAGGTTGATGGTTGGACTTGAAGGTCTTTTCCAACTAAAATAATTGTGCGGTTCTATGAGATGCAATCTAAGAGAGTGCCACTATCATCAGATATTGCAAAACTGAGCAACCTAGGGAAAAATTCCTCAGGTCTCATCAGGGGAGAAGCACAAGCAACGCTGAACTCTGAATTTTATGAGAAAAAATTATCCCTTCTCATTTGTATACTTGCAAACTAGATATGCTAGAGAGACAATTGAGTGGCAAGATAAGAAGGAAAACAGGAAACAAATGAATAATAATAATAATTAAAAAAAAACAACACAAAAAAACAGAATCTTTCCTGTCAGAGTAATCAGGTGATTGATGTTAAGTGAAAAGTCAAAAAAGTTGCTGACCACTTTAGATTGGGACAAAAGCATCTTTTTATGGGCGTACCAGGAATGGCAGAGATCTTATTTTTGAAAACTTTTAACAAAGTGATCAGATAGGGGATTAATGATGTATGAAAGGCATGTGTTTCTGTGTTTCTTGAGAAAATGTTTATCCTTGTCAAATCACTTTAAAAACCCTTGATCTGATGGTATGTATGTTGGATTTGACCAAAGC
>JAOWBP010002052.1:49941955-49960835 GCA_028571105.1 Tragopan temminckii | reverse complement strand
AACTAGATATGCTAGAGAGACAATTGAGTAGCAAGATAAGAAGGAAAACAGGAAACAAATGAATAATAATAATAATAATTAAAAAAAAAAAAACACAAAAAACCAGAATCTTTCCTGTCAGAGTAATCAGGTGATTGATGTTAAATGAAAAGTCAAAAAAGTTGCTGACCACTTTAGACTGGGACAAAAACATCTTTTTATGGGTGTACCAGGAATGACAGAGATCTTCTTATTTTTGAAAACTTTTAACAAAGTGATCAGATAGGGGATTAATGGTGTATGAAAGGCATGTGTTTCTGTGTTTCCTGAGAAAATGTTTATCCTTGTCAAATCACTTTAAAAACCCTTGATCTGATGGTATGTATGTTGGATTTGACCAAAGCACAACACTTTTCTCAGAAAGTGATCGAGTCACTCTTTAGTCTGGTTCTGCTCAGGACCCATCTCGTACATCACGTCCCAGATAAACCACCCGTGAATAACAGATGACCTGGAAGCTATTCATTGTCTGCTTATCATGTTTGTGTTATTCTTGCATGCATTTTCTTCTTTCCAGAGCTGCTGTAAGACATTCCAGTACTCATGGTAGTATGTTGCATGCACTGCCATTCCCGATAATGCATTTTGACTAAATATTTCTCTACACACTTAAATGTTCAAACACTAATTAAATACTGGGATTTCATGCACTACTTATTGATTGTTCTCAGTAAGTTACTGTAAAATGGTATAAATTCTGCCTAGCATTGTACTCAGTTCTTTCAAAGAAGAATTGCAGGTACAGCTGAAAATGGATGGGTCCAATGACACTTGCAGTCAGATCACTTCTGCTTTGAGAGAGAAAGGCTGAATGACCCCAGTGGCAGGCCTTTGTACATCTGAAGTTCCATGTTTGAATCCATGGCACTCAGATTTTGAGATGGAAGGACTTTATGAAAGTGCTTGTTCCTTCCTGGATCGCTGAGGGAGGTTGTAAAAGAGTAGCCAAAATAATGATGCATTCTTCCTGTGATGGACCCTGCTTGGATGAAATCCAGTGGGAACATCTTTAAGCATGATTTGGAGCATCTGCTCCTAGAGCACGTCTGCCCTTGCCATGCATTTATTAACTGATGGCTATCTAGGGTAGCAGGACAGGACCTTTCATGTTCAGCTGCCTAACCAGGAAACAGGTGAGCCCTGGGCACTAGGACAGCCCCAGTCCCTAGTATCGGGCATCTCTGTTGATTCAGCCAATCTCCTGCTGATTTGATGCTCTTCTTTCCCTGTCTTTCTGTCTCCATCACATGGCTCACTCTGAAGAACAATCATCATGGCTCACCTCCAGCACAATCATCTCTCTGGGACTGAGAGATCTGCATGGCTTAATTTCACAGACCTCATCAATATGCCTTGGGAAGACAGCATCTGATTAAGTAGTAACTAATCTCCCTTTGCTATTAGAGTGAAAAGTAATACAGTGGAACATTTTGCACATTACCTGTCTATCTCCCAAAGTTAGAGAATGAAAAAGGGAAAAAAAAAAAAGAAGAAAGAAAAAAAAAAAAAGAAGGAAACTTCATTTTGGATAGAATAGAAAACCTCCTGATCAGAAAAGGAACAATTTCAACATGCTCCTCAGACAATTGTGCACTAGCCAATTCTAAATTAATATCATTTCACACTAATTTCATATCTCTTTCTTCATTCTTCATTCACATAATTAATCTGTAATGGACACTGCCCTTTCTCAGTTCCCAGCCCCGCTGCCAGTGCTGCTAACTGTTCTCCAATTCCTCAGATGGTGTGCCCAGAAAAATGGAGACAGGTGAGGGGACCTCGCCTTGCTGCTTCCGAATGGCCAGCTGGCCCCTTCTACTAAACTTGGTTTGTACATCCTAGTGGGAAGCTCCTTCAGTAATCCTTACGTTGCCCTGTTTACATTAAATGCAAAGAGCCAGGAATGTTTTCTTGTCTACATTAACTCCCATTTTAGAGTGGAGTTTTGCCTACAGGGCCTCCATGAATGACAGCTCGTCACTGAGCACAGCTGCAGTTTCCCCAGGGGACTGGGGGTAAAAGGAATGAGAAGAACGACTACATGACTTGTCTTCTTTTCCATAAAAACTTTAAGAGTTATGCTCCTTGATTTGAGATGGTCAGACAGCCTGGTAACATGCAGGCTCGGAGCTGTGGTATGACAGTGCCCTCAGCTGTTCCAAGGCCAAACAGCAAATAGCCATGGGCTGATACCTCCTGTCTGGCAGCCTGGTGGCTGTGGATCCCCTGTCTCCCCTGGCCAGTTCCTGGGAAGCCCCTTCACAAAGCCAGATGTGCCTACAAGATAGAGAGGCAAATCCAGTACACCAAAACGGAAATTGGAGAATCAATTCTCCACAAACCAAACTGATGTTTCCAAATGTTGCCAGCAGAGGATGTACCAAGCACATGTTTTGCTGAATCAAGACATAAACAGATCCGACAGCCGAATTTACCAGCAGAGGTAGCGTAACTTCTGTACAGACACAAGAAATTACAGTGTAAACAGCAGTTCAGGAAAAAAAAATACACAGAGGGAGACAAGGAAGTTATGTGCTGTTTTCTTCTGATATACTTACCCACTGGCTCTTGACTCATTAACATATTAAATGGTAAATATATTTTTGGTTTCTTCAATGTATCACTAATACTAGAAATATCTATGCTAGGCCACTTCCAGTATTTAATGCAGTCTCTTGCAAGGACAGCAGCCATTTTGATGGCTGAATATTTTTCATTGCAGTAATTCATCTTCTAGATCTGGAATAGTCAGCAATTTAGGAACAGGGCAGAATAAAAAGTGTTCAAGAGACAATGGTTACCATTGCTGAGGGACTGACTCAGAAGCCATCTGAAAAATGGTTGCTGTAAAAAGGAATGGTAAGAGCATCAACTGTAGATAACTAGACAGCTTTTAAAATTGGTGTTTTAGAGAAAAGTCTGTAATCTTCTCAACAAGAAATGTCAAAGCCTACTTAATGGTTACATCCTTTATCAACAAGAAAGTATACATTTTTAACTGAAAAAAACCCAACCCCTGGCAGATTTTCACACAGCTTTTCTTTTCCTCCATATTACAGAATATTATTTCTAAGAAGCCACAAGAATATTCCAAATGCATATGCATTCTGAAAGTGCATAATATAGAGAAATATTTAGAAACAGGTATTCTGCACTAGTTCTATTTTCAGATTTCATTAATGGTTTGACTCTGACTATCCAGTGTCTGGTTCAGTGGCAAACCACCCTCTCCCGTGGAACAGGATCAAGCCTTTAAATATTTATTTTCAAACGAATTATTTGTCATAGCCTACTGAAATGAAAACAACTTTTAACAGGCATTTTATCTCCTGTGCATAAACTGAATTATGTGATTGTGATTCCTTCCTAGAATTGACTGTGACTAGTTAGCTCATGTTTATGTCTCAGTGTTTGTTTAGTCACAGTCTCATCTAGAAGGAGTTATTAAATTTCTGAAACAACTTGTTTACGCAGTACGTGTTCTCTCTGTATTATGATAAACAAACATGAAATTAGATGGACTGATGAAATAGTCACTAGTCTATGTTGAAGTCTGCAAAGAAGAGTTATTCTGGATAAATAGGAAATTGCAGTTATCATACATTTGGATGGGCATGTCACTATAAATGTTAGCAGAATAATTTTTACCCAATTACATTGCTCACAACATCTAGAATTGCTGTAGTAAAAAGCAAAGGATGAAAAGATTCATCTTCGTTATTGTAAAGACAGTCAGGTTCTTTCAACTGGCAGCATATTAGGGTTCAGTTTAAAACAATCATACATTTTTCCAGTTATTGGTAATATCACTAGTGGCCTAATTCTGTCACTTTGTACTCAGTCTGCAAGTGGTACGAAGTTGCATGTTGCAGAAAATGCAATTATTGAGCAGACAATTTTAAAAGAAGTATTTTTTTACTTCTTCCTAATGGCAAAGAGTATCTACCTATTCTACTTTTGTCTTCTCATGGTCATCTTCACCTATCTGTCCACGGCTGCTGGAGCTCCTAACAGACCCATAACTCAGAGGGTCCTGCATCCAGTGCACCACAACCACCAGTGGAGCAGTAAGCAGAGCTGGGGAGGCCTGCACGCCCCTCCTCTGTCCTACTCCCTGAACCTGCACCCAAAGAAGAATCCAGTTCATGTACTCAGGGTCACTTGGGGCACATCTCTTTTGCCCTTTCATTAGCATGGTATCCACAATGAGCTATTGTCACTTGTACAAATAATGGGTAGATAAATTCCTGCAGAGTGAAATAGTGCGATGCCTAAGAAACTCCATCACTCAGGTAAAGAGTGGCAGATAGACAGCTTTTCATCCTGGCAGCCCTTTTGCACAAGGGTTTACACATATTCCCTGAAGACCTTACTTCACTTACAGCTATGATGTCAGAACCCCCGAAGAATTTTTGATTGGCTTGCTATGGGAGATTCCAGTTATACTTCACGTGCTATTCTGTTCTGCAGTGGACATATCTGGAACCAATTTCTTCTGTGCAACTTCATTCAAAACCTCACTGTAATCACCAGCACTTCTGAGACTTCTCAGAAAGGGAAGCTGACACGAAGCTGTCCAGTTACATGTGTTTTAACGCATCTTTCAGCTAACTCTATGACCCAAATGAGAAATCTGCTAGAATATGCAAGCACATCATGTGGATTTATGCTATTTGGTTGAGGACTCTGAAATCACAAACCAATGAACAGATTACAGTGAGATAAATACAGCATTTTCTCCTGCCAAATTCAAATCTGTCCCAATATTTTTCACTGCATTATTTAATTGAAAGCAGCTACCATTTTGCTCAACCCAACCATATGAAAATTTAAAAGATAAGCCACATTTCTTCATTTGAATACACTGTCAAATGTATTTGAAAATAAAATGCTCAATCACGATAATGTTAAGTCTACTCCTTGTGTTTATGAGCTTGAAATGTTAAACCTAGTAGTACTCCTTCTTTAAAATTGTGCCAATCTTTTTTCACATGAAGTCAATAGGAATCTTGCCAGTGACATACGTGAAAGCAAAGATGTAGCCTATAAATTACCTTCAGGCTTTAGGACTCCACAGGAGCCCCAAACTTCTACTTTTTTGAAATTAAATATTTCCAACTGCACTGAGCTGGTTTTTTGCAAGTTCCTGCCACGTCTCCAGAAAAGCGTTACAGTGAACTCTGACAAACAGTATCATATTCCTTGTTTCATGTTGCTGCCATATTCTGATGTTTTAAGCAATAGTGACAAACTGGAAGAATGCACTATTTTTTTTTCTGAAGCAGTTGCAGTTCTTCAATATGTGAGCCCCAGCCCCCATCCTGCAGGCAAACCCACACAAGGTGAATTGCAAAGCGGGAATATTGTCTGCTGTCTTCAGCAAGTCTGAGCACTGCCTGGGAGCCCACCTACACAAAGTTACTGGACAGCAGTATCTGCTGTAGCTGTTCAACGATTTTTTGAAGAACGGTATTTTAACAGTTTGTTATGAAATTGAAGACACACTTTTCTATTATGATCTTTTGTATTTTGATTGCATTTTTCAGAAGGAGGGAAAAAGGAAGTTTTAGAACTTCTATCACCAAAATCTAACTAAATTGATTCAATAAACTCAATTGTTACAAAATACTAATACACTAAGTAGGCAGATGGGAGATGGACCAGGAACATTCAGCCTTACATAGAGAACAGCTTTTTCCACATTCGGTTCTTTTGTACAGTTGACACAACTTATGGAAGGCATTTTCTGCATTTGGATCATTTGCTCTATGATGCCGAGGTTAACTCAGCTAATGTTTTAATTATGGCCCAAGAATGCAAGCAAACATGAAAGAAAGCAAGACAGAGACAGGACCAAACACACTATCTTACTTATTCATCAGATTTAAGGTGACTGTCTCCTCAGACACTTGAATTAATATCTTGTTTCTGGAAAGATATCCTTCTCCTCTTAGTAAGCAGAGAGGGCAGAGATGAGCACTGCAGCTTGAGTACAAAACAGGTGCCTCAAGCATCACAGTGTCCTTTCCCTGTGCCTCTGGTTTCCAAGGACTGACATGTCTATAGGCCTCAAGCTCAGGGCTTATGTGTGAGTGAATTCAGGAGAGTTGTAAAGGTACGCCAGAAGTGGGCTAGGACTTGTCAAAAAATATTACATTTCCGCTCCATTTTTTTTTTTTTTTAAACACTATTTTATCTGAAAGGAATACTAAAGGTTATGTTGTGTTTGCTGTGACATACTACAAGACCTCCACTCCCTACAGAAGTTTGAGAAACTAGTCTGACCACTACTTGAGAAAAGAACCCCTACGTTTACAGATTACTGGTTAGCTTTGCAGGGAAGCTTAGGGAATTCATCCTCTCCTTTCCTCTGCTGATACTAGAGTTAGTGGGGCCTGATTCTTAGGGATTAAGAATGTCTGCAGATCCAGCAGGTCTGAGAGCTTTTGAACAATAACACCACTTTAACACCAACATAAGTTGTCTACGTGGAATTCTTTCTACAGCAGGGTATGCATTTGCAAGTTCAGCCTGAAGCATATTAAAAGTGTATGATTATGTCTTTCTATGAATTATATGTATGTCTTAATAATTCTCTCACTTTGGGTGGATAGTGGTGGATTTTTTTTATTTATCTGGAGAAGATGGAGTTTGGGGTACAGTCTAGTGGCTTAATAATTGCCAAGTCACCATAAAGACATTACTCTATTTAATGTGCACAGTCTTACATTCAATCAACTGATGATACAAGCCAAGCAGAACTAATCAAAATATTGAAAGTGGGTGCTTGCTGCCAGCATCTATCTCCCGTATACTAGACGAGCTATTTACAAACCTAGAATGTGGGCTATTTAACTGTGAGTGAACTGCATTTTAAAAATAAAATGTAGCTAAAATTAAATAAAAGTTTTCTCTAAGAAGAACTCAGGAGTTATAGATCAGATTTTCAGTGGGAATACCATTCACCAGAGATAATTTCTTCACTGCATACTGCCCTTCTAAAGACCAACACATGGATGTTTTCACTAGATTTCCCAGAATCTTAGAAAACTGTTGAAAATATTGGCCAGAGTTCATCAGTTTCTCCACAGAACCACTTATACCTAAACTTTTCTAGCAAATGTTTGTCAACCCTGCTGTCATTTGTCTGACATTGCAGACCCAGTTTCTGTGAGGTGATGTAGATCTGTTCATCTAATTCCTCCAAACAAGTGGTGGAGATCATCTTTTTAGGCAATCTCATTTCAGAACACAAACATAAATGTGTGACATCCTTTTTGGGATATCACCAGGAGAAGAAGGCAAATATAAAGGAAACCTGTTTGTTAGTGAAAATGCAAAACTAAAAGAAAGATCGGTAATGTGTTAGATCTGTAAATCTGTTTTTCTTCTAGTGACAATCTGTTGCTTTTTCATTTTAGGCACCAACCTACCGATCCCTGGATTTGTGGCCTCTTGAGGGAGTCACCCTTAGCAGATGTGCCTGCAGGACAGGAGCACAGGGCACCCAACACATCTTAGAGTTGCTGTGTGGACTGTCTTCACCAGTCTGAGTTTGATATCTTGCTACCCATCAAATCACATATAAAGTAAAAAAGTAGAAACCAGTAATGTTAGCCTGGTATTTTGGGCCTGCTGCACTATACTATGGCTAAGAGCCACATATCGTTATTTATGAGTCTGACATACCAGCATGAACACCACCTTCTGCAGTTTGGATGCATGGAACTGGGGTGCAAGGATACTGAGAGATTTTTATGAGATCACAAATAACCAAGCCTTCTCAAATCTTTAATTTACTGAAACGTGGATGCCTGCTTGTACACACGTGAGAGAAGACATTCTGCTACTTTGGCTCTGAAAACTGTGGATGTTTGTTCACCTCCTCAGAAGGAAAAACAGATCCAATCTGAATATAAGAGGTGGGGTTTTTTAGTTACTGAAGCTTGTCATTTGTACAGTCCGTATGGAAGATTTCAGATTTCTTCCACCAAGATAATTTCTGGACAGTGTGTCATTTTTTCACAGTCACTTATTTGTTACATACCCCGCTATGTAACAAGACTATTTATTTACCTATTTATTATCTTCTTACATATATGACAGTAAGTGTGAAAAAGAAAATAAGGAGGTACTTTTGTGTTTTCTTGATTATTTGGCAGGAAAGTTTCTTTCATAAAAAAGCTTGATTTGTATTTTGTCCCAAGAAACTAAAGCAAACCACTTCCAAGTACAAATTAATTAACAACTATCCTTTAGATAAATAGATACCGAAATATATTCCTAATTTTATCTTGATTACTTAACAGTAGTAATAAATGTTAATGGTATCACAGCAGATGATTTGGTTGTTCATCAGGCCTATACGGTTACACAATAAGTTTATATATTATGAGCTTAATTTTCACTTAAATAGTAGCCCCCTAGTTTGTCAAAGTAGCGCATCAAGCTTTATTTTGTAGTAATATCTAATGGGATGAATACTTCCCTAATGCCACATTCTCCTCTGAAGCCATTCTACTTAGGCAGAAGAAACTGAGCTGTGTTTTTAATATCCTCTTTCTCTCAATTCATCTACTTATTTCTCTAGAGTGTAAAAAAAAAAAAAAAAGGCTTCTAAGAGGTCTAATGAGTATTTTGTAAGCACCTAACACTTTTCAGAACACGATTGCAACCTGTCATCTTTCTTTACAGCTGCTGCATATTGAATCAAGAAATTAAATAAAAATTAGTCACATGTCCTGTTCATCTACTCTTTAAGTATCAGTTTCATGCATTCTTAAGTTTTCAGCATTCTTCTGCACTGGATTAGACAGTCTGAAATCTTTCACTTTTTTTTATGGTGTGGTTTAACACTGGTTTAGATTTCTGTGTAGTAACTGCCAGTCAAAAGCATTCACAGAGTTATAGAATCATGAAGGTTGGAAAAAACCTCTAAAATCATCTAGTCCAACCATCCACCTACCATCAATACTGCCCTCTAAACCATGTTCCTTCTTACCACATTGTCCCTGTTTAGCTGGAGGGTCCTGCAGCAACGCTCACGACTGCTTCCTGAGCTATTCAGTGATTCTGCTTGTTTTGCAGCCTTGTTGGAGTGTGTATCCTGTAGCTGAGTTACTAGAGCAGCAGTCAGTCCATAAATCTTTTATCCAGAGAGCTGCTATATTTCAATTTTGCTATGAATGGCATAGGTCCCACATTTTGGAATAGGCTATGTTAGGAAATCATGGAATCGTAGAATGGCTTAAGTTGGAAGAGACCTTACAGATCATCTAGTTCTAACCCCTCTGCCATCAGCAGGGCTGCCACCCAGTGGATCAGGCTGCCCAGGACCCCATGCAACCTGACACTGAACAATTCCAGGGATGAGGCATCCATAGCTTCTCTGGGCAGCCTGTGCCACTGCCTCACAACACTGAGTAAAGAATTTCCACCTAACATCTAACCTAAATCTCCCCTCTTTTAGTTAAAAGCCATCCCCCCTTGTCCTATCACTCTCTACCTGTGTAAAAGTCAGTCTCCATCCTGCTTTGAAGCTCCCCTCAAGTACTGGAATGCTGTGATGACGTCTCTGCAGAGCCTTATCTTCTCCAAACTAAACAATTCCATCTCCTTCAGTGGTTCTTCATAAGAGAGGTGCTCCAGCCCTTTGATCATCTTTGTGGTCCTCCTCTGGACCCACTCCAACAGCTCCACATCTTTCCTGTATTAGGGGCCCCGCACCTGGACACAGTTCTCCATGTGGGGCCTCACGAGGGCAAAGTAAAGAGGGGACAACCACCTCCCTGTCCCTGCTGGCCACACCTCTTCTGATGGAACCCAGGATATCGTTGGCCTTCTGGACTCATGTCCAGCTTTTCATCCAGCAGGACCCCCAGATTCTTCTTGCACCTTTTACTACTATTCTATTTACTACTATTATAGTACTTACAAGTGCATGTCACAAGAATGGATGGAAAAAGTAGTATAAGTTCTAAAATTCTTACCAAAGACCATTGATTCTGCAGCATCCATGAAAATAATGAAGTTATATTATTTATAAAAGTGTGGCTGTTCTCTATGCCAAAATCACTGGAAGTTTGTTAATTTGGTTGGATAAAAAATAGATATTTTGATTATAAAGTGGATGTTCAACATACATATTAAAAAGAATCCTTTAAAATCTAGTATTATATTTACCGCTTCAGTGGTAAATTGTAATTCCCAGACATTAAGGCCTCTGCGAAAGTACTGGTCTTAGAATCACAGAATCACAGAATGTCTTTGAGGAATCTCAATATTGGAAACACACACGCTTATAACCAGCCGGAAGACCTAGTTTACAGTCAACCTGAGATTCGAGAGAGGCATCCTTATACAGTTACTTATGGGCCTCAGGGTGGTGGCTATAACAAGCCTGTTACCCCCTCTGACCAAATGAACCCTAACAGTGCTGTGCAAAATAAGACAGCGGCCAGTGCCATATCACACACGGTCAGCACACAAGAACTGGCTAACATGCAGCTGCAGAGCAGCCAGAATTACAATACTGCTCATATGTTAAAGGTTGGAAGGGACCTCAAGGATCATGAATCTCCAACCCCCCTGCTGCATGCAGGGCCACCAACCTCCCCATTTAATACTAGAGCAGGCTGCCCAGGGCCCCATCCAATCTGGTCTTGAGCACCTCTGGAGATGGTCTTAGTTTTAGAATTTTCTTAGTGCTTATATATGGAATCTAGTATTCAGTTGTCTTAATTTTATCCAGAAAATGCTCTCTAATAAAAATTTATTTTAAATATGCCTTTGGTGATAAGAGTTAGAAAATAACTTTTATCTGTCTGAAAAAAAAGTCAAGGAAATAGGTGATGGGATAGAAATACAGCAGTATTCCAATATCTCTACATATTTTTGACTCAATAGAACCTTGTACGATTTGTATATGAATCTTGATGTTTGTCTCCATTTCACATCAGCTTTAGCAGAATGAACTTTACATGAGAAAAGGAGGATGTCAGTTAATAATATAATAGTATTTATTTATTTATTTATTATTATAACCAGAAGACATAAAAGAAGAATTTCGTCCACACTGGACGAGCGTTGTGGTGACTGGTGCTCTGAAATTCATTGTTCCTATGCGGGGAAACCAGGACAGTTTGTGGGCTCCTGGAGGTGTATGATCCCAGGCTGTGTCCTAAGTTCTACTAAGTCAGAAAAGTTGGAGACAATGGCATGTGAACAGTGGGTGACCTATGCCATGCTCTGGCTTGGCCCCAAATTAGAAGGTGATACCCACCTGCATGTGTGCTTTTCTGACTGTAGGTAAAGCTGTTGATGCAAGCTCATTAATATTCATGATTTTATTTGGATTAAAAAGTATTTAAGATTGCATTCAGATTTAGAAGGTAAGTAAGTTTGGCTGTATGAGTGAGCAAAAAAAAAAAAGCTTGACATTGTGTCAGCTTTCTTTAACTAACTCATAGCAAATATTGAAAGCCATATGCACAATACCTTCTGATCTATTTCTCTGCAGAGTTATGTTTATATTTACCATCCAGTCAATTAATTGCTATTTCTTCATAGCCAGCAATAAATATTGCATTACTTAAAGGATGACCTGTAATGAATATTGAACTGGTGATCTGGACAGCCTCAGCTGAGAATTTTGGTGCCAGAAAATGAGTTCTTGCTGGGAAGGACATGAAGTCATGAATAAGCATTTACCAAAAGATAATATCAACCATGCAGATATTTTTAGGTGAGAAAAGTAAAGAAGGAATCCAAAATATGTTGTCACAATAAATCTATTCTTCTCATCTGCTCCTGGTTTAACATTTTCTCTTGACGGATTAAGAGAGATGTGTAGCGTATGGATTGCTCTGCTATGAATTATTGCATGTGGTATTCAGGCCTAAAGTACATAACTCTTTTTAAAATGATCTACAATGGAAAATTGTTAATAAATTTTTCCTGCTCTGATCAATGCTAGCATTAGTGACAGGAAAATCAATTTAAGATTCAGCTAGACTGGAATTTTCTTGAAATTCATAAATGTATGTTTAATTTTATTCATTTGATTCTTCTACTTATTTCTGATGCTCCAGGTTATAGTTCACACCAAAAAGAGAAGAAAGAACAAAAAGAAAAAGAAGGCACCAAAAGTTACAGAACCCATCCCCAATCCACCAAGAAAAGTTTATCACATCCAGTTTATGGCTATAACTGCACTGAAATGTATTTTCAATTAGACACAGATGCACACTGACAACAGTATGATGACAGTTCAATTACCATAATACATTCAACATAGACTACACTTGTGAATTTGTGACAGTTTATTTTTTTTAAATAAGCCTACTGAGAGGCTCCATAACTCTAAGCAATGTTTACCCAAGGTCCTGAAGAGCTTTTACTGGCCATTTTAAACACAGTGAGTGAAATCAAGGCCTTCTGAAGTAAATTCAACTTTTACTATATAGGTTGTAGGACTAATATTTACATATTCTGATTCTCTCAATAGATTGTAAAGCAACACGTTAATATCTTAGGTGATAACTGAGCAATGTTCCCGACACAATTGAGGGAGTCCTTTCTACCCTTAATATTAACACTTTAATTCTTCATCTCAAAAATCTAATCAGCAGAGCTGTGGCCTTCTGTCCCATGTCAAACTATCTTGAATGACTGCAAATAAGATGAAGTTGGGTTTTTGTTTGAACTCTCATTGACATCTTGTCTTTCAGCATTACCCTTTCATTTTGCTAATTTCTGAATTCCACTTCATGTTTATTTTAAGCTGAAAACTAATAATATCTGTTGAGTGCGTGGTTGGAGCTGTGTTACAAGAATTTTCCAAGCAAAGACTATATTTAAATGAAGTATCTATAATTCAGTTGAAGAGAATGAAAAAAATCCTTTTCTGGTATGACTCACGGGCATGATGGCAATTACAGTTGTCAGATGTACTTGCAACAGATATGGGTACATACCTAAAATTGCTGCCAGTTAAGCTTGCTGAAAAATGAATTTATAATAATAATTAATAGCTGCAAAAAATCACAGTCTTCCCATGTGCATCTGCAGTATTTTTAATGTTTTCAAGCAAAATTTTAAAAATGCTATTTTGTTGGTATAGACTGGGTTTAAAAAACTGTGATTAAAAAGCAGGGTAGACCTGAAAGTATATGTTACTGGACCACATAATTTTTTACCTGATTAGAACAAATTGTCTTACTTTACAGAATCTATAAATACTCATGCATCTAGAAGCACCCGATTACTGAGAATAATACGGTTTCACTGAAGATGTGAAATATGTAACAGCTCCTTTTGAGCATCCAGACCAGATGAAAAAGAACAAAAGGATGCATACATAGATATTTGTTTGAATACAAGCTGACAACACATATAGAATGTTTTTGCAAAACCTTAGCTACTTAAATACCTCTAGCCAAGTAGGGAAAATGTTATGTGAATAAAAATTTTTGTGTACACGAGTCGCTCTGAAACTAATATCTGCTATTTATTTCCATGGAAACCACAACAGATACAAAAGCACGATAACACTATTTAATATATCAAACTCTCAGCTGCAGAACACATAGTCATCACCATTAGGTATGCAGTTTTGCTATCGATGAACAAGATCCTGCATGCTGCATTTGTAAAAATATGCAACAACGGAAGTTACCCACTGTTTCACAGCTGCTATGGTAGTGTTGTTGCACCACCCACTACCTCCTGTGCTCACATCCACTGTTTGGTCTCCATAGACGTTCCATATGCATCAACAAAATATCAGTGGGTGTAATATTTTCCACGTTGAGGAGTTCAGTGACACCCCATTGCTTCATACACTCTTCCATGTTGGATGCCATTTTGTCAGACTGCCCCTCTGCTGCTATCTGTCACACTGAAGCAACATGTAGTGGGATATTGGCGGGAAGGTTCAGCCTCTACTGCTGTACCACCACCATCTGCCTCTGGTATTATGGTCCAACATAAGATAGGAGGCATTATGTTCAGAGCAGCACTTGTAGTATGAAATTTTCGTAGTTGAGTTCATGTGCTAACAATTCTGGTATTTTATTTATTCAACACTTTCTAATAAGATTTAGTTTTAACTCCCTTTTCTTAAATGTAGTATCTGTGTATAAAGATGGATTTTGGAATATACAACAAAATCTAGCCAACACTAGTGTTTTGAAGTGTTGCTTGAAGTCGTTAATCACTTATCAATGTTGTATTCATCTGTTGCATCTGAAGCGTGTTGTGTTCCAACTTCGGAAATCACATCACATCAGCCATACAAAGCATTTACTTTTCTTTCTTCCAAAATAAAGAACTCAGCTCAAATAGATTATTTTAGTTATGTATATCATCCTTACAGAAGGGAAATTTGGTATTTTTCTTACCGGTGCTGATATTTGCCATCTATGACAACAATTTTGCCTTGCTTTTTACAAATTCCTTCCACAGGCCTCATTGCTCTTCTATGGATAGACATATTGCCCATGTCTGACATCAGCAGATGCAGTGCTTTCAGACTCTATAGAAAGTAATGGTGCCTGACATTTCTAGGGTGAAAGCCTCCCTTTGGTTTTAGTGCTAATGGAAACAGTCTTTTCATCTTCTTGAAAATCCAAAGCCAGAATGTAAATGGCTATGTAGTAAACAGAACAGATTTTTATTTTTTATTTTTTTTGCAATCCCAGGGAATAAAGAAAAAGGTAAAAAATTCTCATATTGCAAAGTTATATCAGAGCTATGAAAAAAAATCTACATTCTTCCCAGAGCTTACTTTCCTTATTATCTATTAGATATCCATTGATACAGAGGACTTAACAGCTACCAGTATCTGTATTTTACACATAAGGGAATTTGAAATTTGCATACATTACATCAATGGCAAAGTATTTACAAATGAGAGCAAGCCTCAGACAGATTGGCCATAGTGATTCACAGAACCATTTTATGCCAGGATGTGGTATTCAGATGGCTTAAACTAAATGAAAATCTCAGTTACTTTGAATTAGTCCTACAGCAGTTCTGAAGACTGGAAGCTCTATTTAGTGAAAGAATTCTGATAAATAGCATTTTATTTTTGTTCATAGCAACGAAGTATCCACTGCAACAATTTTTTTATGATCCAAAACAAAAGAAAAGTATGATGTATTTTAGAATATAGTTTGAAGGGCAGAGAGATTTTATAACGGAAGGTTTACTGACAGCGGTTACTGCCTGTGGAGGCATAGCACCTGGAAAGTGCTATTTCTTGAAAAATAAGTACTGAACAATGATCCTTGGATACAGTCTAATTTCAAAAATATATTTTTGGTGTATAGAACAGATCCTTTCAAATTCATGCTTCAGGCCTGAAAAACTTCGATATTCTCAGTGTTTGATAGCCATCATATTTACACTAGCCTGAAATAGGTTGCTAAAAGATTGCTATTTCTCAAAGCACTGAAGTCTTAACATGCCAACATAAAATTCTGATGCACCAGTGTAACATACATGTGACTGAATCTAATGGGATGCATTACACCTAATGTTAACTGCATATTTCAGTCTTTACCAGACAGTGGCTGAAGTCCATAGAAGTCATCAATAGTCAAAATTTTAAGCTGACCATTAATCCCCAGTTTTTTGAGGGGGATTGTATTTTGCATAATGCACTCAGTATTATGTCACTGAGATATTGCCTGTCTTTGTCAGCTGGATCCATTATTGTCTTATGGGGATTTAGTTATTTGGGAGATTGCAGTCCTTAGGAGAAAGAGGGTTTCAGAGAACTCTGATAAGCAATGTACAAGGAATTTTAAAGGCCAATTTAAAAAAGTTTTTAAATGAAATGTTTTAGGATCCTTGATTTAATGAAATATTTCAATCTGGGCAAAGCTATCAGCAATTCTCATTGGGACTGGAAGACATAAAATCTAATTGAAATTTCCCTGTGGAACATTTTCATTTGCAAAAACTGCATATTCCATCAGAAAACTGTTCTGAAGAAAAAAAAAAAGTGCAGGTCTATTGGAAACTTTATTTTAGGTGATAGAGTCTGACTACAACTATCTCTGTCCTGGTTTTGACCATGCAAAAATGTTGATATAACCGTCACTACATGGCTACATATACCTAAACACATCAAACTTCTGAACACAATCACCAATGCAGAATTCTGACACCCATGTAGTTCTTAGTTTTGAGCTGAGCTATATTGGCCATTTAATTGGTTTGAACTGACTTGGAAAGTTTTCCTTTGAGAGTTTGTTTGCTTGTAATGGCCTGGTTCCATCACGGAATTTCCTATTTCAATTTTCTGTTATCATCTGAGTACAGACCTCTTTAAAGTCAACAACCATCAGTGAGGCGTAGTTAGTTCAGAGCTCATCAAGAACAGTGATTCCAGAAGGTGTCATGTTTTTACTATAAAATGAAGATTCAAAGCCAAAATGAAAAGTTACAACTGGAAATGAACTCACAGCTTAGAAATGTGAGACGTACTGACAGGTATGTATTCCCTAAGTGATCACACCACCTCTGTGCAATCTGGATCAATAGAAGACGTAATATCAATGCAAAGTTATGCTTTGTCTGAAAAGAATATCTTCTCCAACATTTGACAATTTTCTTTTGTTTAAAATTGCATTCAGCGGCCCCTGTGTAATTTGACTACTAAATACTCTCTAAATCCATCTAGAACATGTGATCTGATCTACAGGAACTGTGTAAGTACACTTCTCTTTTCACTTGGATATTATGGCTGCTTGTCCCGATTGTGTGTCTCCTAGCCTGATGCATCCAAAATAGCACTAGAGACCTATGTAGAGCACCTAGTACAACAGGAGATTAAGCTGATCTGTTAATATCTGGTCTTCCTCTATTCTTTAAGAATGTGAATTTGAAAACAGATTGGCATTTTGTTTTTCTGTCCTGCAATATCAAACAAACAGATACAGAGAAGCCGTTAATCTTATTCTTGGAAATTTGAAGGAAACTGTGATTTTTTTTGCTGTCTTTGAAATATTTTTAATGGGTTTATTCTGTGCTGCCACATAACAAAAATGTTCATGTCAACAGCATGCAATCACTTAAAGCTTTTTAGAATCGATACTCATATAAATTTAAAGTGGACATGAATTCGAATCTGCTTGATTCCAGCCTTAATTTCTGTTTTCCAGGCCCAACCAAAAATCCATAGCTAGATAGCTAACCAACAGAGTAAAGATTAAACAATGGATACATTATTTTCCTCCTGCAATGTTTATCTGGATTTTTTAAGTATTATTATTATTCATCTTTGAGTAACGCTATTTATTCAGGAGAGCACTATGAAGATGTAAGGACAGGCACTTCTTATTGTCAGACATGAACAAAGACAGAAACACTGGATTCGAGGCTTTCTGGCTGTTTTTCTAGATAATGGGTTCTCTTAGTGTAATAACGAAAAGCAAACATATCATTAAGAAAGAGCTCCTTAAAACTGCCTGTTATATATCTTAAGCTTCATTAGTTTAGATTAACAACTTACTTGATATACATGACAATAGATGAAGCAAATCTTTGTTTATTTATTGACAATTCAGTGTAACTCTGACAGGCTTCCCCTGATTAGTTCCATGTTTTAAAGTAACTTTGTGTTATAAAGCTTGTTAACTACAGTATCATTTTATTGAACTCTGCTCTGTGAATGATGTGATCTACACTGAAAGGCATCAATATTGCACCCATTCCTGGCAGGCACTGAAGCATTATGCACACAGATTGGAGTAGATATTTCATTGTACAAATCCATGGACTCAGAAAATGTCCAGTTATTGAGACTGCATGGAGAAGACAATGTTCTATTCATAGGATCTGCAGTACAAGGTCAGAGACTGAAACCGGAACTAAGTGCAAGGTTCAGATTAGTTTCATGGTTTTGCAGAAGACCCCCCTGAAAAGACTCTGAAAGCACCATTTCTTTCTCAGAAATCCCTGTCATATGTTCGTTGCACACAGCATAACATTAGTATATGTAAGTAGGTGGGAATTATTTTCAGTGTGAATCATAGACTCATAGAATCCGTAGAGTTGGAAGGGCTCCTTAGAGGTCATCTATTCTAATTCCCCTGCCATGAACAGGGACACAACAGCTAGATCGGGTTGATCCAGCCTTGCCTTGAAAGTTGCCATGGACAGGACGTCAACCACATCACTGGGCAATCTGTTCCAGTGCCTCACCATCCTCACTGTGAAAGGCGTTTTCCTTATATCCAACCTAAATCTACCCTCTTTAAGCTTGAAGCCACTTCGCCTTGTTCTATCACCACAGAGCCTGCTAAAGAGTCTGTCCCCTTCTTTCCTGTATCTCTCCTCTAATTCAGTCTGAGTAATAAAACAGCAAAATATGGTATGCTAGGGAAGACTCAATGTAGCCTTCGCAAATGGACATCACAGCTCATACATCATTTGGAAATCTTTAGAGGAGCCACCGAACACATGATTCAGATGTCATATTTCCAAAGATCTTTTGCAAAAGTCTCGTTGGAAAGTCTCTGAAAGACACTACACTGTCATGGGATGCAAGAGAATGTCTCATAGTGCATTAAGAAGTGGTTAATACATGAGAAACAGATTGTAGGAGCGGGTAGTTGGCTTTCAGAAAGAAGGAAATTCAAATAAATTCTTCGTATTAAAAATGCGCTATTGAACATATACTCGGATAACTTGAATGATAAGGAGATTATATCTGAAAATGATAAAGAACAATTTGTGATAATCTAAAACTTATTGTGAGAATCACAGAATCACAGAATTGTAGGGGTTGGAAGGGACCTCAGAGATCATTGAGTCCAACCCCCCTGCCAAAGCA
>JAOWBP010002052.1:49922210-49932366 GCA_028571105.1 Tragopan temminckii | reverse complement strand
GCAGGGGGGTTGGAGATTCATGATCCTTGTGGTCCCTTCCAACCCTGGCCATTCTGTGATTCTGTGATTCTGTGAAAATAAAGAGCATCCATGTCAGCACCAATGATACCATGCTCTGGTCCAGTACCACTGGCAGTGGGTTATCCCTTTGCACCTGCATAGTGATGCTGCAGAAATCACATAAGGAGGGTTACAGACCATCTGACTGCTTGGCTTTTTACCTCAGTTTTGCAGTCTTAGACATTAAATCTGACACGTGATTGAATGAACAGAGGATTTTATACCTGGTGTGAGTTTGGCTCATATGGAAAGAACCTTGGCGTTATTTCTGCTTGCAGACATTTGCAGCCACACTGAAGAGGCAGCAGAAGGGAATGGATCACAGACTAACTGCAGGTCTCAGCCCCAACTCTAGCAGTGTGGAGCACATATTTTCTGCTGCTAAGTAGCCCCAGCGGATACTACAGCATCACAGACTCTGTGTGACTCACCTGGTGCTTATGGACATCTAAACTGTGCACATTTTAATTTATTGAGGAAGTTAATCATGCAGAATACTGGAAAAGAAAAGAGTCAATTATAAGAAACTTGGACTTGAAGAGCACTAGGATGGAGTCTGAGCAGACAGCTGGCAAGATAATCGAGTGTGTAGCTCCTTAGGTCATCCACAATTCAGTGTGCAGAAGCCTACAGAAAGTTATGTTCTGCAGGAGTAATATATACTGTAAATAAATCAAGCTGGAATAAATTATTTAGTGTCTATCTGATATTTAGGAGCACATTGCCCATGAAATTTAGTGGAAACAGCAATTGCTCAGCCTTGGAAAAATCTGACTTGTCTGTAGTTCAGGCATGAGAGTAACTATATCTGAACTTATATTTATAAATAAAGCCAACACACAGTTGTGGTTTTGAAGTTTTTTTTTTAAATTTGTTTTTATTTTTAAAAATTTCCTAAGGAAATAGTCTACCCTGTATGTAAGAAGCATCTTCAGCTGAGTTAGGTACTGCAGACCACTTAACAACACAGTTAAGCCTCTCTCCAGGCGGGAGGACAGCAGGACACACCAGGGTGCTCCTTCCAGGCCCTCTGCCCAGCAAGCCACGTGCTCCATGGTGTGGGGCAGCACCAACCACAAGCCCCTTCAACCTGATTTCTGCCCAGGTGGGCTCTGTGGGGACAAAGAGGGTGGTGATAGCAGGCTGCCATCTGTTGACCACTGCCTGCAGCATCCTTAATATGTCATTGAGGGGAAAGCTGAAAGGCCACAGCTGCAGGGATCAGGGAGAGGTGCTGCACTGCATCTTCTTTAAATTTTATTATCGGAGAGCTCATTCCTTCAGGCACTAAGAGAATCTGAATATGCAGAATATAGGGTTTCTTTCTTTTCTTCTTTTTCTTTTTCTTTTTTCTTCTTCTTTTCTTTTCTTTCTTTCTTTTTAAGAATAGCTTAAATACAGTTTCCATGGCAGTTAATCCAACTCTGACCCAAATTAAATTTCAACGTCAAAAAATTCATTCAGCCAGAGAAGGACAATGTTGAGCCCCTCTGAACCAGGCACAGAGCTTTGTGAGGCCATTTCTCCTCCCCTCTTTTGCTCTTTGCAGCAGGATCCCATGTAACCATGAAGATATCTGCTGCTGTGACACTTGTGCGGGTGCTGAGGCAGCCCAGGGACCTTCCTTGCTACAGCAATTTGCTCCTCAATACAACCCACTCATGGCAATGGGTTTGGCGCATACCGCAGTCTCACAAAGCAAGAGTAGGAAAGGCAACCTGTCAAAAATATCTTACTGCTTTAAGAGACTTTGTGTTCAAAAAGAAGATGAATCCATTTTGTGTTCTTCAGAGAAAATAATAGCCTCATTGATGTTCACTCTCATAAAACACTTCGTGTTTTATGGCACTATCAGTACAAAACAAGTCATTTAGATATTATAACTGTATTTTATAAGCTACCTGATATCAAAGTCTCTCATCGTAATGGTGGTGAAGCACAATGGAGGTTTATAACAAAAAAAGAACTTTCCCTGTGTGTTATCATGCTGACAGGGACATAGTCCCAGTTTCAGTCCTGCCCGTAGTGGCAAATTACTTTTAACATACTATATATTTCAATGATATCTAGTTAAGATTTCATTATGTCATCTCAGTATAAAATATAATGTACAATTTCCACCGTGTTTTCCTAAAACATTACTGTGGGTGAGATTTTCACATTAACCACAATTGCAGAAATGACTGATGTTTAAATCTAAAGACAATTTTAGTCATTATTAAACTTCATTATAAAATAAAGTACGTGGGTGGAATTGTGGTTTGATGCTTTCATAATTTGCTCTACCTTTTCAATGTACTTTTCAGTTACATTAACGGAATCATTTCATCTTATAGATGCAAAGATGAAGGAGAAGAACAAAAACATGCCCATTAACTGAAGCAGTGCAAATGTGCATAGTTAATGGAAACCATTTTGACATTTTGTATTTGATTCCATGGTGTGTCTACTCAAACAATTTCAATGGCATATTAGAACAAAATGCTACATTGTACTCTTCACTAAGAATGCAAGTAATAGACTTCAAAAATTACCTTTCGACTGAAAGTATTATCTGTTGGAAATGAAGAAATGTTTTACATTATGAAAGGCTAATAGCAGTAAGGGGGAGCAATGGGCTGTAATGAGAATTCAGGCGCTGAGCGTTTTTTGACCCCATGTATCCCAAATGTGTGTGTTTTCACAAGTTATGGCAGAACTGCTTAGATAGTGACATAAACTCCAGTGTTTAATGGCAATTATTTTACTGTGTTACAATTAAAGGCTTCTTAATGCAATATCATGTTAAATATTGTGGCAATAACTTCTCTGTCACAGAACAGATAATCAATTGCTTTTCCAAAACCATTTTTTTCTTTTTTCTTTTTTTTTTTCCTCCCATGATTAAATTAATTCAGGGATCAGATGCAGTCCAAAATATATTTCCACTCTGATGCTAAAGCAAGCTTTACTTATTAAACAAATTCTGCATTTCACCACAATGTAATTTATCTGTTGGTAAGCATATCATAAATAATTTTTACATGCATTTAAGCCTGATTGATGAAAGCATTTCCATTTCTTGCCATTTTCAAGCCAGCTAGAAGTTTCTGTATCTTAAATTTCACATTTGAAATTTCATAGAGGTACCATTCTTCTGATTGCTTCAAAAATATTACTGTATAACCACTTCTCTGTGGCAACACACTCAGTGCACTTAAGAACAGCTGGACTGTAACACTGGAATGCAACTAAAAAAACAAAAATCTCTCCATATACATTTCAGTTAAGTGCTGGTTTTGGCATTTCAGTGAAATGTTTGGCTACAGAATTTTGTCTCATTCAAATGCACGATTGAGTGTTTGGCTGATGGATAGACTGCAACCCTCTACGAGCCAATTCAGCTTAACAAGAGCTTAAGCTATGCTTGCCTTCCTTCTGTCCCCTTGCCTGCTTTTCTGTGTCAGGTTTTCTTTCCAGGTGATGTCTGGAAATTCCACAACTGGCATCAAAAACTTGTTATAATTTCTAGTTGTTATCCTCAATTCACTCCAGGGAAGAAAGTTGTCACTTTTTGGCTTCACTTGATTGCTCTACCATATACACTCCACTTCTGGTGACTATTGAAATCTTTCGCAAGAATGAGATATCAGAATTTCAGCATTCCTTATGCATTTCAAAAGAGAACTGAACTTCATTCCCTTTTTTTTCTCATTGTTCCATACTTCACTGTTATTCAGTCTTTGCTTTGTACATCACTTGTGCTTGAAAGACTCCAAAAGTGAAAACACTGTGGAAAAAAAAAGAACAAAAAAATTCCACATGCATTTACTACTATTCAATAAGGAAATAAGCAATCTGATTGACAGAGAGCAGAAGTAAGAGACCAACATTCAACATTCAGGCTAGCTCTTACTGTATCGGTGCCTACAGAAAGGTATAGGTAGAAGCCAGCCACAGTGGCTTCCTATCAGTGTCTTCGTGCAGACAGAGGTGCCTACCTTACTAATCAATTTTTTATTCCCGTATACTGCATTACTCCTAATGCTTGTGTAGATATTAGTATTTTTACTATGATATATCTAAGTGGAAGTGTGGAATTAGTACCTTGAAAGAAAAGGGAAAGTTACTTCTTACAAAGTCAAGCATGTTATTTACCTTTTCCTGTCCCATTACCATCAGCACTGGGATGAAATATAATCACCTAATTTTTTCTCTGAAAACTTCGACAGTCCTTCAGCTAAACAAAGAGGAAAAATATCTGCTTTGCATCTTACAGTTCATTCTCATTAATTAAAGACCTACCTCTGTTTTGACTGGATGCTTGCTTTTTTTATACAGTTTATAAGCTTATGGAAGACATCATCACAAGGTAAAACATTGCATACAGACGCAGATTTTTTTTCTTTTCTTTTTTCCTTTTCTTTAGTATGTGTGTATAAGGCAGTGGAAACAGTAGAAATCCCATGTCTTGAAGTTTAAGTATCTTGATCATAAAAAAAATTGAAAATTGGAAAGTTCCCTACTAATGCATCTGCACAGAGGGGATGTAATCTAAAAGACTGATTCACTGTGGTGTTTGTTATTCTTGCATGTAACTGAAATTCTGCTGACATAAAGCTGGACTGGAATCAGGAAAATGAGGTCCTCAAAATCTTTTGAAAGAAGTGAGCTGCTTTGTTGAATTCTCTTTCTATCCCGAGCATAAAATATGTATGAATAAGGTAGTTTCTGTTGAGTCATTGTGGGGAAAAAATCCTGTTAACTCAGCTAGCATAAAGATTTGCAATTTTTCCTTGATGAATGTGGAACTTGGGGTCAGGACACAGGTGGACCAGTGGGAAAAAGACTACAAGACAATGCTTGTGGGAGGGAGTGGAAATCTTGCTTTTTAAAAAAAAATTATTTTGGTTGTTTTTGAAATAAATAGGAAAGCAAAATTAAAGTAATGTGACCAGAACAATGATTACAATATAGAAAAATAGTTAATGTTACATTAATTTTGCTAGGGATAACTCCTGTCCAAACCTCAGATGCAAAGTTGCAAAGAAGTCTCAGTACACCTGAAGATATAAAGTTCAGTGCTAGGAAAAGACCTTCAGTTTAGAGTTCTTCCTTCATCATCTAATCCTCAATATAAAGCAGTTTCAATACAAAGATGGCTGGCGTAAGAAATTGATTTCTCAATCAGCCTCTCTGCCAATTATTTCTAATCTTTAGTCTATTTTTTTTTTTAACTTAGCTTTACCCTGAAATTGTGGTCAGTCTTAACTAGTAGAGGGGAAATGTTATTTGTAGCTTCAGCTCTTGTCAACAACTACATTTTATTATTTTCTCAACATACAGCCATAGGTTTTAAATTCTTTGTTTTTAAAATATTCTTATGTTATTAATCAGCACATCTGCAAAGGTTTGTTAGATTATTCCTCTGGTTTTCTTTTTGTTGTTTTGTTTTTGTTTTCTCTTTGTTGCTTTTTGGTTTAAGACCAGCTTTTGTTCTTAGATGTCAGATTTTATTTATTTATTTATTTTTGTGACAGACACTATAATGTGGCTTGATATGTGACTTTTTCTAGTTGTTGCTGAAGGCCAGGTAGGGCAGAAGGGTTAACTATCACAATGATAGTATCACTAAGGTTGTAATCAAGTTCCCAGTAGACAATGCACATATATATATATTCATAGGTCACTCGAGAAGTAATGTCTCCTATCTATTTCCATGGAAACTATACAAAGATACAAAGAACACAATAGCACCATTTGATAGAGCAAATTATCAGCTACAAAATACTATTTTTCAACATCGTCACAAGCATTAGTCAATTAACATGGATGAGCTGATTGAGACACTCTTCATTTCATGGTATCACAGCTGTACATGGCTGTCTGGAACATGCCTTGTCTTTCACATTGCTGTTGCCACTGATGAAACACACCACCCACCGCCTTACTGTACTCACATCCACTACTTAGTCTCCCAGATTGCTCATCAAGAACTGATGAATGCCATTGGGTGCCATTTTTTTCACATGAAGAAATTCAACGACACAGCATTGCTTCATATGTATTTCCACATCAGATGCTATTTTGTCACACTGCCCCTCTGCTGCCATCTGTCACATGGCAACAACACGTAATAGAATACTGGTGGGAAGGTTCAAGATTCAACCTCTATTACCATATCACCAGCATCTGCCTCTGACATAATGAAGCAACAGAATAAAATAGGAGGCATTACTTTCAGAGTGGTTCTCATACACTCTCATATAACTAAGCACTGTCCAGTCTCCAGCCATGCACTCACTTACTGAACTAGGTGGCAAATTGTCCTTTGGTAAGCAGTCAAATGCTTATAGACTTGTGACATGTCAGCTTAATATCGGCAAATTCACTTCTGCTATAGCCATCTCAGAGAAGTGTATTTTGGCACATCAGCTTTCGGGTGTTTATTTCTCAATGCCCTGGTACAAACCTGTGCACAAGACATAGAGCATTCTGTAGAAGAGACAAATTACTATCTAGTATGCAACTACTAGAGACTACTACTGAGCAGATATTCCAGGCAGTGAGTCCATTACTTCCCATGACTTGCCAGTCATCTTCAATAATTCATGCCTTGCAGTAGAAGTCATTTAGGATGATTGTTGGTATGTGAGATAATCTGCTACCCTCACTATGGAATTTCTGCATGCTGATGGTCTCTCCTGGGCCTCTACTTGAGTCCTGCTGCTTCCTTCTGGACTTACCCTGCGGCTTCCTCCTGCACTTTCTTGCTGCCCAAGGCTGGTTACACTGTTGCTCTCTCCCCCTGCACTTTTGCCTCAGACCATCAGAACAGCGTGAAACAGGACCGCTGCTGGATCCTGGCGGTGACTATCCCCACTTTACGCAATTCTTGCTCCTTTCCTATCTTTTCTATCGCTCTCCTTCCCTTCCCCATCACCCTAATTCATAATAGTCGCTGTCCTTCCCTTCTCTGTCTCCCTGATTAAGATTTGTAATAAACTGGTCAGATCAACATTTGAACTGTTGTTTCTTAATCTCATGCTGGGCATACATATATCAAAAAACCTCTTCTCCCTCCTATAAATTGGAGTGAGACAGTGTTCTACAGACATAAATGAGAAGGCATAAAAGGTCTATCACTTGTTGAGAATACTGTTTTATTCCATAATGTACTTGACAAATAGGAAAAAAAAAATCTGAAACAAACTACACATTTTGCCTTTGTAGATAAAAAATTTGGGTACTTGTGTTCTGTCCTTACATATTTCACAACAGTGAGTGTAAATTTTAGAGAAATCGTATGGATAAATGTGATCATACAGAAATTTGCAAGTCCGAATTTTAAGAGTTCATTCATGAAATTAACAGAGATCAGAGGTTTTAGGGAATCAGGTCATATTTCCATGCATATGAGATGGAGTGTTTTAGCTTCTTTCTGGGAAACACATTTTCTAGTTTTATTCTAAAGTAGAATACTTGTCAGGCTTACATACACGCACTCAGACTCTCACAGAGACAAGAAATTCAGGATTACACTCAGCTTGTTACTAGCTTGGTCATTAATCCTTATAGTTAATTAAATTATATATTTATTTGTTTAATTCTATCCTGCAGTTAATTTCACAAGAAAAGAAAGTAAAATATTAATCATTTTTGAAAACTATTAGATTTAATATTTGCTTTCAAATTTCTTCTAAAATTAAATATAAATATTTTTACAAATAAGTAACATTTTTGGAATTCTGAAATTTTTGCTTTCCACTTTCATGTGTGTAAAACTGATTCATTTTCATGTTTGCATCATTATGCAAAGCTGTTGCATGACTGTGAGCCAAACTGCTGCTCAAACATGTATGGAATGAACCTCTCCAAAGTACAAGATACCCAAGGGCTACCCAAAATTTATCATGTCACCACTTTAAAGAAGAGATTAACTTTTAGAAGATCCAGGTTTTGGGGCTGACTGTGGAAAAATGTTACTCTTGTACAGTGTTATATTGGAATAGTACTGCTAGTGAGTCAGAGCTTTTATTAGCAAAAAAGGAAGCAGACGTTTCTTTCACTCTTCCATTCAAGCTCTCTGTTTGTTGCTTTGTCTGTTAAAGACTCACTTAGTTTCAAGCTCCAACAGAGCCAGCGCATTAGCCAGCGCATCAGAACACCACAATGGTGTAGCTTCCATATCATTAAATCTTTGATGCATCTGTCAAGTCTATCGATACCACCTGTCATAACTGTGAAGAAGATATTTGTTCACGGAAAATTTGAATAGTACTGTGAATTTCTATCATGCAGGTCATTTTACAACCATTGCTTTTGGTCATCATTGAAGCCAGGTCAAATGGAATGCTAAACGTAAAACCTCCTAACCTGATACATTTACTGGAAATCCAAATTCAGCTTAAGCTATAACTCTGAATATCAAAATACCCATCTGATTGTGCTCACCACTGGTTTGAATCAGAAGGAAATGTGTTCTAATTTAAACTGCAGCATCAGCAATTGGGTTGGCTGGGATTTATTCTATGTCCTGTTATAGCGCTTCAAAAAGGTACTTGATTCTTTTTTATTTAATATTTTCAACATGTTACGAAGTACATAAAGCAGATTAACTAGCATGTTTTCATATTTGTAACCGTTTAAATGAGGAATAAACTCTGCCTATCTCTCTTTTCATTGTTGAGTTCCAAACTTGTAAAAAAGCAGTATTTTATTTCTATTAAGTTATATATGTTGATTTGTGACCGATTCTGAAGTGTCCTGAGTTAGCCTCAGAGGTAGTGTAATAGCTATGCGATTGATTGCCCCTCAGACAATTTTCAGAATATGAAAAATTAGAGAACATTGGAAAGAACTGCATTCTAATGTGATTTGCAGGATGCCCACCTTTATTTAGTACTTACCTGGAATATTCTGTTGTTGAAAAGACCATGCAAATTACATACTGGACAATGGAGCTAGATCTGCAGAAATATGTTATTGAAATAAAGGAACAAATCCACTAATTTCAGCATTTGTAGAAACGCCACTGACCTCATTGTGACATACATGATAGAAGAACCAAGATAAACAAAGATGTAACATCATTTTGAGGAAAGCAAGATAGTGCAAGAAAGGCCATGCTAGGAAGTGCTTTTATGTCTCAGAGTCTGAATCTGTGTCCACCTGGAAACCCTCTGGGATACAGTTACAATTGCAAGGATTCTTTACAAGACGTGTAGGCAACTTCCATATCCAAATACGAGATTTTAATAGTTGCTATTATATATGGGCATGAATTTACATGTATTGATCTTAATTGCATATTTAGGGTGGAGTTGAATTTTGAAGACATCTAAACACCTTTGTAATTATTTCAGTACCTCATTTGTTCTTTGCCCAAAGATTAATGCAGTAAGATTATTCCAACAATGCAACCCACAAAATAAACATCTGCCAATTAGAACAATAAACTTGCGCAGAAAAAATATTTCTTCATGTTAGAAAAAGGCACTTTCCACGTCCTTATCCCAGAGGTCTGTTTGCCTACAGTTCAGAATTGATTCAGAACTAGTCATATCTTTTTTGTATCCCTTAAATTTCACAAATGGAAACTAAGTAGGTTTCTAAAAAGAGTTGCTTTAGACAGCTTACTGTAGTTGCTAGATTAGCACTACTATTTTTAGAGTCATATCTGGAAGACATACAACAGGAGTACCAAGTTAATGCTGCTGTTCTGATTCTGGTTCTCAAATATCCTTGTATGACAGTACATTGTTGCCAGGTAAACATCATCTCAATGATTAAGAGCTAAATATGTGGAGGTGTTTAAACACCTAACTACTGGTGTGTCTAAACTTAAACGATCAAAAGCCTCAAGGAACTGCCTTCAGTCCACAGGCACCTATATTCGTGACTTTCAATACCACTACATTTCTGTCAATCAGAGATATTCTTATCATGCTGATGACAGGAAAGGTGTCTTTACCTTTGAGAAACTCACAGGAGGAAATGTCCAGTATATATCTCCCTAATTTCACAGAATCACAGAATGACCAGGGTTGGAAGGGACCACAAGGATCATGAATCTCCAACCCCCCTGCCACGTGCAGGGCCACCAGTCTTCCCAGTT
>JAOWBP010002052.1:49882221-49922110 GCA_028571105.1 Tragopan temminckii | reverse complement strand
CACCTTTCTAGCCTCTCGAGGTCCCTCTGAATGGCATCTCTTCCTTCGACCATGTCAACCACACCACTCAGCTTGGTATTTCTCCTTTGACTGATTTGCAGCTGGGATTAGAGCACAGTTTCTATGAAAGTATGTTAACAACTAGATATTTATAAGATGGCTCTTTTATTCCTCTCCCTATTGAAATAGCATTATGTTGTATATAATGTCATTATCAAAACATTAAAAATTATAATATCATAGACAATTGAAAAGAAAAAAAATCAAAGTTACAACATAGAACAATTTCCTCTTGGAACCAATACATGAGTGATAAAATGGAAATTACAGTAAGTTACCTTTATAATACTTTAGGTGTGGGGAAAGGCAGAAGAAGAAAATTATTTTAATAGTATGGATAAGAAGACTGTGAAGAAGTTTTATGAGAAGATTATCATAACGTTGCACTCTATTCAAACTGGAGAGAGCTCAGCTGCTAAGAATCAGCAGGGTATAGCCTCCCACGGATTTGGTGATCAGAAGCAGTGTTCTAAGCATTCCTTGTCTCAGCCTCTACTTTTCTTCTGGAGGTAAGTACCACAGATTACCAGAAAAACCAAGAATCTTCTTTCTTTTTTTCATTATAGAAATGTTGCTATGATTTACTTTATGGTGCTCAGAGCTGGATCTAACATGTATGAAGTCTGTAGTAGTTCTTCAATTTACACATTTGGACTGGATTTTTAGAGACCATCCTGATAGGCAAATATAGGCTTGAATTGATCTATACACAAATTTTATCAGTAGCCCATGAAAAATCTCTTTCCTGCCCTACTCTTCACATATTCTCTCAGTTGTTAAAATCCATTAGTTTCTCCTTTCCCAATACCATTCAGCAGAAGGATTCTTTCATTCACCTGCTTTGTGCACCTCTCCAGTTGCCTTGACAGCTGTTCTGACTTCTTTAATGACAGGTCCCAGATATTTTTTCATACCTTTCATATAAATATATAAATAATTGGAATAATAATTACTTTGATAAAAATCAACAGTTGTTATAAATTTGCTCTTGTGAATTTCTAATTCATTTTTATAGAGAATATATTCTGACTAACTCTGCCTAAATGGAACGAATTATGATCATGCATCACAGTCCACCACATATAGCATCCTACTCTTATAAAATATCACATTGATTTTCATGATTTTATATTATATATGTTTTACTTTTGTGGAATTTTAAAGGAACTGTAGCTAAAAGCATACAAGGCTTGCACAGAGCTAAGTGGAATTATAGCAATATCCTCTATGAGGTGAAGGTGGGACTGGAAGAAAGGACTCACCTGTGAAAAGTTACAACAGATTGAAGAGCTCAGCTGTTCTCAGACTGTTGAGAAAAATTTTTATCTCCTCCTGACTTCTCCCCTTTGTCAGCTGATAAAGGGGATAAAAGTCAGGTTTTCTGTCTGGTATTGATAGTAGTTTTTTTCATTTGTGATTTTTTGTTCAAGAAATATTGGTATTGTTTTGTTGGCCTATTTTATTTTTCCATTTATCTTGGAAGACTCTACTCCAAATAAACTCTCTGGAAGAAGGTGGAAAACCCTTTGTAATCAACATCTAAACATCAAGTTTCCTAGAGAGTTTTACTTGAATTGTAACACATTCTTTCCTTTTGGCCTGAATAATTGGGTGATTGTCCATAAAGGAAAAGAATGAACTCTCCAGTTCTTCCTGGATCCTCCTGAAAATGTTAGTTTCTGTAGTAGATTGGAAGAAGAGCCTTTCCTTATGAAATGATTAATGTATCTAAAATGGTAATGGCAATGCTTATCTGAACATCAAAGTGCTACTCCCCTACCCCTAACCTGCCCCCACCCAAGGCTGTACCACACTGATCACACTTTGGGCTTTCTCAATAAATCAAGATTTTCTGATTTGTTAAATTTAGGAAAACTGTGGGAGATGTCAATTGCAGATTCATTACCACTTGATTATGGGTAAATACATAGTCCAGAAGGATCCATAGGAACAGTTTCAAACTATTTTTCACCTATGGGAGTGATAATACATCAAAGAAGCAGCTCCATAACTGCTGCTGGGGGTCTTCCCAGAGGCAACAGGTGGAGATGACTGGAACAAAGGGAGAAATCTCAGCCTGCAGAGCTATGGAGCAGCTTGGTTGAACAACCACTAATCTTGCCTTATACTAAATGACAGTGTTAGGGACAGGAACATTATGGACCATATGGCAAGCATTTTTGATTGATAATAAATGTTTATATGTTTCATGTTGCCTCCCTAGGAGACACGCCAAAAAGATGAGATGAAATGTCCCAAAGGAATAGCACTTCCGATTTATGCCTCATCATTTGGACTATTTATTAAAAATATGACCATATTCAACGCTAGCATACTAAATACTGGAGATGCAATGCCTAAGCCAATGAAGTTGCAATAATTGCTATTGGAATGGCTTTGGATCACTAATTTGAGTGCAGGAAAACTTTTTTTATTTTTTTATTTTTTTTTTTTAAAGATTTTCTGCTTAGTGTATTCAGATGATGTAGTATTTCATCCCACCTGTTTTTGTCATTGTTATTTTTATTTAGAATACCTTTCATATTTTTTTTCCCTTATCTTAGGCCTAATGTCTAATACTACTGAAGTAGGTGCTCCATAATTCACATAAGGAATAATCTTTATATAACATTTAGAAAATCCAGAAATTCCAGTGCACTCACTAACTTGATGGGCATGCAGCCAGCATTTGTGCATTGAACAAGTTACTATAGGTGTGCTTCTTCCACAGTAAAGGAAATGAGTGATAAAACAACCCCATCAACTGTTATCTCTTGATTATCATTTGTGGCCATTTTTCTCCCATCATATAATGTTTCAGTATGATTGTCTGAAACTGGATCAGTCTGGTCTATCAAAACCACCGAAGTTATATGAAGAACAGATAGTTGTAATGTCTTCCACAGCCTACATGCTCATGAGCCTACTGACTCCCTTACTTGTTTTCTGAAGTCCTGAGAGCTCTGTCAAGAAGTGTGTGAAGAAATCTTAAAAAAAAAAAAATACAAAGACTACTAGAGGTAACCACCGAAAAATCATGCAAAGTGAGTCCATATTTGGCAGACTGGCAGAAACTATAGAATATTTTATTTCTAATTGTTAAAATAACATAATGCACTCAAGAAACAATGCTGGATTAGAAAGGTATAAAACGAAAGACAATTTTTTTAACTTGAAAATAATCTCTGAAAACATATTATGGCAGCCATCCAAGTTTCGTAAATAGAAGAGTATCTACCATACTAAAGCAAGATGAAAAGAGTAAAGACCGAGCTTTGAAACATACAGGAAGAAGATGAGATTTCTGAATTGTATTTACAATGTTTTGTTGAGCTGATTTTGATGGAATAAATAATCTTCAAAGATGTTAGCCGGACCAACACTAAGTAATTAAATAAGGTTCAAATTTTAGCTACAGAGGACTTGACCTACTTAGTCCTTTGACATACAACCACCATTACAAGTATATTTAGTCAAAGTTAAATATTGCATAAAAGAAAGAATTACAGACAAAGCATTTGAAATATAGCATAGTAATTTAGTCTTCTATTTTATAAACATTCTTTGTTCCCACTCCCTTCAGTGACACAGAATTTTTGAATTTTTGGATCCTCTGATTGACAGAGTTTTAGAGCTTTGTCTATTTTATTGGTCTTAGAATCCTGAAGACAAGCTGCAAAGAAAAACACAAGCAAAATGGGTAGAAAAGAATAATCAAAAAATGTAGAGAAATTATCCACTTCTGGTTCACAGTTTAATCTTTATCATCTTACCTCCCAAAAATATAATTGGAATAGAATAAGCCACTCTTGCATTATTTTATGTACCATTGTGCTTAATTTCTGATGTAATTTTGGACAATTAATTTACAATCACAGGCTCCATCTTTCACCATAGAACATTTTAGTATGGTCTTCAGGCTATATCAGAAGCATTCCTAATTGTTTGATTTGACTCCATACTTCTGTCTTGAGTTGCTGCTGATTTGGGAATGTTAACTTCTTTGTAAACTTTGTGTTAGCCCTCTATTATTTTGGATCAGCATGATTTTCTCTGAAGTTGTTGATTATATGTGTCCATATAACTTGTTTTGAACAAGATGGGATGCATTCAATTTACATAATCAGCTCTATGAACTAATTAGAGGTGCTGCTATTTTCAATTTCCTAGAAAAATGATGCCAGGCTAACACAAAGATATTGAAAGCATTTTCTTCTCTAATTAGTAGACAAGGGTCTTATCTTCCATTTTTTATTCAAAGCATTATTGTGTTAAAGTATCCTGTTACACAAAAAATGGTGACATTTTTATCAAGGAAGGTTGAAAATATCATGCCTCAACTCAACTAGTATTGTATAGATGCTGCCCCTTATGCTCTATGATGCAAACAAGATACAATATCTATTTTCCCCTTGAAGGAGAATATCATATATAGGCAATATGAAGCTGCAGAATATAATCATAAGAGAAAATATACGAGTGTTTTTTGCTGAAGGTATTTACAGGAATACTCCAAAATTAGTATTGTCACGATTGAATAAATTACATCATAAACTGTAGAAGCTGTTTTTGCATGCATCTGTCACAGTATATTTTTACAAAATTTGCAATGTGAATTTCTTTGCCAGGAAGTCTCAGCCATTGGTTCTTGCTAATCCTTTATCTCTTTGTTGAGAATTTCTTGCTCAGTGATTCCTCTCCCTGAAAACAGCTTAACGTACACTACAATGTTATTAATTTTTTTTAATCAGACCTGTAAAACATTGACTACAAGACATTCTCCCTAAGTGTCAAATCATTTTTATAATTATTTTCTGTTTCCTCACCAAGTTTTGCTGCATTATTTAAAAAACATAGACATCACAACTCTAATTAGGATTCCAGTATAAATTTCACCAAAGTGTAGAGAAAAGATCTCCACGGTAATAGGCATGAATCTCCAAGTTATGCATCTAGAATTATATCATTTGTTCAAGTCCTCATATTATGATGATGAATATAATTCAGATGGCAAACAGAAACCTTGTAAAGTGCTGTTCTGATTGTTTCATACCCTAAGTCATCCCAAACAATGCAGTTTACTGTGCTGGTTTGTGTTTATTATTTAGTATTCTGATCGTTCTCTGAATCAGGAAGGAAATTCAGCATTTACTTCTGGAAAACTAGGAAATATGAATAGAACTGGGCTGGGTGAGAGTCAAAGGGGATACATGATGTTCATAGATACCTTCAGACTGTAGTAAGCTCTACGGAAAATCATGGGTCGTGATGCCACTTTAAGGGTGTCTTTAAGATGTAAGAAAAATATATTTATGTATTCATCTTAATCTTCTAAATGAACTTCCTTCCCCTAACAAACAGAAGTAGTGTTTTTAACATACTGCTGGGTGTGGAATAGATCTGGAGACTACTAATGGTATACAGTGCTTTTCACCATGGAATCACCAGCCCGAATTTTCATTGTTTCCCTATAGATAGAAGGAGCTTCCATCTGGGGTGACTTTCATTTCACTTCCAGGCTAGCTTAAATTCTGCTTCCTGCACTCAGCAAAGTGTTCACGCTGCAGACCCACCCCCAGGTCTCAACCCCTTCTCTGCCTCCTCCTTGAGATTTTTCTGGTCTGGAGGTAGAGAAGGTAAATGCTCTCCATCTGCTGGAGCAGCTACACACCACTCCCCTTCTACTAGCCTGAGCTGTTTTTATGGCCACAAAGACAGGAGGCAGGCATTTTTCAGTGCAAGGCTTTCTGTTTAATTAAAGGCCTATTGTGCTGAAGCGGAGTCTCTGTTTTTTAAGGAGGGCTCTGTTTAAAATCAGGGTAATGGGTTATTACAATTCTAGAGAAGCACATTTGCAGAGAAATATTTTTTACTGGTTAAAATTTTTGTGGAATACCACAAAATACAAAATATATCCCTTAATCTCAGTGGCTATCTTGAAAACCTATTACTAAAATACATATAAACGTGTAAGTACTATTCATTTTTTGAATGCTGGCGTGTCGTAAAATTCTGTTTTCTTTTCATTTCAGGCCGTTGTAAATAAACTGAATCTGTACAGTAGGTTTTTGTCAGACTCCCAGAAAGACAATTTTATTTTATAGCACATCCTAGACTGACAGCCAGAAACTGTTCTGCACCACCTCAGTACAAACAAAATTAGCTTCTCACAATATTTTTGCAGATGTTAAAGGTCATTAATAGAATGAAACCAGATGACTAAAGCAATACATTTGGAATGATTGGGTTTTATTTTTCTCCCCGGCTTAAAGACACAGAGTCCTCTTTTCTTGACTGCTTGGCTGCATTTCAAATCTTTCTTTCTTTCTTTCTTCCTCTCTTTTTTTTTCTGTTTAATGGTTTCCAAATCATAAAAGTGAAAGTGGTGGGATCTGTATTTCTTGGCTTATGCAAACTTGCTTGTGTGAAAGATTTAGGATTTTTACAGAGTTGAATATAGTATTAACTGTTCAAACTACATATTCCTGGAACAATTGCACAGTCTCTACATTTTGATCTAGGTCACACTTCTGCAACGGTAAAAGGAAAAATAACTAGCAGATGCAAGAAAAATCATGTTAAAAATGAACTATATCCAGGAGTAAAGAGAAAACTATCCTTATAAAGGAAATAGTTCTATAGATTTTGAAATGCATTCTTAAAGCTGATGTTAGGAACAACTGAAAATTTCCCTTTTTCTTTCCTATGTAACAGCTATGTCATATTACGATAACTGTTTTGTGGTTTATCTAGATCATAATGAATAGCCTTTTTATCTTCAAATTTTATAATATCTCAATTATATATGCAATACTATACCCAACAGTTTAAATTGTATTAGGCTTTTTATATGCTTGCAAAATGAACAGTAGATAATAATTAATTGCATGTCAGGAAATAGCAATGTCTAAAATGCTTTTAAAGGCATATAGTACATCAAAACTTCCCCAAAACTTTCAAATATATTGAAAAGAGCAAATCAGATCATTCTGAAAGTTGATATAAGAATGCAACTGTCCCTAGTTTGGAACATTTATAAAACAGATATGAAGAGGAAGAAGTAGAGGCTACGTAACCTCTGGAGGAATGGATGCTGTCAGGATATAGGAAAAATAAGACAGCAGTAACATGAAGACATGATAGTGTGAGTTTCACTGGGCAAGTAAAAGAGACAAAGGCTGATGAGGTAGAGGTACAGCTGCAGGGTCCAAACATGCAGCCAAGGGAAATAGGAGAATCCATGCTGTTTTAAGTATGACTTAAGAAGACTTTTCTTACTTTAAGAAAGGTGAGGTAAACCTTTTCTATAGAGGATGCAGAGTAAAAGCAAGAGAAAGAGATCAGTGGATTCATATCTTGATCAGTGGAAATTCTGGACAAAGATTCCGACTCCATACCCAGGCAAAGAAAGAAGAAAATAGATTTCTGAGATACTGCAAAGGAAAAGAGAGATTTGAAAGTAAGCATGAAAGAAAAATCAAGCATAAATATGTTTATGAAGCAAGATCACAAATGTATTTGAAATAGTAGAAATTTGATCAAGCAAAAAAATTTCCACCATAAAGTAGTCTACTTGAGCTAATGTTTGGATACTCATTTTTTTTAGCCTGAGTAGATGGCCGGAGAGGCTCAGGTGAATGACTGGTGATGTGACTGGGCCCAGAGAAGTAAGGCAGTAACCGACCAGCAAAGAATGATAGAACAGGTCTTGTTTCTGGTTATGTTAAAAAGAGAGCAATACAGGGGCGAAAAAGGAGAGAAGGCCAAGAAGAATATGAAGCTTTGAAGAAAATTTAAGAACCAGTTCTGATCCAAATTAAGACCCTTTAATGTATGAGAGGAAAATGCTTGAGTTAATAAGCACAAAAATGAAATGTAGCCTAGTGAAGTCACAAAAGAAAAAAGCCAAACAAAAAGTGTAGAAATAATTCATCCCCTTTCTCAAGGATAAAGAGAACCATGTGCTATTTATTTGTTTAAAAACAAATAGCCAAATATTTTTTCTATTCCGGATAGCTGGAAAGTTGGCAAATAGGTGGAAGAAGGTGCAGATACCTTGAAATTTCATAGTGCTGTTAAATACCCATCCTATTTGTTACTAGACAACTGCTGTGAATTTTATGGCACATACTGCTCATGATGGATAGTTTAGTTAGAAAATTATCCAAAATTTTTTTATTTTCTTTTTTTCATTGCTTAATTGTTTCTCAGAATGTATCAGTTTGTGCAATGCTTTTGTTTGATTAGCTCTGACAAATAGCTGGGCTGTATGGCAAATACAGCAAGGAATGAATAACTGAGGAGCACAGGGGGAAATATTTAAAAGTCAATGCAAGATATACGCAGTAGTTTTATGAGACCACCTTTTAAAACATTTTTGTTCTTTAAACAGTTATGGCATAGAAATACTTCCTACAGCAAACATAAAATGAAAAAACTTTCATGTATTAGACCACTGGGTAACCTAGCACATAAGAGATATGTATGGCAAAACCAAATAGCCTGTCCTGCTCTCCTTAAAATGTTTCTGGATGAGCTGTAAATGTTATTGTACCACCACAGTTTCACAAGAAAAAATAATGTGGTCAGTTTCTGTTCTAGCTAAACAAATTTAGATGTATGAAAACCCCAACCAAGAGCAGCTAACCTTCATTGGAATATACAAATTACAGAGGAGATGCTCCTAAATCACTGATAGTGTTAACAGCTATGCAATCTCTGAGGGCAGGATTAGAGGAAAGCCCCCTCAGAAAGCAATATTTTTCACAAAGGAAAATTGATAAATAGTAACAGAGTAACAGAGATTTTATTTTCTTTTTGTTGAACCTCATGGAATACTGTTTTAAGTAAAAATGCTATCAAATTTGCATTCATCTGCTGGAATATTTGTATAGGCAGACCTCTGGGAGCCACGCTTTGCTGGTAACAGTCTTAATTCTTGGCATTTACAGAACAGTCTTCAACTACAGACCTTTAAGTACTTCTCTATGCAATGCTCAACTGATTAATTTCTCAGGCATCTCAGTCAATATTTTCATGCCCACACTGCATATTAGTTCAGGGCTGCAGTCTGGTGTCACGTGCCAAAGCATCAGAGTGCTTGACAGTCCTAACTTCTTCTCTAGACCACTAAGCAACAGTCTGTCCAGTCAAAATGCCCTGCAAGCAGAATGCCTACTGCATGTAGTGATGATAATGAGCAACAAGTCTAACTAAATAGCCTGAATATTATAGCTGTGTCTTCTTCATTTTGAATTACCAAATGAATCACCCATTCTTGCAGTACGAAGCTAACCTATCAGCTGTAAGAGGAATTGGCAGAAGTGTTCTCTTGTAGTTAACTTTGGAAACTCCAATTTCCATTAAATATTAATATATTTTGTAGTCGCTTTCAACTTGATTCTGAGTGGGAGGGCTCTCTGGTAACTCTGTAAACCTTTATCTAATGTCAACTTGTTAGCTGTTCACTTCAGCTGCCAAACAATAACTTCTGTGACTGCATGAAAGATTTAACTTCGTCAAGAAGCAAGTAATTTAAAAATTATTCTTTGTATGTATGCACATGATTCCTAGAATAAATAATGTAATAAAGTAGTATATTTAGAATCTACTGGAAGACACAGAGGCTTCATTTCACTCATTTAGCTCATTTAAAAAAAAAAAAGTAGAAAATATATTATGTAACATTTTATTTTAGATATATACTCACGCATTGTAAGTAGTCACTGATTCTTAATCTTTATTTAGCTAACAAATTAATTTAACACAATGAGCTCATGCTGCAAAACACCATGGAAAGGGGGTATTTGCATATGCTAATAGCTTCCAATTAAGAAACATGCAAATAATTGGGAGAAAGCAAAATTAAAACACTGTGCTAATAACCTGACAATTACAAGTAAAACTGTATTATGCAAGACTGCAAACGTAATTGTGCACACAAGGTCTATTTGTTTACAAGGATATCTAATACAAACTGTGTACCAAATTCTCACCTCCTACAGCCCTTGACAGACTTCTTGCTGAAGAACTACAGCCCTTTTAAGTATAAAGTGAGGTTCCGGGGCACCACTTGGTGTCAGTTACATGCAGGATAATATCAGGTCAGGAAACTCATTATGATGATCTTTCAGAGTTCACTCTTTGGTGTAAGAAAGAAGTGGGACTGCAGATGATTTCTTGAGCTGCTGAACTAAGACAACCAAAGCAGAGAAACAGCAACTGCTTGATGATTTATAGTGATTAAGGATTTGCCCTTTCACAGAAAAGAAGAATTTCCTTTCAACAGAAGGTCATGGTTTCACAACTTGGTTTTAATTCAAATTATGATAGACTGAAAATTCAAAATGTCTCAGTAGAAAGTCATTCTGAAAATAGAAATTCTGTTTTGAAAAGTCAGAATGTTTCATTTAACAAGGTAGAAATTTGTTTCAATGATACCACTACATTATAATATTTTGTCAATCTGCAGCATGTTATTACCACTGTAAAGTAATATTATACGAGAACTTAGCTATGAACATCTTCAGAACCCTTCTCTGGACTCAGTGTCCTTCTTGTGCAGAGGATCCCAGAACTGGATTCAGTACTCCAAGTGGGGACTCATGAAAACAGTATAGGGGCAGAATCACCTCCCTTGAGCTGCTTGTCACACTTCTCTTGATGCAAGTCAGGATCTCATTGGCCTTTTGAGCTGCAAGTACGCATTACTGGCTCATGTTGAGTCTTTAATCAGCTGACACCCCCAAATCCTTCACCTCAGGGCTAATTTCAAGCCATTTTATGTCCAATCTGTATCTGTGCTTGGGAATGCCCCGACCCAAGTACAGGACCTTGCATCTGTCCTTGTAGAACTTCATGAGGTTGGCATGGGCCCACCTCTCAAGCCTGTCCAGGTACCTCTGGTTAGCATCCCTTTCCTCTAGTGTGTCAGATGTACCACTCAGCTTGGTGTCATCTGCAAACTTGCTGAGGGTGAATTCAATCCCCCTCTCCATGCTGACTACAGAGATGTTGAATAATGCCTGTCCCAGCACCAATCCGTGAGGAATGCCACTTGTCAACAGGCTCTACTTGGACACTGAGCCATTGACCACATCTCTCTGACTCCAGCCAATTCCTTATCTAGGGAGTGGTCCATCCATCAAATCCATTTTTTCTTCAATTTGGTGACCAGGATATCAGGCAGGATGATGTCCAATATTTTGCACAAATCCAGGTAGATTACGTTAGTTGCACTTCCTTTATCCAGTGATGCTGTAACTCTATCATAAAAAGCCACCATATTTGTCAGGCATGACTTGCCCTTGGTGAAGTCATGTTGGTTATCATCTCTTCCTCTTTACTTTCTATGTGCCTTAGTAGGACCTTCAGGAGGATCTGCTCCATGATCTTGTGAAGCACAGAGGTGAGACTGACTAGCCTGTAGGTCTCCGGATCTTCATTTTTTCCCTTCTTGAAAATGGGGGTTATGTTTTCCCTTTACAAATCAGTGGGAACTTCACCAGACTGCCACGTCCTTTCAAATATGATTGATAGTGGCTTGGCAACTTCATCCAAAAGTTCCCTCAGAACCCATGGATGGATCTCGTCGGGTCCCATGGACTTGTTCTTTAAATGGTCTTGAACCTGATCTTTACTTACAGCAGACAGATCTTTCTTCTTCCAGTTCTTACTTTTGCATCATTTTCTGTGTGCTCCAAAAATGAAGGCAATTTTGCTGCTAACACAAGGGAGAACCGAAAAACGGAGAAAAAAGAGAAAAGTGTTTTTTTTTTCTATCATGTCTGTTTTTCTAATCTATTTTTTATAGTTTGTGTGAATGACACCATTAAGCCTGTCAGTCTTTGTAGACATTTAGGACTTGACTTCTTAAACAGATGAGTCTCAGCTTTGTATTTGCATTGTCAAACTCTAATACTGCATCATATTTTATCTGCTAGAAAATATTTTTGTCCTTACGGTAAATGCATGCCATTTCTCCTACAGGTCATCCCAAAAACTTTCCTCAATGATGATACTAATGGTGTAGAGATAGATGATAATCATACAGGAGCATACTTATTGTTGAGATTTAAGGTGCTTCTGTTTCCAGCTGAAATTACTGCAAGCACAGCCTGTTGCACTGAATTACTACACTTTTATCTGTTGAGAACAAAGGAAATTTTCAGATCACGGCATGAATGACTAATTTTAACTATCCAAACAGCTACTATCAGATCATCAGGAAACAAACCATATGTCCTGTGAAACTGATGAAAATTAATCAGCAGTTTTGGAGCAATAAAGCTTACAGCTCATGAGAAAAATAGTGGAGACAAAGAAATACTCATTAAAAACAAAACAAAATAAAACAAACTTTGATAGATATTTTATGTTTACTAATAAATGTGAGAAAACTTCATTGTCTTTTGTTTACCCAACTGCGAACAGCAAATGTGAATACAGAATGTTGTAAAACCTTCACCCACTCAGGCAAGAGTTAGTTTTGGTGTTTAGAACAGCAGTTTTAGTTTTGGTCCCTAATCATCTCTCTGCTAGGTTACCAGATCCATTCAGGAACTCCAGAGAGTCGAGTGCAACTTTTGACTGTGGCTCAGGTAGCTCTAAATCATCCTGGGTACAGCCATACTGTTGTTGAGGATATATTCATGTCATCACAGGCCCACAGACACAAAGGGCTCTGAGTGAGTACTCAGCAAGTTGCTTCTGATGCTGCTGTGGCTATATCAGCCAACCTCTGGGCTTCCACATAACTATAGTGTTAGCTGTAATATGGTAAACAGCGTTATGAGTACATACTCTTGTCTTTTTGTTAGAGTTTGCATAAAGAAAGCACTTGGGCTTTTTGGAAATGTTAGGAGGTCTTGATCAAAATCTTTCTGAAGCCAGTGGGAACCTTTTCAGAGACCTGTGGTATTGCTATTGGAAGAGTTCTGTGTCAACAGCCAGTTTTGTCAGCAGCTTGTGCTGCTGCCTAAAGGCAGGTTTCTTTGTGGTGTGGGCTCACTCATCTTTTTTTCCTCTTAATGGTGACTCGGGAGTGATTCAATTTATAAAAGGAAAACACTGATGCTTTTTTTTTTTTTTTTTTTGGTAAAGGGATGTTTCTATTGTACGTTAGGTATGGGTCACCATGTAAAAAGGCTTAGCTGATCTGAGTAAAGGGATCAGCACATTTATTCCTGTTAGAAATTTCCTTCTTACCTTTCTTTGCTATTTTCTTCTCTGTGGTATACAACTTTTATTTTATCCTATTCCCAATTATTTTTGTGTCTTTTTTCCTTTTATCTCATTTTGACATCTTCATTTTTTTTCTTTCATTCTTAAGTAGAATGTGAATTCTGCAGTGTGAGATTTCTTTAAACTCATTGTGTTTGACTACATCTTTCGCAGCCCGTCTGCTGATATGAAAGTATTTCACTGTTGGTTAGCCAGTGAATGATGTCTATGAAGACAGAATAAAATGGCACAACTGAACCACCCTCCATCACATTGCACTGAACCCCTTGCAATCTGGGAGACACGACAACATGAGCCACTGAAACCAGAATGCTTACACACAGTGTTGTAAAAGTTGTTTACATAATTCATATTTTCAAGAAAAAAAATGTTATTTACACTTTTCTACAACTAATAGACACCTGAATGAAAAACACAGAATCAAAAGGAAGGTGTCATAATCCAGTCTTAAACCTTTTCTTTCCATGTAGGACTTACTGATGTGAGAAAGTAGTTGTGGATGGTGTTTGACAGGCAGACAAGGCAGAAACAACATGAACCAAAGGATTTGCAATCTGCAGACCAGTTGTGTGATTAGAGCTGGTTGAGGAAATCTCTGTAGCCATGCAGAGTCTTCTGGTGTCAGCTGTGCTGCCTACAGAGCACAGACATTTGATTTCAGCATTTGATACAGAGAAGACAAACTGTAAATGAAAGATGCAGTGGATGGATGTCACTAAATGTAGAAATTTCATGAGTTTCTGAGTGTAGGGAAACACATAATCAGGTATCAGATATATGCCAGCTTGTGGGAGAAAATACAATCTTCTCATGTTTTCATTTCTTTATTTCCTTAATTGCTTCTTTTTCCCCCACTATTCTCATAGTTCTTTTTTTTCCCCACTTAAAAGGATGTTGAATGTAAGGATGGCGATGCGTGGGAGGAAAGTGGAGGCTGGCAGATTGCGTTCAGCATTCTCAACTTTCCCTTATTAGTTTACCCAGACACATTAGTTCACATTATGTGAAACAGATGAGAAACTGCTAAAACATACATTATGAGAAACATTAAGAGAAGCTGCTAAGCATACATCTAAATAATGTTAAACCAACAGCGACTCCAGCTGAGGACCAGCTGACTTGCTGAGCACTGTAAATCTAATCTTCACAGCACTCACACAGTATGCATATTTCCACTAACCATCAGACAGGTTGAGTTGTAATGGTGAGTAATCATTGCACAAACCCTGTGAGGAAGAGAAAAAGGGGTAAGACATAGAGGCAATAGCACTTCAATGAAAGGAATTGATGACAGCATACACCTTGTCTATGCGATACTCGTTTTTCAGCACAACATACAACTTTCAGCTGATTCATATACTTTATTAAATATAGTAGATCATATTTCCTTTTTCTTTTCCTTGAATTTTCTTCTCATTTTGCAGAAAGACCAATTTATGCTCTATGCAAAACAATCAGCTGAAATGCGCCAAATGTAATGAAATTCTAAGGAGATAAAAAAAGGCTATTTCAGAGAACTGTCTACAGAAAAACATCTATGTTTTGGCTGAACCTTTAGAATAAATACTTGTGGTTGCACAACTTGATTTTATTTTGAGCTGACCTGTGGAAAGCATCAGCAGTTCTGGTCAGATATTCATCGCTACTAATATTTTGACTATTTCAGTTAGCATGGCTTGATGATAAGTCCTCAGTAGAGCAAAGAATTGGAGTGCCTGTGTGAGATGAGGTCATTTAATATTACTCAGAATGATTTTTCCATAAAGATCTTTCCTTAAACTGAGATTTAGTATCTCCAGCATCTCCAACACTTTTAGTAACAGTACATAATAAATTTTGCTAATCTTTCAAGTAGAATGGCTCAGATTTGCAAAAAACAAGTCAATTTTCTCTTTAAAGTCTTGCAAGACTGACTTATATACATTTTGCTTCTGATATTACACAAAAAATTCCCTATGATATATTTTTAAGTTTCCTTTCTCTCTTTTTCTCTCTTTCTCTCTTACTCTATTTCTCTCTTTTTTAAAGTAGATTCTTTTTAGATACTTGGAAGATGTCAATGATTGTATAATAACTATTGCCAAAAAATACTGAAATACTATGTAAGACATTGTACTTTCCCTGTAAAGCAAGAATAACTTTAAATGTGAAAAAAATAAAAGCCTCTGATACCAAATGTTATGCTTTTTAGTAATCGCTAATGAAAGACAAATTATTGCTAATAAATAACGTACACCATGCAGTAGGCAAGTCCCCTAGCAGTATCACAGTAATTTTGAGTGTATGTGTTTTCATGGGAAGACATTTATCTTTCTCTTCCCAGGCAACCAAAATTAGAAAGCAATGCAGGGTCATAATTCTCCTGATTTTGGCTCTCCCTTCTTTTAAGGCCATCTGGCTTGTCTCTGCACATGGTACCTCACTAGCTCTGTCTGCCAGCACTTACCTTTATAAGGGTTTGTGGCAGTCTACCATCTATCTGTCTTGCAAACTTTTTGTTGTTGCCATGTTGTGCCTTGATTTCACATCCCTTTTAATTTCTCTTAAGATCTTTCTGCTGTCTGCTTGCAGTGGAATAACTGTCTTACTGAATCCTGCCTTTGTTTCCAACCTGTAGTCTAGGTCTGTTTTCACAATTTTGATCAAGGTGCAACATAATGTGCTCCAAAACAAAACATTGTTTAAGGCCGGCTTCCTCTAGCATTAATGTGCTGCTGCTGTACCACATTCTATGCAGGGAGTCCTAACATGCTTAAACTTCTTAATTTCTGTGATATCTCCCCACGGATGGATGAAATCCATTATTTTATCCTTCTTCATTAAGGCTCATAAAGATAGCTTGGGCTAGCATTTCTTTCTATGTGTCTAAAATATATTCTACATCAAATTACTAGCAACTAATGGGTAGTTTTGATAGTATGTTTTGATAGTATATTTTAAGAAACTTCAACTTCAGTAATATTAAAGGTAGTAGCAGACTACTAGTATTTCTCCATAAGTTTTCTTTCACATTTTAAATAAATTTGTTCCAGCCATGACTGAACTGCTTTTGCATTAGTTTTCCATTAGGGCTCTTGTTAACGAGTAAAACAGTGACACAAATTTAATTAAAAATCGAATTTGAAATTTCCACATGCAGATATGTACACCAAATGTGGTTATGTTTAATAGGGAAACAGGCAATGGCATGTGATATATTTTATAAGTAATGGCTAGCTACAATTGATGAAATAGAACTCATTAAACAGAGAATAATTGCAGAAGACTTTCTGTGTTTAATCTACAGTTAAGCAAAATGTAGCCAAAAGTATGGTTGGTTAATTTGAACAACAAATGTACTTGACTGAAGAAAAATTTTTGTTTGCTTAGACACTGCACAAACAGAATTTGAGGTTAAGCAGACTGGATAAATAATTCCTTGTGAATGATTTGTTTAGCAATAACTTTTTCCTGTTGTTGTTACCTTTAACATTACCTCCATTTTTATCTGCTCAATTCTTTCCCAGAGAGACAAAATTGATAGTTATATAGCAGGAGTAGCTGACAACTTAATGAACAATTATTAGGGTCTCAGGCATATTTTCCAGCAGTTCATGAAGAGGTGGCTGGTATAATCCACAGCGCTGTTTAAGCGGAGCCTCTTTTGTCAGCACCTGGTATTAGAGAGCATCGTACTCAGTGGGACTAGAGTTTTTGCATCTCTTTTTAGCACATTTTCAATTGTAGGTGGCTGGAAACAAGCTGCAGCATGAGGGGGACCTTGCATTCTGTCTTGGAGGAAGCAGAAAAACTAAACATAGACTATGTTTTGGACAGATTTGCGAAATGAGATAGAGTCTTAGTAAATTGTTTCTCTACTGGTTAAAAAAAAAAGAGAAATGGTGGTGGAATTGTACAAAACAAATATTGATAGGGGCTCAGAGTTCATCTCAGTAACTCAAGCCTGTTCTGTAACTCTGAAAGGTAAAAAGAAATCAAAGGAAATGGAGATTTATTTTAATTTGAGCCACAGTTTGTAAGGGTTTGGTTTTATGAACTGTGGGGTATAGATTCTCTTTTCTCAGTTGAGCCTGGTAGTTACAGACAGCTTCATGATTCACTGTGAATGCTCTTACACAAATTGTAAGTAAAGAGAGATACTGCTTATCTCCTATATAGTCTCATCTACTCATTCTACTGAGTAGCCGTGATCTGGGTGGCACTGATGGAAGCTGAGTTTTGTCAGGACAGTAGGCCTGTTAGCCTATACAATCACCAAGGAAGCAGGCTTATCTTGGTCAAATTAATTTTGTGATTGTTACTCAGACCCTCAGGACAGACTAAAATCAGTATGTCATGTAGCTACTAGTGAGGCTCATGTGAAACTTTCCTAATAAGCTCTTCATTTAAAGAAAAGACAATTTCTCTAGAAAAGTGAAAGGCTATGTACTTTTTGCCACACTTCAAGGTCCTTTATTTACATATAGAAGGTACTCAACAGAAAGACCTGAAGATATTACCTGCAATGATTTTGGCAACGTAGACTTCGATAGTCTCAATCACCCTGTGGAGTTTTTAATGTATCTACAATCAGGAGCAATCAGACCTCCAAATATGATTGTCAAAATTAACGACATTGAAGAATTTGATGCAAGTACCTGTTGAAAAGCTATTGAACTGCAGCAAAGAATACAGCATCGGTACTGAGATACACGAACAGATTATTTCTTGTGATCTTTAGCTAAAGAGACCAGTGTTTATAATTCCAGTTGACAGGAAATTTTACTTTATCATCATTCAATTAATGCTATTATACTAATTAATGTATTAATTAATTTTATAAAAGGCAAATTATAGTCATCATTTTATATAGCATCTTCCTAATCAATGCTTGTGCTTTGGGGTAATGAGCAATGTTATTGTATTATTTCCTACATGACATGTTTAGGAAGAATGTTTTCAAAAAAATGTCTTATTTGTTCCTCCTGTAGGAGAACAGCACTGCACATTTCTTGTATTAGGAATAAAATCAAAATAAATACAATGTATGGATGTTACAAGAAATGTCATCCTGCCAAAATATAAGTTAATGTTGCAGCATCACAGTGATCAAGTTGTCAGTTTGTATGAAAAGTGCTTCATATAAAAGGCACTGTTTGGAACTAACACTGTACCAATTATAGAAGACAGAATCAGAGCCCTGTCATTTCATGATTTGAAATATTCATGCTTTAACTCAAGTACATAAAGAAATGCTACCTACTGCATCAACAATTAGAACTCAGAACTAGTACTTGGGAAAGAAAATGTTAAGGAGTGCTATATTTTATCAAGGTTGATATATACAAAAGTATTTGACAACAGTGATTTGGAAGTGATTAAATGGACAATACTGTCATTTGTATAGTCCAATAGAGTCCTGAGATATTTTTATTTAAAAAGCAGATCTTCTATTTTTGTGTCTCCAAACCAAAGATTTCTTTTCCTAATTCTGTTTTTTTTTTTTGCTGTTTTTTTTTTTGTTTTTAAATCTTATCCAAACTAGTACTAAAGAATATAAGATATTTTTTAAGTTTTGTAGCAGAAACACAGGGATATGGCACGTGGTTTAACTAAAAGTCCTAAGTATTTTGTGGTCACAGGGGAAAAACTGAAAGTATCACTGGAGATTTAATAATGCTAATTCATGATGCATAGACTCTCTCAGCTTTCCAACATTATTTACTATAATATCAGCAATATATTCCATGTTCACCAAAAAAGTATTAGAAAAGTACAGAAGTTTGACTTTTCGCTTGTGTCAGTGTTTTACTTCAACATTCATTAATACTACTGAACTTTTGTATATATTGAGTGACTCCACCTGCAAGCCGATTGAGAGGTGGCAAATTATTCTTAATTTCATTTCAAAATCCCAATTCATAGATAAGCTGAGATACTGACCTGAGATTACATACAAAAGAACCAAATCCAGTAAAATACGTAAAGATGTGAACAGTACACTAAAACTGAAGTCAAATCCAAACCTTAAGATCTAATCACCAATAAATAAGAGGTGTCTTTGGGATGCTTGGAAATTTTAGTGATTACCATACAGATGTGTAAAATCGTGACATGAAAGCTTAAAAAATGGGTTTTTATGACCAAATACAGTTCCAGCTGGATGAGTAAGAAAGTTAAAAAAGTAACTTTAAATATAAATGGAGTTTGGATGGAAGTAAAATATATTTCACCTAATCATTTCTCATACCGGGTTATAAAAGGGTTTTCTTGTAATTTTCTCTTTGGAATGGGATACAGAGCTGCTGATCTGATTATGAGAAGGTGAGGTTTGTCTGAGGGAAATCAGATCAGGAAGGTAGCAATGCCCCGGCTCTCATCTTCAATATTTTTACTGAGCGTACAAATACCAAAATGCACATAATAGTTAACTTTTTTTTTCTTTTTTAAAAATATTTCTGAGTATCAACACTTTCTCCTTACAACCTATGTCTAAGCATGTGTTCAATAATCCCCTTAGGTGGTCTTTCATGATCACAAGTAGAAACAGATCTACACCTACATCTAGAAAAAAAGGAGAGATCTAGGTCTCTGTTCCACACCTGTGTTTAGTTTATCTACAAACTGATTTTATTTTTTTCTTAAAGATAAGTAAGAATTTTAGAGTTCTGAAGAAATGTTTCAGACCTACAGCAAATATTCAGAACTCTCAGCAAGTAGGCTAGGAGATAAGACAATATTTAATGCAAGGAATTCAAGTGCGATAAGTGCCACCTGACAAAAAGGAGATGGATTCGCTTTTTCTCAGTATGATCTGGCAATGTTCCTGTAGATATTTCTTATATTAAGTTTTTCATCTAAGAGAAAACAATGAATTAGTAGTTTAATTTCTTATCTTTATCAACAGTACCGTAGTCCTAATTTCCACATGCAACTTCTATTTTGCAGCTGTCAAATAGTTGTGTGTTTTAGGAAACTCACACAGTTTTTTCTTTGCAGATAGGCAATAGTGCATTATTTAGTTTCATCTATTTGAAGAGCTTCTTATGAATAACAAAAAAAAATTGGTACAAGAATATTGAAATTTTATTTTTTTGTTAACTTTACATGATCCTTATGTTTTTATATATCATAGCTTGTATGACACTTATTTAATAACTTCTCATAACTATGTTTTTCTGCCTTAGCTACCAGAATTATTGGATTATTGAGTATTATTTGCTGTTCATTCTTAGATAAATTAGATGTATGCTAAAATTTAGTTTGTATGAATTTTTTTATTACTTCTGACTCCAGAGTTAGCACCATGAAAAGTGCACCCTGATGTCATTGTGGCATTTTGAGATGTTGCTTCCTGTCAGTCTGTTTTTCGACTTTGTCAGGTAGTGATACAATTAGTAAAGGCAAAAATAGATCTGCAAGTAGGCAAAATAATTGCACTTGGGCCCTTGGACACTGACTGCCAAAAGAGACCTGTAGACTAAAGCATACTCTTGTCAGGTTAGTGCTATCATCCCTTGTTTGTAAATTTAAAAACATATCTCTAGCATCTGACCTGTAGTGGTTTAATCTGAAGGCAAATGTTATGTTTCCTTATTCTTGTTTTATGTCTCATATCTCAAATGCACACTCTGTCATCATATGGCTACAGTCACATACCCTTCACATTAGAGATGATGAACAAGGGGAAACCCTGAAACATCTTCATAAGACATCACTTAACCTTTTCTGTCTCACTTCAGAATTACCCAAGGGCTTCTGTGTGTTTCTGACCAATCTATTTGACAGTGGTGCTGGTGACAGAAAGAGGAGCCCATGTGAATCTAAGCTCAGATGCTTGATAAATGTCAGAAGTACACTATTTCACACCTTGGAAATCTCCTCCATGGATATCTCATAAGAAAATTGCTAGGTCAAGCCTCCACCTTACTTTTTTCTTGTTTTCCTGCTTTGGCTTCAGAAACTAAGCCTTAAAAATACTCCATGCAGTTTTATAAAACCTCATAAGGTGAGATTTGCTAAGGTACCCTCACTTCTTTTGTGTATTGCTGTGGATCAGACTAAACATTGACAGCTGGGAGTATCACCTGCAGAAATTGCCATCTGATCATCGACAGGCAGAGTGAAGCCTTATTGCAATTATAAAATGATTCCAGGACAATATTATTAGGAAGAAGTAGAAACCACTGATTGATTTAACACTTCATTGAGCTTTATCCAAATTAGAATCAGATGTTGCAGCGACTCACTATAACACCACTGGAGACATAGGCAGACCTAGTTTCATCCAATTGTTCTGCTAATGGATAGAATTCCTAGTTAAAATCCCCTGAAATGAAATGTAAAAGTAGGTTAAAAAATTGGCTGATGTCTTTCTCTTCTTGTCAGATTTCCTGAGATTTTCAAAGTCTTTTGAATCTCACTCCCTCCTGATTTGTTCACCTGTTGTTCATCCTTTTGCTCACCCCTGATCTTGTCATAAGTAATAACTCTGTCTCTGCAAAAATGCGTAGAATGAACTGCATATAACTCAATGAAAACTTATCATGGGAACTGGGCTCAAAATTCAGCTGGAAATTCTGCAAGTTAACATGTATGTTAAACTAACATAGCTTTGTCCTAGATATTGAACTGCTACAAAGATGCTCCCTGCAGATGGTCAATTCAGAGGACAGTACTTCTTCCTTTAAGCCATTAAGATCTATTAGATCTGCCTTTGCTGGTCTTTGTAGTGGAAATATAATGGTTCTCTTCTAAAAAAGAAAATATAGAGTAGGGTGGCAACAGAGGACTACTGAAGGGAGACAAGATAAACAAGAACACAGGGTCTCTCTAATCAGGATATAAATCCTCTTCATGAGCGGAATGGAGGAAGTCCTCAGATTTGTGATTTACTCTGACATTTCCAGTTTGTGTTGATCTTACTGGTTCAGGGCTCAGTCACTTATGGTTGCACACTTTCACTGGTGACTTAGGCAGAGAAAAGAAATCTCAAGCTGGTGAAGGGAAGAGGTATCAATATGAACTGGAGGATCCCCAGTGTCCGAATTATAACAAAGGGATAAAAGCACGTTAATATGAAATGGAAGTTTGAGGATTTGCAGATTTCAGCCAATAAGAACTGGGAGTCATTATGTGGAAATGACTGCAGGAAGTACTGGGTGAATTACTTTGCCATTGGATGTTCTACAGTTGCCAAAATATCATAACATAAACTAAAACATTAAATAGATAGAATAGATAGAAATGCAATCATAATATTTAGAACTAGAAGTAATTCCAGTAGAAACAAACAAACAAACAAACAACAAAACAAACAAACAAACAAAAACACAAAACATGCCAGTAAAGTTGTAGAAGGCACTGGTGGCACCAGATCTAGTATACCTTTGGTTGTCCCGAAAGTACTGGGTCCTTTCCAATGGATTGGTTCTATTCTATTCTATTCTATTCTATTCTATTCTATTCTATTCTATTCTATTCTATTCTATTCTATTCTATTCTTTTGTTCCTGTTCCATTCCGTTTTTCCATTTCCCAGAAAAGATCTAGGAAAGGTGCAAGGGTATAGCGGGTACTGAGAGAAACATGATTTTTCTCAGAAAGTGAAGTTTTTTCCTAGAAGTCTGTGTTGTTTTAAAAATTGTATCAGAAACAAATTTGGAATGTTGAGGAAAATGAACAATAACAAAAAGCACTGAGATAAAGCAACAATTTATTACATTCTTCTTCACATTGAATTCACTCAGAAACAGTCTGTAAAGCATCAATAGGAAAAATAGACAGGGATGAATTTCTTTCAAACATATGCAGCCTCTCTGAGTCTGAATGGATCTGAGTGAATTTTGGCTTATTTATTTATTTATTTATTTACAGATTCCTGATTAAAAATAAAAAAAGCTTCTTCATTTGTACTGCTCTTATGAACTCATCTGCAGCTGTGTGAAAGCACCCACTATTCTAATATTTAGACATGGTGTTTTTATTTAAAGATAAAGGTGAAAGAAAATGTGGGAGAAAAAGAAATTCCCAAAGGACTGAATTCTGAAAGCTTAATTCCAAGTGCTGAGGGTGCAGTGTCCAAAGTCATAGAATCTTTTTGAATATATCTGATATTATCCTTCTTTATAGCTGACAAATGTCAACATTAAAGAAATGAAAATGCCCTCTAGTTCTCTTCCTTTAATCTTAACACTGTTTCACTACATTAATACTTGCTCTGACTGTTCTTTTGACTCCTTTGGTGATTTGATCCATAAATTGTTCCTCTCTAGAGCACAACAAAAATCACATATTTATTTTTCTACGAGGAGTTTATGTTTCTGAATTTTCAGTGTTTTCCTGCTATAGTGATTCAGTGGTTGTGTTTTACTTAGTGTCTTATTTCTTGTATGCAAAACTTCAGCAATGATGGATAATCATCTCGTATGGGAAAAAATAGTTACATTTCCAGTATGTATATTAGAAACAATTGAACATCCAATTTACAGATTTGTTATGGTTGTGAGACATGCTTTTTTCAGATATGCTCTATTGACAGGTCTTCTGCAAACACATAAAAATGACATCTTTTCAAAACATTGTGCTTTTTTTTTCAGTAAACAAAAAAGAAGTACAAGGTTATGTCTCTGTAATCTGGTATTAAATCAAACTAGTGCATAAACCCACACAGTGTAAGAGAGCACCACTGGGAGATGTCTACCACTGATCTCCCTGCCTTGGAAAGCTTAAGATTACATAAGCGCATTCTCTTTCATTTAACCTACTCAAAGCCTGTCTCTTTGAATCAAAACTCATGTTGGCCACTCCAAATTATCAAGACACAACTTATCTACAATAGACTGCTCCAAAAGATTACTGACAAATTATAAGCAATTTCAGCTGCCTGTAAATGTTTCCTGTGGATCATTTTGACTGACCTTGAGATCAACCTTAAGCAATTCGGGTATTTGTCTTTCATATATTTCCCTAGTGTATTTGAATATCAGTTGTATTAAAAATGATGGATGGTGGCAATTTCCTATTAATTGCTACAAAAAAAGTCTTAGCACTTCTGATGGGTAACACTGACCACAGAGAATGGGGAACTTTATTTCAGGGGAATATTTTCTCTGGCAATTTTTGAGTAAACAAGTCTTGAATGATGCCTTTGAATAGTTGTGAAAAAGTGTCTTTGGCAATTGTCCTAGAACTACAAACAGAGTAAGGGAACGATGAAGTCACCTATTCAACAGAAGTAAGTGCCAGAAACAAGGAAGAAAATGTACTGTTTCTTTTCCTCTTACAGTTTGTTTACCACAGGAAAGGTGAGTCAGTGATCTAAGATTATTAAGTGTAGTGAGTTTCTGAATATTGGCCGATAAATAGTCATCCTGGGTATAACTATCTATTGTATGTCAGTGGATACATTTTCACTAATTACATTTGCAAGCAATTCTAAAAACTTTAAAATGAAAATTTGGGAGCAAATAGAAATAAACTATTTTCTTTAGACAGAAATCAAGTCCCAGTGATATTCAGTTTCTATCGGTATTATTGTAGTGGTCTTTGTAAAAAATGCTTTAAACTTTTGTTGCCTGGCATGTACACATTTCTTGACACAGTCAAAATATTCTTATGATGAGATTAGATGCTATCATGCAGAAGAGTAGGAATTAATTATTCTCATAGAAAATTCTTTAACCTCTGCACTACTTGCTATTTTTCTGTCATAGATTCTCTATTTGGGGGATTCATAACAGCTGATCTTCTGAATCAGTCACAAATTAGAATGAATATTTGCAGAGTTTTGGACCATTATTAGTGATTGTGAACTGAAGCACAGCATAGTGTACTTCACAACATCCATTTCAGTTGTATCTTGGAAGTCTAGCTGGCAGTAATGGTTTTGTGGGATGAAGGATGGCAAAATAAGAGCCCAAGGAAATGTGCCTCATGGTGATAGTCTCTGGGACAGTATTTTAAAGTGTTCTGTTGCTCGAAGATGCAGAAAGGCACTTAACAGTATTTTAAAAAATAACTGGGTTCCTACTAACTGTGATGGTTAAGTGTCTATATTCAAACTCAGCTGTGTATCTGTCTGAATTGTATCTCTATCTCTCCATGACTTTCAAGTAAATTTTGATCAGTGAAAGCACATTTTCATCTTCTAAGTATCTGTTTTATATTTTCAATTTTAGCTGTATGTCTGAGACTGTGTTTCGATTCTTCCTTTCCTTCCATCACTCATAATAAAGATTTTATGAACCCAGATATGCCTCTAGGTCTAGTTTTGGAGCAGAATGAAAACTTTTACAACTCTGCTCAAGGAATAAGAAAAGCCCAATCATGTTCTTTGATTTATGTTGTTCATACAAGTAAAACTAGGAAACTACACAGGAGTACAAATATTCAGACAGTGGCATGCTTGCTTAATAACGATTACCTCAAATGTTACTTTAGTAGAGAAAAGTAAGAATGAGTGCATGAAACAATAAAATTATTTTTGCAAGACACATTTCCTCTCTCTTGTTTACTTTGAGAGAAAACTTTAAGAACCATCTGTGCTGGTAGATTTGGGGTGCAACACTTCCACACAGGCAATGAAATGGTGCTGGAAATACTTTCACCTGCCAGTTTTTAAATATTTCTCTCTGTCAGTCTTCTAGGTCTTCCGTTCTTCTAAACAGATTCTCGGGGATTGTTCTCTGCCATGCAGCGTGGATATCTCTGGAATTCACATGGATCCCAGAATCCTTTTCAGTACACTCATTTCAGCAGTTCCTTTTACAGTCCTTTTACAGACTAAATCAGAAGCAGGAATGAAAGGTCCAGGTGAGTGAGCAGAAATAGATGCCTTACAAGAGGAAAAGACACGGCTGGAATGCTGGTTTGATAACTGAAACAGTTTTGTGTGGAAAAAAACACTTGGTGAAGAATAGAGAGACACGAGTGGAGTCCAGATTTAGCTTAAGACACAGTGTATATAGAGTTGGCCTTGCTTAGCTGACCTTAATTACAGTATTTTTTTTTTCTGTGCAATCTAAATAAGGCTTTTAATAGTTTAGTTTCAAGTAATAAAGTGCCATTCATGTGTGTAATTTATTACTAAGTACATTAATATTTATAGACAGAGCTGAAATTCTTTAGCCAACATTAGAGAGTTTTCTCATTCAAGAAAATCATCTTTGGTCCAATTTATTTAGCAAGTGAGGAACTGTCTAATAGAAACCCTTTGCATGGTTGCTGTAGGTCAAGCTAAGCTGGAAGAATAATAAAAAGAAGTTGAGTTTTACTGCATTCCCATCTCATTTATAAATCTCTTGGCTCTGATGCCTGGCATACTGTTTCAAAACAAATCCAAGACAGAATTTAATTCTTAGAATCATAAAATGCTATGTAACTTAGAATTACCTTAACACACTGATTTTAAAATTCAGTGGGGCAAATTCATTTATGCTGTTTCTCAAATGTTTCTGGGCTGAATACAGCTTTTCTTTGTAAAGAGTAGAACTGTAAGTTTTCAGTGTGACTAAGAATACGATAGCATGGAAATTTTCTCACACTCTGTACAGGGAGCAAAACGGCTCCCATGAATATATCATTCCTCCTTCCAAAGTAGCTCAGGATTGACTAAGCAAAGACACACGGCATGAAATGGCATTTGTTTCTATGCCTTTAATATACTGGCCAGCATAGTGAAGCATTTGTCACTTTAAGGAGTACAAGTGACCATTAAGTGCAGATATAAAAGATTTCTGTATATTAATTAGGTAGCTGCAATCAAATCTAGAGAAAAATATAAACTCTTTGTAATATCTGAGAAACACTAGAGAAAGACAGCATGCATCTGTGAATTTAAATGTCATTAAATGGATTATGACTTCAAACACATTAAAACAACATTTCATTTTTATATATGATTCCAGAAGACTCCAAACTTTACTCTGTACAAAACCAAAATGAGCAAAGTTCCACTGTTTGACATTATCAGGGTGACATCTCATATTTCCTATTCAATTGCATTTTGTATACGCAGTTACTGCAATGTTCTTTTTTCAGCATCAGTGTGAGTCATTGCTTTGGCTATCAATTTAACAGTGTTTATTACCAAAGATGTACCCTAAATCCCTGAGTCATAAACGTTGCAAATATGATAGGAGGTTAAAAGTTACATTTGAAAAACCAAGTCGCTCATAGTTAATGTGTATGAACTTATTTCTGCTGATTGGTGTAGAGAAGTGCCTTTCCTCGTGTGAGGACTCATGATTTCTAAATAACGGCTGGAAGTGTTAATAATTCTAGGAAAGGACAGAAGCTTTGAAATTACAAATGTAAAGGCCTCGCACTATCAGATTTCTTAAACTTCAATTATATTTGTATGTCTTGGATGTCAGTGTCTTTTTCTTAACTTTTTGAATAGAGAGAGCTGACTCCACCCTACAGATAGACCATGCGGCCACAGAATAGGGAATGCAAGAGGGAAAGTAAATTAGATGGCCAAGCAAAATAAACGAGAGCTGATAGAACACTGAAAAACATACTCTTTGGTGTTCCAAATGTTGCAAAATTCATATCTCATTTCAAATGAACACACATTATTTAACATGTTTTTAGACAGCTGAAAAATTATGAGCCAGTATCCACCCTAAGGGCATCTTCCGACTTACACTATGAAGTCCCTCATACTTAAAACACAACTTCTCCATGTCTTCTCTAGCTCTGACCTAGAATATGAGATCTCTTCATTTCCACTCTACTCTTCTGATTCCTTTACTCTCAGAAGTCATCTGACTAAGGGCAGTCCTCAGCAGCTTGGTGAACTAAATCAATTCTCTTTATTCCAAAGCTTAAAAAAAAGATCGACAACTTCAGCAAGAGAACCAGGAGCTAGAAACCATGTTACTTTTCTCATTCAAATTCACCGATAAATCAGGTATATTCATTCAAGCCATCTTTAGTAGGATCTGTTGTGACAGGTCAAGGAGAAATTGTTTCAAACTAGAACAGGGGAGATTTAGAATGAATATAAAGATATGTTTTTTACAATGAAATTAGTGATGCACTGGAATGGGTTGCCCAGAGATGTGGTGGAGAAGGCATCTCTGGCAACATTTAAAGTCAGGCTGGACAGTGCTGTAAGCAACTTGATCTAGTTGTAGGTGTCCTTGTTCATTGCAGGGTGCCCTTCAACTAAAATGATTCCCTGCTTCTATCATTCATAACATTTAGGAAGGCCACTCTACTACTTTTCAGTCTGCAGAGGACAAAGGGAAGAGTTTCCTCTGACTAGCCTACTGACATATAGGAAAGCCTTACACATAGAAAAGACTGTCTGGGAGTGCAGGTAATTTATAAATGAAGGATTGTTTGGGAGCAATTATGTCTACAGGAGTGCTTGTGAATGAAGATGGTGTGTCAGGGCAGCTGGTATTTATGCATATAAATTAAGTATCAGGTAAAGTTCAGATGTGTGGTATATTGTTTGGTACAGAAATATGTAGATATGTACGAGCAAAATCTTAAAATTAGCTCTTTATTATAAATCTAAAGCCGATAGAATTTCCAAACTCTGATATAATTCTTAATTGATTTTTCTAAGTGTTTCCTAAAAAGAATAAACAGGCATGATACACAGTGGGATGAAGGAAACAGTAACTGTGTTTGCATGTTTCTCAGAAAACAGTGACCATGTGCTATGGAGATGGTAGAGTTGGATTTCGTCAAGTCTACGTTCACTTGTGGATTTGCAAAAATAGAATATGGGAGGATAGCTGGCATTCTGAGGGCCAGGACCATATCAATTTTTATATGGAGAGCAATGAACTGAGGGAGTCAGAAGATGGAGATTGCTGGCAAAATTCAGAAAGACAGAAACATTTAATTCTTCATGAGAATGAATCTGAAGGGAAATATGAGATATGAGATGTGCGATGAAATATGTTATTAGTAGGAAACGAAAGGACTCTAAAAAATATAAAAAGAAAGATGATTCAACAGAAAGGTCAGGTAAAGTATCAAGCTTTTAAAACGTATTCCTTAAAAGACATTTGATCTCAATACAGCAAGCTAAATAAGAATTTTGAAGGTAAAGAAAGGAAAGAAAAAGAAACGTGATGAGAAAGACTATAGGGCTAGGGAGACAGGGGCCACCTCCTCTAGTTTGCCCAGGGCAGTGTGTTACTCAAGGCTGGCCCCAGGTACAAAGTAGCATTTGCATTAGATGGTGAGTTGTGAGCAAGCTCATCTGATCTAATCATTCTTTTAGCCTTTGGCTCTCGTATTCAAGGACTGTCATGCCATTTGAAATGTGTTTACAGCTTCTGACATGTATTCTGTCATTGTTGTAGGGCTTACAGTAATAAGGGTAATTCTGATCACGGCCTTTGTTGCTAATGAGAATGAATGCCAACACATGGGCATTCTGTCCACTCATCTTGATAATGGTCTGTATCGGGTGGTGATTTATAACTACATTGCATAGCATGGATTTATTCCATGGCAATATTATTATTATTATTTTTAATATTATTGTTACTATTTGAATGAACTGTACTGATTCAGACATCAACAAAAACTTTGATGTCTGTACTGAACACTTAGGTACGATGCTGTATTTCATTTTCCTTGAGCTCCCATCATTATTTATCATTTCAATAAATGTCACTGAGACGAAATCCATTGATCAGAAATTTCAGGTAAATTGACTGAATGGAAGAAAAAAACAACAATAAAAAAAACAAACTCAGAGTCTTCCTATAAATAAAACACATCAAGATGTTCCATTTCAAACAAGCTTCCACGTTGCTTCTTTTCATTTTAACAAGGTTTTACATGTTTGCATGACAAAGTCATTTGTCAAGTTATGAAATAACATTTAAGAAAGCCCTAATGCTACTTATTTAAGCTAGGATCATTTTTCCGTGGCTATCACTGTCTTTCTTTCTTTATCACATTCTTGCTTTCTTTCTCTGAGTGTGTGCTTACTAGATATAATAATGGACATAAAAATACTATATGCTTTTCTTCTTGGTTTAATATATCCTGACAAAGGAGATACCTAGGCTTCTGTTCTTGTAAAGCATCTTCCTGTTATGTTTATACACCTGCCTGTAACATCACAGGCCAGAAGGGTGTATGATCCTTTAGAATTACAAGCTGAAGTGCAGCACTTAAAATTTATTTGAAAAACACTGAAATTGTTTTAAGTGAATGTATAAAAGCAGGGGGAGGGCAACTAATCAGTATATTGCTATTTTGACACATTTTTGCCTTATTGAAAATGTATTCATAATTTTCTGTTTGACGTGATCTCAGCATCCAGTAAAAAGCTGAGAATTTTTCATCCTACTGACAGGACTCCATTAATAAAACAACAATCTTTTGTGTGTAGTAATCTTTAATCTTATTTTGTCACACACTTCTCAGTAGAATTTCCACTCGTTTTACAGTATAATTTATGGCACTGAAACAACTCTTTGCCCTGAAAAAGGTCAGTCTGTCAAGGTTTACTTGTCTTTGAAGAAAAGTAATAGAGCATTATTTATGAAGCAAAGAATACACTTCAATACTTTAATCAATCAGAAAGATACTTGCATTATTGTATCTTTTGCCAAAAAATACCACGAGTAAAGGATACATCAACCTTGCATTCTCTTTTATGTCACAAAAAGCCTTTTACCTTTTATGTCTCCTTCTCCTTCAGTGTTTACTGCAGTATGAAAATAACAAGTCTGATGGTGTCTGATATCTGGGAACAATTTGTAAATTATAAGAATAGGGATTGATCTTATCTGAGGAATAGAAACTCTCTGGACAGATTAACTAGAACTATCCACTGAGCTCATTACAATAAATTCATCTGAAAAAATGTTGGGGTGTTGAGTCTTAAGATGTAAAACAAAGATGTAAAATCCCTAACGAGAAAACTGCAGGGGTTTAAGGTATATACCTCGAAGATGAGAGGCACAAGGCAAAATCACATTCGATACCTGCATATTTTTAGGAATCATCATAAAGACAAGTTAGAACATACAACATGGGGAAACATACAGGTATCTCATTAGAGAAGACAGTCACACTTTAGATTAAATCTCTCAATTAAGTATTTAATCTTGGTTTAGTAAATCAGCTTTATGCGAATGAAATGCCAATACATTATTTAAACTGTGCTATTGATGTTTAACAAGTGTGTGATAAGATGCACACTATCTATTAGTTGTTAAACACTAGCAAGTTTTCGTTGTTGTTGTTGTTGTTTTTGTTTTTTTTTCTAGCAACTAGTATCTATCTAACATGAAATATCTATTACAACTGGGGTGAGCTACTCCTTGCCTAAACTTTCCAACGAAATCCAACTCCTTCCTTGAAAAGCAAACAAAGCTGTCACCAACGTCTACAAGGTACTTGAGTACAAGCTGAAGTCCCCTGCATTTCACTCTGACTGTATCTTCAGCTTTACTCACAGTTTCTGTTTCTCAAGAGATGGACATTATCTCTCTCCTAAATCTCTGTTGCTATCCAGACAGGGTTGACAGGAACCTGAACTCTGCCTGAATCCTCATGATGTCAAACCAAATTAGATGCTTGTACTACAAACAAGCTCATCTGATGGTCACTGTCCCCTTTTGCATGTTTGCATGTCTGAGCACTCGTAATGGCAGCAAATGTCCTAAGTCCAGATCCCAAGAAGACGAAGTATTTGCTGTCATCATGATATCTTAGTACTTCAGAAATTTAAGATAATTGAAAGATACAAACCCGTACAGCTGGGTAGGCTAATATCCCTAACAGTACACATTCTATCAGATCAGTATCAGAAAGGAAGAATTAGCAAAGAGTGCAGACAACGTTAATACTTCCTATTGATTATCTATACTCTCAGTGGACATATAGAATCTCAAGTTAAGCAGATGGACCCTTTGCTGTCAGTGGAGACTGTCAACTCATTTGTGTCTTACAAAATAAAATTTGGGTGGAATACTACCTATTCAGAAGAGACATTTAAGTTTGGTGCATCCCGCTGCCTTTCTCTGCTTGTTGAAAAAAAGATACGCCAATTTTCTTTTAATTAAGTAATTTTTAAGGTTTAGCATACATGACAAGCTGCTTTGCATATTATTTCTTTGTAGGATATCTGATTGCAGATCTATTTGCAGTAAACGAGGCTCTTGTCCCACAAAGACAGTATATCATGAACTTCACATTTAGTTAATGATGGTATTTTAAGGTTAGTTTTGTAATACAAGAAATAGGGAATGGCAACAGTGATTATCACACAAAGATGGGGCATAATGCAGAGTCCATTAAATTGACTAGAGAACAAAGACATAAATGCTTGCTTGACTAGGTAATATCTATGAAATATAAAATAAGAATCATATGAAGCACACTGGTATTCAAACCACTATAAGTTTAACTTAACCTGTGCAATCCAGCACTTGAAATGAATCTGTGTGAATACCTTTAGAATTTCAAAGGAAAAAAAATTTATTCTAAAATACAGCTTCCAAAACCAGCAGTGATATGAGTGATTATGAATATTAGTAGCCAAATAGTAGAGTCAACAGGGAGTCAAAAGTATGATGTTATTCAAACACTCCTCAGGGATGGATAAACTCTAACAATGGTGATCAAATCTCACAGTCGTTGTTGATAAGAACAAGTATATAAATGATGTTAAAATATCAGTCACTGACTGAATGGTACCTTTCAGATGGGGATAAATGTGCACAAAAATGGTTTCATATCAGGAGGGGCAAATTGTTCCCGGCTTTACAAGAGCAGTCTCTAAAGCACAGTGCTAATGCACGGTGTCACACCTCAAGTAGCTGGTAGCGTGGATCTGAAACGTCATAGACACCTCATGCACAAGAGTTTTTTTGTTCCTTTGTCTCAGTGTGATGTAATTCCTCTGGTAGCCAGAATCCCCTGAAACAAGCAAAAATCTTTCAGTTACTCAAATAGGCATTGGAGGAAATGTCTGTAATACGACACCTGCTTTTCACATTTGAATTAGGAATATAAGAAAGTGAGAGAGAGAGAGAGAGAAAGAAAGAAACAGAGAAAAGCGATTGAGCAATTAATTAATCTACTACAAAACAATTCTCTAAAATTTGTCTTAAATTTCTCTTTATGTTTGAACATATGTTTCAACATAACATTTAAACTTACAGAGCATATCTTTGCTAAGGCTTTAATGTTCTCTTACTATTTCTTTCAAATTCCAAACTGCATTTGTGTTCTAAGAACTGCTCTTGTAGATGTAGTTCAGATCAGGAATGTGTGTTAAACCATTTTCACTGCAACTTTTATCCTTTCTGTCCACCTCTTTTCTATTATGTACTGGGCTGAATTTTTCTAAGCAAAACCAGACATTTCAAGAGGGAAAATTATTACCCTCTGCAAAGGTGTGTTAGATTTTCTTCTTCAATTGTACTTGCTGTTTAAGAAAAATACACCAAGAGAATATGAAAAGGAAATAAAAGTGTGATCGACACAAGCAAGGGCTGCCTTCTGTGTGATAAAGATAGCAACAAGAAAGGGTCTGTTGGTTTATACTGTTTCCCATTCTTGATACAATCATTGTCTCAAGATCAGATTCATATTCTGCATCATTTTCTGTTACCTTTATAGTCTTTCTTACGAGAATGAGGAATGAAAATTTTAATGCCTCATATATTCTGTGAATTACTGTAGGCGAGTATGCTGTACTACTTTGATCTTTCCTATATTCCACAGTTTGATTGGGTCGTGATGTGAATGGAAAGCAGCACAAAACAAATCACTTTCTGGGAGAACAATTGCAATGCGAATAGGTGCAGAAAGAAAAAGGTTCCAGTTCAGCCCATTTCATTATGCAATAGACTGGGTAGAAACAGAGTTCAAATACCGGCTTCTAGAGGTAGTAAAGATTATCTCTATTTTTGAGTTAACCAACCTATCACTTCCTTGCAAAAATTTTGACTGGGTGTTCATAATCTGAATGTAACTGTCGAGACTTAGATCCAGCTTTGCTTTATCAAAGTTCAGTGTAGCTATAGTGCAGATGGAATGGGGAGAGGAAAAGAGATATAAAGGAAATTAAAAGATGAAAAAGAAAGTACACCAGCTGGAGAATTAAACACGTTTTAAGTTCTGCATTGTGTGCAGTCACAATAGGAAAAATCAGACCAGAGGAAATGCTGGTGGAGAGGCCAAAAGGAGGGGCAAGGTTGCCCTAGAGAAAGAACTACACCCCTTCATTTACAACCACCTACAGCATGGAGGGCTCTCTCACACTGTGCAGCAGTGTTGCTGCTGTCTGTCCCATGCCCCAAAGTTTCTCAGCTCCAGGAGCACTGGAGTCAGAAACTGAAAAGGCCAGCAGCTTGTGATGGTTAACAGCATCTCCCGCAGATGTCATGGGCACCCAGCATCTTCTTTCCTTTTCCACTTAACTCTTTCTCTAGTCTGCCCTGGGTTTTGTATCAGTGCTATGTTGTAATGTTAAAAGCAATTGAGGTGGGTTGCACTACATTTGCAAAACTACATTAACTGGTTTTCAAAGTGGGGGAGACCTTTCATTAAATTCTTCAAGCTTGCTTGGAGCAATGAACAAAGGGGAAGAGGAGGAAGACTAAAATTATGAACAGCTTGCTGCTACTAGCCGTGCTCATGGTTTGAGTTAGCCATTTTTGAAGATGGCAGAAATATAAAATTGCACTGTATTAGAAATAGGAAGCAAGCTTTTCTCTGTCTGAAACCAATAAATGGTTGTGCCAGGTTCTTAGAAGAGGCAAATGCAGTGTTTGTACACCTATCCTTTGTCACATCCCTGTGCTTATATTCCACATCTCTGTGTACTTATTTCCTTATTCAGTGAGGTTTACATAAGTAAATTTTAAATATAGAAATTTAGCACCTATATTTTCATATATACATTTACAACATACAAAAGCCAGAGCTCTGAACAGATTTTAAAGAGAGCTCTAACTGTTCATCTCATTATTTAGATTTTAGTGTATAAAAATAGATCATCACTGTGATATAATTCAGAAAGTTTCTCTGATAGTCTTGGTACACATTTATTGTATATGGTTATTTTGTAAGCACTGTCACTGTGAAAAGAGTATCATAAAATCTGTCTATTTCTCCATGAGCAAAGACAAAGCACCTCTCGTGAACCCACAGCATCAAATTTGACTCCTCTCTTGTCTTTTCACCCATGCACGTCAACTTTAATAGGGAAGGGAACCAGTGTTCTATCAAACACAAAAGAAATTATTTCTTCAAGATGCTGAATGTGTAAACAAATACTGGTGATTCTCTTATTTCCTGAAAAGCAAATGTCTACATTAAATTGATGGATTGCAGGCAGCATGGTATGCTACAACAAAGCCATGGCTATTTGTATAAGATTTCTAATATCTTTGTCAGCACGACTGTTGCTAAAATCTCTGACTATTGGAAGCTTCTCCATTCTGCTTTGTTTATGACATATTGCTATATTTCAGATATTATAACCATTGCATGCACTACTAGTCACACAGGAAAATTTGTTCCTTAGCTACTCTTAACTTGGGCATCATGGTCAAGCAATGTACTACATCATGTACTCATGTTGTATCCATATCTTCCTAACGCCACCCAAATAACACAAAGAAGTAGCTGCTTCTTCTCTCAGTGCTGGACTGCATCCACGCAGCTGTGATGAATCAACAACTCTTTCAGCAAAGTCCAAGTGGTATCTGCCCAATACTGTTAGCTGTGAACTGATAAAGTCCATGTTTCTCCAAGTTCTCTTTCAAAGATTGTTCCTTCATCACTGACTGTTTTTCTTTCTCATGTTCTTATTCCGCAGTCCACAGTTTCCTAAGTACCGTTAAAGCAGTCTTGTAGACTTGTGCTTGACAAAGCTCTTTTTTTTTCTCTTCCTGATTGTTGTTTGTTTTCAAAATAAATAAATAAATAAAAAATTAAAAATTACCTTAAAAAAAAAAAAAAAGATAAACTTGGAAAACCGTTGGCTAAAAAGGTTCTGGTAGGATTAAAAACGCAAATATTCACTTGCCTGTTTTGTCGTGTCTCTAGGAGACCAGAGAGATTATGACTTTTTGTTTTCCTTTTTCCTGTTTTTTTTTTGTTGTTGTTGTTTTCCTTGTTTCAGCATTTCCACTTCAATTTCTGACTTCAGTTTTTCATTCTGAGTTTTTTTTTTTTTCCCTCTCTGCTTAATTCCAGCATTGTACCCTCAGATTCCAATTTTATTTTGATTTAGTGCTGGGATATATCCACTGCTCTCCCATGCTGCCCTATTTTTATTTACATTTTATTCAGATGGGTGTGCACCGTTTTAAATTTGTTCAGTGTAGCCACTTGAAATCAGTTTGTCCTCATGAGGAAGAACCTAATTTGTTTTTCTGAAGATGTGGCTGGCTGCAGCCCTGAAGTAGAGCAAATGGCATGTTTGCTGAAAGCAGTATAGGTAGTGGGAGCACTTGGAGAGATTCTCTCAGCGTATCATACAGGTATTGTTTTTTCCTGACCTACTCTGCAGTACTGGATTTGTATTTTGTACTGTTTGCAAGGCAGAAAAGATGTATTTAATTTACTTCTGCAGTCCCAAACTTGCCCTTTCCCTTTGTTTTCTGAATTGAAATGTAGCAGCAAATTAGCAAGACCACCTCAGAAAGGCTTTTGTTTGTTTGTTTTTTAAATCTTGATGCCATTTCAAGCATCTATGCCAATACTTTGATTTTCCAACCACAGCCCAGATTACACAGTGATATGCAGTGGTATGAAATTGTGAAGACCAGACTGTCTCATTTTCCTAGACAAAGGGATCAGATCTCTGTGATGCTAAGGGAAGCACAATAAAACACAGACAGAGCTGCTGGGGAAGGAAAAGTTTTCTGCTGAACCACAGTACAAATGGAGAGTCCCACAGCATTACAGGGAGACACTATGTCCTTCCTCTTGATATAATTCAACTCAAATATTCTGCCATGCTACTACTGATATACTTTTCCCAGTATTAAAAGTAGCTCACAACTCAATTTTGCGTTCTGGCATTATTCTGGATTGTGTCATAAGTAGGATCCCACTGTATTAGAAAAAAAACATAAAATGATGGAAAACTAACTAGTGGTGGGATAAGAAGCAGTAGCAGCCCAAAAAAATTTGAAACCCTCTCTAGCACATCAGCTGCGCTTTGTTACAAAATACTACAAGGGCCTATTTGCCCTGCCCTTAGACACTCAGTCAGCAAAACAATGTGGCACTGCAGGGTGCCCTGTGATGCACTGAGAAAGGCTTGTGCGTAACAGGAGGATGCCTGGTGGACAAGTGGCGACTCTCTGCTTTCAGCCACTTAGACTCATAGAACAGCTTGGGTTGGAAGGGGACCCCAAGGATCATAAAGTTCCAACTGCCCTCACATGGCAGGGCCACCAGCCTCCAGATCTGGTACAAGACTAGGCTGCCCAGGGCCCCATCCAACCTGGTCTTGAGTACCTCCAGGGGCAGAGCATCCACAACCGCTCTGGGCAGCCTGTTCCAGCACCTCACTACTCTCTGTAAAGATCTTCCCTCCGACTTCCATTTCCTTCCTTGTTCTGCTCTGTCTTTGCAACTGACCTAGGAGGGATATTCCTCTATCTTGTTGAGTGAAAGAGAAAACCTTTTCCTCCCTTTTCCCCTTCAATGAAATTGTAAGACAAAATGGTTACTCATCAGCTTCCAACTTCTGAACTCAAATCCAAAGAAATTTAATTCCCCTGGAAATGTCTTAATTACATTTTAATATTGATAATTCATGATGTTTGAATTAATCATTAATTTCAATATCTGACAAACATTTAAGAGAGGGAATTTTTGGATTTATCAAAAGTTCCAAAATTCTGATTTGTCATTTTTTTCATATTACAGCATGACCACGTTTGTGAGATGAATATTTTGTTTTCATTCTTTGCAGAATATTTTTCAAGGCACCCCAAAATCACTCATTTATCAAATGCAGTACAGTTGTTACATGTCACATTTTAAAATCACCAATTTAGGAATACAATTTGCAAGTACTTTTTCACTTTACAATTTAGTCATATAAACAGTATACTTGTAATCAACAATACTAACCTTGTAGGCGTTGGTTGAGATGACTCACAACACCAAACTTGACAATTTTATCTTGAACATATGTGCTATTCATGTTGGAGCTATGAATTAGCCCACCAGATCCTCAGGACAGGACACATCTTTGTCTACATTTGCAGAGTGAGAACAGACAGTTAACTTCTGAAAAACAATACAGTACAATGACTTAACTATAGGATACAGAAATTTGCAAAGAAATTAAATTTCAGTTTTCCTATAGAGAGTTCCTCAAAAAGCATATCTCAAAAAATGAAAGGTGGTGAAAAGAGAAGCAATTGTTTTGTTTTGTGAAATCCTAAGTTTGGAGTTTCAAGGATGACCCCTCAGATTTATTCTATTTAGTTAGCATGGTATGAATATGAACTGTGAATATTTCTAGAGATTAATAGTAAATAAGTGGTTCTCTTCCCTCCCCTTGTCCTTCCCTTCCCTTCCCTTCCCTTCTTAAATAAAAATAGATTAAAAGTTTCAGGTTAGTACCATTTCCTTTTACTAATAATTAGAATTCTGCTTTACTAGCTCTATGAAATCAAGACAATGCGACCTTTACTGGAATAATATCTCCCTATTTTTCTAACTAAGCTATTCCAATGGCAAAGAAAGATATTCTGGGATTAAAAAGCACTCTAGAGGATTGGAACTGAGCATAAAAGAAAGCAAAATCATTATAGCAAGATATATAGAGGTGTTAAAATCTTACAGATTTATAATTGTGACATATGAAATGATATGCTTGTTTCTAGTGATGCAGCATTCATTTTATTATTTCCTTGGTAAACAAATTGCAATGAACTGCATTACCGTGAAATTCACACAGAAACATACACCGATTATGCCTCACAGGAACATAAAAGATAACAGCCCAAATCAGCTAGCCACCCCTATCCCAGGAAAAAATGAATTCTGAGAGGAAATAACAGGCTGTAGATGCTACTGTCTTTCAGCATTTCCAAGGAAGACAACAACTAAGCTCCTGTTGAAAATCAAACAATGTTCTCCTGGCAAAAGTACAGAGTAACGTATTTATTCCAGTACTGCTGCTTTCTCACCCATTTTTTTTTTGCTTTATAGATCTCAAGTTTAATACTTGTCACTATCTTTATCTTCGTAACTTTATCTTTGTATTCATATTCCCAAGAAATCTCCTACTCAGGACAGTCTACTTTTTATGCTATAAATATCTATTTGAGATATCATAGCCTGGAATTAAGTTAGATTTCTGCTTTATTTTATCTTGTTTATTTTTCTGTTTATAAAGATTTGCTATTTTTGCTATCTCAGAATCGTCAGAGATGTGATGAGTTTGTCTTGAATGGATAATGGATTTCATCTGACTGACATCTGTGTTTCTCTTTGGACATTAAAATCAACAATTTCTTCTGATGAGATCAGACTTAGCTTCTACACATTTTCTAGAATCTATGCTTCCAACTTCCAAAAAGAGATTGAGACCAAAGAGTAGCCTAAATAACTGAAGCAAAGGGAAGATATGCAGTCCC
>JAOWBP010002052.1:49822748-49882187 GCA_028571105.1 Tragopan temminckii | reverse complement strand
GCTATGACCAGAAGTTGCTAGAACTGCGACAACTATCAGTGTGGTATAAATACAGGATGATAGAGTAACCCACACTAAGCATCCACATATGCATGACTTCCCACTCAACTTTGACCAGTGCAAAAATTTACCCTCAAAGCACTGTAGAACCCTCCTTTTCTTAAAGACAAAGAGAAAACGGGTTTCTGCAAGGAAGGGGCAGTATGCAACTCAGCATTTTCATAGATTTATTCATAGATTCATAGCATGTGAGGCCAAAAGGGACTGTTAGATAGTATAGTCTGACCTCTTGTAAATCATAGGTCATCAAGTTCTGCTCAGCTCCTCCTGTACCAAGAACAACAGTTTTGTATTTTGCTAAAATATAACTCCTTCTCAAGGCATATATTTGAAGACATGCAGAGACAGGAAAACCACCATTCCTCTTACGATTTAGTTCTAATGACTTATGGATATTCTTTAAGAAGCAATTGTGACTAAATTATAATCAGAATTTAGATTATCTTATGCTTCCAACCATTTTGTTCCTGTTATACCTTTCTCTGTTAAATAACCCATTAGTATCTACTATTTTCTCCCCAGCTTGTAGGGTCTGTGATCAAGGTCTTTGATGTCCCTTTATTAAAGAGAGTAAACAAAACTCTTTAAATGTCTCACTGTTTTGAGTTCTATAATATTTTTTTTCCAGTTTTCTCTCTCCAATTTCTGTCATTTTCTCAAGTATGGAATTGAGGATTAGTTTCCTATTAGCCTCACCATAAACATATACCAGGCTTTCATCTGACTACTTCTTAATTACTTTTCCCATTATTTATCAGAGCCATAAGCAGCCTTTTCTTCCATCCTAGCACTTACATGCTTATATGCCACCACATATCAACTATATTTTCACAGCTCTACAATATATGTCAGCCCTCTGATTCTCCTTTCAGTTTTCACAAATAGACCATACTTCCTTGTCTCTGAATGCATATCTTTGCATTTAGCTGTATTAAAATCACATTTTTTTATTTTTATTTTTTGAAAAATCACCCCCAGTTTCTACGTATGTGAACCCCAGCTCCAGGTACACAACAGGATATAAGAGCTAAAGCAAAATAATGGTGGTTATAAAAAAAAAAACAAAAACAAAAAAACAAAACAAAAAAAACCCAAAAACCAACAAAGAACATAATAGCTGCATACAATAAATATTATCAGTGTAGGGGCAAAACTAAACACATTTAAAAATTCCTAAATTATGCTGTTACAAAAACATGCACAGCAGCATATCAGAACAAATAAAAAAGCAAATACATGCAGATGAATGGCTCCTTCCATAAATACTTCTTTTAGTGGTATTAGCCATTCACCAAGCTTAAACCAACATGGTACAAATAGGCTGGTTGCTTGGTCAGATTTATTTCAAGCTCAGCTCATTGGTTCAAGAAATATCCAGCTCAGATTATTATTTATATCATCTTTGTATCAACAGCTATCTGATATTAATATAATCTAATTTTGCATATTGTTACTTTAGAATTATTGCCCTCTGCTTAGATAACACTAGAAATTTTTAAAAATGACAGAAAATAAAAGCCATTGCGGGACTCCTAGACAGCTGAAAAAGAAAGTATTCTAAATGTGTTATTCAAATGAGAGACAGCATCATCTGCCTTCCTTTCTGGAATTTTCTTATCCTTGTATTCACCTCTTGGCAATATTATTTATCTCACACTTCCTTCCACTCAAGAGTGTCTTCTCCTGCTCCAGCTTTTCCTCTGACACCATACATACAGTTTCTACTATATTTCTCTTGCAATTAACCACCTTTCATCCCCACTTCTGCAATATTGCACTTGTTTGTTTTTATAGTTACAAATGCCCAAGGACAAAGAACAGTATATTAATTCTATTGCAGGAAAATTATAATTCTTGCAAGACCACAAATAGATTTTACAACGTAGCCAATTTTCACCACATTTCTGCTTTAAAAAACACCTATTTCTACATTCTTCAGTTTTATGATGTTAGCATTGGTTCATTCCCTAGCCACATCAATTCAGAAACTGATAAATTTTTGCACCTTAAGGATATGAGGCATTTTTAAAACCTCTACTGAACATTTTCTTGAGTGAAATCAGCCTTTGTGTGTGTGTGTGTGTGTGTGAGTGTTCTAAGAGGTCAAAAACAATCACCTGGCTCAACTCTCCTAATCTGAAAGCAAAGAAGATATGAACACTATTTACAATTACATTTTGAAGCACAGGATTTCAGCTTTTTGATGTGTAAAAACAAAGAATTATATTCCAAAGACAGCGATAATTTAGAAAAACAAATTGTTTGTAGAACTAATCTTGCTAAAATCAATTATGAGGCCTGTTAAAAGCCACAGAGCAAGACTGACCACAGTTACCCCATTTCTTGTTCTGTAGTGTGTTCTCCAGTGTTCATTGTCCTCATCTCTAGCTCTCTGATCGTACTACCATTGCGGCCAATGCTGATTTTGGCCCTCACCCCAGCTGGAATCATTGCTGAGAAAAGATCATTTCTCTGAACCACATCACCTCAGCTCATGATCTCACTTACACAGGGTTCTGAAAAGTACAGTAGTTGTTCTGTGCCTTCTTTAGAGGTGTGCTTTAAAGCCATTGGAGGTCCTAACAACCCTCTTTTCAAGCTAAACCTGATTGTTACTCAGGTAGTTGCTTATGTAGGTTTTCAGGTATACTGATAGGGTAGTAATGATGTTCTTCTAAATGTGGTACTTAGAATGATACGTCCTTGAAAAGCAATGGAAATCAGTTGGCTCGTGGATACATTGAGGTGACCTGAATGTTCAACAGGATACAGTCACAAAGCGAGCATTAAATAACGCAAAAGCCACTAGAATTCAGTGTTCTGTTGAGTGAAACAGAAGAAAGGGTGTTAAATCTTGTCTCGGTAGCTTTATTCCCAGCTTGTCTATGGCTAAAGTTTACCCAGTGAGATGACTGTCTTAGAGCCCTTTGTAATAAAATATCTATGCCTTTATCTTACTGCTAGAGATCAGAAAGCAATAAGAATGCCCAATATACGTGTTAGATTCTGAAAATGCTATCAACTTTCACTTCGTTCTGCAGAAAAATTTTATGACTTTTTTTTTTTTGTTTGTTTCATTATAGCTGTTAGTGTAATGAAATCAGGATCTATAAGGTTTTGTATTTTATCCAGGAATCACTCTAGCCTAATGGATTGTTTTCTTTTATGTTAAAAGTGGCAGCCATAATATCTGTCTATATGTTACTATTTTGGTATATTCATGGTTTCTACCTCTTTAAACGTACCACCCAACTAACCCAATTACTTTTTAATTCAGGATATTCTACTACAGCTCAGAGAACAGAAAAATTATCATCACACAGTCAGAAGAGCATGCCTGTTTATTAAAATAAAACAAACTGGCCTACATCAAATGTAATCAACTGTACTACTAAAAATCAAAATAACTACATCAGAATTTAAAAGGAGCTAATAATTCTGCATAAAAATGATTTAAAATAATTTTAATAAATATTTTGCCAATGTGAGTAGATATAACTCTGCTTGTCAGCACATCTGTATTTTTCTCTCATCTAATAAACTAGCTAGGACAGTGCAGCAAAGGAACATTATAATATTAACAATGTTGCTGGAAAGCTCTGTGCTTTAGAATGAATTAACTTTCACTGCACTGCAGAACATACAAAGTGAAATTGGCTCTGCAAGAATAGCAAGTTTAACCCCTTAGGAGCAGTAAACTCTACTTATGCCTTGACAACTGCCTTTGATCAGTCAGTCCCTGGATGGGAGTCAAGGAGGTAACTCATATATTTGGCAAATTCGGAAAAAAAAATACCACAGAAGAAAAAATACAAGATTTCTTTTAAATTTTATTTTATGTAACAGGAAAATATTGCAACTTTGCATTCCAGGGAACTTACAAAGTGACAGCAGTCAGGTTCCAGAAATACCAAGGGGTTAATATGGTGGGAGTAGAAGTGAGACTTGTAGCTGTTATCTGAATATTCATTAACAATGTTAGAAAGAGCAGCCCTCTTCCATGATAGCAGTCAGGGTTTGATTTTCCTTCTCTTAAAAACTGATCATGTAAATTACAGAAGAATGACTCAGTGAAAATCTGAGAGCTGATTAGGACTTGACCTCTTCTGAATTGGTCCTTGTAGAAAGGTTCGTAGGAGAAGCTTTCATCATCCCACTGGCTTCCATGGGATCTCCTTACGCACTTTTTCTCTTGAAGGTGAGAATGCTGAGAGGGGCAGCATTGTGATATAGACAAGAAAGTAAGAACTGGAATCACTTAGTGCCTTTTGAAAGCTAATAAAACAGGTGATAATCTTTTATTACAGGACTACTGTCATCTAGAGATCTACAAGAAAATCATTCCACATGTCACAGTTTTTTTAAAGTAAAATGTAGTAATCAAGAATATCTTCTCAATGAAAAATAAACTGTATTGAAAATATTATTTTACTATTTGTACTATGAAAATCTTCCTGGGATTTTGGGGTGCTGAGGAGGGCTGAGGGGTTACTCTTTTATGTGATAGTTGTTTTATGCATTTCCTGCTTCAGCATTGTCAGATCCCCATCCTGACATGCCATAGATGGGTTAATTTTCTTCTTATACTCCACACTACTAATTTCCTCTACTTTTAAACAGTCCCTATTCATTTCAAATGTCATGGGAAATCTGGAGAGGGTGATATGTCTAATACTGCTGAGTTGCTGCTTATCCTTAAGGCTTGCTATACTGTGTTTTTGTGGACTTCTAATCCATGGCTTTTGTATTTTGAAATACATGTAATAGAGTAAATACATTCTAATGTGATATATTTTATTTCATCCTTTTTCTGTTGTTATATTTTATTCTCTCAAGAAAATTAAAGAATATTAAATGTACTTATGAGGAGAAAGAATAGAAATTCACTTGATAAAGTGGTTTGTAAGGAAACTTTAATGCATTATGTCCTGCAGAGTGAAAAGAGGCAAGTGAATTCCAACCGTAATCAATTTTCACTAAAAGCTCTATTTGGACATTTTCTAATGTATTTTTTCTTAGACAGCTCACAGACTTGCTGTCCTTACCAAATTTCAAAAGTTTTAATGCGCTTTTGGATTTACACATTTCTCACACATCCGAACAGAACAAATTCTCCACCCTGTTTTCCTACTATTGCCTAATTAAAGCATTAATTCTTTTTTTTTCTTTCAAGAAAGCTCCCTGTCCCCTCTTTGCTGACTATTTCTATCTCATGTTTTCATTTTAATCACATGCTTTGCTGAAATGATTGTCTGTAAAACTTCTACAATTAATTTGACTATTACTTTTGAAATCCATTCATCATCACTTTCAGAGATTCACTTGTAATTCTACTTCATTCTTCATCATATAAAAATGGTCCACTTCAAAGCTAGCAAAGCTGTTTGCTGGATTAATTCTACTTTATCGGTATACATCTTATCTTTCAGCGGTCTGTGAGATGTATGTCTCATATACATATATAAGTTTGTGTGCATGTGTGTGCATGTATATACAACCGTACAAGCAACAATGTACGAGACAGCCTAATTTATAAATATATATATATATACAAAAAACTTATTTATATATATTTATGTATGAAGAATATATAAATATATAAATAAACACATAAATAAGTAAATATATATATAAATACAGAAATATATAAGAATTATTTTAAATGACTAGGTCCCCTATTTCATCCAAAAATCTCATTGGCCCCATAGAATTCTATTCTACTCAGTTTTCGTCAAATGGAATTCATTGCTTCCTTCCTCACACTTTTATTCTCTTCTCTACTCACGTAATTTACTTTCTCTGCCTTTCAGTATGCTAGGTGAAAAAGAACGCACAGATTTTCTCTGCAAGTAGTACAAATTCTCCTTTATGAATGCATCAGTGTGCCTCAAGAAACATCCCTTATTCTTCTCAGTCATGTATAGCAAAATGGTGGTGATTTATTGTTCTCAGAATGTCTTATGTGCTGCATATCTCTTCCGAGAAGTGCTTAAACACAAATGAAGTTTCCATCAGAAACTGGAAAGTGGCATTTTCTCAGGAAAATTCTGAGATGGAGGAGTGATCTATCATCACATCTTCTAGAATAGTCTTAAACTGAGCAGTTACTAATGTCATAACTGAAATCTGGTGCAATAGTTATTTCAACACTTTATCTTGTCTTTATTGTAGAGCTACTGGAGAATGACCCTGATGCAGTCAAATTTTAAAAAGCATTGTTGAAAATGCTTGTGAGTGTCTCCTGTAACTATTTGTTAGCATTATGGCTGCAAAACATCTTTTCACTATGCAAAACATCTTTTCACCACCCTCTGTGTGAAAAACTTCCTCCTAATACCTAACCTAAACCTCCCCTTTCTCAGTTTAAAACCATTCCCCCTTGTCCTATCACTATCAAACCATGTAAACAGCTGCTACCCCTCCTGTTTATTCGCTCCCTTCAAGTACTGAAAGGCCACAATGAGGTCTTCTCTTGAGATGAAGTTCACAACAATAAAGGAATTGAGAGAAATGGAAAGGCTTGCTGCTTGCACTTGTGTGGGAACTGAACTATTTAAGGAATAATGAAGCAGAGCGGATCAATTCTGATCTTCCTGCTGGGTGGATGTGTGATTGTGATCCTGTTTCTGTAAGTGTATGTACATGGACTTCAATGTACTTTCTTAAAACACAGCAATAAGTTTTACAAGATTAAGGTGTTATTTTTCTTTTTTTCTTTTTTTTTCTTTTCCTTGTTTCGAGGCATGTAACTCTCAGACTGCGATCTGTAACTCTGAAGGAGCTACAGATGATTTATGCAAGTATATGTACAATTGGAATTCACCTCATTACTACATTTTTGTTAATGACCCTGGAGAATACATTGTCCTCCAGTCATGAACAAATAGCATGATTATACACAATGATATAATAGTTAATAATGATTGGTCTAATTTGTTATGTCATCACCTCAGTAGCTTTAGCTTCATAACATTTGTTATTTTTTTTATTCTTCTGAAACAGTCTTACTAACAATTTAAAAAGCAAAAATGTGACATAAGAAAAGAAAACCTGCTTAATTTTATAAGGAACTTGCTTGTTTTCAATGATGAGTTAATTGTAGCTTTTCGTCTGTCTCTGGAGTTTTCAGCTTCCAATTTCTTTTCTTATTTCATTCTCTGTCTTCCAGTTTAACCCTTTGTAATTTCATCCCTCGGAAACAGAAGTGCCAGCGAACAATAGGCTTGAATCAGACTTAGGTCAATATTTCATTCACCAGTGATTGCAACAGCTGCACACTGAAAAACTAACCTTCATCAACGAATACTTAATTAGTGCAACGCAATGTAATCAATTAGATGGCAGAAGAGAGGATTATCTTGTTTCTTATCAAATTCCTGTCATTAAGTATTATTTCTGATCCTCAGTGACTCTGATTTCTGTCTCGGAAGTATTTCTTACAGTGATACTATAGCTGTTACAGTGAACCTTGTGCTGCTGTTTACATACTGTTGGTGATTAACCTCACATGCAGTGATCAGTCTCTAGTATTTATAATCCTTCAAGAAACAAAAGTTGTGTGTTCATTTGATAAGATCGACTTTTAGGGAGAGGATATTTCTCTTGTGGAAGTAGAAAAACACCAACAGAAGCAAATCTTTATTCTAGCTTCATTCTGATTTTAGCAGTTGCTGTATGTATTACAGATTGAGTATTCTTACCCCCTTGGCATCATCCACGTCTGGTCAGGCTAGACCATCAGGCAATTATGTTTTTAGTGTTCACATAGGCTCTGTTGATCTTTCTGTTCTCTTACTGTACCTAACAATTCCATAACAATATAGACAGATGGTTCCTAAATGCTAGAGTTTCATTTAAATATTCAAATCTCTTTTACTCTTGAAGATACTCACTTTTCTTTCCTTTTTTTTTTGTTGCTTATTTTTGTTTTGCTTCATTGTGTTGTGTTTTTAACCATCTATCTAAAATACTTTTCTCATTTTCTCCTATTTGTATTTGCTCATTTTGAATTATTCAAGAAACGAAACAAAACAAAAACAAAAACCAAAGAAAAACACAAAGAAAAAAATACTCTCAGGGTGTAAAAGAAAATGTGGAAAAAAATCCAACCTCAAGCAAATATGTGATTTGAGAGTCAGAGAAGTTATGGAAATCACTCATTTAATTGGTCACCTACCTAGAATGCAGCCAAATCCAGAAGCATGTTTTTCAAAACAATTTCTGCATATTAATGTTTCCTTTGCTGTATGTCATCTTTTTTTTCTTGAATGTGTGCAAAAGTTTGGGGAGGAGAAAGACTGGGAAAAATGCCAAAGGGATATAACCACTTGAAGAACAATAAACTTAGTGGTTTGACTTCTTGCCCTAAGGCTGCACTAACAACTGAGGGCTCCTTATTTGTAGGGTTTGATGGCAATCTACATTTTCTTGAACTGTCAGACATGATTGCCAAAGGTGATGATATTATGGCAATGAGATTATGACAAAAAGATTTGATTCTTTGTGAGAAATCTTCATGTGCATTGTCAGAAAATGTGAAGAAATTGGAACTATAAGCAATGAGAACAGACATAAAATTTCTAACCTAAGAATTGCAACTGTATGACTTTATTTATTTATTTTGCATCACTAGCTCTCAGTAAAAATAAACTGGAATGAGTGGAAAGGACATTTGGAGTTTCGAATTGTAAGTCTTTTCTTCAGCTGAGAGAGCCATTCTGTAAATATTGCCTTTTAAAATGGCTACCTAGGATGCTTGGAGCTTAGAACATCTCCTCCCAGTTATGTCTATCAAAGCAAATAATAAGCAGTGCTCTTGCTGTGCCACTTTTTCCATTATGCTTGTCAATGAAGAAGCAGAATAAAATTCTCAAGATGTGAGAAAAATGGAACATATTTAGTTAGAGGGATCTTGGATTCACTTGTAAAGTATATATTTTCTTTGAAAATGTTAAATTATTTGACAGACAGGAACTGAGAATAACAGCTTTTATTTTCTAAACAACAATTACATATGAGTGAAAAATATGTATCTGTGTAACTCAAAAAATAGGCTTAATTTTTTGAAGGATCACACAGATGAACACTTCAGGGAAAGGTACAGATGGCTGCATATATCCTGCAAACTCATGGATGTTATAACAAAGGCCAAATCCTTTGATGGAAGTATCTGCTTGTTCCCGTGCACGTACTCCAGCTTTATTTTGGTTTAGAATTCTGCAGGCATAATGAACTTCAGCTGCACATAAGGGCAGCAATAAGGGCACCCACAGAAGCATTGAATTGTCTGTAAAACATAATGCAAACTGTGTTCTCAAAACTGGAACAAAAAACTTTTAAAATGTCCCTAGAATTTCCTGCTACCTTTAGAGAAAAAAATATTTTTAATAGAGGTCTGTTCTGAGGCAACATATGCTGGCTTGTGTGTACGTATTTTGTTGTGGTTTCTTGGTTTCCAGTTCTTCTGGCAGAAAACCTGAGCCTGATTTCTGAATTTAGCCACACTGGCAGATATTCCTGCCTAACTTGTTAAATCAGCTCCTGAATAACAGTTGATTTCACATTTTAGGCATCAATATGTAACCACAAAGCTGAAATCAGAATCAAGTATCTTCAATCAAGAATGTTAAGAGTAAGAGAAAGCAGTCATCCCCCTATCCTCCAGCTCTCTGGCTGCCTGCCATTTTGTAAAGATATTTTGGTCTCTGCAGCTCAGTCCTTTTTTTTTTCTAATGCCTCCTTGTGCAAATGCTTCTTCTCATGTGTCTTTCTCTTTGCTGCGGGCATAGTGCACCTGTTTGAAAGGAGCATATTACTATTTCTTCTTCTTCTTCTTTTTTTTTTTTTAACAATTTCCCAACTGCTAGCCCTGTTGGCAGGAATCCATCTTCAACAGCTGAGAAAGCAGAAAAGCTAAAGCCCTTTTGCTACTTAGAGAGCTACCTTCAAGTTTGTGAAGAGCTGTGTGACGCTACCAAAGCTTCCTTCCCTCGCTTGGAATCTTGTTCTGAAGCTGAAATTTCAGCAGTAGTGAGGCTTCCCACTTATTTAATGAGAGGGATTTGTTTCTGAAGGACATCCAGTCAAGGGCATGGATAACCTTTTCCTGACCTACTGCTTAGCTCTTCAACTTTGTCAGCACTCCTTATAAAAATATGAGATCTATTCCATATTGAAGAATTTGATATACACATTTTTCTTTCGCAGAGCTCAAATCCATATGGCATTTGCTTCCTGCTGATACCTCCACGCCAGGAATCTCTTCAAAAAAGTAACCAAGACTAAGAGAGAAATGCATAATATGCTCTTTGCTCTGTATGCTCACATATCTGAGCTCTGTTTTAAAAATCAAAACCCTAGAGAATACTCCAGTGAAGACCAGGAAATCCTAACTCCAGTTTGACCTGGATGTTGTAGAATTTCCTGTGCTGGCAGCCACAGAAATGAATCACCCCTCTTTGCTACATGTCTCACAGAAGTGATGTATCCATATCACCCTAGGGGATGGGTGCCAGGCCTCGGTGGTGCTGGGCTACCAGCAGTAAAGCTCATGAAGTTGGGGTGTATTTACAAATTCTGCAGAGCACATTGCTGCTTATGTCCCACTGCTCTCCTGGATCTGAAGGGCTTTCAGGTGAAAAAAAATATTCAAAACTTATTGTGGTTGAAAAGAAGACTAGGTTTTGAAACTGTTCTTTTGAGTAGGAAGGTGCAGTTTAATCTGGTAACTCTCAGCATTTATTTGCACACTGGACAGAGACAAGCTAGGTGACAATTACACTATTCTGGCAATGAGTTCACAAGAACTAGTTAAAATGAAAAGTACATTAATTCATACTCTTCATGCAATCAACACAACTTGCTTTCCAGTCCCTGCTATTTGATGTCTCCCCTTTTGCTGTTCTGGTCTGCTCTTCGTATTAGCATCCTACACCAGTAATAGGTTTTTCAGTGCATCTTATTATATACTAGCCCAGGAAAAATGAATTTTAGGATGATACCCCCATTTAGGATTTACAAAGATGTCTCTGTGAGAGATGTCTGCTTCCAGATGTGAGTACAGTGTGAAGCAGCCACTTCTGTGTTTTAAATTTTTTACAAACATGTGGTTTCCATTTTCTTGAATTCTACATGTCAGCCAGTTAAAAAGACTTGATACATTTTATATTACTGTTCTTCAGTAAAAGGCATTGTCCTGGCATACCTCCAGCCCAAGGGCAAGAGAAAATGTTCTGACTACATTGGGATTTGTTCAGCTCTTCTTCTTAAATCTACAACATACCAATGAGCTATAGACACATGGTAAAATTAAGGTCAGTCACAACATGATCTTTAAATGGTGAACATCCTGAAAACAAACAAATAAACAAACAAGAACAATTAAAACAGAAAAAAAGTTGTGGGAAGGATCCATGGTAAAGAAGACATTGTACAAAGGATTCAAATTAAGCACTGTCAAAAGTAATGATACAATGGAATTAATTGCAATTACTGAGCATTCATCACTGAAGTCTATTTATGAAAAAAATGTAGAAATCAGGTAAAGTTGATGTTATTTGGAAGAGGAGTATGGGGTAAATGACACAGTAAGTTCTGTTTGGTCATAGATAGCAGAGAAAAGAAAAAGATAAGGAGTTGGGTGTGGCTGCTAGGCCTAGTTAGTAACTTGTTGGTTGCAAAATACATTTCCAATGGATAGAAACTGTTTGGAAGCAGAAAGTTCATTTGATACAAACATTCCTCACAAAGTCTCTCATATGTATTCTCACTGTGCCATGTTTGGTCTCTATAGAAACAGTACACGTTACTGTACACTTTCATTTTTATGATGTTAAAGGTGAAGAAAGATAATTCTTGAAAATACTTTTTTACACGTGCACAAGTGCCATCTCACAAAGAAGAGCCAGTCAATTTGGTGATGTATTTTCTTCTCAGATAATTAGATGGGAAATAGAGACGGAAGACCTGGCAATGTTCTTAGTTTGAAAGATGACCATTTCCGACTAAACCTAAAACATTCAAACAGGAAGGGGGAGTTTTAGCCATGATGAGTACATAAGCAAGAAACATTGTTAGAGGAAAAGACAACAGTAGAGGCTAAAACTTATTTTATATGTCAGCTACAGCCTCCAGTGAGTAGTTTGTTTTGAACTGTCTATACTATAGTGAATCACTTCTATAGTTTAGAATTTGACTTGGTATAGGGATATAGGCTTTTTATTTATTTAATATGCTAACTTTTCTATATCAGACAGCATTTCCATGTGTTGGTTATGGATGTGAGCTATTATAATACAGCAGCATGGGTAGATACCCTGGAGTACCTGCAACCGGACACATAATTAAATGTTTTCTGATGAGCGTCAGGAGTCAATTTTTGGTGCTAAGTGTGTATTCCCTTCAGAATGCTCAATCCAGGACCTTTCTTGCAAGGAAAAGCTAGCAGAGAGGTACATCTCTGACTTAAGAAAACATCTGAGCCTTCCTAAGCATGCTGAGCAATCGGTACCTTTATGCAATAGGGGCAGTTCTTTCAGACATTCATTTACCTAATATTGACAGAACTAACAATGTGAGGCAACATGAACCTAAAGACATGCGAAACAATGAAACGTGTTAGCGACTTAGTGAGCATCTTTGAATTTAAAGGTCAGAAAAGCAGTCTCTCAAGCTATCATCTTTGTTTTTTGAATCCTAAAACTGTGAAGTAAAAGCACAAGTAAGTCTGCAACTGGATTTCCACAATGGTATTTGTAATGGGCACTGAGAAGAGTAGAAATGTGAATGCAAGAAGTGAATTTTTAAGACAGAGAATATGAGCCTATGAGGTAATATTTTGTCATATATATTTAGTGATTTTATTGCTGACATTGTTGTCAACTTTCAATTTTTTCATAATTCCACGAATTAAGACAGTAAGTTGATTATTTCTGGTTCTATTGAGCTTTTTTTGTTGTTGTTAATTATTTTTCCTTTAACTTTTTCTTTCTTTTGCTTTCTTCTATTCATATTCTTATGTTCTACTGTGTTATTTGTTTGTATCATTCTCAGGTCATCTGGGATATGTTCCTGAAATTGTAACAATGTAAGATTATTTACCTCAGATAATAAATACTGAGGAAACTTGGAATGTAGCTTGACTTTGTGTTTTGACACTTTGTTGAAGCCAAACCAAACCAAAGCAAAACAAAGTTAGAGTACTTGCTTCATTTTTATGCTATCAAAAAGAAGAGTTATGCATATGTATTTTCAGACAAAAGGAAGTTACATTTAAAATGAAGAGAGACACTTTCCAAGAAAAAAAAAAAAAAGAAAAAAGAATCTGTTTAATCAAAAATGAATCTTTCTGTCAAAGAAAATGTAGAGTAGAAATTTTTCAGCCAGCTCATTTCTGTTTCCTGTACATTCTCCTGGGATTAAACTTCTTATTTCAAATAGAAGGAAGAGAGCTAAAATCCTCAAATCATACTTTTCAACTTCTTATCATATGTCAGTTAATTTTTCCCTTTTTTTATTGTAGTTGGCTGGTGTGTTTCTACTTAGATGATCAAGAAAAAGAAATAACTAACAATTTATCATCTTTATTCGAGTACAGAGTGATTTTGAAATTCCTCTCTGTTTTTATGAGCACTTCTTGATACCCTAAAAAGCAATCTACCAAATATGATACCTTCTAATTTCACATTTTAGTTTCTCAGTAAAAATTAAAAAAAAGAACAGAAACTAACAAAACAAGAATCTTGCAAAATAAAATGTGTTTTTCTTTTCATCTGCTTGCTTTTTTTTTTTTTTTTTTTTTTTTTCCTCCAACAGGAGGAAAGATATTTTCATGCTCATATCACAGTAATACACTTTTATATAATTTTCTCTTAAATAAAGCAATGGAAACTATGAAAAGGCAATCATATTGATTATATACTCTTTCAAAAACTGTTATCACAGAACACCAAGATATTTGACTGTGGCTTTTGAATTGATGCCTTTAGTTTTACATGTATTTCTATTGTGGCTTAATAAGTAATAGGAATTGTGGTCATAGAAAATTATATATTTACTTTTCCTGTTCACTTCGTATTTCATTTGATCCTCTCTCTGTCTTTACTTTTCTCCTGTATCATGTTGTCTATGTTATAAGAATATACATAATTAAACAAGTTGCCTATTTCTTTTCTTATTTTTGTAGCTACCATTTTTTTCTCTCATAGACCAGAATGCTTTGGAGTAAAATTTTTTTTTGTCTACTGTGGTTGCAGTGTAGAGTCACTGTATTTTATACATTCATAAGTTCAATACTTAATGAGCTTTCACAGTACAGCAACATCATGAAAAGTTTGTCGATGACATGGATGCAACTGAGGATTTATTTAACTCTTTGATATCACTGAGAAAGACGTAGCCTTTTATAGCATGTGCTCACAACACCTTTTTAAAAAGAAGACCAAATTCAGAAAACAATTTTCTTTCACTAGGTATAGACTGAACAGGAAAGCCACAAATAAAGGCTGAACCCTTAATAGTAACTAGTGAATGTGTAAGTACATAACATCCGAAAAAGACCCAGCAATACAACCAATATAAATCCAGGATCATGACTCCTGTTCTCTCAAGGCTAATAGACACACAATCTGAGGACACTCCAATGAAGTTATCTGCCATAAGAGTGTAAGGACATGTTAACATTGCAGTTTTGTAACGAAAAAACAAATGAAGGTACATTTCCCTTAGTGTTATGTTACACTGATTTGTAATGTCTATGAAACATTAAATTCACACAACAACCTTGCCCCCCATAGGTACATGCTCTTCTCCATTGCTGACTATTTTCACAAAACTGGTAAGAACTTATTATGTCAGCTGAACTGTGCCAGTGGAATTTCATCAAACTGAGACTTGCCAAGTGGTTCAAAAGTTAGTAAGGTCAGCCTGCTAAAAATTCACTTGGGAGAGGTGCAAAACACTACATTTAGGAAAGAATAATCAGCTGTAAAAAGGTAAGAAAGAACTAGGTAGCAAAAATATGTTTGTTGATCAGAAGTTAGACAGGCAATCTCTTCCTGTTAAGAAAGGCAAATAACAGGAGTATTGTGTGTAAGGCAACCCAAAATACTTTCTCCACCTCTAGATAAACATGCAAAATTTGAGGAAAATCCAGAGAAGAACAAAATAAGGCTCAGAGTCTTTACAATACAACCTCCAAGGAAAGACTGAACAAGCAGTGATATTTGAATAAAGGCCCTGAGGGTGAATGTGGTATCTGATGTCAAAAGGGTAAAAAGCAAAAAATATCAGAAATTGTGTCAGACTTCTGTTGCATAGGACAGAAAGCAATAGATTGAAATTGCAGCAAAGAAGGTTCACTTTAAGCAATACGAAAGCATTTTAGGGCTAGGGAAAATGGAGCACTTGCTCCATCACAGAAAGTCTTTACCATCACAGAAATAACCATCACAGAAAGTCTTTAAGACAGAGCTAGACTCATGTGAATGGAAAATGTTTAAGGGAGTGCTGATCATGCCTTGGAGAAGGAGGAAGGTCTACATGTGCTCTTGAGCTCACTTGCCACCCACTGTCTACATAGGCTAGTCCATTTGTCACTGATGCGCAGATGTGCAAACGGTACAGCTGTTGAGCCTCTCCTTATTAGAGAATATTGCTAGAAATAAAAGCTGGAGATTTGAAGTGTGTCATCTTAGAATCACAGAATGGCCTGGGTAGAAAAGGACCACAATGATCATCTAGTTTCAACCCCCCTGCTATGTGCAGGGTCACCAACCACCAGACCAGGCTGCCCAGAGCCACATCCAGCCTGAACTAGAATGCTTCCAGGGATGGGGCATCCACAACCTCCTTGGGCAACCTGTTCCAGTGCATCACCACCCTCTGCAGTCTAATGGTAAGCAAATGGTTAAAATTTTTTGAGGGTCTTGGTATTGAACTATCAATGCCTGTTATCTGAAAATGGGAATGAAATAATAAATACAGCTGGTAAACAATACAAAAAGTTATTCTGAATATTTTTCTTCTTTAATGTAACAAATTCTCTTTCATTGTTATTAATGAAATAGTTGTTTGCTGCTAAAGGTTAAAAATTCTCAGTCATGTTCCCAGAACACATACTAGTAGTTCAAACACAAATAATCTAATCTATTTTTATTATTTTTTTAATTAAATTGTGTGTTAGTGTTCTGTAATTATTCATTGCCTTGCCAGACATCCAGTTACGAAGCAGGAATCATAGTGTAGATCATATGACTTTGTCACATGCTATGAACAATAGCTACTGAACAGTAAAGAGCTGAAGCAAACATTTGCATGAATTCTCTAGATTGAGATGTGTATGTATGTTTGAAAATAATTAATGCAACTGTAAACATGGGAATAAGTCTACAATTCATTCACAAACACAAAAGCTATATGCCTTCAAGATAATTTATGGCTAATTAATCTGTGAACCAATTTTAATCATGACCAAATTACTCAAAAAGTCTTTTGCTGAGGCAGCACATGAACCCTGAAGTCTACTTTTTGCATATTCTATTAGCTCAGTGGAACAAGAAGAAGCACAGGCAATGTTAAACATGCAGAGGAAGAAGGAAGATAATGTCTTCACCTATCCCGATTTGAATGTGACTGCTGCTTTGGTTTTCATCCTCCAATTATCAGAAGTGATCACACAGAAACTAAAAGCTGACGGAACATCTTTGAGCCAGGTGCTGCCACTTATCAGCTCTAGTATCTGCTTTTTGCTCCCACACTAATGAAAAATGATTTCAAAAGAAATGAAGATCCTGTTTCAATAAGATTGGGGAAAAGATGTAACCTAAAAGCTGTCTACAGACTCAAGAATAAGTGAAATGTTTTGACAGGGAAAAATATGTGTTGGCAACACTGCTCGACTCAAATTTCAAAAGTAAAATTGAAACCATACTTCTGCAGGGTGCAGACGCTGACAACTGGAAGCCTGTTCTGCAATATATAGTAGTTCAGAATATGCCAGCCAGCTCCTTCTCACCACAGTTCCTTTCATGTACAGGACAAATGCATTTCAGGGAAAAGAACAATCTGAATTGGTAAATTCTTGAAAACAAACAAACAAAATCCAAATCTGACTCTTCTGCCTGCAGAGAGCTTGGAGGGTACACAAAGCATCTGTATTTATAAACTGTGTACACAAAACTGGAATAAAGATGATACTCTTAGTAGTCTGTGGTCAGTCCAGGCTAAACTTGGGCCGAGTCCATCTCTGAGACTCGAGTCAGCCTATGAGAGATGCAAAACCGGACTCGTGCAAGAGACACAGCTGAAAAAGCTAGAATTCATTTCAAAAAAAGATTTTTTCAATATAAAGTTGAGAAAGATGAGATTTATTAGCAACATCTATGGAATCAAAGTTCCCAAATTCATATGGCCAGGGAAATACCGAAGTTGAAACTTAATGAAGAAACTCGGAAAACAGATGTTTTAAAGAGTATGTGTTGTAATTCTAATTTTTGATCACGGTGACTGTAAGATAGCAAAGTGCTGCTTATCTTTAAGAAATCAGTATAATAGTTTTTGATCAGAAACAGTTTAGGACAAATTCAGTTAAGTAATATAGTATTCAAAAATTAACTCTAAAAGAAGGATCACAAGGAAAATAACTCTCCTGCATTCTCCTTCTGGTGCGTTCATGAGAGGATATCTAGAGATAAAACAAAGATTCTCTGTCTTGAAACCTATTTCAAAGGAAAATAAAATAAATAAATCTAGAATATTGATTTTTCTCTTCCCTTTTGGACAGATATTAGTTGTTTCACTGTCTTTCCCTTGATTTTTTTCATTTTCCTCCTGCAACATTATACAAGATGATATAAGGTCAAAATCCTCAAGGAATTTGTTCTACAGCCTTCCTCTAAGGTTTTCCAACTCTCTATATTAACTTTCTGCTGACATCTGAAGCTTTGTTTCTCAGGGCAGTTAGCAGAAGAGGGAGCATATGTGTGAATCTTTTTTCTAAGAATCCATTCTGCAGACTCTGTTCCCAAAGAAGTGTATTTATAAGAGATACTTCAGCACTTCTTGATTTGGTTTGAAACACAGATACTGTTATTCTGAATCTCCCATCTCCATTTTCTGGCAATGTGGTGCACAGGAGTTTGTATGTGTATATGGATCTTCCCCAAATATGAATCTGGTGTGGTATTTGAAATGATGTGAGTCTGCGTGAAGATCTGGTGAGAGAGAGGCTCTCTCAGTAACTAATTCCTAGAGGAGGATCATCTGCACCTCATGCCAGGGCAGGGATGGAAAGCACCTGCCCAAGCCAGTCCGCACTCTAGAGGAGCAGGCACGTGGTACCCAGCTTTGCTTCCAAATGGGGATAAAAAGGGTTTCCTCAGAGGCAATTTTCTGAAGTACCTTCCCCTTCATGTGAGCCATCATGACATAAGATAGTCCTTCGTTATGACCCCAAAAGCAGTGGGGTCATACAGCAGCCCCCTGAAACACCGAGTGATTGCTTTGCGGGTGTGGTGGTGGTGACTATGCTGAAAAATTTCCCACACTTTCTCTTGCTTCAGTTTTTGCCATGGTTTTGTGGAGAGCCAGGCAAGGTACAGAGCATCCCTCCTTCTTTCCTTCTTTCTCACATGCTGCATTTCAATTAGATTATCGAAGTACGGTACGCTTCAAGTAAATTATAAGCCCTACTTTCATTAACCACAAAAAAAAAAAAAAAAAAAAAAAAAAACAAAAAAAAAACAAAAAAACAACGGGATAATGAGAAGTGTGGGAGAATTGGCCTAAGATAAGAGAAGTATGTAAAATTAAGAGAAGAAAATGAGAAAATGCAGAGCAAATGGAAAGCGGGGAAGAGTCAGAAATGAATGAACATTTTCTTCTCATTTTAAAGGTCATTTCCTCCCTCTGGCTGGCTTCTGTAACAATAGTAATATATACCACCAACACCAACACTTCAGGGGTTATTTTTTAACCTACTGAAAGGATGGGAACATTTTTGGCTGAAAATATTAGAACACTTCAAGTAAAATATTGCTGAAAATCATCTATCATCGTGCTCAGTGCAACAGTAACTCTCTCTTTCACTTTCTCACACTTAACATTCAAGACTTCTGTGGCTGAATAGGTCCCTGGATAATAAGGAGGGATGTGTGAGGGATGGTTAAGAAAACTAAAAGTAGGGATAGAGAGGAAAAAAAAAAAAGTATGAAGGAAGGTAAGGAAGAGGGATGGAACAGACTGAGAGAAAGTGAATAGAGATAAAAAAGAATGAGAGATAAATGGGAAATAACTTGGCTTTCACTTGCACTGAATCCTTTGTACAAATCTGACAGTGAAAAGTTGCTCTTATTCTTTTTTACCTCTATTCCAATAAATCTAAATTGCAGATAGACCTTTCTGATTCACACATACAAGGAAACGGAAGGAAGAAAAAGATAGATTTAGAAAAAAGGCAGGCAGGAGAAAAAGAACTAGAGCTAAAACAAGGAAAAAAATAGTGGAAAAGTTCTTATGAACTTCAGGCTTTTCTATCTCTACTTGCAGCTATTAATAGTTTTCTAAATTTCCAAACAATTCAATGTACATTTTGAAGATTTTCCCCCAAACTGACCTATTGGAAATTTTCACAGAGTTTCTAGCTTTCATTTTTTTCTACTTCAAATATAAAAATGAAAATGTAGTCTGAGGGTGGGGGGGGGTATGATTTAAATAAGTATCAGAATATGTACTGGGGTTTAGAAAACAGAGGAGGAAGGAAAATAGTAAAAATAAAATGACATTGCTACACTGGAAAGACCCTATCTAATAAGAACAGTACTACGACTAATAATAATAACAATGACAATCAATCACTGAAACCAACATTTTAAAAAGAAGATTACACTTTATGAAAACATCAAAAACTTATTGCTCGCTATTGGAAAAATTATGAGTGCTTTTTTTAAAATTTATTTTAGAAAGTTTGAGAAATGGGGCAGAAAAGAAATACAGAAACGATGTTACAGTGGAAGCTATTGACTGATTCCTTGGCTGAAAAGAAGACAACACTTTTGGTCCAAACAAACATTTTGTTTGAACTCAAGTGAAGTATTTTATTTCATTTTGATGTCTTCTGTTTACTTGTAAAATATCTCCTTATTTAATTTTTAAAACGGAATAATGCTTGTTACATTTTTTAAAATGTAAAAAATAAGCCACTTTGAGTGCTTTGCAACACTTTTTCAGGGCTATTTTTTCCTCAGGTTGAATCAGCTCTGTAAGTTTGACACTATTTACAAATAGGTACAGACGTTCTCATTTTGCATTTCCTGGCTTGTAAAACAGACGACCTTTTATGACAGACGCTGTGTGCAAAGTCAGAGATTTCTTTTAGATTTCATTTTCTGGTCTTTCTTTTCTTTTTCATCATCTTTATTCATCAACCTAATGGAGCATCCGGAAGCCAAAAGCTTTCCAGCTTTGACCTTGTTCATGAACCATCCCCAACCTCTGTGTTTTCTCCTCCAATCAGCCCTGCATGGGCCACGTACAGCAGCAGGGCCTGACCTCTGGGAAGAGCACCCTCTGATCCCAGGATGTCCACACCATCTTCTGGAACAAAATTATTTTGCCCTGATTGGATGTCTCTGACAAAGGTTTACTTGATCTGTCTGAGAGCATTGCTAATCTCCATTTCTCAGATTCACTTTTGAAAGTGGCCATGCCACATCTGCTCTATGCAGAGCCAAAGATAGGTTGCAGCTGCCTGCAGAGGATCAGGTGAACATACTTTCTTAACCCCTCCTCTGGTGAACGAGGGTGAGGAGCAGGTATCAGTAGGAAGTCAAATTTTATTCCTGCTCTCAAACAGAAGCAAGCATCCTGCAAACAGGCATAAAGAGCAAACGTGGTGATTGTGGGTGCCTTGTACCTGTAGGGGTAGCCTACCTTACTAGAATTCTCTGCTTTTGCAGGAGTTGGCTGTGCTCCATTTACTGTGTTCCTGCCCAACTGCTACAACTCACAAAACTGCATTGATATAACTCTCTCTCCTCTTTGTCGGTAGGTATTAAAGCTGTTAACGGTATCAGTATCCCTGTTTCAAATACATGAAATCAAGCCTCTGAGAGGAAAGTGACTGGCCAGTGCTTTTTTACCAGAGCTGAAATCCAAGCTTGTGAGTACCATTATGGTGCTCTAAGCACCAGTTAGGCTTTTTAGCACTGCCCCAGACTGCTGCAGGGTTATTACTGCCACACTCAGTTACAGTTTTAAAAGAACATCTTGTATCCTAATGAATCGTTTGAGTGAATCTATCACTTTTAAGGTTTTGGAGCAATGGCTGCTCCAAAATGATAAACATATTTCAGGTTTTTGAGCAGAATAAACTCAAGTTCCATTTCCTACTTGCTTTATGCCAACTTACATTGACTTAAAGTAACTCACGGTTTACTGTGGAGTGAGTGGAAATAGGATCAAACCTACTGGGTGAATGGTTTTTAAATTGCTTGTTTTCCATTCCTTGTCTTTCAGTTCCTATTTTGTTAACCTCATGTTTTAAAGTAACTCTATGTTATATTTTCAGAAATTCACTATGGGATATATTCTACTCGGAATGTATACACATAGCTCTTCCTAATACCAGTGGAAGTCATGAACATGTACTGAATAATACAATGCAGTCTGCATAAATCCTAAGGGGAATCCAAGTTCTGACTACAAGAAAAAGAAATCACAGTATTTCAAAATGCCAATTGTAACACTGCAATGAGTTCCAGGCACATGTTTGCCAATAATGAATGGAGGGGTGCAGATACAATATTGGAACTGTCTCCTGCAGAGTGATATCATATATAATCATACATACTGTCAGCCTGCTTGATTACGTTCAAGACTGTAACCAGTTCTCTCAAAAACAGCAGAATTTCTTATGTCCCTCAGATTTAGTTTTCATGAGAGGTGTATGGAGGAAGTTAATCAGTGACTACAGCAAGGAGAACAAAAGCTGCATTTGCATAATAAACACACCTTTGTGAATTCAGTTTAGAAAGATAATCGCACATCCAGATATATTCATTTCCTTAACTTAAAATAAAAATGTTTGCAGTGTTAAAGCTTCATTCTATCATTTTAATTCATAGCCACAATATTTCATTTAATGTACAAAAGCAGCCCACATTACTAATTACCTTAATTTTGTAAAATCCACGATCACAATTCAATCATTAATCAATATATCAGAATCTCACTCCATTATCTGCGGTTTGCAATGGGGCATCTCAATTGATTAGGCTGTGAATTTTTTGTGGGTCTTGTTTTATAAATGGAACCTAGTCAAGTAAACATAACATTTGGTAATAGTCTTCATAGCAACTGTCAAAATGACTTATTGTTTTTCCAGTCCTGCATTCCTTTAGAATTAATAATACCTTTGTGCCCTTTATAACACTTATTATTAAAGCTATAAAAGTTCTCTATGTTTAATGAGTGGATGTTTCATTATATGTATGGTTTGCTTGACAGACTGAAAATTTTTCTAATGTGTTTCTCTTTTCCTCTTGATTGAAGGATTGTAAATATGCAATTAGCAGCTGGAGTAGAAGTAAAAGCAGAAAATGTCAACTGTCAAGTAGCTCCACTGAAAGACACATGATGCTTCAAGCTAAGACAGAAAGACAAAAGCGTCTACCAACAAGGATGAAGGCTGCAAAATCTCTCTTTAAACATTCCATTAATCTCTTCCAAGAAATAAATACAGTCAATACACCCAGGAATGAGGAATCCACTATCAAAACTGCAGTTCATTTTTGCAATAAAGCTCTGTGCAGTAATGCTATACTCCATTACCAGCAGACATTCTGGATCCCATCTCCGTTATAATTCACAACATATAGCCTTTTATGTAACACATGGCTGGCCATATCACAGTAACACTACTGATTTCCCAATAATATACATGTGAAAAGAGTGCAATGTATCATTGTACTCCAGAGAATGTTTTCCTTCTAGACCAAACTTCTAGCTATGCTTTCAAAACGTAGATTTCTTTTAAGTTCTCTGTATTAAAAACATAGATGCATCTTGGCTCTCATATGCGACAGACAACTCTAATTTAGAATTGTGGAAGAGGAATGCTTAAAGAAAATAAGAGGGACATATAGAAACGTTAACGTTATTTTGTAAGACTCTCTAAAAGGTCTAAATAATTACAGAAGACTCAATTCTCAAGACACTCCTAGTTACCCATGCTATGAAGAGAGAGCTGTTGTGAGACAAAATGAAAAGAATAAAACTCTTTTTAACATACAAATTTAAAAACTTTGCCAAACTAAGATATGCAGAGAGATGAGCTCTTACCTGTACAGCTGCCCTCTTAGACCATGGTATTAGCTCTGGCTTATCCTTCATGTATTTTTCTGCTGGTTTAATACTGTTAAAAATAAAAAGGTTGTTCAATGTGCAGTTAAATATTAAAAGGATGTAGGAATAATCTGCTGACCAACTATAACATAAGCTTTTGGTGGCTTTCTGGCCAAGCGGCTAGTGTCTCAGTTCCTTTCCCCATCTTCATTTTTTTAAATAACCTTTAAAGAGGTAAAACAGGTGCTTTTATTAATCTCACATGGCAAATTTCCACACTCTACTGGTTATACACATTCAATTTTATACCAAAGTTTCACAGTTATTAATATTTTAGTTTTGCCTAACATGTATTAGCTAACACATCTCACATTTGAGGTATATAATGTAAAAATGACATATATATTCCAATAGGGTGACACATAATGAAATATTTTAAACAGCATCTATACGATTTTAGACAGCTCTAGTATTGATCAAAACAGAAAAGAAATGCACTGATTGTGTCCCCATTATATTAAATATAAAAATTATTCCTGGAAAATCCATTGGTGATTTTTTGGTGATTCAGCTGTTCTGCACTGGTAGGATAGATGAAATTGCAGTGTTGCATGTGCCACAGTCTCCCATGGGAGCAATCTCCAACCTCTCTGAAATGGACGTAGAGAGCACAAGTATACTGTCACAGGTGTGTGCATCAGCCCTTCTCTTCACTGCTCACAGCATGCTTCTCTAACTTCATCACAGATTTTGACAGAGCTCCATGATAATAGATGCATAGCTTTAGAGTGTGTTTCTATAAGAGATATGATAGCTAACACAGAAGAGAATTGGCTTTTTTTCTTTATTTCTTTATTTATTCTTCTAAAATGAGCAGTTAAAAGTTTCTTAATCTATGTAAAATTTGAAATATCTGTCAGAAAGTGTATTTCCTCAGTACTTATTCCCCTCATATTACCTAAACCATGGTGGGAGGAATCTGTTTTTACGTACTAGTCATCACTAATCAAAACACAAAATATTATGGTTAAGAAAGTTACACACTTTAGAGGGGTAAATGGGTCAGAGCCGTAATCCACATGGTTCCAAATTATTTGGGGAAAATCATTAGAAGAGAAACAAGCAGTAACACATTGCCAGGGGCTAGCAAGGGCAGGCAAGCAGCAGGATCCTTGTGCCAGCAGCCAAAGGCCATCATGGTGGCCAAGGCAGTAGCTTCACCTACAAGGACAAAGTCCCACCACACTGAGAATGGCGAGTGGGACAGATGTGGGGGTGGTACTCAGGGTCCCTTCGATAGAAACTGGAGGTCACAGGTACAGCCAGCATCATCCTGTTTCCTTCATCAGGTGGCCACTGAACTGGAAAGAGGGAAGGCTATTTTAGAGCAAGTGAAGGCTTTCTGTGATGTCTGGTTCCACACATTGCATGAGTTAACCAGAAGTTGACCTAGTTTATATGAAACAGAAGAATAAGCAAAGACAGGACTATTAATATGGGTCTATGTTTCAGTGGGGAAAAATTTCATGAACTAGTTGATGAACTCTTCTGGACTGAAGAGTCCAGGATTAGGTATGAGAGAGAGGGCAGAACTTCTTCAAGACAATGTGCTAAGTTGCCAAAGATTGTACCCAACCAATGAGAAACCTGGAAGGATTACAGAGCTAATATGGAAAATGATCATCTGGGAATTACATTAGTAAAAATGCCAGAAGCAGAGGAAATTAGGGTTCAAGAAATACAGATCTTTAGTGCAAAAACATGCAAGTTAACCTGATTTACTTTGCAAAAAAATAGCAAGAAATTCTGTAAGCTAAAATTCCCAATGAAATGTACTACTACTTTGCAAGAGTGGGTTGGACATCTTTAGACGTCTAAATGAATAGCTTAAAATGGTCCTCAGAAAAAAAGTGATACTGTTCGGGATATACTTACTGATAATAAGAGTCTCCTGATCTATCACAGTTTCAAAAGCTGAGAGTGACATTAGGTGTAACTCTATGTTACCTGTTAAAGATGAGGAAGACATCTACTGCTGATAGGTAGGTGACTCCCCATTTGTTTCTTGTTTCTTCTGTTTCTTGTAAAGTGTCAGACACTATCAATTCTCAGAGATGAAGCCGAATAGTCTAGAAATTAGTGCAGAAGGTCTCACATAAAATTTAGCTACTTTTTTTTTAGCATTATTTAAACAGACCTGTTAATCATGCAGGTAAAACGGCATCCGGATTGAAAAGCAGTAGCAGCAGCAAATTTGACCTACTCTATTGACAGATGGGGGCGCTATTTGTGTGCAGAACTACTTTACTATTATTATTTTTATTTTTACCTAGGTCTTTTATTTTTAAGGAAAGATTTCTGTTCCTGGACAGAAGTCTAGATTAGAAAGATGCTCAGCTTTCCCCAGTTCATCTTGCTTATTTCCATAAATAAAAGAGAAAGGTCTGCAGAGGAATCCAAGTTCCATCAAATTCTCTGAAGACTGTGATCTCCAATAGGTAATCTCTTGCACACGACACGTGACTTTGACTAGTTATTTTGGGATTGTTTCTAGGATCTTTTGTTTTAAAACATCAAGTGAACAAAGAGGAAAGTAGGCCAAAAAGAAAGAAAAATAGTCTAAAATGATACCGGAGGGGATTACAGTTTGCCTTTTGCTGCGGTCTTTCAACTCAGGAAACTGGGGAAGGAACATAGACAGTCAAGCATCTGAACAAATGTCAATCCCAGCTCTGTTGTAAGGCCTTGATGGCAAGGATCAGCAAGTTAGGCAGTGCATTCCTCCTTCATCCATAGAGGCTTGTCTTACCCCACAACACTCAAACTTCTACAACAAATCCCTTCTTTTGCCAGGACACAAGGAAACAGGGAAGAACTGGTAAGGACAGAGGTTCAGAGGAAAAGATGCCACTTTGATGCCACTCAGAATTTGTTCAAGAATTAAAGGATTTCGAGGTCAGATTTCAAATTTCTGGAGTCATTCTTCAATAGAAGAAATACTAGTATGGGGCAAAAGATTAGGTTTCCTTTTTCTTTCCCCTAAAAGAATACTCATTTTTTTTTAATCTATTGAATTTTGGATTGCACTACTTCAATATAATGTGGGGACTGCCTCCATTTCTGGTTTAAAAAATTGTGGAGAAATAATATCTAGATAGATTTCTTCTCCACGTCTACCTTCTTTTCTCCCAGTAGGAACTTTCAGCTACTTAATAAATGGTACTTAAAATAATATTTTAAAGGGCATTTAATTTTAAACTGATAGGAAATCTTCCTTAAACCAGGATAAACAAATGTGCAAGACTAGAAGAAAGACCTAATTGAAACTAGAAAAGGGAAACACTATGATTGTAGGATTCCAAAAAGCCTGACTACCAAAGATATGAGCATGAAACAAAATGCCCTTTGTCTGACTTTCCATTGAGCGTTACCACCAACATTGCCAGAATCTCCACTATTATTCATAAACACAATTCTCCAGAACATCATATAGCTGTCATACAAGCAATACAGATTGTATTATGTCACAAGTAATTTTCTCTTTCTATAACAGCTTGGCACAACCTTTCTTTATGCCTGACACTGCTGCCCATTTTCCTACAAATATATGTGGAGAAGAAAAGAAGCCAACACTTGTAGCCACTCACATGCTGAGCTTTCACAGCTGCAACACCCAGGTGCAGATCTCCAGAAAAGGTCTTTCCCAGGAGTGTCTGTAATCTTGGGACTGACTGGTTCCCAATTGCCTTCTTTGTTGTTGGCTAATCCAGTGCTCATGAGACCCCACCATCAAACACAAATGTTACCAACATATTGATAACCTTAGTATCTTATCTAAATTCATCGAGCCATGTACTTCATTAGGAGGAGAGAGGAAAGTCATTTAAGTGTTTAAAAATGTCTTAAATCAATTCCTGCCTACCTTTCTGGAAAGACTTCAAAAGCTTTAGGAAATGGATGACAGTCAGTAACAAGACCAAAACCATATGAATCTTCCATCTGACACTTACTGAACTGTTGACAGCCAAAGCCAGATGAAGTTGCGTTATATTTAATACAGATGTGTATTTCACATTGAAAGAAACAGCTGCATTTAATTTAAATTTAATTTACAGTGGAGTCAGAGATTATCAAATGCCATTCCCCATTCACAGTATTATGTAGATAAAATCCATGTGAGGTGGTATTCTTTGCTGTTACTACTACACATGGGGGGATGTAAGGATAAGTGAGAATGGTAGATGAAAAATAAAGACACAGTGAGAACAGGCTGTATGAATCAAAGGCTACGTGAACTCATAGAGCATAAGATCAAAGGTCTATCTAGTCTACTACTATTTCTGTAGTAGAAAACTGTGGAAAGATTGAGAAAACCCGTATGTGAAAAGGGATCATTCCTAACTTGCAAGACTTATGACTAGAGGTTTTCTTGAGTCAAATCTAGGCCATTTTGCTTAACACTGTCATTAAGTGATGGTAGAAATATACGAGATATATAGTATACATAGTGATACATGATAAAGCATTCAGATCTACAGTCTACAGTTTTAAACTTTTTTTACAGCTCCTAGCTTTTCCCTGGGACCTGCAACTCTAGGCCTTTCTACAAAGAGATGTTAAATATAAGGCAGTAAGAATGACAGCTGCAGGTAATTACCCTGTATATTACCCTACAGGTGTGGTAATGTCTACCCTGTCATAGTGTTCTCTTCTTTTGCCTGAATGTCATTATTATGAATTCTTAACAGTAAAGATGTTTTATTTTCTGTCATACATCTATTGACTTTCATTAGTATAAATAAAATAATAACTAATAAGAGCAAGCAGACAAAATTCCAGTCTAGTTCTTTGCTCAAAGATTAAAATGAGATCAGACAAAAACTGGACTGATCTCTATGATATACCGAGGCAGAGATCTAGATTCATGGTTTTAATTCTAAATCATTACATCTGCTTTCTTTTCTTAAGGATTCAGGATGCAGTCTCACTCTGATTTATATTTACAGATTGGAAAATAATATTATTAAATGCTAGTTGAAGGAACACTTGATATTTACAGACTATGTTTCTTCAAGACAATCTTGAAAGTGTGCCACAAACTTTCTTGATTGATGACGTATTCTATACAAATGAAACTTTGCTCATCTGAGTAAAAAAATGAAAGATGCTAATTTTTTTATGAGTGAAAATTTATGGAGTCCATCAAAAGAAAAACAAACTATTTGACTTTGCCATTAATAGAATGCATAATTGTAATGAAATGAAGGAAATTTCACTGCTTCTTCCTAATGAGCATAGAACAAAAATGAACAAAAAGTTATGCAAATAAGTCTAATCATAACAGTTTGCTTTATGACAAAATTTTGTGAATCCAGGAAAAATATTTTGTTTCTAATCTTTTGTGTTTCCGCGCTCACCTTATGTGATAAAACTGATGATAAAAGGATTAGTAGAAAGTATGGAAAAATATTTTCAGTTCACTGCTAGCAAGAGTGATGAAAGAACTGCTAATAAAGACCAGAAACTTTAAGCTCGGAGGTTTCTGAAAAGCCTAATAGTCTTCGACCTATGCAGCTAATAGAATTTCAGTGGAAGCTGTGCATTATTTAAAGTCACTCACTGCATTCCAGTAGCAAAATTTTTATTTTTTGCTGATAGAATCTTATTCCACTGTCAAAATGATGATGCTTCTGAATGTAAATCTCTGTCTAGAGAAGTCAGCTTTTATAGTTGCCCTCAAATCTGTGTTTTCTCAAAGAAATTATTACATTTTCCCTTGGAACAAACCTAGAAAATACACGCCAAAGACATTAGAAACTGTATATAAATACTTGCAGAGTAAAAAGAAGTTATTGTCATAGTAACTTGGGCCCCAGATTTGCAGGGCTACTTATACTGATATAACCCAGAAACACTCCACTCTTTGCCAGGTAATATATGACACTGGTGAAACGCAAAATCAGGATTTAGCCCAGGGACCTCACATCAGACTTTAATCCTGAGTCAACCTTTATAAATCTCATGCAGAGAAGGATAAGGATAGCTTCACAGAAGTTACATTTTCCATTTCATAACAAATCAGTTAAAAAAGAATCAGAACAACAAATGTGTCCATTGAATAAGCTATTTTAAATTTTGGTACATCTTAAGACTGATTAGTATTCTGGGGAGGGGTTTTGGCACTTTGGTGAAAGCTGATTCGTTATACAAGATGAGCAGCATTCAAGTGCAGAACACTCTATTTATCTATTGTACTCCTAAACCCAGGAAGTAGTTGCTGATAATGATTTTAGATGAGGCTTTGTTGGCCTCATTTTATAACAGTTCTTCATTCATAAACAACAACTACCAATTGAATAACCCCGAAAGCTGGAAGAAAAGCAAATACTGCTGAATCTTCAAATTCTGTAAGAGTTGGAAGGAGAAAAAATTGAAAAAGTGGTTTTGCCTTGACAGTACTGGAATAATTTCTTTTGAAAGGAGCAAAACCCTTCAGAAACAATAAAAACAAACCCACAAACAAAGCACTGGTTCTTTGTGACCTGATTATGAAACAGCCCTGTACTTACCTGCTCTCTAGCTTTCACAGAGATAAGAGTTTCAGGCTTCGTGGGCTGACAGAGACTGATGGGCCAGAAAGGAGCCTGAACAAGTTGTGCACAAAATTCAGAATGCAGCAAGTTTAACAAAATGAAATTCTTTTCAGTGAATATACAATTGGCCCTTTGAACTCTCAGTGCATATTTTTAAGCAAGGCAGAATAACACCCACATGAGACAGGATACTTATCTTCCATATAGGAGTATTCAGTACCCAGAGCTAAGATGTAAAAAGACAAAATTATCCAAACTCTAAATGATTCATTGTGTATTTAAGAAACTGTCTCTGCTACCAAGGTAATTTCATGACACTTTATGTCAGGATTTCATATGTCTATCTGTGAACCAGCTAAAGCATCTGATACAGTCACTGTGGAAATAGGAAATTGGATAGATGGACTACTGATGTATTTCTGTGTGGCAGCCTCTGTGTTCCTGGGTTCTTGTTTTGTATCTGAGCAGCGTTCACAATGCAGTCAATAGAGGCTCTTCACTTCGGTGCTTTGAGTGACCATCTGGAGCCTCTGTTGACTAAAATCAGATGTCTGGAGCTGGGCATTGCATTACACATGTTAAGTCTGTCTGCATTTTGTGCTGCAAAAGGGAAATGGGCATACATCAGGGTTTTTTTTTTATTTAATTTATTTTATTTTCCTGTAGCATTTCATTTCTGAAATGAAAATAAAGACAGAAAGAAGGCAAAACTGACTAGTTTCCTGCCTTGCCTTCTGGTGAGAAAATTTTGGATCAAGCTGAAAGTGAGACATGAAGTTTAAATTAGACACAGAGACACCAGGGCTAGAAAAATCCAGTAAATGCAGTCATTATTTGACTTGATATAATGTGTTTTCAAGTTTACAGCCATGGGATTTCCACTTCAAAATAATGAGAAAGGAAGTGGATGCAAAGAAATTTGACTGTAGAAAGCTGCCAGAAGAGCTACAGTTTGATGGTGTTTTCCCCAGAGAGGGTGCTCATATCATAGTGAAAATACAGAGCAGCAGTTCTGTAGGTGTCAGCAAGGCCAGATAGCATTAGAGATTTATACTGAGACAAAACCATTCTCCATTTAATTCAGAAATGAATTCAAAAGCAGTCAATTTGGATGTTTGATTTGAAATGTTCTTTCAATGTCAAATCTTGTAAGAAAACTAGGACCTGATTCTCATTTTGTATGAGAATATAAATGAGAAAGTAAAATGTTCACAAAGGATAAAATATGTCTATGAGAACACTAAGATTAGGGACTTTTTTTTAAAACTCTTCTAGAGTAACAGGAACTGGAATACACAGTCAAGAATCACACCCATGAAAAGCCTGAAATATTCAGGAGCAGGAGCATAGATATGCGCTATGGAATTAAAACAAACTGAATTGACAGTGTTAGGCTGTTACCTTCTGTGCTAGAAATAAGTGCAAGTTATAAACATATACTCACATCTCATACTTCCTCTTAAGATAACTCCTTTCAAATGAATAAGAACTCCAGATAGTCATAAGGAACAGCATTTTGTGACCAATCTCAGCTATATTCATGCAAAATCTATGGATATGAAATTGGATTGAAGGTGGGATCGAGACCATACAGGAAAAAAGTATTATCTATGAGTTTGGGAGTCTAATGTGAGTAGCTGTCATTTGACCCCATATAGCCTAAAGAAATCTATTGAAGCTAGTGCTCACAGTAGTGTGATTTCTCCATGATAAATGTAACTAGCAGAGTGAAGTTTCATAGTGGTACAAGCAACAGGAATCACCAAACAGAACAGACCACGTGCACATTAAGAAGCTGAGCCCTATTTGCATTTTTCCCCTTTTAATAATAATAAAAAAGCAATGCAGGGAAATGAAGAGGTATCTTAAACCAAAGAGTAGAAACTCTGCAGAAGAATGCAGAGAAATAGTCAGAAAACCTCAGAGAAACATGTAGAAGAAACCTGAAAGACATCTATGAGTGAAAGAACTTGTGGGTAGAGGTTTGTCTAGGAAGAGCTGTGGAATGGTGCCTGAGTACATTGTGCTCCCTTGCTTCAACCCTGCTGTCTACAGAAATTTTGAATCTAACAAAGAGTTGGCATCACTTAAAGTCTTAATTTGTATTGGGATCAAAGTGAGCTCAGGTTGAGCAACCTGATATAGTCCCTACCATGGCAGGGAGATTGAACTAATGATCTTTAAAGGTCTCTTCCAATCCAAACCACTCAATTATTCTTCTTTCCCAAGCCCCAGTGGCTATCTTTGGGTCAGAAGAAATATTAACGTATAAGCAATGATGAAAACAGGCAGAAAAAAATGTAACTGCACCAAAAATTTCTGCTCTGCTGATGCCCATACTAACTGTTATCAGTGACATTCATTCCTTTCTGGAATTTTCTGTCTCTATCGGCTGCTGGATAGCATTTCAGTGGAATTTTATGTAGCACACATGCATGAACTACAGCAGTGGGAAATGCAAGAGATATATTGTCTCTGGTAGCTGGTTCTGTGTGTACAATTATTTACAATGAGTAAGCAATTTTCTTCAGGTCAGACATGCACAAAGCTTCTTACACTTCTGAAGCTAAAGGCAGTGATCTTTTTTATAGTTGCTTCCTCTACTAAAATGAAAAACAATGCCATTTAACTAAGCATAATAATACATACTGAGTTAATATATTTGTAGAATGTTTAAATGAGAGAAAAACATATTTTTCTTTTATTTTTTTCCTTCAAATGTGTGTTTTATTTTGTCTCTACTTTTGTATTCCACTCAGTGAACACAGTTTCAGAAGCTGACTTTCTTTAGGAAACATAATTTAGAGAATTGGCTAAAACTGTTTTGTCAGGAACAGATCTACGATAAGAGTACCTTTGCAGTTCTGGTCTTCAAGATTTTCTTCTTGTCCATTACAGAATGAATTCCAACCACAAATCTGAATCCTCCCAAACACCTAGAAAACTGTTCTGAGGTTTGAAATCACTATCAGTGAAAGCTCTTCATAATTTACAGCCAAGTTTTTCCCAGTTGTAACTTCACTGGAGTCACTCAGTCACAGCTGGTCATTTATATAATGAAGATAGTATAGCTGAATAAGATTTTGGAGGATAGAGAGTATTTGGAGAAGCTGGATATGAGAAGCTCTTTTTTCTGTATGAGAGCTTCTCAGGAAAAAAAGCAACACAACACAACACAATAAACAAAGCAGAACAACCAAAAACAGTGCTAATATTATGCTACATACTGTGTAGCATTTTACTTCGTTTCTTCACAAGATTAAATTTAATGTCTAGAAGGGAAGAAATGCAAAGCAAACTGATATTCTATGTGTTTGATGCTGCTCCCAGTCTTCTAGCACACCAACCCCCCATTTCTCCATTTCTCTTCATAGAGATGTTAGAGCTTGTAGTCATCAAGAGAACAGGCTGAAAGGTGTTACAAAACAGTGTTTGTAGGAGCTATTCTTTTCTACACAATGAAAAAGCGCCAATAGTATTTTTTAGTCCTCAGAGGACCTAATCGATGTCTTCACAAACTGCCTTGCAGCCACAGTTACAGGCAGCAGTTCTGACCTCACTGAGGCCTAGGGGAAACTCCCATAGAATTTATTGGGGTCATGATTTCGTGTGTCAGTGCTATCCTAAGGCTGTTTGCACTATACAAAGCTAGGCCATTAGTGTAAGGGGGCTTCAGTCTTCGCAACTTCTTGTGCCTCACTTTACCAAGTGATACATGTAGAAAAAATCATGTTATTGTAAAGATGGTATCTTGTGTGTTTGCTGTAGCAGAATGATGCCATTTGCTTATTCACTGATGCGTGCGAGTGTGAAAAGGGCCTGAAATCAGACCACGAGTTCGTGAAGCAAGTTAACTTGGGAAGAAGCTAATAATGTATATTTGCTATAAAGAGGGGTAGCAAATATTTCATGCCTAAAACTTCTTTAAGTGTTCCAAGTGGACTCCTCCACAGCAGTGCAGTAACATAGGTCTGCTATTCCACAGCAGTTCTCTGCTCTGCTCTTATTCAAAAGACAGAACTGAAGAAGAGGCGAAATTACAGGCAAAAATTTACCCTGGCATGAAGCAATCTTCCATTTTGCCACAGCAAGAACTATGCACTTCATGCTAACAGGAAGTATGTTAAGAAAAAGACGAACAATAAAAATGCTTCTAATGCATTTATTATTGTAAACATACATGCATTATATTCAAACACTCAGTATAACTTACTTACCGCCACAGGCCAATTAGATCATCTCCAATCACATGTGGAAAGAGCTCAAGCTAATGTAATTTGCCCAAGAATGCTCCATTTATTTCTGGGTTTCTGATGTTTTTATACTATTACAAAATGATCACTAAACATGCCCTCCAGTATGGAGCCTCCATGCACTCGGAAACTCAAGTTCAGAGGACCATCTTTCTAGCAAAACAGTGATAACCAACTGTTTTTCTTAATTCTGTTATTTAATGGTCAGTAGATATCTGATACTAAGTAGAGAGTGCTTGACTCTGTATCTGCAAAGAGTGCTACCAACATTCATTTGCAAATAAAGTCACCTATGGACTTTTGATTAGAGGAAGGAAAAAAAATGTAAACATGCACAAAAATCCACAGAAACAAACAAACATATAAAAACACAAAAACCCCACAAGAGCCTCAATTTCCTTTGTTCTGTGGTATTTGACTTGTGGCAGTACTGATCTTCTATGAAGCGCATTTGCTTATTCACTGATTAGATTAGATTGATTGGTTGGATTGTGTAATTCAGGAATTTGATGGTAGTCTACATGATCTTTTAGTTCTTTGTTATGTATTCTAACTCCAAACTGTATGCCAAATAATCTGAATCTACAGTATTGTAAAATTTTAACAGAAAAATAGAAAACCAGAGAAGTGCGTGAAGAAGTCTGCAGTAACACTGGATGTCTTCGCTTATTTTATTATAAGAAATGTTGGCTCCATTGTAAAAATGGCAATGGAGATAACATCCATGGCATTGTACTGAATTGCCCTTAAACCTTGGATATTCAATAGATGAAAAAGTTGTTATACCCTATGGAAAATCCAGACAGTGCCCAGAAACGAAAGATCCATCTTCTAATCTGGGCAAGGAGTACACATCTCTGTGTAAAAAGGTGAAAGCCTGGGTTTTATGACAGGAAACATTTTGTTTCTTCATGTTTCAGATGGGATACATTATCTCATTATTTCTATCCAGTGTCATCAGAATTTATTATAGAGATAGGTTAGCCCTTAACAATCTGTTTTTATTCCTTGTTATCTTCACTGGAAGTATTCAACTGGTATAGTCACACAGTCTGAAACACTTGGTTTAATCTGTATATATATTTTTTCTTTTGATCATATTTCTCTTAGTGCATGCAATACACTGTATTTCACTGTCCTAATCATCTAGAAAATTCCTATACAAGTTGGTCTAAATATTTTGTTGGTAAAACCAAGACTGGGATTGCATCCATCAAAAAAACAGCAATATTTGCTGCCATGCGAGCAGCAGTGTTCTGCAGTTGTAGTTGTAGTTGCATTAAACGTCTTCAATAAAATTGTATGTTTCCTTGGGATGATTGAAGTAAAACATTATATTTTAGTTATATACTGTACATCACATGAAAAGTAATGACCTGAACTTGCATATGTTAAAGCTCTTTGTCACAGTACAAACTGAACAGTAGGCAAGTAGGCAATTCACATATTAATGATGTGATTCCAATCATTCCAATTTATCAACTTTGTGGGCTGATTAAACTTATCACACCGTTATGATTAAGTCATAGCTGCTATTGGAAGTGGAATTTTTTGCAAAATGCAATACAAAGCTGAAGCTTTGGCTAGCTTAACATTGAGAAGTTAATAGGGAAATATTAACTTTAAGGAAACATCAGGCCTATTCATAAAGATCTCTGTGTTCAGCAAGGACTGTTTTCCCTTCCTTTATATTTTTTTTCAGTATTCATCTGTTTGGACAGCTAAGCAATTCATAGCACAACAATTCCTACACACTCTTTAAAGCTAGGAGTTTTTTTATCCAGCCCAGTCCAGCCTTTTCTGCTTTGGACTTCAGTCTCCTCTTTAAGAAAATAGAGAGGTGTCCATTTAAAGACAGAGGGAAACAACGCCATTAATCACAGAAAAGGATTCATTATGTTGAAAAAAAGCATGCTCCACACTTTTTCCACATAAAGACCTGATATTCATGTGGAAATGGTCTGAATTAGTCTTTATGAATAGGGCCCTTGGTGACTAATTCTTTTCTGAGGAGGGTAACAGGCAAATGTTATCCAGATGAATTCCTCTGGAATTATTCCCAGTTTCTGGAAGTGAAAACTACTGTACCTGTAGTACAATACAGGGCAGTCAGTGAAACTTGATATCAGCATAAATAGTGCAACAGTGTTCCCTTCATTTCTTGTCATTGCTGTAAAAATCTGATCTGCTGTAAACATCTACCAAATACCTTCCAGTAACTCAGTAATACCTGTACCAATTCACACGCAGATCTGTGTATGAGAGGGGAAAGTTACTCAGGGAGATTGTAATGCACCTCAACACCTGAGTCAAACAAAGCTCTTCTAGCTTTGAAAGCTTTCTTACTTTGACCAACAAAGACAAATATGAGAAAGGGGATGTTTGCTAAGGCTACATCAAATGATTTTTACGATTGCTCTGTCCACCCTGCTTAGATGAGGCCAGAAGAGGAACTTCAGATATTCACAACAAAACAAAACAAAACAAAACAAAAATGCTCATGTAATATCCTTTTCATGGTTTATTCATTGTGTACTACCTTTCAGACACAAGGACTAAAATACTTCAAAGGAACAGTAACTGCTCTTATACTCAAGGTCTGGACATGGGGCAGGAAGATGTGAAGTGTTTTGCACAAGACATTCAGCAAACATCTCCAGTGGCAGCGTCAAGATTAGCAAAGTTAAGCATTAATAGATCGTTAACAATGAGTTCTAAGTACAGACCAGGCTCTTGGTTTGTCTTCAGGGCAGAGACAAGTGGCTTCTCGTACCTGCTGAAACTGTTTGAGAATACTCCTTCAGAAATGAAAACAAACACTGGTCATAATACACTGTCCAGTTATTTGCCAAATGAGTAAGAAAAATATCATATTCCTGGTGTAACAAAGCTTATTTTTAACCCTGCAAGGGTTACTTGTTCATATGTATTTTGATACTTCTTTGAAACTACTAAGCAAGAGGAGATACTATATTATATATCCTGTCAATCAGACAGGGACTACGCTCAATAACATGATGGTTTACATGAATTATACATCATCTTTGTCTGCAATGTTGTATAAGATACAAAGATTAAGGAAAAGTAGATTCTGTACTATTTATTGGTAAAGGCAATAAGATTTTTGTACTTATTGTGCATAACTGAGGCTAGAAACCAACTACAAACATTTTGGATCAAATCTAGAAAAATAATGTGGTTCCCTTAACAGTTTTTTTCACAGAATCATTAAGTTTGGAAAAGACCTCCAAAATCATCCAGCTTGATTTCTGACTACTCAGATATTAAATATTCCTAGTGATTTGAAAAAGGGCACTGATTATTGCTAGTTAGTTACTTAGTATGTTTAGATTGGAAAATATTGTCACATGACTTGAAAGATAGGTTGAAATAGTGTTGAGAGATTTGAGCGATTCTAAAAATTACATTAATGAATGTGGAGACTTGTGCCCATTTTTCTCCTATACATTTCTGCAACTAATGATTGGGAAAGTAGACAAAAAAAAAAAAAAAAAGAGAGAGAAAGAAAGAAAGGAAAAAAAAGAGTGTCATTTTCAATGCAAATATAATGTTAAATTTTATTTCCTTGTATTCTTTTAGCATAGCTCAGGGAAAAATCTGTTATATGTACATGTTCAGCAACTGTACGAAGAAGAGTGGTCATACTTTTTTTTTTTTTTTTTTTTTTTTGCAATATCTTAAAATTAATATGCATTTCATAGAGTATCGTGTTTTGGTGTCATCTATCATATCAATTTCTATCAATAGCAGGTATGTATTCATATGACTATCTGAAAGTGTCCAAAGTGTCCAGCTGCATGTATGTACCTCCAGACATCGCTTCTCTCTTCCACTGCACACTCTGGTAAAAATCTGCAGGAAGTAATACTTTTATTTTTTGGTATTTTCCAGACTGCAAAGCAACTTTTGAACACTTCTATATCATTTCACCAGAGAACCATCTACCCAAATGTGTAGGTGCTCCTTCACAAAATGTGTTTAGATTAAGGCTCATCAGTAGTAATATTGTCTCATATTTCTGTCATATTTAAGAACCCACATCCTTTTCTTTCATAATGAAGCACCTTTAGAAAGAACCTAGGTAGCTGTCTCATAGTGGAGACCTACCTTATGAGAGTTAAGGGAAACCTGGCATTAGGGAACTCCATGTTCTTCCAGGCTTCTTGGTGAGTTGCTTGGAGGGAGTGACACATTTCATTGACCTAGTGCCAGAAAATAAGGTACTCATACAGATTAGAAACTCTATGATATAGCCTAGTATTTCATATGAAATTCCAACGTAGCTTTGTCATTAGGGAAAGTGTGAGAATGTCATATTTGCAGTAATGTGCTGAGATACAGAGTTCAGTGGCATTTCCCTAAGAAAAGCCATGCAAACTTGAATCCTGATTGCACTAGTGCTCAATAACAACTAATTATCAGATTAGACCACCATTCTCTGAATACTGAATATCCCAAAATATATCGGCAAACCTCATCCGCTATTTTTATTCTTCCCTGCTATGTACTTCCTATATATAAATTATCTTCAGACGCTTTTCATAATTTTAATGTTCTCTAAACAAGGAAGAGCTGTTTTCCGAACAAACAGCAGTCAAAGACATTGGTCAGAGCTCCTGCTCTCTAATCCGTAAGGATGCTTTGAAAGCTTCAGAATATATCAGTTTTCCTGGAAGATAATTGATCTAATGAATTTAAACACAGCAATTTATCGTGCTGGTTCCAATGGCTTCCTTTTTTAACAGACCAAGTTCTGGCCTTCTGTTAATACACATAGACAGGATGCTTCACAGCCTGCATGAGAAATAGTTATTGTGTTCAGACACTGTAAAATGGACGTGCATTTTTTTACAGTGAAATAGAAAAAGTGGAAATTTGTCTTTAATAAGATTTTGATACACCACAGTAAATAGCCACTCTGTATTTTGCAAACACAGTGAGTATAGAATGCAAAGGCAAAAACATAGTACGTACAAATATCACTAATCCTGCCAAACACTTAAACAGAGGTGTGGTTCTACTTATGAAATTCCTTTTTATCATGTGCTTAAGTATTTGCAAAAGTTAGATCTTCAGATAAGTATGGTTGGATTTTCAGTACTTAACTCTACTAGGAGGAACAAGCTTATGTGTTTGGTTTTTGTTTCTTTTTTTTTTTTTTTTTTTTTTGTATTTTTTTTTTTCTTTTTTTTTTTTTTTTTTTTGTTGCTTTTTTTTTTTTTTATATAAAGCTCACAAATATTATCTCATGCTATTGGAATAAAGCAGTAAATTAGCTTATATGCTGGAGTACTGAATAAATTCCCAACTAAATGCCAAACTGGATGTCTCATAAGATAATAAAAAAAATCAGAATATTTTGTACCAACTGAAAGGAAAACTTCCTGCTGATATTTACTTCATTTCTCTATACCTTTTGCCTTGTTGGTATGCTGCATTTATGTTTTTAGGAATTATAAACCAACAGGCTTGTTTTCCTGATCAGGTGGTTACTGCAGACATAGTCATCTGGGCTGGAGAAAATCAGCTGTCAAATATACGGTGGAATGAAGTAAGGATTTAAAAAGGCCTTATAAATGGATCCTCTCCTCACTAACATTGAAATGGATTCCTCCCCTTTTCTGACTTAATATAACCTGAATTTGACCTGCAGGGCATATTTCTAGGCTCATCTTTTTCCACTCTATTTGAAAATGGGGGTATACAATAGCTATTGTAAAAGGAGGGCATTGATCGAGCAGGGAGGAAGATCAGTGTGTGAAGAGATGGTTCTTAAATTGCTGTATCAGGAGGTATTTTCAGATTACATCGGTGGCATTTAGAACATATGGAGAAGTTGATTTTTCACATTTGCAGGAATCTAAATAAGTAAATATTCTTGTTGCATGAGCTACAGAGTATTTTTTTCTTCCTTTTTTTTTTTTTTTTTTTTTTTTTTTTTTGCATTGCCTGTTACTAGTCCTCCTCCTACAGTTGAGATTCCTGGGGTCAGGCAATAATCCTGGCAGTGAGGGTACAATGCTCAGTTTGCCAGGGAATATAAATAGGACTAATTCACCAGTATATTGTCCTTGCCTACAACTAAACCAATTTCTTTCTCTCTCTCTCTCTGTTTTGTTTTTTGTTTGTTTGTTTTGTTCTGAGCTGTCAAAGTCCACATCTGCCTAAAACAGCGAGTTTCCCTTCTCTGTATAATGTATACCTTTTATAACTGCTGTTTGCTTGGCTCTGCTTGTTGAGTGGGTTAGGCACTGCTCCCACTGGTCACCCTGGAACTGTCAGTGGCTAACTCTCGTTAGTTTATTCTTGCAAAGTAATCGTGAGATGTTGCTAATTAATGAGGGATTGATGATGATCACATAGTCAGCATGAGTCAGGGGGCCATGCACAAGGTTAAATAATGCCCAAGCCATAAGTCACTATGGAATATCCCATGAGCAAATCTGGCAGCTCTTTCCCTCCCCAAAATTCAAGACGTTTCATCAGTTGCATTGAAATGAACCAAGAATGCTCAGGTGCTGTGTGTGCTAGTAACAGTACTAATCACTCCCATTTCAGTATTGGTATTAAAGACTCTATTCATGCCCAAAGGAGTGTTATGCAGCTGCTCAGTACTTTCTTTTAGAACATGCATGTGGGAGGCAGGTTGCATAATGAGACATAGCCCTATATTATGTCCTCATCTGTATGTGGGAGGGCTTGAACAAGCAGAAGCACATCTCAGTTTAAAAAAGGCTTTGAAGAAACACCTCTTTTGGCTCATAGAACAGATCACATGATTATTTCAAGATGTGTCAACAGCATTTCCAGAACAGCAAAACCCTTGATGATTTTTCTGACAAAATGGAAGTTGCTTCCTGGAATTCTGTTTCACTGAAGTAGAGGTCTGACCATCAAGAGGCAGTGCTGCTGCTTAACAATAGCCACTTACCAGCTGGGTCTGTGCTAATAATTTACTGATGATTTTGGTGAGATCAGTACATCCAAAGGAGAAAGTGGGCCTAATTTTTATAAGGGTACATCTGCTGGCTCTAAATGTTAGAACTGTACTTTCTAGACCAGACACATATGTGTTAACATCTCCTTAATGTGTCAGAGATTGAAGCAAAGTAAGGTATCGGTGGGCATCAGAATTGAATTCTTGAATAGAAATGAACTCCTAGTATCAACCAAAATGCATGAAAGCTGCTCTTTCCTTCTTTGCAGAATGTCTTTTCAGGTGTTTTGTTCTTAGTGGACTTTGCCAGGCAAACCTGCATTTTCAGTGCAATTCACTCTGTTTTTGAAAGTTTATTTTTTTTCAAGTTTGTCAGATTTTTTTCCCTCTGAGGCCTCAAAGACTGAACAGCTTTCTAATAGACCTCTTTCAGCTTTGCACTAAGATCCACACAATAAAGAGGAGGCTCTTGCAGGGTGATCACCTCATAAAAGGTGATTTAGTATGGAGTAGTAACCGCTGTCTGTTTCCTTACCATAGCTGTTGTGTAAATTCCTGCTTAGTTCTCAAAAACAGCCAACAAAACTTCACAACAAACAAACAAAAAGAGAATTTTTTAAAGCACCCTGCTTTGTCGCACATCAATTATTTTTTCAGTCCAGATATTTTTTGCAGGATATCGGCTGTCTTAATTTGGGCCAGGAGAGGGTTGGGTGGATATTAAGTAAGAACTGCTTTGCAGAGAGGGTGGTCAAGCATTGGAATGGACTGCCTAGGGAAGGAGTGGAGTCCTCATGCCTGGAGGTATTTAAGAGACATGTGGATCTGGCACGAAAGGACATGATTTAGCTATGAAACTTGGTAAATCAGGCTGATAGTTGGATTTGATCTTGAAGGACTCTTCCCGCCTAGATCATTCTACAATTCTGTATGCATCTGATACGATCCCTATATTAGGCTTTTTGAAAATGTAGACAAATAATTTTATATAACCTGACACCACAAAATAGCTTAGTTTTCAAAATTTGGAGAACAAATAAGAAATAACCATTCCTGATTTTGCTGAACACACATCCACAGTTTAATAAATCACTTTCTGTTTACTTTAGGACCAGATTTGTATTTCATATAGTTTTTGTAAGTTTTCCATGGAAATGATATGTGTTATATTATTATTTCACTCAAAATAATCATTTTCTATTGGAAAACTTTTGAAAAAGAATAATCAAGATTTTCCCAGTACTGAATCTGATGAACCTTCTAAGCAAAGTCAAAAAACACTAATGATCTAATTAGAAATATTCCTGTTCAATATTTTAATGATATGTCTATTGTTACCTTGACCCAAGATGTGTGTTTCCAGAAAAATGTTTTTTTTCTCAACTGGAAGAAGAAAGGGAGAAAATGATTATTTTTAAGAGATTTCAATGCCTTCTTTTTCTTCTGAGCCATGTTCAGAACAGGATTTGGCCACAAAATAAACCAAAACCTACTGCCTTCATGATTTTGGAGCGGAATTTTTGTTTCTTCCTATTCACTAGTTTTACTAAGATCTTCACACTGCCTCAAGAAGCACCCTTTTACATTTCTCCATATTCCCTCCCATGAAATATTCTGCTATGTGCACATCACTTTGGCAGTGGACACAAAGATATGAACTGCCTCAGTGTCCTCTGACAAGGAATGTGACTTGGTGCTACATAATATGGCCTCTAAGGCTAGTGCAGAGCTGCAGACAACACCACGTGCCCTTGTGCAGACTTTAGAGCCCACGTCTGTGATTGAGGCATCTAGGGGTTGGTGAGAATATAAAGTATGTTCATTTAGGTATACAGTGGTGTTATCTGTTTTTATAACTTTTTGTATCATCATTTGAATTAGCTAAAATGCCCTCAGTAATTTCATGCTGAAATTTTTACAGATAGTTGGTAGAAAATACTAGATGATTTTAATTATTGCTATTTAATTTCTAACAAGGCTGTTGATCCAATATACATATGCTTAGTATAAGCTTATTTAAATAACGTCTGGTTCTGCAGATTATCATAACACTGGAAAATGATCTGCATTGAAGAGCACAACCTCTCAGCTGTCACGTTATCAATACTTTGAGTTCTTTATGAATAATTTTCTATTTATCTCTTCTAGAAGTAATCAGAAAGAAGTCACTTTAAATAAACTTCTCTCCATACTTGATTGATTGATTATAGAAAATGTAATTTCCTTTCATTTCCAGAGATCTAGTTTCATATGTAACTAAACATTTAACTGTATTGGAAGCAAGTTGATTTTACTGTTCTCATGACAGAAAGGTTAAATCAATGACTTAGAGTTGAATGCTGAATCCTCTCTTATGTCAGGTAGAGTTTCCTTTGCAAGGGCTGGGGAGAGGAAAAACTATCTAAACGCATAGCTTTTACTGGCAATTTCAGTCAAAAAATATCTGAATGGAGAAAGCAAGCAAGTACGTGCATGTATGTATCTCTATATACAAGGAATCATCATGACATTTCTAGCCCAAAGCAATAAAATGTTACATAATAAAATATGTTTATATTGAACATAACATGCTCTCAGCTACCCTGGTACATCCCATTGATAACAGTGAGGCAGAACCTAAATAAATAAGCAAAACGTGGCCTTTTACTGCTTACTACACAGGAAGAAAGGGGGTGAAGCCAATAGCTCCTCCTTGCCTCTGCTCCAAGTCTGGAAACAAGCCAGTGGCAGAGCAGGACACTTGGTCCCAGTGAAGCCAGCAATGGACAGTCATCACAGCTGTGGGGAAGGCGGGTCTCATCCCACATTGCCTGGACTAATGTAGGTGTTTTGTTTTTTTTTTTTTCCTGCTGGGACATCAGAGAACCTATCCCAGCATTCCTTTCACTAACACGTTTCACTAACACGTCTGCAGTGCTCCCTTCCATTTTTAACAAATTTCTTGGGTCACTGAGCCCTCAGTTTACAAATAGTATGATTACATTTTGATATGCATTGTGAACTATGTTGAGGCAGGACTTTATCTCACAGTCTAAAATGGTTACAATTGCACTTTCTACCACAGAAGTTTTTCTGCCAAAACTGAGTAGATTGTAGCTCAGACCTTTAGAAAAGGGGAGGGATAAGCCATGCTATGTGAAGAAATAGCCTTTCTTTGTCAAACATAGTTGGTTTCAGTTATGACTCAATATGAAAAGACAGGTTCCTAAAGAAAGTTTCCACATTTTAGTGCTATTCATAAATATTTTAACTTGCTTTTACTTAATGCACGAATGAAAAAACCATAAAGAGGATTTGACCTTAAACCCTTAATTGACAAAGACTAGTTTAAATCCTCTGCAATAGCCGACTAATGCAGTACCATTATGAATCATAAGGAATCTTAGCATGATGCATTCCCATTGTCACTGAACTAGTTAAAGCCAGTGAAGCATGACTAAATTGTTGTGACATTTTCCCAGCCCTACTATTACCTGTCAGATGGGAAAAAATCAAGGCGTCAGGACAAGCTTCCATATTGATGTGCTTGCTGTTGATATTAATTGATGTAAATGGATAAGCTTGTCCATCAACAGTAACAAGCACATCTGCTCATTGTAAGAAAAAAAAATCTTCTTAACCTTCTGTTCTTTCCAGACTCCTTTGATATGAAAAAATAGTCAGTTCTATACTCAGCAAATATGATGTCTATTGTGTTTGTTTTTATATTCTTTTCTAATTTGATGACAAAATGAAATATGAACTATTCTGGTATTTCATGTTTTTACTCACAATGGATTGAGTTATATAAAGTAGGACATGGACAAATTACAAAAGCCAGAACAAGCAGAGTCCCTAATAGTCTTATATAACTGCAAACAGTCTGCATCTGCTTTAATCCATCATCTTCCTTACTGCTCTGTAAAAAAAAAAAAAAATAAATAAATATCTTTTTCTTTCTTTCTTTGTCTTCACTTTAAGTTTACCATAGAATAAAAGAGTAAAAATTTTCCAGAGAAGTACTACAAAAACCAGTAGTAGAGAATCTTTTGGTTTATTTCCTGAGTGAATTTACTAATTCCTGAGGAATACTACGTGTTGTGATACAAATAAAGCCCTTCTAAAGATCTCATTGTCAGCACAGTACTTGTGACAACAAAGCCTGCTCATAGAGAGAATGCATTTTTTCCAAATGTCTTCCTCTGCTTTATGATTACTTTTTCTTCTTCCTTGTTAAAAAATAAAAATAAAAACAATTAAACATATATTATAAATAATCATGCCAAATTCCATGTATTTTCATTCAGTTATGATTTAAGTTTAATTAGAAATGTGGTGTCTCCTAGCAGAAATAAAGTATGCACTGAGCATCGTGTTTGTTGTTTTGAAATCATATTAATGAAGGCAGCTACTGCTGTAGACTATATTTAGCATTTCTGTTGATAGAAACAGAGAATAATTCAGAAATATCTTCGTGTTTGTGAAATATTTACTGGAAAATAAAACCAAACATACTGAGAGAAAGGTAAATGAAAATGTAATCAAGGTAAACAAACACTTTCAATAGTGCATAAGGAAATTGAGATATCTGGAAGAAAAGCAGACTTAGGTGCTTTTGAATACCTAACTATTGCTATCATATCATAAATATGTTCTAGCTATTTTCTTATGTTTTATCTAATGTAGCTGTCCTGCGAAGTTTGTCTAATCTGAAAGTAGTGCTGTTGTCTGAAACAGATGTGAATACCGATTAAGGGTAAAAAGATGCTAAATTAAACCTCAACTAATATCCTCTTTGTTATAAACTGTGTTGGCATATGTCTTGCTCTGGAAAGGTCTTCAAATTCTTCCAGTACTGTGCCTGCAAATCCAGACTGTATGCATCTCTTGGGAATAATTTAAACAAAGAGAACCAATTAAGCTATTGCTAAATTTTCTGGGTTTTGCTTTGCACCTTGATATGAACATTACTCCCACACTATTCCCCAGCAAATGAAATTTTGTTCTGAAGTCTGAAAGTTCTGGTTAGTCACTATTTATAACATTTACATGAAAGAGAAAATGTAGAGAAATCAATAGTGTCCAGACTACACTCTGGCAGGTTATTGTCTTCCTGGCACAGCTGATACAAGCAAGTTACCTGGAGGATCTTTTCAGCTGTTTGAGAGTTATTAAAAATAGCTGGGAAAATCTTAACAAACAGAAACATTGCAGTGTTTAATGTGATATTAAAATTCATTTGACTAATTATTCTATGTCAGGACAGATAAAGAAATACATGTTGGAAATGTATTTCCTTGCGTGTCTTTTGACCATTCATTTCTCCTGGATCCCATGGGAATGTTCTAATGAGGTCAAAATTTTCTGTTGATGTAAACAAATGAAAGAACATTGAGGAATGGCATTGATGATACAGATGACATAGACTAAAGCCTTTATGAAGTAGCAAGTGTACTAACTATTAAATTCCTACATTTTTAAAGTATAATTGAAATAATAATAAAAAATATTTATATTACACCCCAGTAAGACACACTATTCACTGCAGAGATATAATTCACTTGCAGTATTAGTTCTGTGTTCTGATTCTAATGGTTTTAAAGGATAAATTTTTTTCCTTATAATTGAAAATAACACTGATCTGTAAACCTTTCCAATATTTGATCTAAAGTAGTTTTGGAAATAATGAAAATAAATACCATTGATAGGAAAGAAGAAGAAAAAAAAAAGTAAGGCAGAAAAGGAAAGAATGAAAAAAATGTAGGACAGAAAAGGATAATCATAGAATCATAGAATCATTAGGGTTGGACAAGACCACTAACATAATCATCCAGCCATCTATCCAACCATCAGCCCATCACCACCATGACCACCAAACTGCGTTTCTCGGTGTCACATCTACATGATTCTTTAACACCTCCAGGGACAGTGATTCTACCACCCCCCTGGGCAGCCTGTTCCAATGCCTGACCACTCTTTTGGAGAAAAAATTCTTCCTAGCATCGAATCTGAATCTCCCCTAGTGCAACTTGAGGCCATTACTGTGGGAGACAGTGTAAAAGGCTTTACTAGTCTGGATGGATTACACCTCCAGCTTTTCTGTCATCTACTAGGAGGGTCACCTGGTCATAGTAGATCAAGTTGGTCAAGCAGAACCAGCCTTTCATGAACCCATGTTGGATACAACCAATTGCCTGGAATTCCTGCACATGGTGTGTGATCTCACTCAAGATGATCTGCTCCATGACCTGCCCTGATACCAAGGTCAGTCTGAGAGGCCTGTAGTTTCCTGGATGCTCTTCTGACCCTTCTTGTAGATGGGCATCACACTGGCAAGTCTTCAGCCAGCAGAGACCTCTCTGATTGACCAGGATTCCTGATAAATGATGGAAAGTGTCTTGGCAGTCGTATCCACCAGCTCAGGTGGATCTCATCCATTCCCATGAACATCTGCCATTCCATGTGGAGTAGTAGGCTACTAATTATTTCATCCTGAATTGTGTTTTTTGTTTCTGTTCCCCCTTCCTGTTTTTCAGCTCAGGGGGCTGACTGGGATAACCAGTCTGACTATTAAAGACGTAAATAAAGAAAGCATTGAGAACCTCAGCCTTTTCCTCATCCTAAGTGACAATATTTCCTGCAGCACCCAATAAAGGATGGAGATTCTCCTTCGCTTTCATATTGCTGCTAGTATATTTGTAAAAACATTTTTTGTTATCTTTAACAATGGTGGCCAGATTAAATTCTTGCTGTGCTTTTGCCTTTCTGATTTTCTCTCCGCATATCCTATCAACATCCTTGTACTCTTTTCAAGTTGCATGTCCCTTCTTCCAAAGACAGTATACTCAAATAAATAATAAATAATAAGCAATAGATGATTACTTTTTATATCTAAAAGATGAGATCACATTTTATGTTTTATATATCTACATTTTGTACAGATAAAAAGGAAGATTTTTGATAGTAACCATGTGTACGATGCTAACAAACACTTGGCCACATTTCAAGAATTAGCAGCAATTGTGCACAGATACTACATTACAGATATGAACTAATCAGAAATGATTCCTCACAGGATTTTATTTTACCTAAATATAAATCAAATAAATTAAGAAATATAGGAGGAAATAGCAGGTTCAAGATCAGTAATGATTTTTAGTAATTACTGATGTCTACTGTATTTTGACTTAAAACATTAAATTGAATGCTACCTCATTTCCCTAGTAGTCCAAACAACATCTTGAAAACAGAAAAAACATAATGACAGTATTTAATTTCTATCACGGAAACTGTATTTTGAAATATGATACAAACATTGCAAATAATCATTGCAGTAATCATGCAGATGTTGTTGAGCACTCAATCGGTCATGCCAATAGCTCAGCTCTCTTAACCACTTACACAATGGTCTAAACCTTTCCATTTTTGATTCTGAGACAAATTAATTAAATTTAGAATAATTATTTAGCTCTAACCTATTGTAACTCAGAACAGGAATTGTTCTGCACTTTGTATGTGTTTGTGTGTATGTGTTAAGTGTCTATGAATGTAAGCTTTACTTTCTATTGAAGTTAGATCTACTTTTTACACAACCATATGGTTCAAGTCTTTAAGATTTATGATAGCTATATATGCTAAATGTCAAGCAAATTAAAAGACAAAAACTAGGGATGAAAAACTTGCTTACTTAGACCAGAAATAAGAGAAAAAAAAAAAAAAAAAAAGTCAACTATGAAATGATCTGTAACTTCTTTTTTTAAATGCATATTTCAAATGATGAAACAATTCACAAATTCATGCATAATTTATCATTTTTTTCAGTAAAAACGTTTTTAAAAGTCAAAACACTTCACTCTGACATTTTCAAGTGGAATGTTTTGATTTTTTCATTTCAAAACAACCCTTCGTTTAGAAAAAAATTACCAATTTTTAAGATAATCCTTTGAAAATGTAATACTTTACTCAATCTGAAAATAATTTCTCAGATCTCAACTCTTTGAGAATATTAAAAAATTTTCAACTAATTTTTAAAATTAATTATTCTTTATCCACTTGACCATGGATCCAAAACACAGAGGCTTGTAACATTCCCATAGAACTATTATGATAGGCCTAATAGTAATTTCAGCTCCAGTTAAGGAACCTGACTTAACTGTTTATACTCCTGTCACTGATGTTACTGCTCTGTAAATGTTAATGTAGCTTTGTCCACGAAAGGACTTCTCATCTGAGCAGGAATGCTGCAAAAATCAATTGCAGTAGGTGGGAGCAATAGACTAATTCCTGTAAAACTCATGCATTCAACAGTTCTTTTGCCAAAAGCTTAACAGGAGTAAAAAATAATAATTAACTAAGCACAGACATAAAAAAAGAAGCACATATGGATATGTTGAATGCAATTTATATACTAAGGGTATTACACTACTACCTTAATGTGACTCACAGAGCTCAGCTTGTAGTCAAGGGGTGGTTTTCTGCTGGCATTTAAATTTCTTAGTACAACATTTCCAGATAGAGAGATAAAGAGGGGGAGTCCACCAGAACATACATTTTAAGAACAAGAAGCTGGATTTCTGCTTAATCATTTCTAGATAAAGATTGTCCTGAATTTAGCCTTGCCTATCTGGTTCCACATCCTCCGGTACAGAATAGCTTTGTATTTAAATAGTGATACAGAAGCAGAACTTGTACCTTGGTTTTAGAGCTTAAACTCAGGTACGTTTCATATATGCTGGCTAGGCAAGTATAATATTGAAGGTGTAGAGTTGACACCATTATACTGTATGTTTTGGACTTTATTGTTTTGCATTTTATTTTATTGTTTGTGCATGCTGAAGTATGTTGGCAAAGCAAATCCTACACATTTCATGTAGCGGTGACTGCAAGTGAACTGAACTAAGTAAATCTGTTATCATTCTCCATGTCTCTGAAAGTCAACACCAAAGAAACAAGGAGCTTTTCTCCTGTTACAGGTGAATCTGAAGCGCCACATGTTATGGTTTGAACTAGAACAATTCTGTAGAGGAGGGCAGCTCTTCTGGATTTGGACTTGTGGTCAAGAAGCAGAGACACAGCTTAGGCCATTAGCAGCATTCTCACATCCTAACCACTCTCCAGAGTCTCCTTCTTGGTTTTCTTGTAAAACTGCTGAAATTGTTACAACATATAAAAAGCCAAATCAGAAAATTTTGCAAAGATCTGCAGGAGACAATGAGTTAAATCTTGACAAAGTGAATCAAATTTCTAAAGAACTATTCACCTTTCCAGGCTTGAAATAAGATCATTTCAAAGCTTGTAAGTGAAGTTGATGCTATCCTTTAATGTACCACTAAACAATTCATAAAGTTCATGGCTGGAGTTGACCCCTGTTACTGTGTATCTAGGAAAAAACTATTGCACAGCTGTAGAAAGCTCAACACAGGAGAGCTGAGGTTTATTAGAAACAAACTAATGATTACCATGATCACAAGCGTACAAACGCATTGTGAGTCCAACATTACACTGCATATCAATATATACAGACCTGGAATCTTTTATAATGGGAGGTTCTCAGATTTTTATTATCCCTGTAATCAGACTCTTCACATTTAGGGTTTTTGGTATTTGTTGTTGTTTTTTTTTTTCTTTCTTAAATTTGATATGGAAAAGATTTTAAAATCACATGAAATTACACTCATGTAGTAAGCGCAACAATAGGTTTGTGTGTAATTTATTCTAGTGTTTTTAAACCAGATTTATTTTATGCCAGGGAACATATTGCTATAATACTTGTGCCAAAGCAGTTGGAAGTTACCAGGTTTTAGAGATCCATCTGCCCTTTCTTGTACTCTATGCAGATCCCACTTGCTTATCAATTACTTTTTATTTAATAACTGGGGTGCACACAGTTTTTAGGGAAAACATATAAGACATTTATCACTTTTATGATGCCAAGAATATTCTGAGCCAGTTTCAGGAAAGGCATTGCCTGGAGCAACTGTGCCAAATTGTGAGAGCTCAAATTCTATGGGAATGAAGGTGATGAGAAGTGAGCGCTACAACAGATATCCAGGCTTCTAGAATTCCAGCAGATGCCTAAGCATAGTGCAAAACACAGAATGTGTCAGGAGGATACTCTCTCTCTCCTACAGTTATTGAAGTACTTATACTATGCTAATGAATAAACACAGGTAATTCCAATGACCATTCCTAAACTTAATGGTTCAAATGAATCTAATATTTGCCTTGTGTATTCAGCTAGAATAGCGTGTCTATACAAAAACTGAAATCAGCTTTGAAAGCAAAGTAGTATACTCATATGTAATTTTTTTCATATCACCTTGTGGAGTATTACCCTATACCCACGCTGCCTGGCACTACAATGGTGTTGATGTGAGCAGAACTGCATCCACTATGGAATGACCTCTTGGGAAAGAAATCAGCCCAGAAACTTTCCAAAACACATTCCAACTTGTGCCATTGAATTCATGAAGAACAAAACATGCTGTGGTATTAAGAATGACAGGTAAATATGAATTTGTGTGCCAACTCTCTCCTGGCACGATTAGTTAGCATTATTTAAAAGCTAGACTTGAGGGCAAAAATTTTCTTTAATATAGGTAAAAAGCCCTATTTTTTATCTTCTTCCTACTGGATGATTTATCTTCTCATTTTCCTCTTTTTCGTGCTTTTGTTCACGCTGCAGGAATATCATTGTACCAATATCAATAGAGATAATATTACTGTGACAAAACTTGCTGTAGGTCTGAGAATTTTTAAATTGATTTCAAATTTTTGTATCTATTTTAGTTCAGTTACGAGGTAACTTAGCTTTACTTCTGTAGAATGCTTTTCTTCATAGTTTTAGGCATTGCCTGAATCCAGCCATCAGATTCCTATAGGGTCAATGGAAAAAATAAGCTCCTCGATGAATTGATTTAGATTTAAGTGCGCTGAATCATTTTGTACATGAGCTTTTCTTTTCGTTCAGAATACTGAAGAAGCCTAGGAAAGGTATTCTCTGTTTAGTTACCTTGCGTAGATTGGATCATTTCAGGATTATGGGACAGATTCAAATGCTCAGCCCAGAGCTGAGACCACTGCATTATGTTCAATGAAAGTATGTCAATAATAGAAAAGCAGTGGACTATTTGAGAAAAGAATATTGTTATCACCTGACTAAACATTCAAACAGAGTATAAATATTGTGATATTTGCATATATTTGCTTATATTGATATAATTGGTAATATAATTCACCATCTTGCAAGGAAATAACAAGTCAAGGAATACAACAACAGGCTGCACGTATTAGTTGGTGATAAAGGTGACTGACTTCGAAACATGATGCGAATAGTGAGAGTTTGGTCATTAAACACCTATTTTCTATCCTCTCACATGAAATCTATTTCAGTACCATGAATTTCATCCAGCAAGTGATCATTATATTCTTCTAGAGCTGGCGTTTCAGGTTAGGTTAGTAAGTACTCAGCTAAAGCTTTCATGGATGTTTGGGCTAAAGAGAATTGTAACTCCAGCTGTCAGTTTCTAGCAGCCAGTAGCAAACTTATGTACTTGGAAATTTCACCAATTTTAATTAAATAATTTGTATACTAGTAAGGGCATGTACTGTACTTAGCTATTATTGTGTCCGAATTTGCGTTCATTATTTTAAGATGTTGGTACAGTCCTATGCTTTTTCAATAGAACATAGAAAATAAAGATTGTATTTTTCCCTTTCCAGTTTTCCAATATTTCAAGCTTTGTGTACTTGCATACTTTTTCTCAAACATGCATCTGTTAAGGAAGATATCTAATTAAGTCTGAAAAAGCTTTCTGCAAACTTACCTGGAATGTTACTCTACTATTGTTATTTTATGTTTGTGCCTATGCAAGGATACACATGTACTTACACATATGGCTGAACATATGTTTAGAACAATTAAAAGACAATATGAGGCAAAAACAAAAAATCAAGACACCTCTCCCTTTTTTATGTTTACTTTAACTCGTGCTTTAATTTGAGAAGGAAAATTTTGGGGATATTTTGCAGATAGGATAAACAAGTAACTTTCCAGGCAGCAGTCCAGTGGTCTTTAACATGTCATTTTAATAATTCCTGTCTTCTACAGTTTGTCTGTGGTATGGTTAACACTTACACAGCCAAAAGGATCAGGGAGTGCAAGTTTATAAAAGCTTGAACACATGGCCTTTAGAGCCTCCTCCATTTGGTATTTCTAGTTTCTTATTACCGATTCTTTATTTCTTCACAGCTCACCCTTTATGCTGGCAGTAGGCAACTTCTCCATAAGTATGTCTTAACCCCGACCTATGTGAAACATACCAGAACAACGGTGGGTGTTTCCAATCATGCTATAGGAAATAGCTCTCTGAAAGTGGCCATCATAGCATGTCACTTTGCCATATTTGTAGGCACACAGCTATCCGAAGCACCCCCAGGTATCTAAACATAATCGGCATTATGTTCTATATATTCTAATCCACTGATAGGCACAAAAAGTTTTGTTTAAAAAACTAATTATCATAGTGGAAAATTGTATTCACATTTTATCTGGTGAGCTGAAAATCAAACAGAGGCTAAAAATTGTGGTTCTCGGAGAAGCTAAGATTTTTTATTTGAAAGGAAAAAAGGTGAAAATATGTTACTGATCTACATCACAGATGGCTTAAGACCTCTCGCATAATTTCATTCTTTGAAAAAAATCTATGCATTCAATAAGTAGTTTTTAGTAGCAGGAGCCTAGTCAGGAATAAAGAGTACAATAAGAAGAGTCTGACACTTAAAAGGTCTTTGACAGCCCATGGCCGACTGCTGATGGTCTTTAGAATAGACTTGTTATCACTGCTGGTGTATCTTATCAGAATGAATAGAGTTCTCTGAAAATTAAATGATCTTAAAAAAAAGTCTCACACCTAATATTTTTAAGTTTTGCATTAAAATTCAGACTGCCAGAAATTAAAAGAACAGAACTGTTGCTAATGTTTTTTTTTTCTTTTTCTTTTTTAAAATTTTCTGTATAGCACAGGTACAATCAAACCACAGCACTACTGAATTGAAAAACTGAATAAAGATTTTTATTTTAAAAAAGGAGTTTTGCAAATGGAAAGAAAAATACAAACATCTTTTTTTTTAACCTCCTTTTGTTTGTTCCTTTGTTAATATCTTGCTCTGCTAGGTTTACAAATCCTAAATAAATAGAAATTAGTGCTCCTTACTTTGCAGTCCATTTGCTTTAGATGTTTGCCTTGAGGGACATTTGTGTATTCTACTAATGGCTGCGGCAGAGTGCTGTCTCATTTTCATTCTGGCAAAAAAAAGGCCGTTTCCATGGTTACAGTTTCATTTGCTAGAGAGAAACTGATGGCTGTTAGTGATCCCATCATAAGCAACTTCTGTCAGATTTCTTATCAAGTAGACATATTTTGACAAAGTGAAAGATAACACCATAATAAGAGAACTAAGTTGCTACTCCAAGTAATGAACCATTTAGCATTAAATGAAATGTGAAACCACATTCTTAAGACTGAAGGTGGAGAGGAAAAAGTAATATTTATAATTTACAAAAATAAAAATATCCAGTGCTGGAATAATGATAGTCTGCTTGCTTTCTGTTGTCAAGGTAAATCTAGTAGCATAAAATTGATTTATATTTTAGGGTCAGATACAAACATTTGCCATCATCTGTTTCACAGAAAGGCTGCATGGAGCTATAATGAATTTTAGGTTTTCCTGTGTTATCCCTTGGTATGGCCCAAACCTGAGTTAAGGTCTAAACACATGGATGGGAGGTCAATACCCCCCATTCTCAACCCAGCATACAAAAGTTAGTGTTGTATTTTGCCCCACAAATGCATACTCTCTCTATTCATCATCTGGTCTCCAGGCATTCTAGGTTCATTTTATCTGGAAAATCTAAAAATCTCGCAAAACAAATCAACAAAAGAGATGAATAACAGAAGGAGACAAATAAAATTGAAATATTTGAACAACAACAAAATAAGAGGTTGTGGAAGATGACTGAAATAACAAAGAAAAGAATTCTCAGGTAAACTTAAATACTAATACACTGTACATAAGGTGGATATCCTGGGGTCTACTTGAAGATTTGTAAAGTATGCTTGTATTAATGCATATCAGACTTCTGTTCCTTAGACTCTTCTACATTTATCCATCAATATACAGATATTTGTTTAAAATTTAATCTCACTTGAAGCAGCATATCAGATCATTATCACCAATCATTTTGTGTAGTCAATCAGCTTCACAAGGGATGTGAAATGCTATTAGACTAAAATGGTAGTGTTTGATTTTTATCTAAATTAAGATTTTATTTATTTATATATATATATACATATACACATATACATACATATACATGTATATTTCTCCAGCACATTTGGAAAAAAGATGTAACTCCTTAATCAGTTTTAAGTAATTTATTACTTTGCTTTGGAAAAGCATTTTGGAATAATTAGAGGCCAGTGGTGGTTTAGATATACTTTGCACTCAAGATGCATTCTGGGGTCAGGGCTGTATGTGAATTTGAACTGCCTCCAAAAAGCCTATAATGTCCCAGAGGCTTTTCTGAGATACAAAAGTAGTTGATGTTCTGTAGATTCATCTCTAATTCTCTGTTATTGTAAATGCTGTATAATCCATGGAGGTTTGAAAGTGTTTATTTGCCCACTCTGACTTGTACTATCATTTAGCAGAATCCTACCTTTAAACCACACATTCAGCACTTCATGTTGCTTTTGTCATTTCAGATGTTACTTGTAGCCACAGCATGTAATAGTCTCTGGAAATGTAGGCATGAGAAAACAAAATTAATGACTCTAAACTTATTCTTACAATATCTTCCACATCTTGATTCTGCAATGGGACAGTTAACTCACCAATGCATATATTCCTGGAAACTTTGAACAGCAGAACCCGTGTCAATACGTCTGGATGTGTGATTGAAGCCAAAGTTTTCCTCTGAAGTCCTGTTGCTGAGCTGCTCTTTCTTTCACAAGAGACAGTCATTAGTATTTGTCACATCCAAAGCCCCCATTGACTTGAATCTAGAATGAGTCCCTTTGTAGTCTTTCTTTTAATTATCATAGCAGATTAGATCTACAGCAGTTGGTGTTGCCCTACTTCATGTTCTACTGAAGTTAATGACAAAACTCTCTCTTTTTTGAACTTGAGGAGAGTTAGGTTCGTGGTACATGCTTTTGAAAAATCCTTCTCCATATGGTTTCTAAAGAGTTAGTGGTGAACAAAAGGCACTGAAGTAATCTGTATCTTTCATAAGGGATTTCTAACATACATATAATAATATCAGTGACACAGGAATTGTACGCATAGCACTCTATTAAATTCCATGAGTGTAATATCATATTTCTAAAACTGTGGGAATGTTCATATATATGTTTGCACTGCAGCTGAGCTTTGCTACCACCTTGAGAATATATCTCTTTGTGAATTAGAGTTAGATAGAGGAAGGGTGAGTGCATCCATAATGTGAACAGGGGCTGAATGAAAAAGAATGTGTGGCCTGCATAACCCAGAAGCCATAACTTCAATGGGAAATAATCTTTGGAAGAGATGCAGCTGCCTTAAGGCCTCTAATAATTTTAAATCACATGGACAGAGAGAAAACAGATAAATTAAAATAGTTACTCTAGAATGGCCTCCCTAGGACATCAAGTTCTGGAAATTCTTTCTTCCTTTACTGTTTTTTGGGTTTTTTTTTGTTTGTTTGTTTGTTTGATTTTCTTGTTTTTTTTTTTAAAAGAAAATCTCAGATTATCATGCTTCTGCCTTTACTGAAGCTGCCGTGAGGAACACAGATGGATTTTGTCCTTTTTCTTTTCATCCCATACATGATGTTTACCACAATTTACACAAAGACTAATAGCCCTTTTTCAGAAAAAGTAGCAAAAATGACTTAGCTGCATTGCCAAGATTACCAGAAACAGAAACTTAAGATGAGCCTTTTTGATAGCATGATCAAAATACTTAATGACGCAGACTCAGAGTTGCCAGTGCAGTTTGGTCCTTCTTTCAGTATCTAAATAAGTGACCCAACTGCTAGGAATGCTTTACTCTTTCACAGATTCTAATCTGAGCAACAGTTGTTCTGTCGCCAAGTCTCAGGAACAGGCAGAACTAACATTTACGTGCTCAAGAGTTTTATATGTTTGACTTTCAGTGGAATTTGAGCACTTCATTGCCATAGCTCTTTCTAAAAATCATGGATAAGGACTGTAATCATTACTCATTCTTTTAAAGAAGAAATGTTCTTGTGTACATGTATTTATTTGTTAGTGTCTCAGTGAAAGATGCTGTGTCACCTCCTGGTGCCAAAGATCTGCTCAGGGAAACTGATAGCCATGAGCAACAGCTAAAACTGACTTCATAACCTTGCCAAACGTTAGGGAAAAAAAAAAAAAAAAAAGGCTTTTCACTTTTGCCCAAGCTGCATAAAGGACTCTTCATATCCCGGTATGCAGTTTGCTACTACAGCAGGAAAAGGAAAATTCCTGACAGAAGGCTTTTCCTCTTTAAATGGGAAACAATAAGAGTCAATCTTGTAGCATTAAAAGTATCCTAAAAAATAATGTATCTGGAAGATATGAGGCTGGTGCAAACAGAAGCAGTGTAGCACTTTCCACCTTGTATGGTAAATACTAAGCTTCAATTTGAGTGTTTTCACTGGGGGGCAATGTCACAGATTGGTATCTCTTAAAAGATGGATCTCATTTTACATAAAACTTGAAAGGGAGAGAAAAAAAAATATGAAATCTGTGTTTAAGACACTCTTGATGCAATGGTGATATGTATTTCTACAGTAATTTGCCATTCAGCAAAGGCAATGACTTCAGTTTTCACAGGACATGTAACAAAGGAAGAAGAGCAAATGTAGAAAAATTCACTTATACAACCATTTCCAAGAAAGCTCAGCTCAGACAAATACTTCTGAAGGATGGCTTCTTTTTAGGAATTCTTGATTTTACTATGATTTTACCTGAATTTCTAACATTCATTTTTTTTCTATTCCAAATTGATCCTATAAAGGATGCCTTTAGAAATATTAGGAATGAATAACATAAAAATAGAAATAGATATATGAGTAGGTAGGTAGGTAGGTAGGTAAGTAGGTAGGTGGGTGGGTAGTGAGTGAGTGAGTGAGTGAGATAGATAGATAGATAGATAGATAGATAGATAGATAGATAGATAGATATAAGAACATTATATTTTGCTAAATTTAATATCAAAAGCAACAGATATTTTGTCCAGCAGGATGCACAGAAGATCTATTAATTTCCCAGTGTTTGAGAACAGATTAGGTCAAGAGCCAGGAGAGCAAAAGTTTTCAAAATGTTCCTGCAAACTGGGACAGATAAGGTAAGTTTCCTTTATACTTAGTATACAGCTACCAAAATTTTGGAGCAAAAGTCTTTCAAAATCTTTCTTATTGAAAACACCATCTGTGACATTTCCACATAGTACAAAGTTCCCCCAGCTCCCCTAACCCTCACCCCCTTCTTTAAGAAAAAAAAAAATATATTTTTTTTCAGGAGCTTCGGAAAAACTAACTCCTTCAAACAAATTGCAAGCTTAGAATTTTCCAATGAGAAAATGAAATTTCCCAGGCAACTTTCATGTATCTTTTTCTCTCTACTTCAATCACTCCTGAAGTGGAAAGAAACCATCTAGCAGTGTAAAGCAATGCCACACAGTAGTTCAGTGACAAAAAGTGAAAAATAATGTATCTTGTGGGGAAATTACACAGTTACCTAATTAGACAGGATATTGTGACATATAATTAGTTTATGTTTGCTCACTACTTAAAAAAATGCAAAGCTCTTTATAAATGTTAACCATTAATATTTAACCTAGGCATATATAATTAACAAAAGCCTGTTTTAGGGAACGCTTTAGCACTAATTAATAGCCCTACTTGCATGAGAAGTATTATCATATCCTAAGATATTATGACCTCGCTTTTAAGAATGAAATACAGAACCTCTACAGTGCTCTTAAACATTAAAATAGAAATCCAAGGTGGTTGTTTTTTTTTTTTTTCTTTCTTTCTTTGTTTGTTTATGGAAACATGTTCCACAGCTTATCATATAGTTACTCTGCCTAAGTGTCTCGCTCCAATTTATAGGAGGGAGAGGAGGTTCTTTTGATATCTGTATACCCAGTGTGAGATTAAGAAACAATGGTTCAAATGTTGGTCCGACCAGTTTATTACAAATCTTAATTAGGG